>CM057338.1:496956007-497587986 GCA_030015575.1 Agapanthus africanus
TCTCAATTCTCCTGTTGGTCTCCGTGGATTGATAGAAAAGGATCTCCTTCTCACCCTTTTGCTTAGGAGGGATGTAAAAGGTCTGCAGCTCTTGCACGCTGTACGTATCAAGTGCATCAAGTTCTTTGTAATGCCGCTGCGGAACCACGGTAATTTGTAAACTCTGGTCAGCTCCAGCAAAGGTCTGCACTGATGGGCGAACGGAGAACACTGTGTTGGTCTCATCTTTAGAGTCACTGCCAAAGACCAGAATAGGAGTAGATGGTCCTGGCCTGTTGCCTTGGGGTTGTCCCAAGTATACCATCTCTTCATCCTCCTCGGTATCGCTCCAAAATATTGGGATAGTGGCGATGGCTTTTTGTTTATTCTCCGGTTTGCGACATCTTTCCATGTCTTTGAAATCTGGTAAGAAGTACTTGGCGACTTCATATTTGCGGACTTTATTTACGGAGAATGGGTTCAGCTCTCCTGTAACTGTGTACTCGAGGCCGTCCTTGAAGTACTTCATACACTGATGTTGTGTAGAAAGGATGACGCTGTACTCATGTAACCAAGGCTTGCCAAGCAAAGCGTTGTAGCAAGTCTTGGCGTCAATAACATGGAACTTGATGTCAGTGACGAGCAGCCCAAAGCGTAATGTCAGTATTACAGACCCAAGCGTTTGTGATGATTGTGAGTCAAAACTGGAAATGGTAATTTTTTCCCGAACCAAGAGCTGCACATTCATGCAAATCTCCTACAACACTCTTACATTGAGAAAGTTGACGGAGAACTCGTTGTCGACCAGGATCTTCCTTATCTTAATATCGTGATAATACCCGGTTACATACAGCGAACGGTTGTGCTCGCACGTTCCGAGAAGGAGGTCTTCATCGCTGAAGGTGAAGTCAGTCGTATGGACTTCTTCCAACTCGTCCTTCATCTTTTCTTCTGCAAGGAAGGCTTGAAACAGGTAGGGCTTTTGTAACGCCTTGATCATGGAATTTCATACCTCTTTAGATAGGAGAAGGGCATCCAGAATACTCAATTGTGAGGGTATCTTCCTCAAATGTGCCAGGACATTATAATCCACCTTGTTCTTCTTAAGCGGGTCCTTGGCCGTGAGCTCTTTGGCGACTCTATCATCGAGGGCAATCTCTTCAGAGACTTTTTCCTTCCCCTTGTCTTTCTTGCACAAACCTTTGTTTAAGGGTCTGAGATTCTTTTCAGGCAACGTACGGTTACGCAGCTAAATGTTCTTACAGTTCCTCATCACTTCTTTTTTTGCAGAGGTGGATTCCTTGAAGAGAAGGCCGAGGGCCATTTCCTCGTCCGAATCGCTACCGAAGGTAAGAACTTAAGAATTCCCTTTTATTGGGATGGCATCAACCATATGACAGTTACCGGCTGTTCCTTTATGCTCATATGTCGAGCTTCTCTGCTCCCGACGGGTTTTGCACTTTATTCGCTTGAAGTGTTGTCGGTGGGCAACGTATCCCTGCCACCACTTCTTGAAGGCATTGCACTCTTCGGTAGGGTGTGTGACCCTCCGATGATACAAGCAATATTTCAAATGTACATCCGGTTCGTCGGGGCACGTACCCCCGGAAGTATTTTCTTTGAAAGGTGGCAGCTTCATTCCCACTGATAGAGCTTTGGCGAACTGCTTCCTTATCTTGATTCTGCTCTTGCTGGTGGCAAGGGCACTTCGATCCGGTTGAGGTACTTTATGGCTTCTCATTACCGGAGATTTTTTAGCCTGACACCGACGCTTAGCCTTTTCATAAATGGCCGCTTCACGTTCTCGATCGGCTTTGCTCTTTTGAAGAGCTTCGTTCAGCAGCTTGTCGATCAGGTCATCTGACGGTTCCATGGATTTTGGTTCTGGATCTGCCCTCAGTTTCTCTACGTCAGGAGCTTCTTTGCCACTTATTAACGAGTGAGAGATCATGTGGCAACTCGCTACATAATCCTCAGGTTCTTCTGAAGAATCGTCACCTTCATCAATGCCACTATTTCCGTTCTCAAGAACGTGCTTGAAGAATTCTTCTAGTGTGACTGGGGTCCGTGCCTTTTGATTGTATTCCTCTAATGCGTCGATGTATTTTTTTTTGACCCGTACGATTGCCGTCGAGCTGCACGGGCTTCTTGACCTTTTTCTTTTTCTTTGAAGACGTCGGAGGCTTGGCCTGGAGGTTTTGCCTGTCGTTACCAACTTTCGGCGTTGGGTGCGGTTTCAGCATCCCGCCAATAATCTCAGGCTCCAACGAGCTTTTCCACCTAATCGCCGGACATGCTTGAAGATCCTTCGGCATTCTTTTAGTTTTAGCTGAAATGACAACTTCCCACGGAGTTTCCTCTACAAATGAGCATGATGCCCGTGGAGTATCCACCTTTTTAGGAGCGTGCTGTTGTGGCGGGTTTACGTTCCAGTTTTCGGACAGCGCGAACTTGCCCTATTGGTACTGGTCTTCAACCTAGTTTTTGAAGACGTAGCAATCTTCGATTGGGTGGCCCACTATTCGGTGGTAGGGGCAGTAATTGGGATTGTTGACGTCGCCCGGTTGCAGTGGGCGTCTCGGATCCGGCAGAGTGATGAGCCTGTTGCGCACCGCCAGTTTGAACAGTCTACTCGTTTTATCTCGGGAAAACGAGTAAGGACATCTCAACTTCTCTTCGAGGAATTGTGGTTTGTTGCTTTGGCGAGCTACCGGTTTCGGGTCACTCGGTTGTTGTTGAGCGTTGGCGATGAAGGTCGCTTTCCCTTTGTCCTTTTCATTCCGAAAATCTGTCTTTGAAGAGGACGGCCTATGACCCATCTGGTCCATTTGGTCCAGTTTGTCAATCAAAGCCTGGAAGGTGGTCCGCTTGAAGAACATCATAAACTGGGATATAGTTGCCTGGGGATCAAGGGTTCCCACGAACATACTCACGGCAGGCGCTTCTTCTATGCGTTGTTCGCATTTTGACCATAGGTTACGCCATCGAATTGCGTATTGAACCCAGGTCTCTCCTGGCTTCACTCTGGCATTGATTAACTCCGTGATTGGGGTGCGCTCACTAACGCTTGTGAACCGTTGCGTAAATAGTAGCTCTATTTCTGTAAATTTTTTGATGGAGTCATTCAGAAGCTCCGAGTACCATTCAAATGCTATCTCCGCTAAGCTGCCGACAAATTGGCGAAGCAATAGTTTGTCATCGCCTCCAGTATTTCCGTATAGAGCTCTGAATTGAGCAACGTGCTGGTGTGGATTGCCCATCCCTTTATACACGTGGAACTTAGGAATCGTATATCCCGGCGGGTACTTAATTTGATCGTACCAGCCTGGATAAGGTCGCCCAGTTCTGACGACTTGACCAGCCGCTTCACTTGTCTGATGAGCTCGTATTTGTTGAGCTATGTAGTCATCAAGGGAAACCTTGGAGATCATTTCTTTTCTGGCTGCTGATAGAGCCAGAAGAGGGTTTGACGTATCCGCTCTGTCGTCTTCAACGATTATTGAAGGGTCTTCGGCTGGAGGGTCCGGGTGGATCATCTTCCCGACCATATCTTGGAACAGGAGCGCCATCTGCTTCATATTAGCAGCTTGCTCCGCGGCTTCTTTATCCTTTCTTTCTAGTACCCTCCGCAGGAACTCTGTATCGGTCTCCTGATCCTGGCGCTGCTCAGACGATGCTTCCGGGCTTTCTTTCTGCCCAGTGAGTGCGGCCATCCTTGTCAATATCTCCTGGAGTTTTTATTGTTGCTCCTGAGCTTTTGTCATAGACCGTGTAAGTGGTCGATGACCCGCGGAAGTACGGCTTTCCTCTTTGCTGGAAGCCATGTACACCGTGTGCACTACCATGCCCCCAGACTTAGAGCGTTTGGGTCTACTGCCTTTGATATTTGCTACCAGCATGGGGATCTTCTCCGGCCTTCTCCTCTTATGGGAGGTCGAGGTTGAGGGGGGCGTTGCAGCAGGCACTCACGCAGATGATACCTTCCGTGGTACGACAGAGGGATGGTCTTCCTCTTGCCGAGCCTTTGTCTTCTTCAGCCGGCGAGAGTAATCTTTGTCAATTACAGAGTCTTGGACTTTCCGCCAGACTATGTGGATCTTGGAGGACAGCCGCTGAGGAGGATGTTCTAATTTTGCATGCGTTATGTTTTCAACAGGCGAAGGAGACTTCTTCAGTACAGCGGTTGGAGAGTTCTTGCGCATCCTCCTGAGCAGCTCGAAGTTGTTCCCGGTTGAAACAGTAGCGTCAATTTCCACCTGTTCCCACCAAAATTTTCGGCCAATAGCTATTTGTTCCCTTATAACCCTTATAAAAAAGGGGAGAGAGGAAAGAGGAAAAGAATTCACAGTCAGGCACCACGTGTAAAACACGCGGGCGCTCATATGCAAAGCATATGAGCGCTGAACATAAATAACCAAGGGCCAAATAGGCATCACGTGTAAAACACGTGAGCATCTATATATAAAGTATATAGACGCCTTCCTAAAACAAATAATAGGCCGGAGAAGCTCACATGTCAGCATATGATGCTCTTTGCTTGGCTTAACTTCGTGGGGGTCACGTGCCATACGTGACATTCCTGAACATCAGCTCACGTGCCAACACGTGATGCCTTTCTCTGGGACTGCTGCATAAAAGTAAACCAGTTTAATGCTATGGGGGTCACGTACTACAAGTGAGGGTTCCTAATACCTTCTGAGCCAATAGAATTAAATTCCAATTAAGAGAGATCAAAAACCTATTTGGAAAATATTTCCTCAGATCTTTCTAACAAGAAAGATTACGCTCTGTAAAACAGAGAATCGTTGGATTAAAGATCCAATGGTGATTAAAAAATCACCAAGCTACTGAATAAGCTATGTATGGGAAAATATTTCTCCAATCTTTCTAAACAAGAAAGATTATGCTCTGTAAAATAGAGCACCGTTGGTTAAAGATTCAATGGTGATTAAAAATCACCAAGCTACAGAATAAGCTCTGTATGGGAAAATATTTCCCTAATCTTTCTAAACAAGAAAGATTACGCTCTGTAAAACAGAGCACCATTAGATTAAAGATCCAATGGTGATTAAAAATCACCAAGCTACAGAATAAGCTCTGTATGGGAAAATATTTTCCCAATCTTGTTAAAAACAAGAAAAATGTCTTCTGTAAAATAGAAGTCTTTGGATCAAAGATCCAACGGGTGGATAAAATCCCCAAATCAATTAAGATCTCTCAACGAGAGATTTCCTTAACTAAATCAACAAACATGCCTCTACTATATAAAGGACCCGAGACTTTAAGTCAGAAAAGAAGAGACCCCCCCATAAGATTTGAGGAAAAAAGAGGAGTTCTCTTTGACGAAAAAAAACCCTAGGTAAGAAAAAAGGACCTAGAGATCATTTTATCTCCTCATACAAGAGTTTAACTCTTCCAAACAAGAACTTAGTTCTTCCTCTGGTTGAGGTCTGCAGAAACAGATCTCCCCACAAGTTGAGAATTTAATTCTCATCGGGGAGATTCTGTCATGTAGTTCCAAAACTTAGAGGAAAGAACTAAGTTTGAAGAATTTAATTCTTCCAAAAGATATAAGAATTTAATTCCTCTGACAAAACTAGAGTTAACCCTGCATGAAAAAAAAAGAGAACAACTGAGATTGACTCACGTGACCCCTTAAAACAAGTGCTTAGCACTTATAAAAGAAAAAATGGATTAAATCCAAAGACAGTTCCCATTTTGGCGCACCTCATATGATCCCACGTGACCCCCTAATAGTGCTTAGAACTTTCAAAAGGAAAAGGGGAATAAATCCAAAGACAGTTCCCATTTTGGGGCACCTCACATGATCCTACGTGACCCCCTAATAGTGCTTAGCACTTTCAAAAGGAAAAGGGGAATAAATCCAAAGACAGCTCCCATTTGGGGCGCCTCACATAATCCCACGTGGCCTCCTAATAGTACTTAACACTTTCAAAAGGAAAAGAGGAATAAATCAAAAGACAGCTCCTATTTTTGGGTGCCTCACGTGATCCCACGTGACCCCCAACAGTGCTCACCACTTATAAAAGAAAAAGGGAATAAACTCAAAGAATCGGTACCCAACTCTGGGGCGCATCACGTGTCCACACGTGATGGCTACGAGATTTAAGTGTTTAACACTTATATGTATAGACAGGGATTTGAGCCCAAGGATGCCACACCAACCCTCGGGTGCCTCACGTGCCATACGTGAGCCCTCCAAATTGCAGTGTTTAATATTGCTTTAGAGCCTCACGTTAGAGCACGTGAGCGCCAAGCAAATATCAGTGTGTAGCACTGTGTAAGGCCAACCATAGCCCAAATTAGCCAAGTTTTTCGAGGCCAAAACCTTTTGACCATCAATCAACCGAGTCCTACTATACTTAGGTCTCCCAAAATTGATCTTCCAAAGATGACCAATGATCTCCTGACACATGGCATCTAAAATGATGTTCGTTCCACCATGGTCCCTCCCTTCAATCTAGAGTTCGGTTCAAGGGTACATATCTCCACACCTCTGATACATGTCGTTGTAATTCTTCAACGTCTTCAGAGAGGTGGAGGGTCCCGACAGCCAACAGTTCTTGGGTGCATTCCCAAACCCATGAGCATATCACAATGGACCGCAACGTCCTTAAACTAGCTATGGACCGCAATGTCCTTAAACTAGCTGTGGACCACAACGTTCTTAAACTAAACCCTCACACCAAAAATGGTGATCTATGGACCGAAACGTCCTTAAACTAACAACGGACCGCAACGTCCTTAAACTAGCTATAGACCGAAAATGTCCTTAAACTAAAGCAATAGAGCCCAAATGCTCTTTTGCTGGGTCTGAATGATCCCAAAATCCTGTTGAGTAGATCTTAGTCTAAAATTAGATTAACGTGTTCTCAACAAACATTTAATTTGATCTTAATCTCAAACGAGATTAACTATCCTTAAACCAAACCCAAATCTAAGAATATACAGATTTGGACTAATCCACGCCCTACGGGCGGCAACATAAATTAGTCTCCGTATACAATCCACGGGCAACCAAGAATAAAACAAACACACACGACACGAAGTGAACATCTGAAGCAGGAGAAAATGGTTATCGCTACGCGGTAATGTAATTAACTGCAGGGGCTTGCGCCTGCAGGGAAGAGCGCCCCATAATCAAAAACCCCTCAGAAATGATGGGAAATCTGACGAAGTCTGCTACAACGGCCATATACGTCCAGACCTCCGATACACGGTGCCATAAATCAACTTGGCATTTTTGGAGAGGTGAACGGATAAAACCAAATAGCATATGCCCCCAAATTCAGATAAGACGACCTACGCGATTCCGTCTCTGTTTTCGGCGGTAAACAGATTTTGGCATGCCCGGTGGGACCTTTTCCTCTTTCCACTCCACACTTCATGTGTCGTGTTTTTACGCGATCAAATAATCGTGGTATATATGTTTGTGGTTGCCCTTGGATGATGGGATACTGAAGTCGGTGTTTCGTCTCTATGAAGCATGGCATTTGCTTCCACCCTGACAACTCAGGCTCTGTCATATCTGGTGGAGTCAAGTACAGGCCACTTGCAGCCTCATTCTCTGCAATCCGGCTTTTCAAGAAATCAATGGGCTTCTCTTTGGATCGATACTCCCACCTCCCACCCTCGGTGCCTCAACGCCGATGGAGGAAGCCCAGAGGAAGTCTGTCTTCCACAGGCTGGTTTCCCAAGCTGCAGCTTTGCTGACGGAATCAGTCCTCAAACAACTAGCACCTACCAAGGACCAAGGTCGACGTAGGACACAGAATATTCAAGCTCTTAAAGGAAACAGGGGGAAGGCTCGGCAAAATCCTGAAGCTAATCAAATCCCGACCGTAAGAGATGGTCGACGTCGATATCGGCATCATACAAAATGAGCTGGGGGCAGTTCTCCGTATAGTCATGTTTCAACCCCAGTGGTGAATGTTGTTCCAACCGAGAACAGCTTCAAACTGTTGCGAAGGGTCAAAAAAAATTCTCCTACCGTAATATTGAAGAAATCTCCGCAGCCCATGGAGATCCCACGAAAGCAGAAACCAGTTCGCTCCCTAAAAAAACTTTCCTCATCTATATATAAGGTGTGGAAGCAGGTGAAGGTCTCTGTCGTCAACCGCGGCTCTTCCCCTAGACGTCAGCCAAATTCTGACAAATCCCCTTTCAAATACAAGGGGATTCATCCCAAGACGGATCCTGATACAGTGGTTCCTCCCAAAACCAAAGCGGCTTTTCACAAAAAGAGAGGCCTAATAAAGCTCAAGTGCCCGAAGCAAACTCCAAAGGCCAAAACTCTGAACACCCTAAGCCTGGGGATATGGTAGTTCACATAGTCTATGTGGTGAATTCCAAAGACGAAGTTCAAGCTTCTACTAGTCACCGACCTCAAACTCGGCCCCTGACAAAAGTTCAACTGCAATGTGAAAAGCTGCAGAAGATGCTCGCTCAGGCGGCAGCAAACGGTAATCCGTCGCCAAAGGAAAACCCCGAGGACGCACCCGAAGAAAGAATAGAGAAGGAGTCGGATATTGATTTCCTAAAGCGCTCTCTGAAAAAAGGGAGATGCAGAAGCGGCAGAAATGTCCACTAAAATGAACCAGATGGCCCTTCTGATTCAGAATATGGATGGAATGATGGTTCAATCGGAACCACTGACAAATGAACCGCCGGTAGTCGGTCTTAAAGATAAGGGTGGCATTTCAAATCCTCTGTAAACCTCATCAACGGCTGAGGAGGAAATGATTCCTAAAGAAAATCTGGACACATATATCGCTCAGCAAATCAAAACTCACTACGCCAGTGAAGCCGCAAATAGATCAATCAAGACTGGTCGACCGTATCCGACATGGTATGATCAAATACAGTACCCGCCAGAGTACGCACTTCCAACGTTCCACATGTACAAAGGAACTGGGAATCCTCGCCAGCACATTGCATGATTTAAATCCATGTGCAGCAATTCCGGAGGAAATGACATACTACTCCTCCGACAGTTCATCAACAGTCTGGCGGGCATCGCCTTCGAATGGTATGCAGAACTCCCAAATGATTTCATGAAGAGCTTCGATGAAATGGATATGCTCTTCTGTTAGGGATTCGCTAATGAGAACGGACATACTACCGTGACAGCGCTGGTCAACGAAAAGGTTAGACCGAATAAGACTTGGGTTCAATATGTTACCCGATGGCAAAATCTTTGGTCAAATACGAGCAACGCATCGATGAAGTTGCAGCTATGGGAATGCTCATAGCCACCCTTGACCCAAATTCAAAGGCATTCCCGTATATGGCCCTCTTCAAGCCGACGACCTTCCAAGAACTCATGGATAAAATGGCTTGATTGGATCAAATGGGTCAAGACTCTTTCTCATCCGATAATGACGAGTGAAAAGCGGAGGCAAGATGGTATTTGTCGCCTACGCTCAATAAAATAAGCGGCTCTGAAGCAACCTATCGCCAAAATAGCGACGGAGTGGGTACTCGTCCCGCCCTCGAGATATACACAGGGGGCATATTCCTCACTGGCGGAAGAATCTATATGTAGAATGGTCCTTTCTTCTCAAAAGACAAGAAGGATATTAAGGGGCCTACAAACAGGTCCTACAATCTAGTAGAATGCCCCGCTAAAAAAATGGTACGTCCACAAGTAAAATGGTCATGGATGAAAACCCGAAAGGGCACCATGAGTGAAAACAGCAGGAGTGCCGGCGAGCTTGTGAAAACCCGGAAGGGCGCAATCTCGTTAACAACGAGCTTGTGAAAACCCGGAAGGGCGCAATCTCGTTAACAAAAAAACGGTACGTCCACGAGCAAAATGGGCATGGATGAAAACCCGAAAGGGCGCCATGAGTAAAAACAGCAGGACTGCCGGAGAGCTTATGAAAACCCGGAAGGGCGCAACCTCGTTGAAATAAATACACTTACAAGATCCTCATGACTCGTGAGGAGAATCCCCCTGTAAGACCCTCACGGCTCATAGGATTCAAAAGCCTTAAGTTACATGGATCCAGACCTGTTCTTAAGCCCTCATATCTCTCAAATTGTCCTACAGGCGGTCCATATTGACCCTTTTATACAATCTATGGGCACGAATAAATATTCTTTGCCAAGTTCTACAAATGGTAAGAAATGTCCCCATATGGTGAATAACACTTGTAGATCCTCTCGACTTATAAGGAGAAAACACTCTTGCAAGATCCTTACGACTTACAAGAGAAGATATCACTTAGGAATCCCCATGATTCTTAAGGAGAAAATACGCCTATGAGATCCTCACGACTCGTAGGGAGAAAACCCTTATGAGACCCTTACGGCTCATAAAGTCAAAAGACTTAGTCGACGGGATCCTAACCCTGTCTACTAAGCCACCTTTGTCCAAATCGACAGGGGCAAATGATGATTCCTCCTGGCACTATCCCAGTTGTAGCGATACTGATGCCCAAACAGGTATCAAACTCCGAGTCAATCTGTCCGGCAAGTGTCGTCCCTACAACCATCTAATGAAGAAGGGGACCCCGTTCGTTTGGAATCGTAAATGCCAAAATACACTGGATGAAATCAAGCAATATCTGCAGAACCCACCGGTACTGGCCGCTCCGGTCAAGGGAAAGCCCCTCATCCTGTACACAATGGCCCTTGAAGGTTCTCTAAGCGCGCTATGGGCACAGGAGAACAGCCATGGGAAGGAGGGATCTCTCTATTATTTGAGTCGAGTCCTTCTGGGGGCAGAAAACAACTACTCCTCCATTGAAAAACATTGCCTGGCACTGATCTTCGCGATAACGAAGCTCAGGCACTATGCCTTGGCACATGAGGTCTATCTCATATCAAAGGTGGATCATATCTAGTACTTGATGTCAAGAGCCCTACTAACAGGAAGGCTTGACAAATGGACCCTTCTTCTGATGGAATTCTCGATAATCTATCGACCTCTCAAGGCAGTGAAAGGCCAGGCCATCGCCGACTTTTTAGTAGAGAATCCGCTACCCGCTGACTCTCCTTTAAATTGTGAGCTGCCGGATGAATATGCGTTCGACACAATTGACGGGGAGAAAGAAGGGAGCGATACCCGATAGGAACTCTACTTTGATGGGGCATCATTTATGAATAGGCGGAAGCAAAGCACCCCCATAACCAAAGCTGGGGTAGGCCTTATCTTCATGACTCCGTAAGGAGGGATAATGCGTTTCACCCTCTTCTTAACAGAGCCAAGAACAAACAACGAGGTTGAATATGAAGCTTTGATAGCAGGTCTTGAGATTGATGTCGACATGGGAATCGAAGATCTCCTCATATATGGAGACTCCCAGCTGGTCGTTAGCCATGTAAATAGCGACTACCAGACATGCAAGCCAGAACTGATCAGGTATGGTGAAAGAGTGCAGCAATTGCTGACGCAAATCCCATCCTACACCATGGAAAGCAAACCGCATGCGGAAAACAGCAAGGCGAATGCGTTAGCCAAGCTCGCTAAAGAACTGGCCGCGAAAACCTCGATGACGTAAGGATCATTATGCAAAGCCGCCGGATTCTCGTGCCAGCAGAAATGTCTCCGGAGTCGTCTGAAGAAAAGGAAGCAGCCGAACAAGCGGAATTCCAAGTAGAGCATGAAGAAAAGGCTAACGATTGGAGAGAAGTCTTCATAGACTACTTCAAATCCCATCGAATGCCCGAAAATGCATCTTCAAGACATCAGCTCATGAAACGAGCTCTGTCTTTCGCCTTCATCAATGATACTTTATATAAGAGATCATTCGACTGTCTGTGGTTGAGATGCCTAGGACCAGAAGAAGTAAGGAGAGTCGTCCAAGAAACTCACGACGGATTCTGTGGTTCCCATCAAGCTGGGCCAAAGATGAAGTTAAAAATCAAGAGAATGGGTTACTATTGGCCCACGATGATTCAGGACTGCCTCGAATATACGAAGCAATGTCACTCATGCCAAATTCATGGGGACTTCATCCACCAGAATCCGAATCCGCTACACCCGACATTGGCTAGCTGGCTATTCGAAACGTGGGGAACCGATATAATCAGGCCCATCGAACCAACATCATCCGAGGGACATCAGTTTATATTGGCAACGACCAATTACTTCTCTAAATGGGCAGAAGCAATACCGTTAAGAGAGGTGAAAATGGAGAACATCCTCCATTTCTTCAAGACACGTGTCATCTACCGGTTTGGCACTCCGCGACGGATCATCTCGGATAATGGGCCGGCCTACAGAAGCCACAAGATCAGCCGCTTCGCACAGCAGTATAAAATAGATTGGAGATATTCTTCAGTCCATAACCCCCGAGCTAATGGTCTAGCTGAGGCTTTCAACAAGACCTTAATGAAGATCATAAAGAAGACAGTGTCCAGAAATAGAAAAGATTGGAACGAGAGATTGCATGAAGCTCTCTTGGCTTATCGAACTACGTTCAAGACGGCAACGAATACAACGCCATTCGCATTGGTATTCGGAATGGAAGCGGTTCTTCCCTTGAAGATAGTGCTACCCTCTTTACGAGTGGCAGTCCTGTTCGCCGCCGAATACGGGAGACGGAACCGCGTAGGTTCGTCTTGCCTGAATTTGGGGGAAGATGCTATTTGGTTTTATTCGTCCACCTCTCCGAAGATGCCAAGTTGATTTATGGCACCATGTATCGAAGGTTTAGACGGATGCGGTCGATGAAGTAGACTTCGTCAGATTCCCCCTCATTGTGAAGGTTTTTTGATTGTAGGGACGCTCTTCCCTGCAGGCGCAAGGCCCTGCAGTTAATTATGCTACCGCATCGTGGTAACCACTTTCTCCTTCTCCAAATGGTCACTTCGTGTCGTGTATGTTTGTTTTATTTTTGGTTGCTCATGGATTGTATACGAAGACTAATTTATGTTGTCACCCGTAGGGCGTGGATTAGTCCAAATCCGTATTTTCTTAGATTTAGTTTTGGGTTGAGTTTAAGGATCGTTAATCTCATTTGAGACTAAGATCAACTTAAACGTTTTTTAAGCATACGTTGGTCTAATTTTAGACTAAGATCTACTTAACAGGATTATTTAGATCCAACAAAAGAGCATTTGAACTCTATTGTTTTAGTTTAGGGGTGTTGTGGTCCATAAGTTTAAGGACATCATAGTCTGTGACAGTTTAAAGACGTCATAGTCTGTAGACATCATACTCTATGAGTTTAAGGACCCCACAGTCCATAAAGTTTAAGGACATCATAGTCCATGAGTTTAAAGACCCCATAGTCCGTAAAGCTTAAGGACATCATAATCCAGTTTAGAGGCGTCATAGTCTGTGTGGTTTTGGTTCAACCGTTTAGGGATGTACCAAGAGTTATTGGTTATTGGGACCCTCCATCTCTCTGAAGACGTTGAAGAATTACAACGACATATATCAGAGATATGAAGAGATGTAACCTTGAACCAATGTCGGTTGGGAGATCTGTAGTCAAGTTTGGGACTAAGATCAAAGATTTATGAGCATATGAGCTCAATTAGGGATCTGTTGCCAACTTAGGCTCGGCCCATTCAGTTAAAATGTTGGACATTTAATTAGGCTCGGTCCTTTTTCATTTAACAATATTGAGCATTGGTTTGGGTTCTGACAACATTTTTGTCTTTTATTGAGTGTTGGGCACTCATTATGGCCTTAGGGCTTTATTTGAAGAGCAATTTATGTTCTCTCAGACTACACGTGGGGAGCACGTAGCGCGCTTGGCGCTGAGCGCCAGATTTAGAGCGCTAAGGCGTTTCCTGTGAGATAGCGCACACGTGAGGAGCACGTGGCGCGCTTGGCGCTGAACGCCAGTCAATGAGTGCGGAGCGCGCTTTATAAAATTGCGCACACGTGAGGAGCACGTGGTGCTCTTGGCGCTGAGCGCTAACCCTAGAGTGCTGGGCGCTTCTTTTAAAATAGCGCTTGGAGCACTGGACGCTGAGCGCCAGACTCGGAGCGCTGAGGCGCTTCTTTTCAATTGGAGCGCTAAGGCTCTTTTTAGGCAACTTTGATCAGTTCTGTGCTCTGAGAATTAAATTCTCGTTCATAGGAGTCTTCGTCTCATAGATTTAAGAATTAAGTTCTTATTTTAATAAAAGATTTTACAATCTCTTCTGTTCTTGTGAAAGACTTCGTCTTTATTTTATAGATCTATGATCTGAAGAGAATTAAGTTCTTCCCCCTCATTTTTTATGATGAGATGTTATGATCTCTTTTGTGAAAGACGTCTGTCTCATAGGTCTATGATCTAGAAAAAGAAACTAAGTTCCTCTTCATTTGATGAGATGCTTTGATCTCTCTATTTTATTTATCTTGAAGAAATTCTTTTTCTTCCGAGAGCTTGCTCTTCTCTCTGAAATTTCTCAAAATTTATGGGGGGGGTTCCTCCTTTTTAAGACTTGAAGTCTTCAGTCCTTTATATAAGGGAGGCTGATTTGTTGAATCAGTTAAGGAAATCTTTCCTCTAATTGATTCGGGAATGTTTCCCACCGTTGGATTTTTGATCCAAGGGCTTCTGTTTTACAGAAGGCTATCTTCTTTTTTTTTAACAAGATTGGGAAAATATTTTCCCATACAGAACTTATTCTGTATCTTGGTGATTTTTAATCACTATTGGATCTTTGATCCAAGGGTGGGGGAACATTTAGTTCCAGCGCTAGCGCTCTCGTGCTATGTACGTGAGTGCTGCATCTGAGTCTCTGACTCTTGGTACTAGTGCACTTAGCACTAGCGCCCTCGTGCTTTGCACATGAGCGCTGCCTCAGAGTCTTTAACTCTTAGCGCTGGCGCACTTGGCGCTAATGCTCTCATGCTTTGCACGTGAGTGCTGCCTCAGAGTCTTTGACTCTTAGCGCTGGCGCACTTGGCGCTGGCACTCTCATGCTTTGTACGTGAGCGCTGCCTTAGAGTCTTTGACTCTTAGCGCTGGCGCACTTGGCGCTGGCACTCTCGTGCTTTGCACATGAGCACTGCCTCAGAGTCTTTGACTCTTAGCGCGCTGCCTCAGAGTCTTTGACTCTTAGCGCTGGCGCTCTTGGCGCCAACACTTTTATAAAGCGCCGTTTCATTTCAAATTTCAAAATTTGAACATAGTTTTGCTCTGATTAGGGGAAACAAATGCCCCCCCACCGTTGCGCTCACATGGCTCACACGTGAGTGCAGCAGTGGCAGCAACACTGCCATTAGATCGACTTAGAAGTTGAAACGGCTCTCAGTGCCTATAAATAGGGCCTTTAGCCCTTGATATGACCTCTGTTCATCTTCTTTCTTGTTTTTCTGAGAATTAATTCTCTTTCAGAGCATAGCTCTCTGCCTCAGAAACTCCTTTAGAGTTAAGACTTTGTCAAATTTTTGGTATGATTTGAACCCATTAACAGAGCTTTACTCTACTTAGATCATAGATCTTTAAAGATTTTTAGGGTTTCTTAACCCGTTAATTAAAAAAACAGAGCTTTTCTCTCTCTAGATCATGGATCAGAAAAAGAAATCCTTTTTAGGGTTCTTTTAACCCATTAATGAAGAACTCTTAGAGTTCGCTTTGCAGAACTTAAAGATCCTGAAGTTTTTACTTCTGTAGAAAGCTTTGCTTTTAGGGTTTTTTGATAGATTATTTCATCTTCTTCACAGAGCATTGCTCTTTAGAAATTTTGGGGGAATTTTATTCCCTTCATGATTAATTATGACAGATGTCATATCTGTTGTAGAGCACTGCTCTCAAGGGAGATTTACTCCTTGGCCCAAGGGGCCCTCATTAAATGAGAATCCTTTTTTAGGATTTCCTCATTTAATGACTGTCTTATCAAATGATGAGACTGTTTTATTAATGATGAGCCATCATCTAGATTGTGTGGGTCCCCCTTGATCCCTTTCCACTGCATTGCAATGTGGCACGAATTTAAAGTACCAAGTGCCAGAACTTAAATTGTAGCATTGATGGATAAAAAAAAAAATTCTTTTTCGCGCAGGTACTATGTCTTTCGACATTTCTTTCCCATTCATCCGTTTGGAAAGCGGATTCCCTGAAGCGCCTGTGGACACGGAAGTCTTTGCATTGATCAAAGATCACGATCCGGAGCAAAATAATCTTCATTTATGGGGAACATGGTACAGTCAGATCATCAAGGGTCGACGGAGCTTTTCTTGCGCAGCACCTTCGGAGCCCATTTCGGCGATCCATTATGCTGACGCACCTCCGGTGAACTATGCTGTGGAGGACGCCAACTAGACCTCAGAGGGTTGCCTTCAGCCTTCTATGGCCGCGATCCCCGTGCAGCCGCCGATGGCTTTGGATACTCTGGGGTGGCGCATATATCATGGCGAGTCGCGCCCTTAGGGATAGCCGTACATGATAGGCTTGAATTCTCGCCATCCAGCTGGGTATTTGCAGTGGGCCCGCTATATTTTGTCGGCCAAGAAATCGTTGCTACTAAAGCTCGGGTTGTACCCCACCGTTTATGTGTCTCTCTTCCAATATTCCACGCCCCCTACTTGGTGGGTTAAGGCTTTTCTGGAGCAATGGAATATTCCGACCATCACCTTCCTTCTGTCGGATCGAGAAGTCTCGATCTCTTTAGAAGAGTTTGCGGAGATCTCTGGCTTACCTATTAAGGGAGAACACTATGAGGAGCTGCTTCCTCGAGACGAGTACATCTTTGCCACCAAATCAGTAGTAATGGGTCTTACCCTGAAGAACACCATTCAACACCAATTCCCGAGCTTGATCAAGGTGTTGAATATCTACGAAAGTTTATTTTTAGAGTCCGGTGGGCATAGAGTCAGCTACGCAGACTTCATCACTCGTTTTCTTCATCCGAAAATCTTATCAAAGCAAGCTGCGCTGTTCGCCAAGCTTGACGATCCGTTTGGTTTTGGTTTATATGACCAACCGACGGCGGAGGCGGATTTAAAAAACTTCTTTTTTCCGGCTGCTCCTGTCGTTCCCTTCGCGGAGCTTGCTGCTCCGGGCATCGATGAAGAGACGTTCATGCTGGGGTTCATTGGCTTATGGCTAAACTGGTTCGTGCTTCCAATGCACCCTCGTTATATGAGGCCATCAGTCTTTTACCCAGCCCATCGTATGGTTGCGGGAATGCAAGTGGCTATCGGGATTGCTGGGTTGGCACACCTATACCATGGTCTCAGCTTAGCAGCGAACACCACCGAGCCGGGGGTACAGCCAGTCACTTTCTCGCTGCACTATTTTATGTCATGGATCGAGCTGCAAATACTTGGCGCTTTTGGTGCTCACAAATGGCCTCGTTTCTACGACAGTTACAACTTCCCTCAGATTATGCACCTAGTTGACGCTTCCGTTTTAACTCCGACACAGCGGGAGGCTAGGGGTGTGGTCCTTCGTATGCGTATGGTCGAAGACGACATGACCTTTGTCGATAAGGTTTTAACCATCGGCAAAAAGTCCACTAAGACGGTGCAGCCACTGCGGGACACTTTTAAAGACGGGGCCTCTACCTTGAAAGCTTGGGAGATTCTTCATTTATATTCAATCTGGCCGGGCTTTCTCGTGTTTAGGCAGAATGATTCGACGTTGTTCATGAGGTACAACCCACACCGTTTCGCCCAGCAATCAAGCTATAATCAGGGCGTCCCGCTCGAGGCCTTCCTAGCTGAGCCAGTTGTCACAGAAGAAGGTATCCGCAATGCATTACACCATTTTATGTGGTTGAACATCAGTTCCAATTTCTTTATCAGTGAGCCGAGTTGCGTTCCGTGAATCTTGAACGCATATGTGGCATGGTATCAGCATTCGGTGGGCGCCATTATTACGGAAGAAAGACGGCTCTTGCTTGATCGTAAGGGTACAGCCCCTGCTGGTAATCCAGCTGTTCCCCTAAAGCGACGGACTATCGTTTGTCCTCCCATGAGAGAAGCTGCTGCGGTCGTGGTCCCACGCGCTATACCTGAGCTACCCCTCCCCCGTGTGCCCATAGAAGTGGTGGTTGTAGTGCCTCCGGATTCTGGGGTGGGTACTGAGATCGAGACTCTGTAGGGTGTTTTTCGTCACTCCATTGAGATGGGAATACACGCGCGCTTGTCAGGCGTACTACAGATTCCCTCTGCCTAGGATAGGCCGGGGTTTAATGATTGTGGGGATCCGAATCTCCAGCAGCCGCGGACTAAACTGCCGTTAATTGCCCCTCGCCTTTGGAGCGAGGGAACCTCCGATTGACGGGTTAAATTGGTCATGCGAACTCAATGTGCAGTGTACGTGTGTTGTGTTTTGAAAGGGGGGTTTAGATATATCGGGAGCCATGAAGAGTTTTTTACGGAGGTCCCGCTACCCGGATAGAGGGCTGGGGGTCAAGGGGGCGAGCAGCCTCCTTACGGGGTGCGGGGCAGCGCCCCGTTAGAAATTTTTTTCTAACAGGGGCAGTGTCGTGGAGTATGTGTATGTGTACATATGTATGCATATGTATATATATATGTATGTATGTATATATATATATAAAGAGGGGGAAAAGACATCCAAAGGATACGTGGGGGCCAGCGCCTCGAGCGCTGTGCACTTAGGTGTTGTGCGCTTAGGCGCAAGCGCACCACGTGTCAGCACGTGGGCGCTTTGCGCATGAGCGCTGGACGCTTGAGCGCAAGCGCGCCACGTGTCGGCACGTGGGCGCTTTGCGCTTGAACGCAAGGCGCTGGAGCGCAAGCGCGCCACGTGTCGGCACGTGGGCGCTTTGTGCTCGGGCGCAGAGCGCTGGAGCGCAAGCGTGCCACGTGTCGGCATGTGGGCACTTTACGCTCGGGCCCAGAGCGCTGGAGCGCAAACACGCCATGTGTCGGCACGTGGGCGCTTTGCGCTCGAGCGCAGTGCGCTTGAGCGCAAGCGTGCCATGTGTCGGCATGTGGGCGCTTTGCGCTCGAGCGCAGGGCGCTGGAGCGCTAGCGCGCCACGTGTCGGCTCGTGGGCGCTTTGCGCTCGAGCGCTAGCGCGCCACGTGTCGGCACGTGGGCGCTCGGCGCTTGAGCGCTTGGGCGCCGGCGAGGAAAAATGGGCTTTTAAGCCCAGGAACAGAAGCTATGCTTCAGAAAGGAAATATTTGTTGTTATATATATATATATATATGGAGTTAAAACTCCTAGGATGTTTTGAAGCTGATGAAGGGGGTTCTTCTTCTTCCTCCTGTTGTTTGGCCGGATCTTGAAGATCAAGAAGTAGGAGATTTTAAAAATCACTCCTTTTTGAGATCTGATGGAAGATCTGAGTTCCCCTTTGTAGGTTTTGTGGTGGAAAACTACTTAGTTTTAGAAAAGAAAGAGTAAAGCTCTTGATTTAATTCAAAAGAAATGAGAAGGTTTAGAACCTTGGAGAAGGAGCAGGAGGCACAAAGAACCCTAGTTTTTTGGGGAATGAAAAGTATTACTTTATTCATCATCATGTTGCCTTTTATAGGCTTACATATTTACATATAGCCCCTTGGGCTTCACAAAATGGCATTTTGCCTATCCCATGGCTCCTGTGCCATTTCATTTTTGCACATAAGCCATGGGCTTACAAAATATTGGCTTTATGCCCATTTTGCATACATTCATGTATAAACAATTACATAAGAATTATTTATTACATGATTTTGTTGTTGGAATGGGGAGGCTGGCCGCGGGCTCGACTTGGGCATGGGCCCGCTTGACCTGGGCTTGGGCCCACCTAGCTTGGGGATTGACCTTGACTTCGACTCGGTCAACCGGGGTGCAAATTTTTACCCCAACAAATTGCCCCCCATCAATAAATGCACACCGCACATTTGATTTGTGTGCATGAAATTGATGGATCTTGAAGCTGGACTTCGAGGTGGAACATCATTCCGGGGGCGGAGCATCATCCCTGGGAGCATGATTCCTGGGGATCGGAGCATCATTCCGATTCGCGGAGCATAATTCTAACGTCGGAGCATCATTCCGAAGAGTCGAAGCATAATTCTGAAGAGTAGAGGCATGATTCCAAGGATCGGAGCATCATTCCGAAGAGCGGAGCATCATTCCAGGGATCGGAGCATCATTCCGATGAGCGGAGCATAATTCCAAGGATCGGAGCATCATTCCGAAGCGCGGAGCATAATTCCAGGGTCAGAGCATCATTCCGATTTGTGGAGCATAATTCCAGGGGATCGGAGCATCATTCCGATGAGCGGAGCATAATTCCAAGGATCGGAGCATCATTCCGAAGCGCGGAGCATAATTCCAGGGTCGGAGCATCATTTCGATTTGCGGAGCATAATTCCAGGGTCGGAGCATCATTCCGATTTGCGGAGCATAATTCCAGGGGATCGGAGCATCATTCCGATGAGCGGAGCATGATTCCAGGGGATCAGAGCATCATTCCGAAGTGCGGATCATAATTCCAGGGTTGGAGCATAATTCCTATGAGCATAACTTCGGTGATCAGAGCATAATTCCAAGGATCGGAGCATCATTCCAAAGAGAGGAGCATGATTCCATGGTTCGGAGCATCATTCCGAAGGGCGGAGCATGATTCCAGGGATCGGAGCATCATTCCGAAGAGCGGAGCATGATTCCATAGATCGGAGCATCATTCCGAAGAGCGAAGCATGATTCCAGGGTTCGGAGCATCATTCCGAAGAGCGGAGCATGATTCCAGGGATCGGAGCATCATTCCGAAGAGCGGAGAATGATTCCAGGGTTCGGAGCATCATTCCGAAGAGCGGAGCATGATTCCAGGGGATCGGAGCATCATTCCGATGAGCGGAGCAAGATTCCAGGGATCGGAGTATCATTCCGATGAGCGGAGCATGATTCCAGGGATCGGAACATAATTCCGAAGAGCGGCAGACATTCTGACCGAAGCATGATTTCAATGCAGAGGTAGATTCCTAGGCGAAGTATAATTCCGAAAAGGAAGGCAAATATTCCGAGGCGAAGCATTGATTTCGACACGGGGTATATTCTAGGACGGAGCATGATTCCGGCGCAGAGCTTGTTGGCTGACTTGATTCCGAGACGAAGCATAATTTCGACAGGGAAGGCAGATACACCGAGACGAAGCATGATTTCGACGCGGGGTACACTCTGAGACGAAGTATGGTTCTGACGCAGAGCTGGTTGGTTGATTTGATTCCGAGGCGGAGCACAATTCCGGCAGGGAAGGTAGATATCCCGAGGCGAAGCATGATTTCGACAGGGGGTATATTCTGAGACAGAGCATGCTTCCGGCGCAGAGCTTGTTGGCTAACTTGATTCCGAGACGAAGCATAATTTCGACAGGGAAGGCAGATACACCAAGACGAAGCATGATTTCGATGCGGGGTACACTCTGAGACGAAGTATGGTTCTGACGCAGAGCTGGTTGGTTGATTTGATTCCGAGGCGGAGCATAATTCCGGCAGGGAAGGTAGATATCCCGAGGCGACGCATGATTTCGACACGGGGTAAATTCTGGGACGAAGCATGATTCCGCCGTAGAGGTTGTTGGTTTGATTTGATTTAGGTTGACATCAGCATCGCTACACTGGAATATGGTACCAGGAGCGAATCATCATTTGTCATGAGAGGATTTGGGAATTGTTGTTTTTTCTTGTTTGGCATCAGCATCGCTACACTAGAATATGGTACCAGGAGCGAATCATCATTTGCGTTTTCTTATTAGGAAACGATGGCTTAGGAGACAGGTTTTAGGTCCCTATCACCTAAGACTTTTCAATTTTGTGAGCCGTAAGGGTCTCACAAAGCATTTTCTCCCTACGGGTCGTAAGGATCCTGTAAGTGCATTTTCTCCTTAGGAGTCGTGGGGACTCCCAAGTGTGTTGCTCCTTTGTGAGTCGTAAGGATCTCACGCGGGAATTTTCTCCTCACAAAGTCGAGAGGACCTTGTGAGTGCATTTCATCTCTTTTTCATGAGCCAACGCCCTTTCGGGTTTTCACAAACTCGCCGGCAGTCCTGCTGTTTTTACTCACGGAGCCCTTTCCGGTTTCATCCGTGCCCATTTTGCTTGTGGACATACCTTTTTTTCTCTCTTTTTTTCCTTTTTTTTTACCGCCGGTGGGACTTTGAATGTGGTCTCACCGGCAAGACCTGGGAGGGACTGGGATCGTTTTACGCCCGTGGATTGTATACAGTTTTGCATGATGTAGGATCCAGACCGTAGGGCCATAAAAATTTCGGGACTTTGTTGGCGTCTGCATCGCTGCACTGGAATATGGTACCAGGAGCGACTCATCACTCGCCGTTGGGGTATGGGAGTTGGAATTTGGTTGGCGTCTGCATCGCTGCACTGGAATATGGTACCAGGAGCGACTCATCATTCGCCACTTGGGGATTGGGGAGCGATAGCTTAGGAGACAGGTTTAGATCCCTATCACCTAAGGCTTTTCAATTTTATGGGCCGTGAGGGTCCCATAAAAGCATTTTCTCCCTGCGAGTCATAAGGATCCCGCAGGTGTATTTTCTCCTTAGGAGTCGTGAGGACTCCCAAGTGTGTTTTTCCTTTGTGAGTCGTAAGGATCCCACAAAGGTTTGTTCTCCTCATGTATCGTGAGGACACATGAGTGGGTTTTCTCAATGGAGCATAATTACAAAGGCAGAGACCAGCCGCGTAGCTGGTGATTGCGGTGGGATATGGGTATGATGAGAATTATTTGAGCCCGTGGATTGTATACGGTAGTCAATTTGGGGACTGGCCATAGGGCTGGGAGAATTTTGAAAAATTGGATTTTGGTTGGCGTCTGCATCGCTACACTAGAATATGGTACCAGGAGCGACTCATCATTTGTCGTTGTTTTTTTTTTGTTGTTGTTGTTGTTGTTTTGTTTTACCGCGATTGCTCTATCATTTCAGCTTTTCTTATCGCGGAGGTCGCGATTGCCCTATCATTTCGGCTATTTATTCGCGGTTGTCCCATCATTTCGGCTTTATTTTCATGTTTATCTTTACTCGCTGATTTTTATTGCGAGTTGCCCTATCATTTCGGCTTTTCTTTATTTTTCTTTTATTTACACATTTTTTGTTTATTTACATATATATACTTTTTTACATTCCCAGTTTAACGACTTAGAGGTCGACTGTTCCTAGTTTAATTATGTGGTGGTCGATTGTTTTCAGAGAGAGGTGGATATCTGAGAGAATCGGTTTCATGAAGAACTTCGGTCTCCGTTTGTATGAAATTGGCGGTTGCAGCTGGACTGTTTGTTAACACGCCTTTAGACAGTTCTATCTCTCCTGCCTTATATTGTTTTTCGACCCAATCTTTGAAGACGAAGCAGTCCTCAATGGCATGACCTATCACTCTGTGATAGGGGCAGTATTTGGGGTCGTCGGTCCTATTCGCTTCCTGTGGTCTTTTTGACTCTGGCAGTTGTAGACCGTTCTTCACGGCATCTTTGAATATTTTACGGATTTTGTCCCTTCTGAAGGAATAGACCTTATCCAGCTTCTCTTTCAGTGGAGATTCTCCTCCCTCTCCGAACATTGGCTTCCGAGGCTGGTTGGCACTAGGCCCGCTCATCCCTTGCTTATTTCGGTTAGCCGAAGTGTTGAAAGATTCAGAATCATCGGAGTTTCCGCCTTTGCAATTATCGTCCTTTCGGTTTCTCCAGGACCTATTGTTGTTTTGGGAATCCGAGGAGGACTCCTGTTTTGAGCGCTCCAGCATCTGAACTTTCCTGGTCAGCTCTTGGAATGTTTTGAGACCCGCGGTGTATAGAAACGGGGCCATCCAATTGTTGAGATTTCCGACAAGGAGACTGACAGATTGGTTCTGCTCTATCGGCGGTTCGAATTTGACGGAGAGATTGCGCCATCGGTTTATAAAATCTGTGCTGCTTTCGTTGTTCTTGGGCTTGGTCCTTACGAGCTCGGCAATGGTGATCTTATCGCTGACGCTCATGAATCTTTGTCGAAACAAAGATTCCATTTGGACGAAAGTAGTAACGGAGCCATCCGGTATGCTCGCGTACCAGTCGAAAGCAACATCGGTCAAGCTATTAACGAACTGGCGGAGGAGAAGCGCATCATTGCCCCCAGTATTCCCGCATGAGGCTTTGAAGTGGGCGATGTGTTGATTCGCATTTCCCGTCACATCGAATCTTCCGAATTTAGGGATGACATAGCCGCTAGGAAATTCTACCAGATCATACTGAGCAGGATATGGTCTCCCACTACTGCTGATATCTTTTTGTGCTTCGGCTTCGGCCACCAATGTTTTGACTTTGCTGGCAACCAAATCCATGATTTGATCTTGAGTTAGCGGGCTACTGTCATCGGTAGCCAAGACATTTGTCGGGATAGGATGCGACTGATTTTCATGCGGTCCGCCCACTTTTGGATTTGAGGGAACGGGCGTCGGCTGTTTTGGGACACTTTTTCCCGGTTCATGAGCAGAGCCCTGTGCTTGATTGGGCGGCTGAAAGGCAAGTTGGGCCGTAAGCCGTAAGATGACATTTGTCAAGTCGTCAATCTTTGAGTAGAGCTTGGCCATCTCCTTGTCTTTGCTTCTGAGCTGTTTTCGGAGCTCTTGGAGAAGTTGCTGCTCCGCATTCTTAGGATGGAAAGTTGGCTCATCTTCGCTTTCCGAGCTTGACTCCTCATGGACCGAAGGGTCTTTCCTCCTATCATCCTCATCGAGAAGGTTTTCATCATCCAGCGGGGACGGCTGTTCTTGGGAAGCGGCAACCACATTCAAGCCAGATTGGATTTGAGATGTGGTGGTCCCATCCTTGCTCTTGCTGCGCATGCCCACCATGTAGACAGTGTGGACCACATACCCAGCGATTTCCCCATCTTCGTCGGGGCAACCCTGTTCTTCGAACCTCATGAGGTTCAGCCTAGCAGGAGCCCTAGCCATTTTGTTGGCTCTATATCTGAGCCTTTTCTTCTTTAACTTTTCAATTTTAAGGGCTCGGCGGGCATCCATTTCCTGGGAAGCCACCGTGAGTCGATTAGCGGGGAGCTTAGAGAAAACACCCGATCAAGCAGTTGTCAGGGGCAGCGCCGGAGCTTGCTCGAGAGGCCCTGTTGCTTTGTTGGTGTTTATGGCCTTGCCCCCAGCTGGGGCCAGAGAGAGTCGTTCAAACACCGATTTGTGTTTGAGTTGGGACGCCTTCGAGACCACCACATTTGGCCTCTTTCCTTTCGAGACCGGTTTGTCTGTCACCGGGGTTTGAGGAGCTGGGATGGCGCCAACTGGCATGAACATAATAGAGCCAAATGGTAGCAGTGGCTCCTCCCATTGTCGCCCGAGACTGGCCGGAAGGACCGTCCTGGAGTCTATCTTCATCGTGTAGGAGATGGGAGCCGTGTTGAAAGCTGAGCGGGTTTTTGGAGACATCGTTGAGAAGTGATTGCTTGAAAACCTGCATGAAAGGGCATTATTTTAGTATAATTATAGACATGTATATTGATTGAGTTCGCATGAACGTTTAACCCGAAATATGGGAGGAGAGATAGGTCCCACCGGGCGTGCCAAAATCTGTAGGGTGTTTTTCATCACCCCATTGAGATGGAAATACGCGCGCGCTTATCAAGCGTACTACAGATTCCTCCTGCCTAGGGTAGGCCGGGGTTTAATGATTGTGGGGATCCGAATCTCCGGCAGCCGCGGACTAAACTGCCGTTAATTACCCCTCGCCTTTGGAGCGAGGGAACCTCCGATTGACGGGTTAAATTGGTCAAGCGAACTCAATGTGCAATGTACGTGTGTTATGTTTTGAAAGGGGGGTTTGGATATATCGGGAGCCACGCAAAGTTTTTTACGGAGGTCCGGCTACCCGGATAGCGGGCTGGGGGTCAAGGGGGCTAGCAGCGCCCCGTTAGAAATTTTTTTCTAACAGGGGCAGTGTCGTGGAGTATGTGTATGTGTACATATGTATGCATATATGTGTGTGTGTGTATATATATATATGTATGTATATATATATAAAAATGAGGGGGAAAAGACATCCAAAGGATGCGTGGGGGCCAGCGCCTCGAGCGCTGTGCACTTAGGCGTTGTGCGCTTAGGCACAAGCGCGCTACGTGTCGGCACGTGGGTGCTTGGCGCATGAGCGCTGGACGCTCGAGCGCAAGCGCGCCACGTGTCGGCACGTGGGCGCTTTGCGCTTGAGCGCAAGGCGCTGGAGCACAAGCGCGCCACGTGTCGGCACGTGGGCGCTTTGCGCTCGGGCGCAGAGCGCTGGAGCGCAAGCACGCCACGTGTCGGCATGTGGGCGCTTTGCGCTCGGGCCCAGAGCGCTGGAGTGCAAACGCGCCACGTGTCGGCATCTGGACGCTTTGCGCTCGGGCCCAGAGCGCTGGAGCGCAAGCGCGCCACGTGTCGGCACGTGGGCGCTTTGCGCTCGAGCGCAGGGCGCTGGAGCGCAAACACGCCATGTGTCGGCACGTGGGCACTTTGCGCTCGAGCGCTAGCGCGCCACGTGTCATCTCGTGGGCGCTTTGCGCTCGAGCGCTAGCGCGCCACGTGTCGGCACGTGGGCGCTCGGCGCTTGAGCGCTTGGGCGCCGGCGAGGAAAAAGGGGCTTTTAAGCCCAGGAACAGAAGCTATGCTTCAGACAGGAAATATTTGTTGTTATATATATATATATATGGAGTTAAAACTCCTAGGATGTTTTGAAGCTGATGAAGGAGGTTCTTCTTCTTCCTCCTGTTGTTTGGCCGGATCTTAAAGATCAAGAAGTAGGAGATTTTAAAAATCACTCCTTTTTGAGATCTGATGGGAGATCTGAGTTCCCCTTTGTGGGTTTTGTGGTGGAAAACTACTTAGTTTTGAAAAAGAAAGAGTAAAACTCTTGATTTAATTCAAAAGAAATGAGAAGGTTTAGAACCTTGAAGAAGGAGCAGGAGGCACAAAGAACCCTAGTTTTTGGGGGAATGAAAAGTATTACTTTATTCATCATCATGTTGCCTTTTATAGGCTTACATATTTACATATAGCCCCTTGGGCTTCACAAAATGGCATTTTGCCTATCCCATGGCTCCTGTGCCATTTCATTTTTGCACATAAGCCATGGGCTTACAAAATATTGGCTTTATGCCCATTTTGCATACATTCATGTATAAACAATTACATAAAAATTATTTATTACATGATTTTGTTGTTGGCATGGGGAGGCTGGCCGTGGGCTCGACTGGGCATGGGCCCGCTTGACCTGGGCTTGGGCCCACCTAACTTGGGGATTGACCTTGACTTCGACTCGGTCAACCGGGGTGCAAATTTTTACCCCAACAGACTCGTCGCCCCAAATTGCCCGCCAAGCGCAAGCTCGTGTTATCGGCTGCCGGCATTAAGTCACAGAAGAAAAAGAAATCGATACTTTCTGCAGACGTTGTATTCGGCCAGGAGCCTCATGCTCCTTATAGCGAGGGCCTAAGTGAGTACGGGACTAACGAGGGTTTATTTATGGCGCCGGATGATACCGATCTAGAGGTGGCCATCGCGGTTTCAAAGCAACTAGCGCGCGATGAAGTAGCATTAATCACCATCGCACAATCAGGTATCCTTCAGTCATATCTTTCTGTGGCTATTTTAATTGTTATGCTTTGACTGGCGCTTTCTTCTTCAACAGGTATCTCTGCCGAAAAGGCTCTCACAGCTTCCCTCAAGACTTTTGAAAAGGAAGAGAGGCTTCGCGCTTCATTGGGCCTCGGTATATTTCGGCTCACTATGCCTTCATTCCCTTTTCCTTCATGGGTAGTCTGACCCTTCTTTTTTCATCTTATTGCAGGGACTACCTCGACCCAGGTTATCACGAATGCAGTGCCGATCCCGCAGGGTGGCGTGGCGACCAGGGTCGGCTGCTAAAGTCCCAGCTCCCCCAGTATCGCCGAAGGAGGCTTCGCTTAAGCAGCCGATGACGGACGCCGTAACGACTCCAGAGGTAGCTCCTGGCTCAAACGATGATGTCACTTTGACGGAGGTCTTGAGGAGGTCTTTTCTCACTGCCAAGGCTAACAAGAAACGCAGAAAGCGTGCGGCGAGGGAACGTAATATGAGCTTGGCTGTGGGTGCAGGTTCAAGCACTACTCCATCCGTCGCTATTTCTTCCGAAGATGCTCCAGTTGCCCTGTCTACCGTCCATAGACAGGTTATGTGCGTGGCTCGGGAGGCAATTGCGAAGCCACCCCAAGGTAACGTAATACTGGGTCTTTTTATTAGAATTTGATCTTCAAATTCTCACATATCATATCCTGTAGGGCCAAGTCCTGGCGATGAAGCGATAGGTAAGATGACGGCAACCACCGAGCCTGAAGCGGCTACTCTCTCTTGGGAGTCCGGGACTGTCCAAACCGCTGCTCTTTCCCTCTGCGATTTCCCGCCATCGCCTGGCATTGCGAGTGTCACGACGGCTCTTGTAGAATCAGGGGATGAAGCCACTGGCGCTGAAACCGTTCCACTGAAGGAGAGAGAAGAAACCGCAACGCCTAGTGATGCTTCTGTCGCAATTTTGGCTGATGGCCCATCAGGTGAGTCTCGGGTCGCTGTTCATTTTCTATTTCGCAATCCTTTTCAGATTTTTTTTGACTGTATTTTATTTGTAGGTGTAGAGAACATTGAGATTGTGTCATCTGAAGCACTTGCGGTCGCTGTCATGGCGGTTGCTCCCTCGCCTTCTCCTATGTCCTCCAAGATGCTGGAAGGTATAGATTTGCGATCCATTTAATTAAACTATGACCACCGTCTTTCTTGTACTGACCATGTATCATCGCAACCTTGCAGGAGTTCTCTTTGATCATCTGTATCAAGTAATGAACCCGCATTTCTCCTTCCAGTCGGAAGTCACTTTGCCTGCTAGTGCCGGTAAGTATAGTTTTTAACCGACGTCCTTTCCTTTCATTGACGGGTGACCCTGCCGTTGTTAATTTTAAATTAATTACAGCACTACAAATTGAAGGAGGGGACGAGGGAATCATCGCACCACCAGTACTCCCAACTCTACCCCCTGTCGCAACCGGTATAGTAGATTCTATTGTTCATGCATTTTTTTATCTCTTGAGCCGACATTTGATTATAATTCGTTTTGTAGCAATCGTACAGGCTCCTGCTCCGTTCGAGTCTCGCATCCTAATGCCGACAGGGCCCTTTTCTAGACGTCCATCTTCCAAAGGCGCTGTGAACAGCCTGCATACGTTGAGTGAATACGTCGAGGAGCTTGACGCGGAGGCCCCTACACTCGCTGCAGATTTTGCTGCCGAGGTTAATCCAATACTGACGACGCTTATGAACTTCCATAACGAAGGCGTCATTGAGTCTTGGGTTAATCACTGCAGGAAGATTGAAGCATGTCTGTATGAGATTGAGCTCAGGCGTCCTACTCCAGAGGTGTTGGCTTCAAACTTCCGGCGGACTGCATGGGTTAAGCAAAGGGACCTTTTCCTTCGCCATTTTGAACAAGAGGCGACCCTCAAGCGAAAGGAATGTGAGGCGACTTCCGCTGAGTCTTTCCAACTGCGTGTCCAGGTCGAAGCGAATGTTGCGCAGCTGAACTTCATCTTTGAAAGACTTCAACGATGTATTTCCGACAGGCTGGTGCTGAGGAAAAAGCTTGACTTTACTGAGCAAGTCGCGCAGAGTCAGGAGGCTGTTCAGCAAGAAATTGATGAGAAACTTTCATCCTGTCTGCAGCAACGGGCCCAAGTCGAAGCGGAGCTGGCCGCGGTGGCTGATCCCGAAAAGGAGCTGAGAGGAGTGCGCGAACAACTGGCTGATTTATTGAAAACGCCTCCTTCTCAATAGCTGCCTTTGTATCGATTGATGTAACTTGTGAATAACACGTATTCATTTCATCATTATTGTTATTCCATTCATTTTCATATGATGTAACTTGTATCCAATTGAATTTATGAATAAAGGACACATTTCTTTTCTATCTTGTGTTATCACCTTCTTTTCTTTAATTTGTTATCATGTGATTTTAGCAAATTTGGCCTGTAAATGATAGATAATAGTTCATTTTGAACTCTTCGTAGGGTAGTGATGGCTTAGGAAACAGGTTTAGATCTGCCGCCTAAGACTTTTCAATTTTATGAGCCATGAGGGTCTCATAAAGATTTTTCTCCCTACGAGTCGTGAGGATCTCGTAGGTGTATTTTCTCCTTAGGAATCGTGAGGATTCCTAAGTGTGCTTTCTCTTGAGAGTCGTAAGGATCTCGCAAGAGAATTTTCTCCCTTACAAGTCGAGAGGACTCGTAAGTGGTTGATGAGTTGACTTGTTCGTGAGTCAAAACGTTGCTTCGACGGGGAGGTTGAGGGTTGACTTTCTCCGTTTTCTACGGTATCGGGGGTTGACTTTCTCCGTTTCTATAGTGTCGGGATCGACTTTCTCCATTTTCTACGGTGTCGGGGGTGACTTTCTCCGTTTTCTATGGTGTCGGGATCGACTTTCTCCGTTTTCTACGGTGTCAGGGGTTGACTTTCTCCGTTTTCTACGGTGTCGGGGGTCGACTTTCTCTGTTTTTTACAGTGTCGGGGATCGACTTTCTCCGTTTTCTACGGTGTCGGGGATCGACTTTCTCCGTTTTCTACGTTGTCGGGGGTTGACTTTCTCCGTTTTCTACAGTGTCGGGGATTGACTTTCTCCATTTTCTACGGTGTCGGGATTGACTTTCTCCGTTTTCTACGGTGTCGGGGGTTGACTTTCTCCATTTTCTACGGTGTCGAGATCGACTTTCTTCGTTTTCTACGGTGTCGGGGATCGACTTTCTTCGTTTTCTACGGTGTCGGGGATCGACTTTCTCCGTTTTCTACGGTGTCGGAGATTAACTTTCTCCATTTTCTACGGTGTCGGGATCGACTTTCCCCGTTTTCTATGGTCTCGGGATCGACTTTCTCCGTTTTCTACGGTGTCGGGATCGACTTTCTCCGTTTTCTACGGTGTCGGGATCGACTTTCTCCGTTTTTTACGGTGTCGGGGATTGACTTTCTCCGTTTTCTACGGTGTCGGGGGTTGACTTTCTCCGTTTTCTACGGTGTCGGGATCGACTTTCTCCGTTTTCTACGGTGTCGGGATGGACTTTCTCTGTTTTCTACGGTGTCGGGATCGACTTTCTCCGTTTTCTATGGTGTCGGGGATCGACTTTCTCCATTTTCTACGGTGTCGGGGATCGACTTCAGGTTGTTTGTGAACCGTGGAGTCTTGGAACTAGGGACTTTGCCGTGGCTCCGAATTGTGGTGTCGCGTCCGTGTCCTGCTGGCATGAGGAGAAACGCCATTGCGGGTTTTCTGGCTGTAGATGTTGCCGTTGAGACCTGACTCTTTTTTTGGCAGAGCCTGTTGGGACATGTGGTTCCCTTTTCGTTTATGCCCATGGATTGTATACAGGGGTCAGTATGGACTTACCTGCAGGGCAAAAAGTTTCATTTTATATGTATTTTTTGGTTTTCTTTCCGCGATGCTCTATCATTTCAGCTTTTTGTATCACGAAAGTCGTGATTTCCCAATCATTTTGGCTATTTTTCGCGGTGCCCAATCATTTCGGTTGTTGTTGTTTTTTTACTCGCTGCTTTTTATTGCAAGTTGCCCAATCATTTCGGCTATTTTGTATGCATATATTTTACTTGCTGATTTTGTCGCAAGTTGCCCCATCATTTCGGCTATTTCATATGCATTTTTGGCTCGCTGACTTCTATCGCGAGTATGGAACTTGGAATCTGGTGCCAGTCTTAGCATCAGCATCGCTGCGACTGGAATATTGCCAGGAGCGAATCATCACTTGCCGTGAAAAGACTTAGAATTTGATACTGATGTAGGCATCAGTATCGCTACAACTGGGATATTGGCAGGAGCGAATCATCATTTGCCTTTGTCGATTCGAACAAAGGTGGCTTAGCAAACAGGGTTAAGATCCTGTCGACTAAGGCTTTTAACTTCATGAGCCGTAAGGGTCTCATAAAAGTGTTTCTCCCTACAATTCGTGAGGATCTTGTAGGTGCATTTTCTCCTTAGGAATCGTGAGGACTTCTATGTGGTGTTCTCTCTTATAAGTTGTAAGGATCTCATAAGAGCATTTTCTCCTTATAAGTCGAGAGGACTTACAAATGTTGTTCACCAAGTGGGGAAATTTCGCGCAATTGGCGGAAACTTGGTGGGCAAGATGTTTATTTGTGCCCGTGGATTGTATATAAGGGTCAATATTGAACCGCTTGTAGGGCAGTCTGGGAAAGGTGATGGCTTAAGAAAAGGTTCAGATCCCTGTAGCTTAAGGCTTTTGAATCTTATGAGCCGTGAAGGTCCCATAAGAGGGTTCTCCTTACGAGTAGTGGGGATCTCGTAAATGTAATTCCTCCGTACGAATCGTGGGGATCCCTATGTGTGTCGCTCTTTTGTGAATCGTAAGGATCTCACGCAGATAGTTTTCTCCTTACAAGGTCGAGAGGACCTTGCAAGTGTCTTTTAATGAGATTGCGCCCTTTCGAGTTTTCACAAACTCGCCGGTAGCCCTGCTGTTTTTATTCACGGAGCTCTTTCGGGTTTTCATCTGTGCCCATCTTGCTTATGGACGTACCGTTTTTTTTACGAGTCAGCCCAAGGATATTGCGGGTTTGTAGTAGTTTAAAGACGTTTCGGTCAATTGTTCGTAGGTCCAGGATTTTTCCCGGACAACGTATGATTACGCAGCTAGATGTTCTTGCAAGTCTTCGTATCTTTTGTGTCGGAGGTAGATTCCTTGAAGAGAGGGCTGAGGGCTATTTCTTCATCAGAGTCGCTTCCAAAGGTGAGAACTTGCGATCCCTTCGTGTCAACCATGTGACAGTTGCCGGCAGTTCTTTTGCGCTCATCTGTCATGCTTCTCTGTTTCCGACGAGTCTTGCGCTTCACTCGCTGGACGTGTTGTCGGTGGACAACATATCCCTGCCGCCAATTTTTAAAGGACATGCACTCTTCGGTAGGGTGCGTGATCCTCCGATGGTATAAACAGTAATTTGGATGTGCATCCGCTTCGTCAAGGTGTATGCTGCCAGGAGTATTTCCTTTAAAAGGCAGCAGCTTCATTCCCATTGACAGGGCTTTGGCGAATTGCTTCCTTGTCTTAAACCTGCTTTTATCTGTTGTAGGCGTGCTTCGATCTGGTTGGGGTACTCCACGGTTTCTCAATACCGGAGCTTCTTCAACTTGACGCTGACGCTTGGCCCTTTCGTACATGGCCGTTTCCCGCTCTCTGTCAACTTTGCTTTTCTGAAGAGCTTCGTTTAGCAGCATGTCAATCAACTCATCGGGCGGTTCCAAGGATTTTGGTATCGATTCTGCCCCCGGCTTCTCTGTATTGGGAGCTTCTTTATCATCTATTGACGAGTGAGAGATCATGTGACAACCTGCCACGTAATCTTCGGATTCTTCTGACGCGTCGTCTCCCTCGTCATTGTCATTGCCTCTGTTCTCAAGGATATGGTTGAGAAATTCCTGGAGTGTGACCGGGGTTCGCGCCTTTTGGTTGTATTCCTCTAGCGCGTCAATATGTTTTTGCAGGTCCGTGCGCTTGTCATCAGGCTTCACGGGCTTTTTGGTCTTCTTCTTCTTCTTTGAAGACTTTGACGGCTAGGCATGAGCGTTTTGACTATCGCTACCAATTCTTGGCGTCGGGTGCGGCTTCAGCATTCCCTTAATGACCTTGGGTTCCAGCGGACTTTTCCACCTGATCGCCAGGCATGTTTGGAGATCCTTCAGCATTCTTTTCGTTTTGGCTAAAAGAGCGACCTCCCGTGGAGCTTCTTCTACAAAAGAGCATGATGCCCCTAGTGTGTCCAACTTTTTAAGAGCGTGCGGTTGGGACAGGCTTACTTTTCAATTCTCGGACAGTGCGAATTTGCCCTGTTGGTATTGGTCCTCAATCCAGCCTTTGAAGATGAAGCAATCTTCGATTGGATGGCCTACTACTCGGTGATAGGGGCAGTAATTGGGATTGTTGACATCACCGGGCTACAGTAGGCGTTTTGCATCCGGCAAGGTGATGAGCCTGTTGCACACTGCCAGCTCGAACGGTCTCCTCGTTTTATCCCGAAGAAACGAATAAGGGCGCTTCAGCTTCTCGTTAAAGAATCGATGTCTATCGTCTTGGCGATCAGTTGGTTTTGGACCACTAGGATGCTGCTGAGCATTGGCGACGAAGGTTGCTTTCCCTTTCCTCTTTTCGTTTCGAGGTTCCATCTTCGAAGAAGATGGTCTATGACCCATCCGATCCATTTGGGCCAGCTTGTCAATCAAGGTCTGAAAGGTAGTCTGCTTGAAAAACATCATGAACTGAGATATGGTCGTCTGTAGATCAAGAGTACCCACAAACATGCCTACCGCAGGAGCTTCTTCGATGCGTTGTTCGCATTTCGACCATAGGTTCTGCCACCGGATTGCATACTGAACCCATGTTTCTCCCGGCTTCACCCTGGCATTGATCAATGCCGTGATTGGGGTGCGTTCGCTAGCGCTTGCGAACCGTTGTGTAAACAGTAACTCCATTTCTGCAAATGTATTAACGGAGCCGTTCGGGAGTTCAGAGTACCATTCAAACGCTGTCTCCGACAAGCTGCCAACAAACTGGCGAAGCAGCAATTTGTCGTCACCCCTAGTATTACCGCACAAGGCCCTGAATTGAGCAATGTGCTAGTGTGGATTCCCCGTCCCCTTATATACATGGAATTTAGGGATCGTATATACCGGCGGTTGCTTTATTTGGTCATAGTAACCCGGATAGGGTCGTCTAGTCTTAACAATTTGGCTGGCCGCTTCGCTCGCCTGATGAGCTCGTATCTGTTGAGCGATATAGTCATCCAGGGCGGCTTTGGAGATCGTCTCCTCTTTGGCTGCTAATAGAGCAAGAAGAGGGTTCGATATCTCCCCTATGTCGTCTTCAAGGATAATCGGAGGGTCTTCAGCTGGAAGATCCGGTTGTATCATCATCCCGACCATATCTTGGAATAAAAGCGCCATTTGTTTTATGTTGGCCACTTGTTCCGCGGCCTCTTTGTCTTTCCTCTCGAGTATTCTTCGGAGGAATTCGGCATCAGTTTCCTGTTCTCGGCGTTGCTCCGACGATGTCTCCGGGCTTTCTTTTGGCCCGGTGAGTGCAGCCATAGTTGTCAGCATCTTCTGGAGCTTTTGCTGTTGTTGCTCCTGAGCCTTTGTCACTGATCGTGTGAGCGGTAGATGACACGTAGAAGCACGGATTTCCTCTTTTCCGGAAGCCATATAAACAGTATACACTACCATGCCCCCAGACTTGGGGCGTTTGGATTCGATGTCCTTGCGATTTGTTACAGACATGGGGATCTTCTCTGGCCTTCTCCTTTTGTGGATGGTTGAAGTTGAGGGAGCTGTTGATGTAGGCACCTGTGCAGACGACACCTTTCATAGCGTGGTAGAGGGATGGTCCCCCTCTTGCAGGATCTTTATTTTCTTGGATCGACGGGAGTAGTCTTGGTTAACTACAGAATCTTGGACCTTTCGCCAGACCTTGTGAATTTTAGAGGACAGCCGCTGAGGGGGCTGTTCCAGCTTTGTCTGTGTAGCATTCTCTACGGGTGGAGGAGATCTTTTCAGCACAGCGGTCAGAGAGTTCTTGCAGACTCTCCTGAGTGGTTCAAAGCTATTCCTAGTTGGAACAGCAGCATCAACTTCCACCGTTGGAGCTGGCGGAGTCAGTCCAGAAGGGAAACTGCCCCCAGCTTTCCTCACTCGGCGCCTGTGGCGAGGTCGAGCATGCCTTTCATACGGTATTGATTCAGCTATGGGGGTGGCTCCCTCATGCCCCCTGTCCTGGTGAAGGATTGCCGTTGGTGCCAGCCTATTGAAAACTGACGTCCGTTGAATGAGGATGGCCAACCTGTCGAAGGCAGACTTCCGAGCATGGGAAGCAGCCTTGGTGACTTCGCCTAAAGTGGGAGTTGGAGCGGACAGTCTAGTGAAGACTGATCTCTTAGCAGGAGAAGCCTCTCTGATGACTTCATTCACTTGAGCAGGGATGGCTATCCATTTCGGGATGACCACCTCAGGTATCGTGGGCTTCTTCACGGGCCCATTGGAGTTTTGGCCCAGCTGTTAAAGACTGAGGCGTTGGATTTAGGCAACCCGTTGAGAGGGGCCACGGTAGTCGTAAGCCGATCAAAGACCGACTTCTTCGAAGCTTTTTGCGACGGCAGTGGGGCGTTAAAGCTCATTGGTGGGAGCATGGTCCCAAAGAATAGCCTGCTGGTGGCTTGCATCACCTGTTCCACTGGCATCTTGAAAACAGAGGCCACTTGAGGCCCACAAGTCACTCCTCCAGCAAGGACAGAGTGGGAGTTGTTGCAGTTTTTGCAGTTTGTGCAGTTGAAAGCCATTGATCTTTTGTTTTCTGCATGGAGCAAGACACCAAATCTCAGTACTTCGAATTCAGGGGCAACCATAGCAAACCGCGATTCGTTCGCGAAACACGACACACGAAGTGTGGAGTGGAAAGAAGAAAAGAGTCCCACCGGGCGTGCCAGAATCTATTCGCCGCCGAATACGGGAGACGGAACCGCTTAGGTTCGTCTTGCCTGAATTTGGGGGCAGATGCTATTTGGTTTTATCCGTCCACCTCTCCGAAAATGCCAAGTTGATTTATGGCACCATGTATCGAAGGTTTAGACGGATGCGGCCGATGAAGCAGACTTCGTCAGATTCCCCCTCATTGTGAGGGGTTTTTTTATTGTGGGGACGCTCTTCCCTGCAGGCGCAAGCCCCTACAGTTAATTACGCTACCGCATCGCGGTAACCACTTTCTCCTTCTCCAGATGGTCACTTCGTGTCATGTATGTTTATTTTATTTTTGGTTGCCCGTGGATTGTATACGGAGACTAATTTATGTTATCGCCCGTAGGGCGTGGATTAGTCCAAATCCGTATTTTCTTAAATTTGGTTTTGGGCTGGGTTTAAGGATCGTTAATCTCATTTGAGACTAAGATCAACTTAAACGTATGTTAAGGATACGTTAGTCTAATTTTAGACTAAGATCTACTTAACAGGATCATTTAAATCCAATAAAAGAGCATTTGGACTCTATTGTTTTAGTTTAGAGACGTTGCGGTCCATAAGTTTAGGGACATCATAGTCTGTGACAGTTTAAAGACGTCATAATCTATAAAGTTTAAAGACGTCATAATCTATAAAGTTTAAAGACCCCACAGTCCATAAAGTCATAGTCTATTAGTTTAAGGACCCCACAGTCCATAAAGTTTAAGGACATCATAGTCCATGAGTTTAAGGACCCCACAGTCCGTAAAGTTTAAGGACATCATAGTCCAGTTTAGAGACTCCATAGTCTGTATGGTTTTGGTTCAACCATTTGGGGATGCACCAAAAGTTATTGGTTATTGGAACCCTCCATCTCTCTGAAGACGTTGAAGAATTACAACGACATATATCAGAGGTATGAAGAGATGTACTGTAACATTTTGAAAATTTAGAAATAAATAAAATTAACCAATTAAATAATAAAATGATAAATTAAAAAGGTTATTAAAACCAAATCAGACAATTTCATAAAATGTATGTAAAACAAATTAAATTACAATTTTAGTATGCAAAATAAATAAATTATAAAGGTTTTAATGTGAATTTTAGCTTCATTTTAATAAAAAGGGTGTTTTATAATAACATAAGTTGTGAAGGGTTTCTATGTAAAGTTTAGGAAATTGTGCAAATGGGAATTTGTTTAGGGTGTAAGTGAAAAAGAGGTAAATTAGGTTTTTGTTCAGAAATTTTATCTTAAGATAAATCAAAATGGAAGGATAATGTATTGCCACCACCTTCTTACATGCACAATCCACACCCCACACCTCCTCCTTGCATGAGGATGGCACATCTAGGTCATTGACACCTCCTCCTACCACCTCCCTCTTCCCATCACCATATATATTAAGTGTTCAGATCATTAATCTAATTAAACTTCTGAAAATTTCCAACCAAAGTGAAAGAAAACACTTAAAATTCAAAAAGAGAAATAAAGGAGAAATGAAGTGAAGAAGAAGAACTAGACAAGGAGTTCATCATCAAGCTAGGACTAAGAGCATGGGCATCTTGGAGAGTGTTATTCCAACAAGTTATTGTAGGTAAAATCCTCATTCACAGTAGAGATTTAAATTCTGGAATTGGTTTAAGTTTGAAATCAAAAGTCTATAATATCGTATTTTAGGTACAACTAAGTTCTGTTTAAATCTACTATTATTTAGATAAAAGGTAACTTAACCAAACAGTGCCAACTTGTTGTATAATAGACCTAGAACAAAACATAGGAATACGAGCAGGGGAGCTCGGATTTTGGCCGGCGACCATAAGAGTAATTCCGGCGTCGCCGGATTTGTAGGGAGCTAGGGTGTTTTGGGTTGTTGGGTAGGTTTCTGTGTAGAATTTTGGTTATTTTGGTATTGTTTAATCAAGTTAGTTTAAATGTATATAAAATCTGGGAACTAATATCGGAAAAGAGATCAAAATTCAAAAATACGACATGGGTAAAACGTAACGCGTTCTGTTTTCTGTCGCGATGCAGCGCTGGGTTAAATTTCAGTAAAGTTGAGTGTTAGATCGTTTGCAATAGTCGTATGTAGTGTAGTTAGCACGTACAACTTGTGTGTTCTTGATTTTTTCCGTATCGGAATGTAGCCGTTTTCTTATACAAGTTAATTCAATGTTAGATTTGAGTGCGGGAACTTCAGAGGCCGTAAGGAAAGGAAAAGGATTGGCGATTCCTGAGTAGTTATGAGGTATTCCGGTGAGTAGACTAAACATCTACCGGGGGATTGTGTAAAGATGGCATGATACGCCCGTATTTTGTTAATTTGAAATTTTGACTTTATATGCGAAGTTAATAACATGCATTCATATATACCTATTGTTAGTTATATGTATGCCCTAGAGGCCATTACTATACATAGGATGTATATTGTAGTGGATGCTTGGACATATATAGGGAGGACTTTCTTGCTCGACATGATAGTATGCTATCTGGTTGCTCTTTACCTTAACGTGTACACTGATTGTCTCTCTGTTACATGTTGGTAAAGCCCTTAGGATGTGTACTTGACTACCTGGACTATGATGCGGATCATACTAGTGGGGACATGGTAGTCCATAAGTACATCCTTCAAGGTCCCTAGTCGTGGGTATATCGAGACGGGGCATCGATATACCAGAGTAGACTAGCGTATACCTTCTCGACCCATACAGATGGGCGATGGATGATCCCATATCCATTGGTGTTTGTCATCAGAGATGATATACGGGTGCTCAGTGGAGACTGGGTACACTGGACGGACTCGCCGAGAACTCCCAGATGGTATTATACCTTACGTCAGATGGCAGTTCTCTGGTGACACTGGTACAGGTTAGTCTGTAGACCCGAGATCGTCATAGAGTCTTGTGTGATTCCCACTGTGCTTTGATTTCCACCTTACCACGACCAAGAGAGCGTGCAAAACGGTGGTTTTTGGGTACAGTCCCGAATCACATGGAGGCAATGAGCGATAGGAAGGGATTCGTCTCTCCCGGTATAGGGGGTTGATGTTGCGCTGTGTTCAATTGGCTATAACCGGAAATCCCTAGCCAGGGTTGCTGAGATTTACTGGTAAGTGTTACCAGTAGTTTCTCGAACTGTTATAGACCTCATATCGACACGACTTATCGAGCTATTGGGGTCTGACGTTTAACACCCCTAGACGAGATATGCGACATATCAGACGACGAGACCGGACTGTACGGTAAGTGTTACTGGTTGGATTCACAGGAGTGTGAGCGGGCTTGCTCGTCGATCTTCTGATCGCTCAATACCCGGGTGGCCGTTACGTTTAGCAGACCGCTTGCGGCTTGTGGGTGTTTGATATGATCATCACCTACTGCCGGCGTATTGACGAGTCTTTAGAGTCCTACATAGAGGTTTCCTGGCTCAAGCGAAACGAAATGGGAGCGCATATGAGATATGTGCGGGACCGAGAATAATACGTGTATGTGATACCGTATTCTATTCACGTGATGAATGTATCGATTGGTTGTATGCGATATAACCCAGTTATCGAATCAAGGATTGATTCGATAAGTCGATACATTAGATATTAGTCGGTCATATGCGATATGACCGGATCGTTAAATCAAGTGTTGATTTAATGATTTAATGTATAATTATATATTTGATATATTACTTTACATTAACTAATATTGGTTCACTTAAGATGTTTTTCTCACTTGTTTGTGCACATTGTATATGTGATATATTTTTTGTGCACAAGATTGTATCATGTTTGATGATACATGCAAACTTAGGTGTATGTTTGAATAAACCATGTTTGGTTAATGGTTAGGGTTTCTTTTGCCTTATTTATTTATTTCATTTATTTACTTTTGGCAAGAAACAAAAATAAAAGGTGGTGGCTTTTCTCACTTTGGCTTGAAGCTTCAAAGCACCTTTGACTAAGTCTAAGCCTTTTGTTTTATTCTTAACCTAACCATTCACCTAACCCTAGTTTATTCTCTACATTCAACCATGGTTGCAAAATGATAAGAATCACTTAAATTTTCTTTTTGAAGATAATTCTTTTTCTATCATCTTCTTCTTCTTCTTCATGGAGAAAAAGAAAAGCTTGCTTGAAAATGTCTAAGTGATGATTCCAAGTGAGAAATCCAAATCCAAAGTGAACCCACTTCCTATTTCTTCATCCTCTACCACTTGCCAAGTAGTATAGGGTGTTTTCTTCACAAGTTTCATGACTTGGTGAAGTTGGAGCTTGATCTTGAGTTGCCTCGACGTAGATCATCTTCGGCATCGAAGTCGACAACCTAGCCCGATCATTTCTTCGACGAAACCATCGCTAGAGTCCGGGATCCGATGATCGCAGCGGAGGGACATCAACGCGAAGCTATGGAGGTGGAGGACCGGATCTACAAAGGTTGTATTTTCCGTTCACTCTTAGTTAAGTTGTTAACTTGCAATCTTTATCGCCTATCCTCTAGTTAACGATCCGTATTAGGGTTTGTAGGCACCGGAAATTTTTGAATTTGGCATGGTTGATGCCTTATGAGACCTCGAGAGTGTGCCTAGGAACCCTACAGTGGTATCAGAGCCTAGCTAGAGCCTTAGGCGAAGTGTTGACGATATTAGAAATCCGAACGAAACACGAAACCCTAATCCGACCCATTCTCTGTACATTTTTCAAAACTGTGCATTTTTCCTAATTAAAAATATGCAGAAAAATCAGCAGGCAATTTTAGGAGTTACTGTGCAAAACGAGTGTCTAATTCGATTAAAGCGCCGCGGAAACGCGGCACGAGCATGGCTCGTGCGGCGGTTCCGCGGCCGTTCAGTGAGATTGTTACTTTATTTTTGCACAGTAACTTCCTAATTAGTCTACTGAATCTTCTGGGTAATTTTAACTTATACTCAAGTGTTGAGTTTTCTGGGTTGTATTGGGAGTTCGTCGATTCGATCGGAATCTTTAACTTTGTCTGTGTTTTTCCGGATAATTTTTGAATATGTTAAAAAGTTCGACCGGATATAAAAACCCAATTTTTCCCCTGCCGGAAAATTTCCAAGTGTTGGATCTTTCCGTAGTTTGAGAACGTTCTGAGTAGTGCAAGTAACGCGATGGACCCTCTAGAAGACAGCAAACCTTAACTCGATTATGTGACCGTCTTGAACTGCCCTTTGAACCTTAGGGTTTGGGGCAGTACGGCGTGCCACATGTGAGGCGTTGGCTTGACCCTTCTACGGCTGGACCGTTGGTACTGAGGCATGAAGTGAATGTTTTTAAACTTATTTCATGTGTTGAGCTGTTCCGGGAAAACTTGGGTGTTTGATTGTTCGATCGGAAAGTTTAACATTTTCTATTTATCTGGAATGTGATACAATATTTGGAATCCACAAATAGTTATGAGATAACTAATATGAATATTATAAACATAGCACTTTAGTCTCACTTGATCGGTTGCCACGGAATTTTGATGCGATCAAAAGTCCGTCGCAATCTCGTAGCGTACGCGGATACTCGCCGGATAAACTTAATAGACAGCTACATCCCTTAGCCCCGACCAAGTGACTTTAGGAGAACCCCGTTGCCGAAAGCATCCGTTCGGGTGCTCGCGGTAGCGGTGTTCCGCCTTGGTGTACTTCGTCGACGGTGTCGGGAGTGCGGCCGTCTACTAAAGATTGCGACGAGCATTCGATCAGAATGTCGGGAATCCTGTTGAATTGCCCGACTTGGTATTGAAAAGTGTTTTCGATTTTGAGACTAAAATGCGGGGTTTATAATTGTTAGGCATGCAATGTCTAAGGAATTCATTTGGTTAGGCATGCGATGTCTAAAGGGTTTGCGGATTCCAACTGTTGTAGTTTTACACTTTCTTTTCTGCGACCGTAAGTGTAATATGTGATATCGCCGGTTTTGTTGCTATATGTCAACAACAATTGGGATACGCATGTTTACTTACGTTGATGACATGTGATGTTATGTGTTGCTGGATATGTTATATTGGATCGTCGTGTTTGAATAGCCGGGGGGTTTTATGTGAGATGGGTGTTTTTCATTTTCATTCATGTAAAACTTGTATGTAATATTCTTTTATTGGGGCACTTCCAGGTTGCGGATGTTGTCACCTTTTGTATATTATTTACTTTTCCGCACTAGGATAGACCCAAGGAGGAGAGCACAAGTAACCGGGTTCTGGAGTCCAGTGGGAGACCAACTCGAGGAGTCGAGTCCGGGTCTCCTAACTCTAGAATTGGTAGGGTTGCTTGCCGCTCTCGTAGGGGTCTAGGGGTGTGAGTTTGGCTATTCATCGCGACCGTGGAATCCGTGTTTTATACTGGCTCGTATTGAAAACACGGACGTCCTAGTATATCCAATATTTCATATGTTTCTTCTGCTGCGATATCTGTGATGTGATCATGTGATGTTCTGTGATAAATACTGTATATAGTATATATGATATATTATATAGACGTTGCTTATGTTTTACACCCGCGCTAGCCCTGCCTCGCTCTGCCGTTAGTTACCTAACCTAACAGTGCAGACGGGACGTCGAGGCGAATGCGGCTGGCATAAGCGTACGTTATATTTATCTGTGATGTTTAGGTGCTTAAATGATGGGACTTCATTAATGTGATTAATGGAAGAAAAGAAACCTAAAGATGTTGTGGAATCGAATTTCAAAAATAAAACAGGTAGCTACAGTTCTTGCTTTGCACAGTGATATATATGATATATCCCGCACCTTATTCGATGAGGAAAGGGCCGACGATCCCTTCACCGGAGTGACCCCTTTAGCAATAACTGGCAGATGCTACAACACTCGGTTTGTCTTTTGATTGCTTTTAAGAGTTTTTGCTTTGCACAATGATATATATGATATATCCCGCACCTTATTCGATGAGGAAAAGGCCGACGATCCCTTCACCGGGAGTGACCCCTTTAGCAATAACTGGCAGATGCTACAACACTCGGTTTGTCTTTTGATTGCTTTTAAGAGTTTTTGCTTTGCACAGTGATATATATGATATATCCCGCACCTTATTCGATGAGGAAAGGGCCGACGATCCCTTCACCGGGAGTGACCCCTTTAGCAAAACTAGAAAAGCCTAAAAAACACTCCATTTTAAAATCATTTGATTCTATAATGATATCAAGTTCATTACGCAATAGGTTTTCACAAAAACCTGTCGTAGCCCTCCGTCATTTCAGATAAGTACTAGTTAGTATTCGTGCTGCGGTAGTTTGGCATTCGTCAAGGCGTAGTGTGCGGTAGCTAACTAGTATTTATCTGCTTATGCATATGATGCAGATTGGATTAGGGTATTCGTACGGCGTTGTTTGGCATTCGTCAAGGGCCGTACGGGTGGGTTTAATTCAATCAAGAAATGTACGGGTTGAACTTGACTAGTGGACTATGGGTTGTTTGACATTCGTCAAGGTCATAGAACGCTAGGGGCAAAATATTATCGGGAATTTCAAGTGTTGAAATTTGCAATGAGATTGCATACCTTCTATGAGATAGTTGGATCCCGATACCTGATGCGAGTAAGAGTTACTCCTGGGAGAGTTTAACACATTACAATTAGCCGATCAAGTAGGTGTCTAGAAAGGAGTTAACGAGGTTACGCCTCTGGGAAAACGAGGTTTACATTAATTAGGTTCGTGCGAAAGCACGGGGGACCTCCCTCAAAGTACCGACACTGGCCTGGCTGAAAGATTGGCGAACTTGTAGCGTGTAATTAATCCCGGCTAGTCTTTCCTTTTAGAGTTTGAAGGAAGATTTGATAAAAACAGTGGGAGCCATCCTGATTAGATAAAATAATAACCAATCTGATCTTGCAAGAGCGCACGCAGAGTGTTTTCTTCTCTCTCTCTTCAGGTAGCGACCATATCACGCCTTAATCAAGATAATAATACGGATGAATTGACCGAACCCGCTTGTTATACTGAGTTAGGGAACGTTGGTCCCGCTCCAACTTATAATTGTTATAAGACAGAGCAGGAAATAGGGGAATACCAGAATTCCTATGCCGCCCAAACAAAGAAAGTGCATATGATGCATCTCCTTCGGGTGTGTTCATTACAAAGAACTGTTTCTCAGTGTCCTCTGCATCCTGGGTATCTGATACCGGATCAGGATCCCAGACATGTAATCTGTTACATAGGGCTATAGAAAGGCAGAGAACTGAGAACGGGTGATAAGTTTCATGAGACGGAAAATGGGGCAAGTGTTGCAGCCAGGTCTGTTGGTCACCGTCACCTTGTATTACAAATACATTGATTCTGAACAAATGCTATTAGATACCGAACCTGATATACAAAATCATATCAGTCTCTTTATAAGTAAAGAAATGATAAAATTTTGTATTGTTGGATAATGTTTTGAACATTTCCTATATCAAAAGTTGATCGGTTCAGGCACATTATCTAAACGCATTAATGTTCTAAATCAAACTACAGTTCTTAGTATACAGAACACACACAGGAGGAAGAGTTCAGAAATGAACGAATTCTTCTTGAGGTATTGTAGACTAGGTCATATCAATGCGACCCGACTAGCTGAAGTTACATACAGATGCATATTTAAATCAGTTTGAATTTACATCTTGTGAAACTTGCCAATCATGTCACAAAGATAAGATGACCATAGCTCCGTTTACTGGAAACAGAGAAAGAGTTAGTGAACTCTTGGGATGATACATGTTGATGTATAAAGGTCCCCTGTCTACACATGCCAAGACCGGTTCTTTGTACTTCATTACATTCTCTGATGATCTCTCAAGATTCAGACATATGTTCCTGTTGAAACACAAGTCCGAACCTTTTGAGATATTCACGGAATATAAGTTAGAAGTAGAGAACCAAAATGAGGGTATAAGTATTATGTCCTTTGATGCGATCAGAGAGGAGAATACTTGAGCACGGAATTCCTGGACTATTCTAAAAGAGAATGAGATTCTCTCTCAGCATTACTCCTCCGTATACACCATAGCACGATGGTATATCGGGGCGGAGCAATTGCACCCTATTCGATATGGTGCGCTCTATGATGAGTACTACTGAGTTACCTGTTTCCTTTTGGGAATTATGCGCTTGAGAAGCTGCATACCTATTGAATAGGGTCGAATCAGATCACTGCCTACCACTCCATATGAGATATGGTATGGGAAGAGCCCATGTCTTAAGCTAGTTAAGATTTGGGGTTGTCCGGCCTATGTCTAAAAGAAAAATCCGGACAAGCTCGAGGCAAGGTCAGTTATGTAGAACTGGAAAGGTTCCAGCTATGCAAACTAGAGCAGATGATTTGGTACAACCAAAGAATTCAGTAGATGTAGGGTTGCTAGGCACGCGCACAAGGGTCTACGAGGCATCAACCATGCCCGATTAAAAATTTAGCCGTGCCGAACAACCCGAATACGGAACTTTAAACTAGAGATTAGGCGAAAACTAACATGTTAACATCTTAACACTAAGTGAGAGGGATTACAACCTTTGTAGATCCGGTCCTTCACTTCATATGCTCCGTGTTGTGGTCCCTTCGCTGCGATCATCGGGATCCGGACTCTCGAGAGGCTCCACGAAGAGAAAGACGCAACCTTTGCTTCCGATCTTCGATACTAAGATGATCTATCTTGAAGTTTCTTTAACACAAGCTAACACTCATGAAATGATGTGAACACCCTCATCTAAATGGCAAGGGAAGATGAGGATGATGAAGTAGGATTTTTGCTCTCTTTATTTATCTTTTTCTCATATTTATTCATCACCTTTTGAAAAACTAATAAGCTTTTCATGAAAGAATGAAGGAGGAAGAAGATGAACAATGTTAGAATCCTTTTGTGATGAATAGGAAAAGAATAATATGATAGAATTATGCAACCATGGTCAAGTGAACCTTTGTAGAGAATTAACTAGGGTTAGGGTTTGGGTTGGGTTAAAGCATGACTCACTTGAAAATATCTTTATCATGACAAAAAGAAAAGCTTCTAGAAACATCTAGAAAGCTTAACCCTAATCCAAACCCTAATCATGTTTAAACTCCACTAAACAAGTTGCATTAGTTATCATATCATGTTACAATATTATATATCACATATATAATATTTATCGTAACAAAATAAAATAATACATTTAGCATATATCGCATATATATCAATGTATTACCCGAGTGAGAAAAAGAATCTTTTAGTGAGCAAATATTAGTTAATGCAATTTAATATATCATATATATTATTATACATTAAATTATCGAATCAACACTTGATCCGACAATCCGGCTATATCGCATATAACCGGCTAATATTTATCTGTACCGATTCATCGAATCAACACTTGATCCGATGACCCGGCTGATATCAAATATCGCGAGAATAGAATACGGTATCACATATCGCATTATCCTCGGTCCCGCACATATCACATATGTGCCCCTACTCCGTTTTGCCTGAGTCAAGAAACCTCTGTGTAGGACTCTAAAGAATCGTCAATACGCCGGCAGTAGGTGATGATCATATCAAACACCCACAAGCTGCAAGCGGTCAGCTAAACGTAACAGCTACCCAGGTATTGAGCGCTCAGAAGATCAACAAGCAAGCCTGTACATTCTCCTGCGAATCCAAACAGTAACACTCCCGTACAGTCCGGTCTCGTCGTCTGATATGTTGCATATCTCGCCTAGGGGTGGTAAACGTCAGGCCCCAGTAGCTTGATAAGTCGTGTCGATCTGAGGTCTATAACAGTTTGAGAAACTACTGATAACACTTACCAGTAAATCTCAGCAACCCTGGCCAGGGATTTCCGGTTATAGCCAATCGAACACAGCACAACATCAACTCCCTATACCGGGAGAGACGAATCCCCTCCTATCGCTCATTGCCTCCATGTGATTCGGGACTGTACCCAAAAGCCACCTTTTTGCACGCCCTCTTGGACGTGGTATGATGGAAATCAAAGCACAGTGGGAACCACACAAGACTCTATGACGATCTCGGGTCAACAGACTACTCTGTACCAGTGTCACCGGAGAACTGCCATCTGACGTATGGTATAATACCATCTAGGAGTTCTCGGCGAGTCCGTCCAGTGTACCCAGTCTCTACTGAGCACCCGTACACCATCCTTGATGTCAAACACCGATGGATATGGGATCATCCATCACCCATCATATGGGTCAAGATGCGTATACGCTAGTCTACTCTGGTGCATCGATGCCCTGTCTCGATACACCCTCGACTAGGAACAGTTATAGGATGTACTCGTCGACTACCGTGGCCCCACTAGTATGATCTCATCATAGTCCCAGTAGTCGAGTACATATCCTAAGGGCTTTATCAATATGTAACATAGAGACAATCAGAGTACATATTAAGATAAAGTACAACCAGATAGCATACTATCATGTCGAGCAAGAAAGTCCTCCCTATATATGTCCTAGCATCCACTACAATATACATCGTATGTACAGTAATGGCCTCTAGGGCATACATATAACTAACAATCTCCCACTTGCACTAGGGCCATCTGTTATGGTATCGCATACCCAACAATTAGCTGCGGTTGAAGTATCTCATACTCAACCATCCCATAAAAGTCTCTACTGGGAAAAAAGGCCTTCGTGAGTGGATCCGCACTGTTTTCCTCTGTGTCTACTCTCCTAACCTCGATCTCCCTGGAGATCAACCATCTCCATGATCGGGTGATACTGCCTAAGAATTATATCTGGATTTCTGATGGGACGGGGGTTCCTTGGCATAAGTCACAACTCCATTGTCACACAATGGTAGGAACGAAGTTCATCTTATGAACTTATATATATCCAGACTGTCTCTTTGGTAGCATCCTTGGTAACGATGTATCTTGCCTTTAATCGTCTAGTAGGTCACGGTATCTAGCTTGGAACTCTTCCAACATACCGTCCTTCCACTGAGGGTATAGACAATGCCTGCGACTGACATTCAGTCGTCCTTATCAGCCTGGAACCTTTCCAGTGATTCTCCCCAGGATCGATTGATACCATCTCACTACAACTAGTGAGTGTCCTAACATCCAATTAGATCTATCTCATAGATCCAAAACCCAGGATTTAGGAGGTATCACTTTGATCCTATTTGGAGAATCCTTGTGATAAGCGGAGATTGACCGAGCGTAGCATAGGAAACTCCTTCCCTATCAAGAGTATGTCATCCACGTACTCTACGAGGATCACCACCATACTCTCTACTACCTTTTCGTATATACAAGGTTCATTTACCATTTTGATGAAGTCAAACTCTTTGACTACCACATCAAAACAGATGTTCCATCTCCGCGATGCCTGTTTTATCATATAAAACATCTTGCACACGTTTCCGCAGCTCCCACTGTCTACGAAGCCCTCTGGCTGTGTACTTATAGACGCTCTTTTCTAAAACATCATTTAGAAAAGTAGTCATGACACCCAACCACCAGATATCGTAGTCATGGTATGTAGCCGTGGCAAGTAGGATCTGGATGGACTTAAGCATAGTTTTGAAAGTCTCAACTTTTCCATGTACACCAAGTAATCTTCTCAAGATATACTTGCTCCTGATGGGGATTTAACCCTTCAGATAAAGCAACCAAAGTCTATACTTTGTTGGTGTATAAGGATTCCATCTCAGATCGATAAGCATCCAGCCATTCTTACAGAGTCGCACTCCTGATGGCCAGCTCGAAAATAATTGGGTCATCATCTCATGATGCAATCCTTGCTCCCACTGTCATAGAGAAACCAAGTATCTCTCAGGTGGGTGAGGAACCCTACTAGATCGGCGGAGAGGCTGAGGTTCGTTGGAAACTATTGAATCCTTTGGTTCTACCAAATCATTAGCTGTATTTTGTATAGCTGGAACCTTTCCAGTTGTACATAACAGACCTTGCCTCGAACTTGTCCGGATTTTGCTTTAAGACATAGGCCGGACAACCCCAAATTTTAACAAGCTTAAGATATGGGCTCTTCCCTTTCCATATCACATATGAAGTGGTAGGCAACTGATTTGATTTGAACACTATTCAATAGGTATGCAGCTTCTCAAGTGCATACTCCCAAAAGGAAATAGGAAACTCAGCAGTACTCATCATAGAGCACACCATATCAAATAGGGTGCTAATGCTCCGCCCCGATACACCGACGTGCTGTGGTGTATACGGAGGAGTAATGCCGAGAGAGAATCTCATTCTCCTTTAGAATAGTCCAGGAATTCCGTGCTAAAGTATTCTCCTTCTTGATCTCATCAAAGGACATAATACTTATACCCGTATTTTAGTTCTCTACTTCTAACTATATTCTGTGAATATCTCAAAATCTTCGGACTTATGTTTCAACAGGAACACATGTCTGAATCTTGAGAGATTATCAGAGAACGTAACGAAGTAAAAAGAACCGGTCTTGGCATGGGTAGACAGGGGACTTTCATACATCAGCATGTATCAATTCCCAAGAGTTCACTAACTCTTTCTCTGTTTCCAATAAACAGAGCTATGGTCATCTTATCTTTGTGACATGACTGGCAAGTTTCATAAGATGTAAATTCAAACAAATTTAAATATGCATCTAAATGTAACTTCAGCCAGTCAGGTCACATTGATATGACCTAGTCTACAATGCCTCAAGAAGGATTTGTTCATTTCTGAACTCTTCCTCTTGTGTGTGTTCTGTATACTAAGAACTGTAGTTTGATTTAGAACGTCTATGCTTTTAGATAACGTGCCTGAACCGATCAACTCTTGATATAGGAAATGTTCAAAACATTATCCAACAATACAAAATTATATCCTTTCTTTACTAATAAAGAAACTGATATGATTTTGTATATCAGGTTCGGTATCTAATAACATTTGTTCAGAATCAATGTATTCTGATAATACAGGGTGACAGTGACCAACAGACTTGGCTGCAACACTTGCACCGTTTTCTGTCTCATGAAACTTATCACCCATTCTCAGTTCTCTACCTTTCTGTAGCCCATGTAACAGATTACATATGTAGGATCCTGATCTGGTATCACATACCCAGGATGTAAAGGATACTGAGAAACAGTTCTTTGTAACGAACACACCCGAAGATGATGCATCAACATGCACTTTCTTCGTTTGGACGGCATGGGAAATCTGGTATTCCCCAATTTCCTGCTCTGTCTTATAACAATTATAAGCTGGAGCGGGACCAGCGTTCCCCAGCTCAGTATAATAAGCGGGTTCGGTTAATATATCCGTTTTATTATCTTGATTAAGGCGTGATATGGTCGCTACCTGGAGAGAGAGAGAAGAAAACACTCAGCGTATGCTCTTGCAAGATTAGATTGGTTATCTAATATATCTAATCAGGATGTCTCCCACTGTTTTAATCAAATCTTCCTTCAAACCCTAAAAGGAAAGACTAGCCAGGATTAATCACACGCTACAAGTTTGCCAATCTTTCAGCCAGGCCAGTGTTGGTACTTTGAGGGAGGTCCCCCATGCTTTCGCATGAACCTAATTAATGTAAACCTCGTTTTCCCAGAGGCGTAACCCCGTTGACACCTTTCTAGACACCTACTTGATCGGCTAATTGTAATGTGTAAAACTCTCCCAGGAGTAACTCTTACTCGCAGCGGGTATCGGGATCCAACTATCTTATAGAAGGTATGCAATCTCATTGCAAATTTCAACACTTGAAATTCCCAATAATATTTTGCCCCTAGCATCTTATGACCTTGGCTAAGGTCAACAAATCATAAGTGCTAGCCAAGTTCAACCCGTCATTTCCCGATTGAATTAAACCCACCCGCACGACCCTTGGCTAAGGTCAACAAAGTCGCACGACTACCCTAACTCAATCGCATCATATGCTTATACAGATAAGCACTAATCAGCTACCGTACACTACGCCTTGGCTAAGGTCAACAAACGCAGCACGAATACTAACCAGTACTTATCTGAAATGACGGAGGGCTACGACGGGTTTTTCAGAAAACCCTTTGCGTAATGAACTTGATATCGTTGTAGAATCGAGTGATTTTAAATGGAGTGTTTTTTAGGCTTTTCTAGTTTTGCTAAAGGGGTCACTCCCGGTGAAGGGATCGTCGGCCCTTTCCTCATCGAATAAGGTGCAGGATATATCATATATACCGCTGTGCAAAGCAAGAACTATAGAAGCAATCAAAAGACAAACCGAGTTTGTAGCATCTGCCAGTTATTGCTAAAGGAGTCACTCCCGGTGAAGGGATCTCGGTCCTTTCCTTATCGAATAAGGTGCTGGATGTTCTACAAGGAACACCGCTATGCAAAGCAAGAACTAGAGCTACCAGTTTTTATAAACAAGTTTCTACAACATCTTAGGTTTCTTTTATTTCAATAATCTCATTAATGAAGTCCCATTTTATTATGCTTCACAAGCATCTCTTTTGAAACGAAATCTGCAATATAACATATATCTCATATATATAATATAAACATTCGTCTCAGGCAGTAATATAATCTCATCACAGAACATTGCAGCAGAAGAACATATATGAAATATTGGATATACTAGGACGTCCGTGTTTTCAATACGAGCCAGTATAAAACACGGATTCCACGGTCGCGATGAATAGCCAAACCCACATCCCTAGACCCCTACAAGAGCGGCAAGAAACACTGCCAATTCTAGGGTTAGGAGACCCGGTCTCGACTCCTCGAGATGGTCTCCCACTGGACCCTAGAATCCGGTTACTTGTGCTCCCCGCCTTGGGTCTACCTAATGCGGAAAAGTAAATAACATACAACGGTGACAGCTTCCGCTACCTGGAAGTGCCCCAATAAAAGAATATTACATACAAATGAATTTTACATGAATGAAAAAGAAAAAACTCTCATCTCACATAAAACCCCCGGCTATTCAAACGCGACGATCCAATACAACATATCACAGCAACACATAATATCTCATATCATCAACGTAAGCAAGTATGCGTATCCCGATTGTCGTTGATGTATAGCAACGAAGCCGGCGATACACCACATACTACGCTTACAGTCACAGAAAAGAAAGTGTAAAACTACAACAGTTGGAATCCGCAATCTCTTTAGACATCGCATGCCTAACCAAATGAATTCCTTAGACATCGCATGCCTAACAATTATAAACCCCGCATTTTAGTCTCATTATCGAAAACTCTTTTCAATATCAAGTCGGCCAATTCAACAAGATTCCCGACGTCCTGATCTAATGCTCGTCGCAAACTTTAGTAGGCGGCTGCACCACTAATACCGTCGACGAAGTGCACTAAGGCGGAACACCGCTACCGTGAGCACCCGAACGGATGCTTTCGGCGACGGGGTTCTCCTACAGTCACTTGGTCGGGGCTATGGGGAGTAGCTGTCTATTAAGTTTACCCGGCGAGTATCCGCGTACACTACGTGATTGCGACGGACTTTTGATCACATCAAAATTCCGTAGCAACCGATCAACTGAGACTAAACTACTATGTTTATAATATTCAAATCAGTTATCTCATAACTACCTGTGGATTCCAATTATTGTATCACATTCCAGAAAAATAGAAAAAGTTAAACTTTCCGATCGAATCATCAAACACCCAAGATTTCCCCAATGTATCTCAACACTTGAAATCAGTTTAAAAAACATCCATCACATGCCACAGTACCAATGGTCCAGCCGTAGAAGGGTCAAGCCAACGCCTCACATGTGGCACGCCGTACTGCCCCAAACCCTAAGGTTCAAAAGGCAGTTCAAGACGGTCACATAATCGAGTTAAGGTTTGTTGTCTTCTAGAGGGTCCACCGAGTTACTTGCACAACTTAGAACATTCTTAAACACGAGAAAAATCCAACTTTTGAAAAAATTTCCGACAGGGGAAAAAGTGAGTTATTGATATCCGTTTGAACTTTTTAACAGTTTCTAAAAGTTATCCGGACAAAACACATAGACAAAATCTGATACTCCGATCGAAACATCGAATCCCCAAAACAACCCCAGAAAACTCAACTGTAGAATAAACATTAAAAATTCCCAGAGAACTCAGCACTGAATAAAAGAAGTTACTGCGCAAAATTGGGTTGGTGACGTCATCATTGCGCCGCGGAACCGCCGCAGAAAGCATGCTTCTGCCGCGGTTCCGCCGCGCGTTGCACTGTTCATTGAAAACTTTTTGCATCGTAATTCTTAGAATTCCCTTCTGAATTTTTTAAGCATTTTTAATATTGAAAAATCCACAATTTTCAAAAAAGGACAGAGAGCAATTTGGATTCGGGGTTTCGGGTTCGATCGGACTTCAAACTCCGTCTAGACTTCGCCTAAAGCTCTAGCTTGGCTCTGATACCACTGTAGGGTTGCTAGGCACGCGCACAAGGGTCTACGAGGCATCAACCATGCCCGATTAAAAATTTAGCCGTGCCGAACAACCCGAATACGGAACTTTAAACTAGAGATTAGGCGAAAACTAACATGTTAACATCTTAACACTAAGTGAGAGGGATTACAACCTTTGTAGATCCGGTCCTTCACTTCTTATGCTCCGTGTTGTGGTCCCTTCGCTGCGATCATCGGGATCCGGACTCTCGAGAGGCTCCACGAAGAGAAAGACGCAACCTTTGCTTCCGATCTTCGATACTAAGATGATCTACCTTGAAGTTTCTTTAACACAAGCTAACACTCATGAAATGATGTGAACACCCTCATCTAAATGGCAAGGGAAGATGAGGATGATGAAGTAGGATTTTTGCTCTCTTTATTTATCTTTTTCTCATATTTATTCATCACCTTTTGAAAAACTAGTAAGCTTTTCATGAAAGAATGAAGGAGGAAGAAGATGAACAATGTTAGAATCCTTTTGTGGTGAATAGGAAAAGAATAATATGATAGAATTATGCAACCATGGTCAAGTGAACCTTTGTAGAGAATTAACTAGGGTTAGGGTTTGGGTTGGGTTAAAGCATGACTCACTTGAAAATATCTTTATCATGACAAAAAGAAAAGCTTCTAGAAACATCTAGAAAGCTTAACCCTAATCCAAACCCTAATCATGTTTAAACTCCACTAAACAAGTTGCATTAGTTATCATATCATGTTACAATATTATATATCACATATATAATATTTATCGTAACAAAATAAAATAATACATTTAGCATATATCGCATATATATCAATGTATTACCCGAGTGAGAAAAAGAATCTTTTAGTGAGCAAATATTAGTTAATGCAATTTAATATATCATATATATTATTATACATTAAATTATCGAATCAACACTTGATCCGACAATCCGGCTATATCGCATATAACCGGCTAATATTTATCCGTACCGATTCATCGAATCAACACTTGATCCGATGACCCGGCTGATATCAAATATCGCGAGAATAGAATACGGTATCACATATCGCATTATCCTCGGTCCCGCACATATCACATATGTGCCCCTACTCCGTTTTGCCTGAGTCAAGAAACCTCTGTGTAGGACTCTAAAGAATCGTCAATACGCCGGCAGTAGGTGATGATCATATCAAACACCCACAAGCTGCAAGCGGTCAGCTAAACGTAACAGCTACCCAGGTATTGAGCGCTCAGAAGATCAACAAGCAAGCCTGTACATTCTCCTGCGAATCCAAACAGTAACACTCCCGTACAGTCCGGTCTCGTCGTCTGATATGTTGCATATCTCGCCTAGGGGTGGTAAACGTCAGACCCCAGTAGCTTGATAAGTCGTGTCGATCTGAGGTCTATAACAGTTTGAGAAACTACTGATAACACTTACCAGTAAATCTCAGCAACCCTGGCCAGGGATTTCCGGTTATAGCCAATCGAACACAGCACAACATCAACTCCCTATACCGGGAGAGACGAATCCCCTCCTATCGCTCATTGCCTCCATGTGATTCGGGACTGTACCCAAAAGCCACCTTTTTGCACGCCCTCTTGGACGTGGTATGATGGAAATCAAAGCACAGTGGGAACCACACAAGACTCTATGACGATCTCGGGTCAACAGACTACTCTGTACCAGTGTCACCGGAGAACTGCCATCTGACGTATGGTATAATACCATCTAGGAGTTCTCGGCGAGTCCGTCCAGTGTACCCAGTCTCCACTGAGCACCCGTACACCATCCTTGATGTCAAACACCGATGGATATGGGATCATCCATCACCCATCATATGGGTCAAGATGCGTATACGCTAGTCTACTCTGGTGCATCGATGCCCTGTCTCGATACACCCTCGACTAGGAACAGTTATAGGATGTACTCGTCGACTACCGTGGCCCCACTAGTATGATCTCATCATAGTCCCAGTAGTCGAGTACATATCCTAAGGGCTTTATCAACATGTAACATAGAGACAATCAGAGTACATATTAAGATAAAGTACAACCAGATAGCATACTATCATGTCGAGCAAGAAAGTCCTCCCTATATATGTCCTAGCATCCACTACAATATACATCGTATGTACAGTAATGGCCTCTAGGGCCTACATATAACTAACAGTGGATACCAACGAACCTCAGCCTCTCCGCCGATCTAGTAGGGTTTCTCACCCACCTGAGAGATACTTCAGTTTCTCTATGACAGTGGGAGCGAGGATTGCATCATGAGATGATGACTCAACTAGATTCGAGCAGGCCATCGAGAGTAGGGACTCTGTAAGAATGGCTGGTTGCTTAGCGATCTGAGATGGAATCCATGTACACCAACAAAGTATGGACTTTGGATGCTATATCTGAAGGGTTAAATCCCCATCAGGAGCAAGTATATCTTGAGAAGATTACTTGGTGTAGATGGAAAAGTTGAGACTTTCAAAGCTAGACTTGTTAAAGGTTTTCATCATCGACCAGGCGTAGATAATGATGAAACCTTTTCCAATGGCTATGCTTAAGTCCATCCGGATCCTACTTGCCACGGCTACATACCATGACTACGATATCTGGCGATTGGGTGTCATGACTGCTATTCTAAATGATATTTTAGAAGAGAAAGTCTATAAGTACACAGTTAGAGGGCTTCGTAAACAGTGGGAGCAGCGGAAACGTGTACAAGATGCTTTATAGGATAAAGCAGGCATCGCGGAGTTGGAACATCTGTTTTGATGTAGTAATCAAATAGTTTGACTTCATCAAAATGGTAGATGAACCTTGTATATACAAAAAGGTAGTAGGGAGTATGGTGGCGATCCTCGTAGAGTACGTGGATGACATACTCTTGATAGAGAAGGAGTTTTCTATGCTACGCTCGATCAACCTCCGCTTATCACAATGATTCTCCACATAGGATCAAAATGATACCTACTAAATCCTGGATTTTGGATCTATCAGATAGATCTAAATGGATGTTAGGATTCTCACTAGTTGTAGTGAGATGGTATCAATCGATCCTGAGGAGAATCACTGGAAAGGTTCCAGGGTGATAAGGACGACTGAATGTCAGTCACAGGCATTGTCTTTACCCTCAGTAAAGGGACGGTATGTTGGAAGAGTTCCAAGCTAGATACCGTGGCATACTAGACGATAAAGGCTGGATACATCGCTATTTAAGATGCTACCAAAGAGGAAGTCTGGGTGTATATTAGTTCATGAGATGAACATCGTTCCTACCATTGTGAGACAATGGAGTTGTGGCTTATGCCTAGGAACGCCCGTCCCATCAGTGATACAGACATATTCTAAGGCAGTATCACCTGATCATGGAGATGGTTGATCTCCAAGGTGAGCAAGGTTAGGAGAGTAGACTCAGAGGACAACACGGCGGATCCACTCACAAAGGCCTTTTTCCCAGAGAGAGACTTTTATGGGATGGTTGAGTATGAGATACTACAACCACTGCTATCAGATGGCCCTAGTGCAAGTGGGAGATTGTTAGTTATATGTATGCCGTAGAGGCCATTACTATACATAGGATGTATATTGTAGTGGATGCTTGGACATATATAGGGAGGTCTTTCTTGCTCGACATGATAGTATGCTATCTGGTTGCTCTTTACCTTAACGTGTACACTGATTGTCTCTCTGTTACATGTTGGTAAAGCCCTTAGGATGTGTACTTGACTACCTGGACTATGATGCGGATCATACTAGTGGGGACATGGTAGTCCATAAGTACATCCTTCAAGGTCCCTAGTCGTGGGTATATCGAGACGGGGCATCGATATACCAGAGTAGACTAGCGTATACCTTCTCGACCCATACAGATGGGCGATGGATGATCCCATATCCATTGGTGTTTGACATCAGAGATGATATACGGGTGCTCAGTGGAGACTGGGTACACTGGACGGACTCGCCGAGAACTCTCAGATGGTATTATACCTTACGTCAGATGGCAGTTCTCTGGTGACACTGGTACAGGTTAGTCTGTAGACCCGAGATCGTCATAGAGTTTTATGTGATTCCCACTGTGCATTGATTTCCATCTTACCACATCCAAGAGGGCGTGCAAAACGGTGGTTTTTGGGTACAGTCCCGAATCACATGGAGGCAATGAGCGATAGGAGGGGATTCGTCTCTCCCGGTATAGGGAGTTGATGTTGCGCTGTGTTCGATTGGCTATAACCGGAAATCCCTGGCCAGGGTTGCTGAGATTTACTGGTAAGTGTTACCAGTAGTTTCTCGAACTGTTATAGACCTCATATCGACACGACTTATCGAGCTATTGGGGTCTAACGTTTACCACCCCTAGGCGAGATATGCGATATATCAGACGACGAGACCGGACTGTACGGTAAGTGTTACTGGTTGGATTCACAGGAGTGTGAGCGGGCTTGCTCGTCGATCTTCTGATCGCTCAATACCCGGGTGGCCGTTACGTTTAGCAGACCGCTTGCGGCTTGTGGGTGTTTGATATGATCATCACCTGCTGCCGGCGTATTGACGAGTCTTTAGAGTCCTACACAGAGGTTTCCTGGCTCAAGCGAAACGAAATGGGAGCGCGTATGAGATATGTGCAGGACCGAGAATAATACGTGTATGTGGTACCGTATTCTATTCTCGCGATGAATGTATCGATTGGTTGTATGCGATATAACCTAGTTATCGAATCAAGGATTGATTCGATAAGTCGAAACATTGGATATTAGTCGGTCATATGCGATATGACCGGATCGTTAAATCAAGTGTTGATTTAATGATTTAATGTATAATTATATATTTGATATATTACTTTACATTAACTAATATTGGTTCACTTAAGATGTTTTTCTCACTTGTTTGTGCACATTGTATATGTGATATATTTTTTGTGCACAAGATTGTATCATGTTTGATGATACATGCAAACTTGGGTGTATGTTTGAATAAACCATGTTTGGTTAATGGTTAGGGTTTCTTTTTCCTTATTTATTTATTTCATTTATTTACTTTTGGCAAGAAACAAAAACAAAAGGTGGTGGCTTTTCTCACTTTGGCTTGAAGCTTCAAAGCACCTTTGACTAAGTCTAAGCCTTTTGTTTTATTCTTAACCTAACCATTCACCTAACCCTAGTTTATTCTCTACATTTAACCATGGTTGCAAAATGATAAGAATCACTTAGATTTTCTTTTTGAAGATAATTCTTTTTCTATCATCTTCTTCTTCTTCTTCATGGAGAAAAAGAAAAGCTTGCTTGAAAATGTCTAAGTGATGATTCCAAGTGAGAAATCCAAATCCAAAGTGAACCCACTTCCTATTTCTTCATCCTCTACCACTTGCCAAGTAGTATAGGGTGTTTTCTTCACAAGTTTCATGACTTGGTGAAGTTGGAGCTTGATCTTGAGTTGCCTCGACGTAGATCATCTTCGGCATCGAAGTCGACGACCTAGCCCGATCATTTCTTCGACGAAACCATCGCTAGAGTCCGGGATCCGATGATCGCAGCGGAGGGACATCAACGCAAAGCTATGGAGGTGGAGGACCGGATCTACAAAGGTTGTATTTTCCGTTCACTCTTAGTTAAGTTGTTAACTTGCAATCTTTATCGCCTATCCTCTAGTTAACGATCCGTATTAGGGTTTGTAGGCACCGGAAATTTTTGAATTTGGCATGGTTGATGCCTTGTGAGACCTCTAGAGTGTGCCTAGGAACCCTACACCTATACATCACCATGTTAATAGTTGTTAGAACACTGCACAATTATCGACGAGTTATGCCTCACGTGCACATTTTTACATGTTACACTACATGATCAGTCAAAAATATTGCATTCTTAACACGTCAATTTCCCTATCATTTGCATTCATCTAGAGGTGTTCGGTATTAATATAGCACATATTAGCAAAACAGTCGTAAAATACCAAATTACTTGTGTTATATATTAAAACCGACATTTCTGAGGGAAATTGAGTGTTTATCATGGCATCGCATCATCTTTGTATAGCCCAACACTTGTCTCGAGAATCTGTGTAGGAAATTACAGGAGAAAAGCCGAAACTGTCAAAAGTGCTGATAAAAATATGCCAAGTCCAAGTCTTGGGATCTGGCAGAAATCGAGAAAGCAAAATGATATTCAACATATCAGAAAAAGGCCAGAATGTCATCCCAAAACAAGCAAAGAAATCTGAAGCAGCAAGGCTATTATTAGGCCGTGGATCCACGGCCCAATACCCATTCCCGCCGCGGATCCGCGGCAAGATGATGATGTCAGCGCTGCGTATTTTCCCCATGTGCTTCCTGTAACTAACAAAGCTTCCAGAAGACTCCATATGACCACGTGGTTTCATCCAGAAGGCTCGGCCTAACAACCTTATCTTAGAATATTCCTCATTCTAGAATATTCCCTCCAACAAACTTATTCTAGAAGTCTCCTTCCAACAAACTTCTTCTAGAAGCATCCTTATAACAACCTTCATCTAGAAACCTCCTTGTAACAACCTCATTCTAGAATATTCCCTCCAACAAACTTCTTCTAGAAGATTCTTTCTAACAACCTCATTTTGGAGGGAAAATTCAAATGAGGTAGTTCATTTTGGAGGGAAAATTCAAATGAGCTAGTTCATTTTGGAGGGAAAAGTGGTTCATTTTGGAGGGAAATTTGAAATTTGAATTCTAGATCTAAGGTTGAGATGCTTATAAAAGGAAACCTAGATCTAGGGTTAAGGGACTTCTTCTTCTTCTTCTCCTCTCTTCATCTTCCACCTACAAGTTGAGTGACACAACTTGTAAACCCTAATTCAAATTCCAAAGCCAAATTCAAGATCCCGAGTACCAAATCAAGCAAGAAGCCTTCAACTTTTTAGGAACGGAGCCGATCTTCAATCGAGCAAATGATCCAAGCCGATCCGCGACTCAAGGAGACGAGCGAAGCCAAATCGATGATCGAGTTCTTCCTCTTGTAGTTCTTGAGTGAATTGTAAGCGGAATTGTTGATAAATAAAAGGTGAAATTCATTAATTTTTCTTTCTTTAAATTCTTGCATCATGATTCGATCTCAATTTGTGATTGTGGTTCTTGTTGTGATGTTTGAGTAAAACTCCGCTCGTGTAGGAGTTGTGACGATCAATAGAATGATGATGTAACAAATCTTAAAACGATTCTTAAGTCCTACGAGTTTTGTAAACCCTAGCAAATTGAAGAATCGGCGACCTAGTTTCGTTGCGATACTTTCTTGATTGTGATCGCTCGAAATTAAGGATCCACGATCAATTCTTGAATTTGCTAGAGACTAGAATGTGAATGATATCGACGAAGGAACAAGGGATAAATGATGAAACCCTAGTTTCACAAGAAATCCCTAATTCTCGTCGGTCATCATCGATCTAGTATCAATTCATCGATGGATAAGAATACGTAATCGCTAGATTTTATCACATCTATAGATCTGATCGATTCCTACGAGCCTCACTTCGATTCTTGATATTTGGATTGGAAATCATCAATTGACACTTCTTGATTTTAATGTTTTCTTGTTATTAGATCTAGATTTTTTCTAATTCTTGAAATTCAATTTACAAATCATGAATTGTTTCTTTTCTTTAAAATTTCGACTCATCTAAATCGAAACACGAACGATTACACTTTCCCTGTGGACGATCCGCACTTACTAACGCGCTACATTCGACACCGTTATTGATTGCGGTCAAATAATTTTTGGTTGTGATTTCTATACATTTTCCATTTACACAACAAGAATTCGTATCAATCAAATGGCGCCGTTTCCGGGGATAGTGCGCTAATTTTTCGTATTTTGAAATTCGTGTTAAAAAGTTTATTCCATCTATATTTTTAGATCTAAATTCGCACAAACCCTAAACATGTTGTTGTGATTTGTTGCGAGGAAATCTGGAATTTGTGGAGCTGTGGAAAAAATTTTCAGAGCATTCCAGAGAGCTGTGTAAGTGAACAGGAGCCTATTGTGAAATTTTTGTGCAGTGAAGAGGATAAACAGCGGCGGATCCGCGGCATTAGGCGACTCCCGCGGCGGAACCGCGGTGCTACAGTAGAATCACTGTTCAAAAATTTTTGGTAACTCTCTTGACTTTCTTATCTCCTCCAAAATCTGCTCCAATTAACAATTTGCTGCAGGTTTCTTTGCAAATAAATCGCAGCGCCGCAAAAAGCAATAAAAATTGTGCGTGTTTTTTATTTTTGGTTGTTTGCATATTAATACGGAAATTAAGGGGCACGGCCAAATTCAGATTAGGTGGGGAGTTCATTACCCTTCCTAAGCCCCAAAAATCACAAACTTGCATCCGCATTTACCCTCATTAACTAAAAAATATCTAGAGATGACGCTAAGGACCGTCACGCTCACTTAAGACAGAAGAAGGCCGTGGGTAATTCATTGCTTATCCGCGTTTCTTTTGTGGTGTCTAAGGCAAGTGTGTCGAAGGCTAGTGGTTACTTAATTAGGCCCACTACTTACGTAGTGGAGAACCTCCCACTTACCTGGCACTTACCTGGCCACAGGAGAGACAAAGATGCAGTGGAGGATTTATCCTGCGACTTGTCTTTTGGCAGTTAGGAGCGGTCTAGAGATTTGACCTAGGTGACCAATAGAATTAGGGTTTTGCTTGTTGCATTTGTTGTGATCACATCATTTTTTCAAAAATCCGTATATTTTTCAAAACAAACACCAACACTTCATTTCCCCTAATTATATATCTACGCTGCCACTTGTACTAACCCTTTTTAGTGCAAGATAGGCTGGACACGGGATTCTAGTGCCCGTTTAGTCCGCGTCCCCCCAATCGACCCTAAAGTCGGTATTTCTACATTTACCTCTTCTTTACCCACCACCATACCCATTTCGATGGATCCGTCTCCATCGAACTTCTTTACCACTACTCTGCCGCCGTCCGTTGGTGCGCAGAATCCACCTCGCATCTCTCTCCAAGAGAGGTGCTATCCTACACGAGGTCCTTTTTCGACCTGTCTCTCCATTCCACCAGCCAACGGGGAAAATTTTCAGATTAAACCCCAATACATCAACCTTCTACCAAAATATCACGGTCTCGAGTCTGAAGATGCATATGCCTTTATCACCAAATTTGAAAATGTATGCGCAATGATGGATACCTCACAGCTTTCTATGGATGATATGCGACTACGTCTTCTCCCATTCACCTTGTGCGATATAGCCGAGAAGTGGCTGTATAACACTACCGCACATTCCATTTCAAACTGAGAAGAATTCGTAAAAGCATTCCTTAAGAAATTCTACCCACATCATAAGACAGCTCGAGTCCGTAGCGAAATAAATCAATTCACCCAGCTTCCAAATGAACCATTTTCAAAATGTCTTGAACGCTTCATGGATTTGTTAATCCAATGTCCACATCACGGAATCCCTAAATGGGATCTGTGCCGAATCATTTATGAGGGCATTAATCCTAACACAAAACAAACCCTTGAATTAATGTGTCAAGGTAATTTCATGACCAAAGATGATGGGGAAGCCTAGAAATTTCTAGAAGATTTCACTGAAAAACCGTTACAGTGGGAGGGTGTGAGTCAATCGTCTAGGGATGGCAATGATGTTTCCATAGGAATTAGAGCTGAAATTTCAGCTTTACACAAGAAATTTGACAATATGGAAAACAAATTTTTAGCTGCCGCCCTAAATCAAATGTCACTCTCCAAAACTGTATGTGGATGCTGTTCTGATCCTTCTCATTTGCCGGAAGAATGTCCACGAAATTCTCCGTTTCAAGGTCATGAGCATACCAATACTGCATTTCAAAGACCTAGGAACGATCCATTTTCTTCCACTTATAATCAGGGTGGGAGGAATCACCCTAACTTTGCTTGGAACCAATCACAAACTCAAAACACGGTTCCAACCAAAAACAATTTCCAAAGGGTCCCTCCACCACAACAGCAACCATTTCAATTGAGTCAGCACCCCTACCAATCACAAAACTTCCAAAATCCAGCCAACACTTTTGCACCACATGAAAACTCTTTGCAATTGACCGGTACAGATAATACCTCTGCACTAGCACAAACCTTGGATACTTTCATGAAACAATCCATCCAAGGGACGGCAAGTTTGCAATCTTCCGTCGAGAATGTGATGAAGATCATTGTCTCTCAAAATGAGAATATCAAATCGATGGAAGCACAAACTGCACAACTAAAAGCCGAAATGAGTGCAAGAGAGAAAGGAAAACTTCCAGCTCAACCTTTACCCAATCCTGGCTATTCACATCATGTGGATGCAATCACCACGTTGAGATCTGGAAGAGTGCTTGACAATCACGTTGGGGAAGAGATTGATGACACTGAAAAATCTATCGATGATACCCCGGCTGAGACCTTTCCTTCCACTTCTACTTCTAATTCTGATCCCAGTTCTTCTACCCCACCGCCTTCTTCCGAGCCTATTCTCCGTTTTCCACAAGGCTCGCCACCTCAGCCCATTTCTTCTAGTTCTCCACCGACGATCCCCACTTCTATTCTGGGATCACGTCTACACACTCCACCTTCTCCTATGATGGACCCAGCGCTTATTGCTAAAGCACCTTATCCTAATAGGTTAAGGGCTAACAAATCGAGTCCACATATGGAGAAGATTATGGACATGTTTAAGCAAGTTAACATCAACATCCCTCTCCTAGATGCTATCCAACAAGTTCCGTCCTATACGAAAACTCTTAAGAACTTGTGCACTAGGTAGAGAAAGACTCAAGTGCCCAAGAAGATATTCATGGCAAAGACAGTAGACACAGCCTTTCCCCAACAATTACCGAGGAAACGTAAGGACCCTGGCTGTCCTACTATTTCCATTTCTATCGGGGGAAAACACATCAACCGTGCTCTACTAGACCTTGGCGCTAGTGTTAACTTGCTTCCATATTCGGTTTACGAGCAACTAGGTATCAGAGTGTTAAAGCCCTCGAGCATAACTCTCCACATGGCTGACCGATCAATCACCAAACCTAGGGATGAACTGGAGGATGTGTTAATAAAAATCGGGGAATTTGTATTCCTTGTGGATTTTATTGTACTTGATACACAGCCTGTAGCGAACCCACGGAATCAAATTCCGGTGATTTTAGGTCGCCCCTTTTTGGCCACTTTCAACGCTATAATCAACTGTCGTAATGGCTCTATGACCCTATCCTTCGGGAATAGGTCAATTGAGCTGAACATTTACAAGTTGGGAAGTGTACCCTCCAAACCTACTGCTCAGGTCTGTTCTGTCGACTTAATGGATGTCGACAGCAGCGAATTTGACGATCCTCATGATACTGATCTTGACTCTTTTCATACGTTATTGTTTGACCCAACTATGTATCATACACATACGGACTCTTCTACCGGGATGTCCGGATCAACAACTAACACTGATTATGAACCGTTCTTAGAGTCTGAAGATCACCCCGCACTTTGTGATGGCATTATTCATCGGGGTATTGATGGAACTTTTGAGAAAATCTTCGCTGATGAACTCGCATTTTTGAATGACACGGGTGTTGAGATGAATCATCTCCCAATCAATGAAATTGAACCTCCACCCCTTCTTCTGAACTGTAAAAAAAATGCGAGTAATCCATCACATTCACTGCATCGTCTCTCCAAAATGAGACGCACACACATTCTATTCCACCACTTACCCTTTCCCCACTTCATCTTCCACCAACCAGAGCACTGCATTGATAAAAATTTTGAATGGTTGGTGTTAACTTTCGGTCTTTGAAAAGCTTGGCATCAACCACTGATTTTTGACCCCCTCATGTGATTTTCAAAGATTAACATTACTTAACTCAAGTTTGGCGGGGTATAATCAAGCTCTTGAAAAGAAAAATTTTACAAAATTTTGGGCCAAAAATAAGTTTGGGGGAGGATCTTCACTTAAATATTTTTCCCCCGTTAATAAATTTCCTCCCAAGCTTACAGGTTTTTCGAGATATAGCGGATGGCAACAGTGAGGACACTGTTGAAAACAAGTTTGGGGGAGGTTTGTGCTTATTTTCGCATCATTTGCATCATATTTTGCATAAGCACAAAACATTTTTGAAAACCTATAAAAATTTATAAATTTTCAAAAGATAAAAATATTTTTGTACATAAATAAGATAATAAAAGATTAGATAGTGAAAAATTACATCCAAAAGATTAGAAAAATTTAAGAAAACCAAGAAAATTAGATGTTTTCTTATACGAACTAGTAATAAGTAGTTATGAGCTGTTGTCCCAAGGGTTAGTAAGATGAAGGAAGTCACTAATCTAAGGATAAAAATAAGTCTGAAAAATAATTCATATTCTAGAAGCTAAACATTTTCAACGTTGATACCCTACTATTCGCACTTACACACGTCTTGAAACTCGGGATACTAGAGGATACCTTGAAATGCTCTTGTCTAAAAGCCGATGTATGAAGGAAATAAAAAAAATGAATAAAATATAAAATGGTGCAGAAAAATGAACACTGGTTTTGTTATCGCCAAGGCAGCAATAAAAAAATATAACGAGGGTGCCTCTTCACCTAGTGCCCTAAAGCCAACTGGTCTGGGAGTCACTGCTAAACCTTAGGTGGTGCAAGATGAGGAAAAACACCAAATAAGCAAGCACATGAGTAATCGGTCGGTTAGTACCTCAAGAAGTATTAACGGTCGCATGAAAGTGTGTGAGCAAATTCATCTAAATATTCATTAATTAAAAAGTACTGAGGTGGATGGACAAGACTATGATAGCTTGAATTGAATTCTCCGGGTGTAGGGATGTCTTTACACACACGTAGGGTTATATGATCGATGTTTGGAAGAAAGATAGGAATGAAGAATAGGACGATGTTTTATTGAGGGGTTATGTGATTTCTAACATCTTTTCATGACTATTAAGATTGGGCTTATGACAACCGAAAAGCTAGCTTAGTTGGAAACCATAATTTTCAAAGCTTTTCTTTTACAATTCTTATCTTTAAATGTAATATTCACGGTCTTTCTTTTATTATTGGATTTTGTGGGTGCAATCCGCTGAAAACCCTCAGGAGACAACACTCCTCCTACTAGGGACACCTAGAGGTTTAAAGGCTTGTTGCACGTGCTCAGTGCAATCGTGTTGCCTACGAAAGTGTGCTAGTTAGTTTTTCTCTTTCTTTATTTTCTCCTTCTCTTTTTAATAAAACAATTCGCTCGAGACGACCGAAAATAAGTTTAGGGGAATTTGATCAATCGAAAATATTGCATTCGCAACACGTCAATTTCCCTATCATTTGCATTCATCTAGAGGTGTTCGGTATTAATATAGCACATATTAGCAAAACAGTCGTAAAATACCAAATTACTTATGTTATATATTAAAACCGACATTTCTGAGGGAAATTGAGTGTTTATCATGGCATCACATCATCTTTGTATAGCGCAACACTTGTCTCGAGAATCTGTGCAGGAAATTGCAGGAGAAAAGCCGAAACTGTCAAAAGTGCTGATAAAAATACGCCAAGTCCAAGTCTTGGGATCTGGCAGAAATCGAGAAAGCAAAATGATATTCAACATATCAGAAAAAGGCCAGAATGTCATCCCAAAACAAGCAAAGAAATCTGAAGCAGCAAGGCTATTATTAGGCCGCGGATCCGCGGCCCAATACCCATTCCCGCCGCGGATCCGCGGCAAGATGATGACGTCAGCGCTGCGTATTTTCCCCATGTGCTTCCTGTAACTAACAAAGCTTCCAGAAGACTCCATATGACCACGTGGCTTCATCCAGAAGGCTCGGCCTAACAACCTTATCTTAGAATATTCCTCATTCTAGAATATTCCCTCCAACAAACTTATTCTAGAAGTCTCCCTCCAACAAACTTCTTCTAGAAGCCTCCTTATAACAACCTTCTTCTAGAAGCCTCCTTGTAACAACCTCATTCTAGAATATTCCCTCCAACAAACTTCTTCTAGAAGATTCTTTCTAACAACCTCATTTTGGAGAGAAAATTCAAATGAGGTTGTTCATTTTGGAGGGAAAATTCAAATGAGGTTGTTCATTTTGGAGCGAAAATTCAAATGAGCTAGTTCATTTTGGAGGGAAAATTCAAATGAGCTAGTTCATTTTGGAGGGAAAAGTGGTTCATTTTGGAGGGAAATTTGAAATTTGAATTCTAGATCTAAGGTTGAGATGCTTATAAAAGGAAACCTAGATCTAGGGTTAAGGGACTTCTTCTTCTTCTTCTCCTCTCTTCATCTTCCACCTACAAGTTGAGTGACACAACTTGTAAACCCTAATTCAAATTCCAAAGCCAAATTCAAGATCCCGAGTACCAAATCAAGCAAGAAGCCTTCAACTTTTTAGGAGCGGAGCCGATCTTCAATCGAGCAAGTGATCCAAGCCGATCCGCGACTCAAGGAGACGAGCGAAGCCAAATCGACGATCGAGTTCTTCCTCTTGTAGTTCTTGAGTGAATTGTAAACGGAATTGTTGATAAATAAAAGGTGAAATTCATTAATTTTGCTTTCTTTAAATTCTTGCATCATGATTCGATCTCAATTTGTGATTGTGGTTCTTGTTGTGATGTTTGAGTAAAACTCCGCTCGTGTAGGAGTTGTGACGATCAATAGAATGATGATGTAACAAATCTTAAAACGATTCTTAAGTCCTACGAGTTTTGTAAACCCTAGCAAATTGAAGAATCGACGACCTAGTTTCGTTGCGATGCTTTCTTGATTGTGATCGCTCGAAATTAGGGATCCACGATCAATTCTTGAATTTGCTAGAGGCTAGAATGTGAATGATATCGACGAAGGAACAAGGGATAAAAGATGAAACCCTAGTTTCACAAGAAATCCCTAATTCTCGTCGGTCATCATCGATCTAGTATCAATTCATCGATGGATAAGAATACGTAATCGCTAGATTTCATCACATCTATAGATCCGATCGATTCCTACGAGCCTCACTTCGATTCTTGATATTTGGATTGGAAATCATCAATTGACACTTCTTGATTTTAATGTTTTCTTGTTATTAGATCTAGATTTTTTCTAATTCTTGAAATTCAATTTACAAATCATGAATTGTTTCTTTTCTTTAAAATTTCGACTCATCTAAATCGAAACACGAACGATTACACTTTCCCTGTGGACGATCCGCACTTACTAACGCGCTACATTCGACACCATTATTGATTGCGGTCAAATAATTTTTGGTTGTGATTTCTATACATTTTCCATTTACACAACAAGAATTCGTATCAATCACTACACCTCGTCGATATTAACATATCACTTTTACACTTAGTAATTATCCTGTTAACTATGATTCTATCATACTTTAAACATTATTAACAGTAGTACTTTGCATAAATGACATCATGTTTCGTATTTAAATGTTCGGAGTTGACATAAGAGGAAATTGCATTATTAAGGATTTATGATTTTGAGTTTTCCTATACTATTGCATAAATCCAGTGATTTTCATGATTGATGTGACCTGTCCACCATGAGATGTTTTTATTATTTGGTTTTTATTCCGAACCGAGTCGGTGGGTATACATACAGTTTTATCTAGACTGAGTCGGTGGGGATACAGTTGGATACATGGTGGATCCGGTCGAAACCGAGGGGCAGGATAGCCGCATGATAGGCGGGGAGCCTAACGAGAATACTCGATACTGGAGATAGTTGTGAAACACGGAAGATATCTAGATGATATCGACCGGTGTTATTGATTACAGGATCATTCGAGAAATGATGCCTGAGAGAATGGAAGATTTGTGTCGATTGATTTGTGAGAAGTTTTACGATCAAAAATATTTTACCGCAATCAAGAACGGCGTCGCTTGGTAGCTAGCCGGTGAATAAGGGTCGGTCCACAGGGATGTTGTGTATTTCCTAATTGTTCTAACGAGTTAATTCCAAATGGTGTTTGGATCTTTATCACTAAAAACTATATTGACTTAGACTAGGATTAGAAATCTTACTAGGGTTAGGTTTAGGTTAAGTTTGGAAAGTATAGATTTCCCACCGCTTTCAATACCCTAATTTAGATCTTCTTTAGGTGTTATGGTAATTATTAATAAAGGGGATTAGGACGATCGGGAAGAAACGATGTTCTTCCTCTAGGTCCTTTTCCGTCCTTTCTTAATCCTTACCCTAACCTCCATGGAAAACATGCACAACCGGTCTTTTATACTACGGGATCACCGTTACCTCATGGGTAGGGTGCCATAGGGAGCGGTATGTGCATGTTTGTATGGAGTCCTAATTATTAATGTTGATGGGCAAGAAAGGGGTGAGAGATTTGCATCTCTCAAACCTTCCATATTCATAACCCTAACAAGCGAGGAACTACTCGCTCATTAAGGGATCTTTGAAAAACATGATTTTTATGAGTTTTTGATTTAAGAGATTAATTATCTAACTACTGTTGATTAATAAAAAGTTCTAATCTAAATTAAAACTAGGACAGAGAATAAATTTAAACTAGGGCAGAAAGAAGAATTAAGAACTAGGGCAAAAATAAAAGAACCTACTTACTTTATTGATGCTCTCTAAACTTTACAAAAGATTTCTGAATTTTTATCAATGAAAAGAGGCATAACCTAAAACAAGTTTTAGGGCTTCTATTTATAGAGCATAGAAAACCCTAGGGTTACAATCGACACACATCTGCTTTTACAATTTTACCCCCTAAGAAAACCCTAGTCAACGCGCCGCTAGCCGCTAAGACTTTTTCCACCCATACGGGCTTAGCACGGCTGCGGAACCGCGGCCAAGAGCCAGGTTTGGTCGCGGTTCCGCGTCCATCTAGGGGCATCATGAGCTGAAAAATTCTGGTCCTCTTCTGGTTGACTTTTTCCTCTTATTTCTTCAGTTGGTTCTTCAGAATGTCTTCTAGTTCTCTTCCAGATCTCCACAGTGAATAATTGTAGTGGACTTTTACCGTTGCTTCGTGTCGAAGTCTTAAACCTTGCGCTGCCTTTGTGCTTTGTGAACTTGTTCATTGATCTTCATTTTCCCTCAAAATGTAGGCACGATCAAGATTCCATCATTTATCGGTCGTAGTCTCACTTTTGTATCGTCTTTTCATCAATATCACTGTTTTTATTCCGAGAACCTGTAACCTGCAACTATATAGCAGACATGGGTCAAAAGCACCTGTTTCCTTGTAAAATGACTAAGAAAGGGGAATATAATAATGCAAAATTATGATATGAACATCGATGATGGACACGGAAAGATGAAATTTATTTGGAAATAAATGATGAGATTTCAGTTTTGGTTATGTGATTAGTAGTACGGATTCATGTTTTACACATGTTATCATGCATCATAACTATCCTCATCGCAGTTAGATATAGTTCGTCATATTTACATTATCAGCCGTTATATGTTAGTTTTATTCACTGAATTGGCAACTCACCCCCGTTGTGCCACAGTTCCTTGCAGGGTTAGAGTGGACGGTTAGCAGCAGTGCAGATCCACTTTTCAGCTTTTATCGCATCTTTTGATAGATGGGTTACATATGTAGTAACCTTCTCTTTTGGTATTGTATTTTGAATCTAGAAAATCTCCATCAGACCCTGTATAATGATTTAGAACGATATATGGTTATATGTATATTATTTCGACAGATGAGATCGTTTAGTTGTATTAAATGATATTTCTTTTAATTATGTCTGAGAATCTTCTTTGATGTCGTATTATGAGTATGTATTGCTTTCCACTGTTAGCATCGTTATTCCCAACTAGGGATGCAACCAAATTAAACACTTTATAACTGTTTTTATTATAACTGCAATAGGAAATTACTGTTAAGATCTTAAATACTTAAAATCTGTGATATTTACTTAAACAAATAAAAAAATTCCTAAAATTCCGCAAAAAGGGTTTTTGATCTTGGTTTTTTTCGGCTTACTCGGGTTGTGTAAATATCTTTAGATACTATACAATCTAAGTGCCGGTCACATCCAAACTTTGGGGTCGTGACAAAATTGGTATCAGAGCTTAGGATTAACCTTACGGAATCGAGTAGTGAGTTAAGATAGTTGACGTGAGTCCGTAATTTAGGATAACCTTTGGTTTGACGGAGTAGGTGATTTAGGATGAGTGCAGTACCGTACGTATGTTCTGCGGCATATTTACGTTACCATACTCAGCCTAACTAACAATAGGAGATAATTGTTCGTACTTCTTTCCTTGATTCCATGTATCTCGTGATTCGGTTGCAATATCCTTATCAATCTTTTTTCTTACTCCAGCCGTTATGTCATCAACGACTACGGGGACTCAGAGTACCGCTGTTCGAGATGACATTGGTGCGGGCTCGTCTGAAACAGGGACAGACCTGGGCAGTATGCCTATCTTTCATGAACCGATTGATCCACCCTATATTAATCGTATAGCTAGGATGGAGACAAGTGTTCAAGAGATGCGCCGAATGATCGGATCCTTGTTAGAGATTAGTCGAGCACGGAGATCGACCATTACTCCACGTACGGATGTTCGGAGACCAAGGCGAATTCGTACTAATACATCAGCACTTAGACGTGTTCGTAGAGGCCGTGGCAGATTCTGTATAGATCAGTTCTATCATTTATACCATATATTCAACAGCCCGTGCAAAGATGTTTCGGGTGTGGGTGTCCGTATCACTTTTTTTGGAATTGCCCCGTAATGCGACAGGGTGAGGCATCAGTCTCACATGTGACTTCACCACCTCCTCCAAGCACATTACCTACTACACCTGTTGTTGTTCCACGCCAGATCAACGCTCATAGAGGCCGTGGTCGTGACGGTCGTAATTCGAGAGGACGAGGAGATCGAGGCAGATTTATTCCAGGCCACAGTTTTGGTCGAGATAGGACTTAGGGCCAGATGTTCAGTTTGTATCCCGTTGAGCAGAGGCCCCCATCTATCTGTTTTAGTTGTGGACGTCCAGGGCATTTCACTAGGAATTGTAGACTCTAAGGAAGGACGTCAGGATGCTGGTAGAGGCCAGGCATCCAATGCAGTCGTAACAGGTATCCTTTCAGTATGTTCCTTAAATGCGCATATTTTTATTTATCCCGGTTCTACGCTTTCATACGTAGTTGCATACTTGCACTTTATTTAGGAAGAGAGTCGTCATTGTAAGGGTTACCGCTAGTTGTGATTACTCCTATAGGAGATTCTTTTGTAGCTCGACACGTATTCAGGTTATGTTTAGTACGTGTTGGTGATAGGGATTTATTAGTGGATCTGATTCTTCTAGAGATATTAGATTTGATATACTTCTTGGTATGGATTGGTTGGTCGTTTGTCATGCCTATGTAGATTGCCGGGGGAAAACGGTTAGATTTTGTTTTCCAGGTGAACCGATTTTTGTTGTGCAGGAGGACTGTAAAATAACTCCTGCCAACATGATTTCTGCTCTTTGTGCGGAACGACTCTTGAAGAAGAGTTGTCATGAGTTCTTAGTTTATTCAGGACTTAGGAGCCACTGAGATTCCGTTGGACCAAGTTCCGATTGCACGAGAATTTCCGGATGCATTTCCTGCTGAATTACCAGGATTGCCACCCGATCGTGATATCGAATTTTGTATTGACTTAATTCCGGGTACGGGACCTATTTCTATACCACCCTATCGGATGGCCCCGACGTAGTTGAAGGAACTCAAAAGCCAGTTGCAAGAGTTGTTAGATAGAGGACTTGTTCGTCCCAGTATATCGCCGTAGGGAGCTCCTGTCTTAGTTGTAAATAAGAAGGACAGTAGTATGAGACTGTGCATCGACTACCAACAGTTGAATCGAGTTACTGTGCAAAATAGGTATCCACTACCACATATCGATGACTTGTTCGATCGGTTGCAAAGAGCTGGCTACTTCTCAAAAATTGATTTGCGGTCAGGGTATCACCAATTGAGAATTCGGAAGGATGACATTCCGAAGACTACTTTTCGTACCGATATGGGCACTATGAATTTCTGGTGATATCGTTCGGACTCACCAATGCCCCAGCAGTGTTTATGGATATGATGAACCGCATTTTCAGGCCTTTCCTTGATCAGTTTATCATTGTATTCATAGATGATATCCTTGTTTATTCCCGAAGTCAGGAGGAGCACGAACAGCATTTGGGTATCACGTTGCAGACCTTGAAGGAGCATCAGCTGTTTACCAAATTCTCCAAGTGTGCTTTCTGGCTAGATAGTGTGGAATTCTTGGGTCACGTGGTTACGAGATAGGGTATACGTGTGGACCCAAAGAAGATCGAAGCAGTGCAGCACTGGCCCAGACCTGTGTCAGTTACAGAGATTCGCAGTTTCTTAGGTCTGGCAGGTTATTACCGACGCTTTGTGCAGGATTTCTCTCGGATCGCTGTACCGCTGACCGGGCTGACTAGGAAAGAGGTTCCATTTCTGTGGACAGATGCATATGAGCAAAGTTTCCAGTAGTTGAAGACCCGCTTGACGACTGCACCTGTATTATCGTTACCTTCTGGGTCAGGTGACTTTGTTGTGTATTGTGATACCTCTAGAGTGGGTTTAGGCTGTGTGTTGATACAGCACCGCAGGGTTGTAGCTTATGCTTCTCGACAGATGAAGAGGCACGAGCAGAACTACCCCACTCATGATTTGAAGATGGCTGCTGTAGTTTTCGCACTGATGATTTGGAGACATTACTTGTATAGAGAGTCGTGCCAAATCTTCACAGATCATAAGAGCTTGAAGTATATTTTTCAGCAGAGGGATCTGAACCTAAGACAGCATAGATGGATGGAACTGAGGAAAGATTACGATTGTGAGATCTTGTATCATTCAGGCAAAGCAAATGTTATAGCAGATGCTTTGAGTCGGAGGCCTGGAGGTAGCTTATCTCATGTGCGCACCTTGCAGAGACAGTCTTCTACAGACTGGCAGATTTTATGTGATAGTCGTATACAGTTTGAGTTCACCCTGACAGGAGGACAGCCAGCACATGTTCACACCCGACCTCAGTTATTGGATCGTATTCGAGAGACATAGCCCGCAAATGCTCGTATATCGGAGATTATGGATCAGGTTAGGCAGGGCAGAGGGTCGGAGTTCGTGATAGATGACCGTGGAGTATTGCGTTTTGGGACTCATCTTTGTGTACCAGATTCGGATGGACTGAGACCTGAGATCTTAGAGGAGGCCCATCGTTCAGCATACAGTATTCATCCTGATTCCACCAAGATGTATCATGACTTGAGGGATGTTTATTGGTGGGAAGGAATGAAGAGGGATGTTGCGGAGTTTGTTTCGAGATACTTGACTTGTCAGCAAGTCAAGGCTGGCAGGAGAGTTACAGCCCTTGCCCATTCCGGAATGGAAATGGGATCAGATTTCTATGGATTTTGTTGTGGGTCTACCCAGGACTAGCCGAGGGTATGATTCCATTTGGATGATTATAGATAGATTAACAAAGGCAGCTTACTTTCATCCGGTGAAGACGACGTATGGGTTTACACAGTATGCTCAGATTTATATCGACGAGATTGTATGATTGCATGGAGTTCCGACGTGCATCGTATCAGATAGGGGTACTGTAGGGTTCCTAGGCATCCTAATGAGGTCTCACAAGGCATCAACCATGCCAATTTCAAAAAATATGGTGCCGAGAAACCCTAGTATACGGATCGTTTGCTAGAGAACTAGGCAAAAAAGCTAACTAGTTAACACTTAACTATGAGAATACGGATATACAACCTTTGTAGATCCGGTGCTCCACCTCCACGGCTCCGCAATGAAGTTTCCTCGCTGTCCAAGACGGATCCCGGGCTCTAGCGTCGGCTTCATCGGAGAATGGACGGGCTAGGTCATCGACAACGTGCCGAAGATGATCTACGTCGAAGCATCACTAGATCAAGCTCCACCTTCACCGAGTCTTGAAAACTTGTGAAGGAAACACACTCTACTACTTGGCAAGAGGTAGAGGATGAAGAAATAGGAAGTGGGTAGACTTTAGAATTGGATTTCTCACTCTTTATCATCAATCACCATTGATGACCTCAAGCTTCTTCAAAGAAGAAGATGAAGAAAGTTATGATGAGTTATTATGAAAAGAATAATAAATTTTATTCTTATCATAATATTAACCTAAGTTAAGTGTAGAGAATTGACCAAGGTTAAAGAATGGTTAGGGTTAAGGAGATGAGACAAAAATGGTCACTTAATGAATGCTTCATGAAGCTTCATGTTGCAAACAAAATAAGCCACCATTTTTCTCTCACTTCATTTCCTTTTTCCAAAAATAAAAGGATTAATAAATGAATAAGTAAAACCCTAATTATCCACTTAACCATGGTTTAAATCTTTACACTTAACCAAAAAGATATGTATCATCAAACATGATACAAACAAGTGCACAAAATCATATCGCATATGTAATGCGCACATCCGAGCGAGAAAATCCATTTAAAGTGAACCGATACTAGTTAATGCAAAGTAATATATCACATATATAATTATGCATTAAATCATTAAATCAACACTTGATTTAACGACCCGGTCATATCGCATATAACCGACTAATATCAACAGTAACAACTTATCGAATCAACACTTGATCCGATAACCCGGCTATATCACATATAACCGATCAACGTCACATATCGCGAGAATCAAATACAGTATCACATACTGGTATCATTCTCGGTCCCGCACATATCTCATACGTGCTCCTATTTCGTTTCGCTTGAGCCAGGAAACCTCTGTGTAGGACTCTAAAGACTCGTCAATACGCCGGCAGCGGATGATGATCATATCAAACATCCACAAGCCGCAAGCGGTCTGCTAAACGTAACGGCCACCCGGGTATTGAGCGATCTGAAGATCGACGAGCAAGCCCGCTCACACTCCAGTGAATCCAACCAGTAACACTACCGTACAGTCCGGTCTGATCGTCTGATATGTCGCATATCTCGCCTAGGGGTGGTAAACGTCAGACCCCAATAGCTCGATAAGTCGTGTCGATATGAGGTCTATAACAATTCGAGAAACTACTGGTAACACTTACCAGTAAATCTCAGCAACCCTGGCCAGGGATTTCCTGTTATAGCCAATCGAACACAGCGCAACATCAACTCCCTATACCGGGAGAGACGAATCCCTTCCTATCGCTCATTGCCTCCATGTGACTCGGGACTGTACCCAAAAACCACCGTTTTGCACGCCCTCTTGGACGTGGTAAGATGGAAATCAAAGCACAGTGGGAACCACACAAGACTCTATGACGATCTCGGGTCAACAGACTACTCTGTACCAGTGTCACCAGAGAACTGCCATCTGACGTGAGGTATAATACCATCTGGGAGTTCTCGGCGAGTCCGTCCAGTGTACCCAGTCTCTACTGAGCACCCGTATATCATCTCTGATGTCAAACACCAATGGATATGGGATCATCCATCGCCCATCTGTATGGGTCGAGAAGGTACACGCTAGTCTACTCTGGTATATCGATGCCCCATCTCGATACACCCACGACTAGGGACTTTGAAGGATGTACTTATAGACTACCATGTCCCCACTAGTATGATCCACATCATAATCCATGTAGTCAAGTACACATCCTAAGGGCTTTACCAACATGTAACAGAGAGACAATCAGTATACACGTTAAGGTAAAGAGTAACCAGATAGCATACTATCATGTCGAGCAAGAAAGTCCTCCCTATATATGTCCCAGCATCCACTACAATATACATCCAATGTACAGTAATGGCCTCTAGGGCATACATATAACTAACAGGTACCCAGTTTACCAGAAGGCTATGGCAGAAACTTCAAGAAGCTCTTGGCACATGATTGAGTTTTAGCACGACTTTTCACCCACAGACAGATGGTCAGTTGAAACGGACCATTCAGACACTAGAGGATATGCTTCGGGCTTGTAGCCTTGATTTCGGTGGTAGTTGGGATCGTCACTTACCTTTGATAGAATTCTCGTACAACAACAGTTTTCAGAAGACGATCTAAATGGCACCCTTTAAAACTTTGTATTGGAGGAAATGTCGATCACCCGTTTGCTGGACGGAACTGAGCGAGAATAGTATCTTGGGACCGCAGATAGTACAGGAGACTACAGAGAAGATTCAATTGATACGGGATAGAATGAGGGCGGCCCAGTGCAGACAGAAATCATATGCAGATCAACGACGTCGTAGACTCGAGTTTCAGGTGGGAGATCATGTATTCCTTCGTGTCTCCGATGAAAGGTGTGATGCGTTTCGGGAAAAAGGGGAAGCTCATCCCCAGATATGTCGGACCTTACGAGATTCTGGAAAGAGTGGGTGCTGTACCTTATCCTTTAGCACTTCCACCAAGTTTTCCCGATGTGCAACCGGTGTTTCACGTGTCGATGCTTTGCAAGTATCTTCACGATCCTTCTCACGCGATCCAGCATCAGACCTTACAGCTTGAGCCGGATTTATCCTATACAGTGCAGCCTGTAGCTATTCTAGACAGGTAGACAAAGAAACTGAGATCAATGGTATTTCCATCTGTAAAGGTTCTTTGGCGAGAGGCAAATCGCGAAGAGATCACTTGGGAGACCGAGGATGCGATGCGAAAGAAATTTTCACATCTTTTTGGAAGGTACGTTTAGTTAAGTTTTAAATTTGGGGACCGAATTTTCTTAAGGGGGGAATATTGTAACATTTTGAAAATTTAGAAATAAATAAAATTAACCAATTAAATAATAAAATGATAAATTAAAAAGGTTATTAAAACCAAATCAGACAATTTCATAAAATGTATGTAAAACAAATTAAATTACAATTTTAGTATGCAAAATAAATAAATTATAAGGGTTTTAATGTGAATTTTAGCTTTATTTTAATAAAAATGGTGTTTTATAATAACATAAGTTGTGAAGGGTTTCTATGTAAAGTTTAGGAAATTGTGCAAATGGGAATTTGTTTAGGGTGTAAGTGAAAAAGAGGTAAATTAGGTTTTTGTTCAGAAATTTTATCTTAAGATAAATCAAAATGGAAGGATAATGCATTGCCGCTACCTTCTTACATGCACAACCCACACCCCACACCTCCTCCTTGCATGAGGATGGCACATCTAGATCATTGACACCTCCTCCTACCACCTCCCTCTTCCCATCACCATATATATTAAGTGTTCAGATCATTAATCCAATTAAACTTCTGAAAATTCCTAACCAAAGTGAAAGAAAACACTTCAAATTCAAAAAGAGAAATGAAGGAGAAATGAAGTGAAGAAAAAGAACTAGGCAAGGAGTTCATCATCAAGCTAGGACTAGGAGCTTGTGCATCTTGGAGAATGTTATTCCAATAAGTTATTGTAGGTAAAATCCTCATTCACAGTAGAGATTTAAATTCTGGAATTGGTTTAAGTTTGAAATCAAAAGTCTATAATATCGTATTTTAGGTACAACTAAGTTCTGTTTGAATCTGCTATTGTTTAGATAAAAGTTAACTTAACCGAACAATGCCAACTTGTTGTATAATGGACCTAGAAAAAAACATAGGAATACGAGCAGGGGAGCTCGGATTTTGGCCGACGACCATAAGCGTAATTCCGGCGTCGCCGGATTTGTAGGGAGCTAGGGTGTTTTGGGTTGTTGGGTAGGTTTCTGTGTAGAATTTTAGCTATTTTGGTATTTTTTAATCAAGTTAGTTTAAATGTATATAAAATCTGGGAACTAATATCGGAAAAGAGATCAAAATTCTAAAATACGACATGGGTAAAACGTAACGCGTTCTGTTTTCTGTCGCGATGCAGCGCTGTGTTAAATTTCAGTGAGGTTGAGTGTTAGATCGTTAGCAATAGTCGTATGTAGTGTAGTTAGCACGTACAACTTGTGTGTTCTTGATTTTTTCCGTATCGAAATGTAGCCGTTTTCTTATACAAGTTAATTCAATGTTAGATTTGAGTGCGGGAACTTCGGAGGCCGCAAGAAAAGGAAAAGGATTAGCGATTCCTGAGTAGTTACGACGTATTCCGATGGGTAGACTAAACATCTACCATGGGATTGTGTAAAGATGGCGTGATACGCCCGTATTTTGTTAATTTGAAAGATTGACTTTATATGCGAAGTTAATAACATGCATTCATATATACCTATACATCACCATGTTAATAGTTGTTAGAACATTGCACAATTATCGACGAGTTATGCCGCACGTGCACATTTTTACACGTTACAGTACACCTCGTTGATATTAACATGTCACTTTTACACTTAGTAATTATCCTGTTAACTATGATTCTATCATACTTTAAACATTATTAACAGTAGTACTTTGCATAAATGACATCATGTTTCGTATTTAAATGTTCGGAGTTGATATAAGAGGAAATTGCATTATTAAGGATTTATGATTTTGAGTTTTCCTATACTATTGCATAAATCCGGTGATTTTCATGATTGATGAGATCTGTCCATCATGAGATGTTTTTATGATTTGGTTTTTATTCCGAACCGAGTCGGTGGGAATACGGTTACGGATTTACAGTTTTATCCAGACTGAGTCAGTAGGGATACAGTTGGATACATGGTGGAGCCGGTCGAGACCGAGGGGCAGGATAGCCGCATGAAAGGCGGGGAGCCTAACGAGGATACTCGATACCGGAGATAGTTGTGAAACATGGCGGATATCTAGATGATATCGACCGGTGTTATTGATTACAAGATCATTCGAGGAATGATGCTTGAGAGAATGGAAGATTTGTGTCGATGATGGACACGGAAAGATGAAATTTATTTGGAAATAAATGATGAGATTTCAGTTTTGGTTATGTGATTAGTAGTACGGATTCATGTTTTACACATGTTATCATGCATCATAACTATCCTCATCGCAGTTAGATATAGTTCGTCATATTTACATTATCAGCCATTATATGTTAGTTTTATTCACTGAGTTGGCAACTCACCCCCGTTGTGCCACAGTTCCTTGCATGGTTAGAGTGGACGGTTAGCAGCAATGCAGATCCACTTTTCAGTTTTTATCGCATCTTTTGATAGGTGGGTTACATATGTAGTAACCTTCTCTTTTGGTATTGTATTTTGAATCTAGAAAATCTCCATCAGACCCTGTATAATGATTTAGAACGATATATGGTTATATGTATATTATTTCGACAGATGAGATCGTTTAGTTGTATTAAATGATATTTCTTTTAATTATGTCTGAGAATCTTCTTTGATGTCGTATTATGAGTATGTATTGCTTTCCACTATTAGCATCGTTGTTCCCAACTAGGGATGCAACCAAATTAAACACTTTATAACTGTTTTTATTATAACTGCAATAGGAAATTACTGTTAAGATCTTAAATACTTAAAATCTGTGATTTTTGCTTATACAAATAAAAAATTTCCTAAAGTTCCGCAAAAAGGGTTTTTGATCTTGGTTTTTTTTGGCTTACTCGGGTTGTGTAAATATCTTTAGATACTATACAATCTAAGTGCCGGTCACATCCAAACTTTGGGGTCGTGACAAAATTTGTATCAGAGCTTAGGATTAACCTTACGGAATCGAGTAGTGAGTTAAGATAGTTGACGTGAGTCCGTAATTTAGGATGACCTTTGGTTTGATGGAGTAGCTGATTTAGGATGAGTATAGTACCGTACGTATGTGATTAATCCAAAAAATATGAGTTTACCGCAATCAGAAACGGCGTCGCTTCGCAGCTAGCCGGTGAGTACGGGTCGATCCACAGAGACGGGTAAATTTCTTTAAAGTGTTTTAACGAGTTGATTCTATTTGTAGTTTTGGTAGGTTTATAAAAATCTAAAGACTGGATCTAATTAATTTAATTAAGAATCTTGCTAGGGTTAGGATTAGGGGAAGTTTTGGAAATTAATATTTTTCCTCACCGCTTTCAATACCTTCCTTTTTTTAGATCTCTTAGATGTTAAGTTAATTATCAATAAAGTGGATACAAATCTTTTGGGAAGATGTTTCTTCCTCTAGATTTGTACCCTACCTTTGTTGATAATTATCCTAACCCTCACGGAAAACGCGCGGAACCGGCCCTTTATACTACGGTTCATCGTTACCTCGAAGGGTAGGATGCCGCAGGGAGCGGTTGTGTTCGTATGCGTGAAGTTCTTATTCATTAGGTGAAGGGGGCATTGAAAGGGGCGAGAGATTTCATCTCTCAACCCTTTCCCTAAGGCTAACCCTAACAAGCGAGGAGACTACTCGCTCATTAGGGGATGAGAAGACATTGAATTAAAAGAGATAAAAATACTTACTAGTTGACGGCTCCCTTCAAACAAGAAGAACAGATCTGAATTTTGCTCTCAGAAAATCTGAATTTTATTGATTGAAAAGAGGCATACAATTTCTAGATCTAAAATTACAATTTATAGGAAACTAAAAAAACTAGGGTTACAGACTCTCGCACTTGCAAAATTACTGATTTGACCCCTAAGAATCCTAACATCTGCACCGACGCAACAATACGCCAAAATTCCACCGACAAGCTCTTTGTAAGGCCGCGGAACCGCGGCACCAGGCTAGGTTTGGCCGCGGTTACGCGGCCAAACTGAGGAGATAGGCTCTGTTATTTTTATGGGCTTCTGCTTGGATCTTTGGGCTTCTGTCTCTACACATAACTTCTCTGTTTGGTTTCTGATTATTCTCCAGATGTTCAGTGAAGACTTGTACGTATCTTTTAACCGTTCACTTGACTTTTTGGACCTTTGTACTGTTCTTTATCTCGGCTTGAGTAAGGTCCGTCTAATTGTTGGTCAAAAGTTCCTTTTTCTGTTGTTTTGTGTCTTTCTCACTGTATTTGCTCCAGAAACCTGTAACCTGTAATATGCAACAAACGTGCGTCAAGAGTACCTGTTTATTTATAAAAAAGGATAAGAATAGGGGAATGATAAATGCAATATTATGGTCTGAACAAATACCCCCAAACTTACCTTTTGCTCGTCCTCGAGCAAACTTATTATTTATTCACTACAAAAAAAAACTAACCGCACTTTCGCAGGGAAACGCGATTGCACTGAGCACGTGCAACAAGCCGTTAAACCTCTAGGTGTTCCTAGTAGGAGGAGTGTTGTCTCCTGAGGGTTTTCAGCGGATTACACCCACAAAATCCTATCAATTTGGCCCATTGACTTTTGTTCTCTAATTAGGTTTTCTAACAAGGAATTCTATTATCTTTTGACTCGCAAATTATCCACCCATATTCTTCACACTTCCTCATTATTTAACTTAAGATTATATATATCCTGCAGATCTACTTAGCTTTCGGCATTTCTTAAGTTTTCCTTCTAGGGTTACATCTCCACTTAGGAATTTTTATCAACTCTATTAAAGATACAAGTTCTATCTTTCATTCCTTTCCCTTATCTAAACTCTAATCACATATCCCCACGTGTGTGTATAAATCACCCCTACACTTGGAAATTCAAATCAAGCAATCATACTCTCGTCCAAAGCACTTATTAAAATGAAATTTGCTTACACATCCTTCATGCGACCGTTAATACTTCTTGAGGTACCAACGACCGATTACAAAATGCGTTTGCACTTTAAAGCGTACTTCCTAGTCTTTGCAACACCCAAGGCTTTAGCAGTGACTCCCAAACCAGTTGGTCTAAGGCACTAGGTGATGAAGCACCCTCGCTAAATATTTTTCTATTTTTGCAGCCTTAAGTAATCACAAAAACCAGTGTCCATTTTTTTTATATTTTTTTTTCTTTTATTTTCATCGGACTAAGGACTTTAGACAAGAGCACTTCAAGGTCTCTTCTACTATTCCAAGTTTCAAGGTGCGTGATTGTGCAAATTGTAGGGTATACATTTTCAGAATCTAGACTTAAGCTAGGAACTATTTTTCAAACTTATACTCTAATAAGAACATCAATACTCTTCCCTTGTTTCGACTTAGCCCAGGAAGTGAACCCAAAATTTGCCTATTTCTAAATAAACTACAAGGCATATACTTTCTACTGTTAAACTTTAAGGAAGGTTATTTTTAGGGTTTTTAATTCACTAAGTCTAAGATCTAGTTGTTCCTAACCAGTTAACCTATTAGTCAAACTCAAGTCAACTAGCCAAAATTGAATACGAATATTTTTATAATTTTTGAAATTTTTCAATTTTTATGGGTTTTCAAATAAATATGCAAATGCAAAAATATGTACAAATGAATGCGAAGGAAGAAGACGTACCGAGCATACCCCCAAACTTGAACTTGACAGTGTCCTCACTGTCATGCTAAACCAAGAGGGTCAAAATACCGATACCCCCCTGTTTATTTATTTATAAAAAATTTTATTGTTAAGAAAAACAAACATATATACAAAAAGACCCTCCCCCAAACTTCATTTAAACTATGTTAGAGATTACTGCCAAACCTTGCATCGGCCAAAAGTCAACACCAACCATTTGAAAAAATTTTCAGTAAAGAATATTGGTTGGTGGAAAATTAAGTTGTGGTGGTCCGCAAAGAATTGGGGAAGATAGAAGTAGTGGAATGGGAGGTGTGGAGGTGAATATACAGGTGATGGTGATGCATCGAAACGAGAATGTAAATGATCAGCAATAAGTGGAGTGTTAGCATTCTCGTATCTTATTAAAAGAAAGGGGGGTATTTCAACTTCTAAGGGAGGAAGTTGACTCACCACAATACCCCCAAGATGTTCCTGTGGGTCCTCTATTGACATGGCATCATCCATCACATGTTTATGATATTCACTTATGAGGGAACTTATCTCCTCGATGTCCGCCATGGTCCAACTGGAAACTTGCCGCCTATCTTGTGAGACTTTTAAAATAGCGTTCTCTTGCTCGAAGGCTAGAGAGGCTGATATGATCATGGGAAAAGTCTCATTCTCACCTATATGAGCATATTTAAGGTGAGGCGGTAAGGACATTAGTTCGAGTTTCGGAGGCGCAAGAACCATTGCGGAATCTACCTCGAACTTAAAGGACTCTAACACAGGTTCGAAATCACTGCAAACAACCGATTCGGATGGCTCAACTGACTCATCCAAAAATTCAGACAACTCATATTCGGGCTGTGAGTCGTCATCATCCAAAAAAGTGAAACATTCATAATCAACATCGGTTGTGTCAACGGTGGTAGACTCAAGGAGGGACGCACTAGTGGCGTCAAAACTGTTTTCATCAAATAGAAATCTTTCAAGCTGGCAGTCCTCCTGCGTGATTTCGTGAATAGAGCAAACTTCTCGTGTACTATTTTTAGGCACGGGGGGCAGACTTCCCATCTTATAAATATTGAACTCACTAGACCTCTTTCCGAAGGATAGAGTCATGGAGCCATTGCGACAATTTATTATGGCATTGGAAGTGGCCAAAAATGGTCGACCAAGAATCACCGGAATTTGGTTTCTTGGGTTAACAACAGGTTGTGTATCCATAACGATAAAATCAACGGGGAATATGAATTCCCCGACTTTGATCAACACATCCTCTAGTTGACCCCTTGGATAGGTGATTGATCGATCAGCCATTTGGAGAGTGCAACGAGTGGGTTTCAACTCTCCAACCCCTAATTGTTCGTACACGGAGTAAGGAATCAGGTTAACACTAGACCCAAGATCTAAAAGTGCACGATTAATTTGCTTATCCCCAATCGTGATTGAAATAGTAGGACAGCCGGGGTCCTTTCGTTTTTGGGGTAAGGTTTGATGGTGGTTAATAGCATTGCTCACTGCACTAGCCACTAGCACTTTCTTGGGTACTTGAGATGCCTTTCTCTTCGAGGTGCACAAGCCCTTTAAGATTTTCGCGTATGAAGGGACTTGTTGGATAGCATCCAAGAGAGGTATATTTATGCTAACCTGCTTAAAGATCTCCACAATCTTCTCCACTTGTGCATTTGGTTTATTAGGACTCAACCTGTTTGGAAATGGTGCATTTTGAAAATTTGTTGAGTCACAAGTCTGTGGAGTAGAATGTGGAATAGGAACGGATCCCAGTGTGGATGTGTTCGTGTTGTTAGAAATGGGTCCGTTCGAGTCAGAAGAAGTAGAGCCGTGTGAAGGGTGGAGAATAGGCTCTAAAGAAAAAGGTGAAGAAGGAAGTGAAGAAAATGAAGAAGGGGAAGAAGAACCGCCGGCGGGGATGTCATCACTAGTTTCCACATTATTTTGCAACTCTCTTCCGGATCTCAACGTGGTCACCGCATTTACATTGTGATTGTGATATGCGTTTTGTGGGTGACCGGGATTGGGCAATGGTTGAGATGGAAGCTTTCCCTTTTCTCTCTCGCTCAACGCAGCAGTTAATTGTGCAATTTGTGCCTCAATAGATTTGATACTTTGATCGTGTGAGGCATTGTTATTCATTAAAGATTGCACATAACTTTCAAATCTTGCTGCGGATTCTGTTGTTTGCTTGAGAAATGCTTCAAGACTTTTCTCGAGCGAGCTAACCTTATCATCATTAGGTTGAACCAAATTGTTCGTTTGATTTGTATAAGGTTGTTGTTGGAAAGGTTGCTGGTTTTGAGTTTGTAAGGGTGCTTGTTGTTGTTGTGGAGGAGCTCTTTGAAAATTGTTATTCCCTTGGACTTGTTGATTTTGGTTCCAAGCGAAATTTGGGTGACTCCTCCACCCCTGATTGTATATCGAAGAGTAAGGATCGTTTCTTTGTCGTTGCTGAAATGCAGCATTGACTTGATCCTGTCCTTGAATGGGTGTATTATAAGGACACTCTTCGGTTAAATGCGATGGGTTCGAACAACAAGCACAAACAGTTCGTGTGGGTAGAGTAGGGGCAGGAGAAGTCGATGAGATTTTGGTCTCAATGGCTTCTAGCTTTTTCATAAGTGAGGCCATCTCGGCCTTCATAGCAATTGACATATCTATTTGATGTATGCCTGCCCTAGATTGACCAACTGAAGAAGATGATGTGGTCTTGGTACTCTCCCACTGAATTGTTTGCTCACTTAGGTCCTCAAGAAACTGCCAAGCTTCGTCGCTAGACTTGGAGAGAAAATGACCTTGACATATTGTTTCTAGCAACTGCTTCGTTGCCGCATTCAATCCCTCGTATAATGTTTGGCAAAGTTGCCAATTTTCTATCCCATGATGAGGGCATTGAACAAGTAGGTCTTTAAATCTCTCGAAGCATTTCCAGAATGGTTCGGACGGAAGCTGTGAAAATTGTATAATCTCGTTTCGGATTCTAGCAGTTTTATGGTGAGGATAGAATTTTTTTAAAAAAGCTCTTACAAACTCGTCCCAATTTCTAATGGAGTGTGATGCGGTGCTGTATAGCCACTTCTCGGCTAGGTCACATAAGGTGAAAGGAATGACCCTTAGCCTTATTGCGTCATCACTTAATTGGGTTGTCTTCATCATGCTGCAAACGTTTTGGAATTTATTAATGAAAATATATGCATCTTCGGATTCCAAACCATGAAACTTAGGCAGCATATTGATGAATTGTGGTTTTATTTCAAAGTTGTCCCCATTTGCCGGTGGGGGTGAAAGACATGTAGGTAAAGAAGTGCGAACGGGGTAGAAGAGATCCTGGAGCGCAACTCGTGCGGGCGCTACAACAGGCGGTAGATTCGGGTTATTCGCACCTAGCGGAGGTGGAATCATTCCCGTCGGCAAGGTATAGTTGGGGTCGTGTCCCGACATACCTTCGAAAGAAGAATTTGAATGTGGAGGTAAGGAAGTGGACGGAAGATCGACGAAGGGTTCGACGAAGGGTTTCTAGCTCTGTTATTTTTATGGGCTTCTGCTTGGATCTTTGGGCTTCTGTCTCTACACATAACTTCTCTGTTTGGTTTCTGATTATTCTCCAGATGTTCAGTGAAGACTTGTACGTATCTTTTAACCGTTCACTTGACTTTTTGGACCTTTGTACTGTTCTTTATCTCGGCTTGAGTAAGGTCCGTCTAATTGTTGGTCAAAAGTTCCTTTTTCTGTTGTTTTGTGTCTTTCTCACTGTATTTGCTCCAGAAACCTGTAACCTGTAATATGCAACAAACGTGCGTCAAGAGTACCTGTTTATTTATAAAAAAGGATAAGAATAGGGGAATGATAAATGCAATATTATGGTCTGAACAGTATGTTCCGCGGCATATTTACGTTACCATACTCAGCCTAACTAACCTTAAGAGATAATTGTTCGTACTTCTTTTCTTGATTCCATGTATCTTGTGATTCGGTTGCAATATCCTTATCAATCATTTTTCTTACTCCAGCCGTTATGTCATTAACGACTACGAGGACTCAGAGTACCGCTGTTCGAGATGAGATTGGAGCGGGCTCGTCTGAAACAGGGACAGACCTGGGCAGTATACTTATCTTTCATGAACCGATTGATCCACCCTATATTAATCGTATAGCTAGGATGGAAACAAGTGTTCAAGAGATGTACCGAATGATCGGATCCTTGTTAGAGATTAGTCGAGCACGGAGATCGACCATTACTCCACGTACGGTTGTTCGGAGACCAAGGCGAATCCGTACTAATACATCAGCACTTAGACGTGTTCGTAGAGGCCGTGGCAAATTCTGTATAGATCGGTTCTATCATTTATACCCATATGTTCAGCAGCCCATGCAAAGATGTTTCAGGTGTGGGTTTCCGTATCACTTTTTTTGGAATTGCCCCGTAATGCGACAGGGTGAGGCATCGGTCTCACATGTGACTTCACCACCTCCTCCAAGCATATTACCTACTATACATGTTGTTGTTCCATGCCAGATCAATGCCCATAGAGGCTGTGGTCATGACGGTCATAATTCGAGAGGACGAGGAGGTCGAGGCCGATTTATTCCAGGCCGCAGTTTTGGTCGAGATAGGACTCAGGGCCAGATGTTCAGTTTGTATCCCGTTGAGCAGAGGCCCCCATCTATCTGTTTTAGTTGTGGACGTCCAGGGCATTTCTCTAGGAATTGTAGACTTTAAGGAAGGACGTCAGGTTGCTGGTACAGGCCAGGCATCCAATGCAGTCGTAACAGGTATCCTTTCAGTATGTTCCTTAAATGCGCATATTTTTATTTACCCCGGTTCTACGCTTTCTTACGTAGTTGCATACTTGCACTTTATTTGGGAAGAGAGTCGTCATTGTTAGGGTTACCGCTAGTTGTGATTACTCCTATAGGAGATTCTTTTGTAGCTCGACACATATTCAGGTTATGTTTAGTACGTGTTGATGATAGGGATTTATTAGTGGATCAGATTCTCCTAGAGATGTTAGATTTGATATACTTCTTGGTATGGATTGGTTGGCTATTTGTTATGCTTATGTAGATTGCCGGGGGGAAGCGGTTAGATTTTGTTTTTCAGGTGAACCGATTTTTGTTGTGCAGGGGGACTGTAAAATAACTCCTGCCAACATGATTTCTACTTTTTGTGCGGAACGACTCTTGAAGAAGAGTTGTCATGGGTTCTTAGTTTGTTCAAGACTTAGGAGCCACTGAGATTCCGTTGGACCAAGTTCCGATTGCACGAGAATTTCCAGATACATTTTCTGCTGAATTACCAGGATTGCCACACGATCGTGATATCGAATTTTGTATTGACTTGATTTCGGGTATGGGACCTACTTCTATACCACCCTATCGGATGGCCCCGACGGAGTTGAAGGAACTCAAAAGCCAGTTGTAAGAGTTGTTAGATAGAGGACTTGTTCATCCCAGTGTATCGCCGTGGGAAGCTCCTGTCTTAGTTGTAAATAAGAAGGACGGTAGTATGAGACTGTGCATCGACTACCAACAGTTGAATCGAGTTACTATGCAAAATAGGTATCCACTACCACATATCGATGACTTGTTCGATCGGTTGCAGGGAGCTGGCTAGTTCTCAAAGATTGATTTGCGGTCAGGGTATCACCAGTTGATATTTCGGAAGGATGAAATTCCGAAGAATACTTTTCGTACCGATATGGGCACTATGAATTTCTGATGATGTCGTTCGGACTCACCAATGCCCCAGCAGCGTTTATGGATATGATGAACCGCATTTTCAGGCCTTTCCTTAATCAGTTTATCATTGTATTCATAGATGATATCCTTGTAGGGTTCCTAGGCACGCCCATGAGGTTCCACAAGGCATCAACCATGCCAAATCAAAATTTTCCGGTGCCGAGAAACCCTAAACTAGATCGTTAACTAGAGATTAGGCGAAAAAGAGCAGCAAGCAAACAACTTTGCTACTAAGTGAATGGAAATACAACCTTTGTAGATCCGGTCCACCACTTCTTTAGCTCCGAGATGATGTCCCTTCGCTGCGATCATCGGGATCCTGGACTCTAGCGTCGGTTTCATCGGAGAAATGGGAGGGCTAGGTTGTTGACTTCGATGCCGAAGATGATCTACGTCGAGGCGACTCAAACTCAAGCTCCACCTTCACTAGGTTATGAAACTTATGAAGATAACACACTCTACTACATGGAAAGTGGTAGAGGATGAAGAAATAGGAAGTGGGTTCACTTTGGATTTGGATTTCTCACTTGGAATCATCACTTGGAAATTTTCAAGCAAAGGTTTTCTTTCTTCAACAAGAAGAAGAAGAAGAAAGAAAAGAAAATCAATTGTTTTCAAAAAGAAAATCCAAGTGATACTTATCATTTAGCAACCATGGGTGAGTTAACAAGTGTAGAGAATAAACTAGGGTTTAAGTAAATGGTTAGGGTTAAGGAAAGAAACAAAATGGTCAAAGCTTTTCAAAGCTTCATGAAGCTTCAAGTAAAAACAAAAGAATCCACCATTTTATTTCTTGCCCAAAAAATAAATGGAAAGAATAAATAAATAAGTAAATCAAACCCTAACCATTAACCTAATCATGGTTTAATCATACACACCCAAGTTTGCATGTATCATTAAACATGATACAAACTAATGCACAAACATATATCATATATACAATGTGCACATTCAAATGAGAAAATAATCTTAAGTGAACCAATACTAGTTAATGTAAAGTAATATATCAAATATATAATTATACATTAAATCATTAAATCAACACTTGATTTAATGATCCGGTCATACTGCATATAACCGACTAATATCAATAGTAACAACATATCGAATCAACACTTGATCCAATAACCCGGCTATATCGCATATAACCGATCAATGTCACAAATCGCGAGAATCGAATACAGTATCACATACTGGTATTATTCTCGGTCCCGCACATATCTTATATGCGCTCCTATTTCGTTTCGCTTGAGCCAGGAAACCTCTGTGTAGGACTCTAAAAACTCGTCAATACACCGGCAGCAGGTGATGATCATATCAAACACCCACAAGCCGCAAGCGGTCTGCTAAACATAACGGCCACCCGGGTATTGAGCGATCAGAAGATCAACGAGCAAGCCCGCTCATACTCCTGTGAATCCGACCAGTAACACTTACCGTACAGTCCGGTCTGTTCGTCTGATATGTCGCATATCTCGCCTAGGGGTGGTAAACGTCAGACCCCAGTAGCTCGATAAGTCGTGTCGATATAAGGTCTATAACAGTTCGAGAAACTACTGGTAACACTTACCAGTAAATCTCAGCAACCCTGGCCAGGGATTTCCGGTTATAGCCAATCGAACACAGCGCAACATCAACTCCCTATACCGGGAGAGACGAATCCCCTCCTATCGCTCATTGCCTTCATGTGATTCGGGACTGTACCCAAAAACCACCGTTTTGCACGCCCTCTTAGACGTGGTAAGGTGGAAATCAAAGCACAGTGGGAATCACACAAGACTCTATGACGATCTCGGGTCTACAGACTAACCTGTACCAGTGTCACCAGAGAACTGCCATCTGACGTAAGGTATAATACCATCTGGGAGTTCTCGGCGAGTCCGTCCAGTATACCCAGTCTCCACTGAGCACCCGTATATCATCTCTGATGTCAAACACCAATGGATATGAGATCATCCATCGCCCATCTGTATAGGTCGAGAAGGTATACGCTAGTCTACTCTGGTATATCGATGCCCCGTCTCGATACACCCACGACTAGGGACCTTGAAGGATATACTTATGGACTACCATGTCCCCACAAGTATGATCCACATCATAGTCCAGATAGTCAAGTACACATCTTAAGGGCTTTACCAACATGTAACAGAGAGACAATCAGTGTACACGTTAAGATAAAGAGCAACCAGATAGCATATTATCATGTCGAGCAAGAAAGTCCTCCCTATATATGTCCAAGCATCCACTACAATATACATCCTATGTACAGTAATGGCCTCTAGGGCATATATATAACTGACAATCTCCCACTTGCACTAGGGCCATCTGTAGCAGTGGTTGTAGTATCTCATACTCAACCATCCCATAAAAGTCTCTCTCTGGGAAAAGGCCTTTGTGAGTGGATCCGCCGTGTTGTCCTCTGAGTCTACTCTTCTAACCTCGACCACCCTGGAGATCAACTATCTCCATGATCAGGTGGTGCTGCCTCAGAATATGTCTGGATCACTGATGGGACAGGTGTTCCTATGCATAAGCCACAACTCCATTGTCTCACAATGGGAGGAACTAAGTTCATCTCATGAACTAATATACACCCAGACAGCCTCTTTGGTAGCATCTTAAGTAGCGATGTATCCAGCATTTATCATCTATTTAGCCACGGTATCTAGCTTGGAACTCTTCCAGCATACCGTCCCTTTACTAAGGGTAAAGACAATGCCTGTGACTGACATTCAGTCGTCCTTATCATCCTGGAACCCTTCCTGTGATTCTCCCCAGGATCAATTGATACCATTTCACTACATCTAGTGAGTATCCTAACATCCAATTAGATCTATCTCATAGATCCAAAACATAGGATTTAGTAGGTATCACATTGATCCTATATGGATAATCCTTGTGATAAGCGGAGATTGACTGAGCGTAGCATAGGAAACTCTTTCCCTATCAAGAGTATGTTATCCACGTACTCTACGAGGATCACCACCATACTCCCTACTACCTTTTTGTATATACAAGGTTCATCTACCATTTTGATGAAGTCAAACTATTTGACTATTACATCAAAACAGATGTTCCAACTCTGCGATGCCTGCTTTATCCTATAAAGCATCTTGTGCATGTTTCCGCTGCTCCCACTGTCTACGAAGCCCTCTGACTGTGTACTTATAGACTCTCTCTTCTAAAATATCATTTAGAAAAGCAGTCATGACACCCAACCGCCAGATATCGTAGTCATGGTATGTAGCCGTGGCAAGTAGGATCCGGATGGACTTAAGCATAGGCACTGGAAAAGGTTTCATCATTATCCACGCCTGGTCGATGACAAAAACCTTTAACAAGTCTAGCTTTGAAAGTCTCAACCTTTCCATGTACACCAAGTAATCTTCTCAAGATATACTTGCTCCTGATGGGGATTTAACCCTTCAGATAAAGCAACCAAAGTCCATACTTTGTTGGTGTATAAGGATTCCATCTCAGATCACTAAGCATCCAGCCATTCTTACAGAGTCCCTACTCTCGATGGCCAGCTCGAAACTAGTTGGGTCATCATCTCATGATGCAATCCTCGCTCCCACTGCCATCGAGAAACCGAAGTATCTCTCAGGCGGATGAGGAACCCTTCCAGATCGGCGGAGAGGCAGAGGTTCGTCAGGGACTATTGAATCCTTTGGTTCTGTCAAATCATCAGCTGCAGTTTGTATAGCTGGAACCATTCCAGTTCTGCAGAACTGACATTGCCACGATCTTGTCCGGATTTTGCTTTTAGACATAGGCCGGACAACCCCAAATCTTAACCATCTTAAGATATGGGCTCTTTCCTTTCCATATCACATATGAAGTGGTAGGCAACTGATTTGATTTGAACCCTATTCAATAGGTATGCAGCTTCTCAAGTACATAACTCCCAAAAAAGAAACAGGTAACTCAGTAGTACTCATCATAGAGCGCACCATATCGAATAGGGTGCAATTGCTCCGCCCCGATATACCATCGTGCTATGGTGTATACGGAGGAGTAATGCTGAGAGAGAATCTCATTCTCCTTTAGAATAGTCCAGGATTTCCGTGCACAAGTATTCTCCTCCTTGATCTCATCAAAGGACATAATACTTATACCCGTATTGGTTCTCTACTTCTAACTTATATTCTGTGAATATCTCAAAAGGTTCGGGCTTGAGTTTCAACAGGAACATATGACTGAATCTTGAGAGATCATCAGAGAATGTAATGAAGTACAAAGAACCGGTCCTGGCATGTGTAGACGGGGGACCTTACATACATCAACATGTATCGATCCCAAGAGTTTACTAACTCTTTCTCTGTTTCCAATAAACAAAGCTGTGGTCATCTTATCTTTGTGACATGACCGGCAAGTTTCACAAGATGTAAATTCAAACTAATTTAAATATGCATCTATATGTAACTTCAGCTAGTCGGGTCGCATTGATATGACCTAGTCTACAATACCTCAAGAAGGATCCATTCATTTCTGAACTCTTCCTCTTGTGTGTGTTCTGTATATTAAGAACTGTAGTTTGATTTAGAATATCAATGCTTTTAGATAACGTGCCTGAACTGATCAACTTTTGATATAGGAAATGTTCAAAACATTATCCAACAATACAAAATTATATCCTTTCTTTACTAATAAAGAGACTGATATGATTTTGTACATCAGGTTCGGTATCTAATAACATTTGTTCAGAATCAATGTATTTTGAAATACAGGGTGACAGTGACCAACAGACTTGGCTGCAACACTTGCACCGTTTTCTGTCTCATGAAACTTATCATCCGTTCTCAGTTCTTTACCTATCTGTAGCCCATGTAACAGATTACATATGCGGGATCCTGATCCGGTATCACATACCTAGGACGTAAAGGATACTGAGAAATAGTTCTCTGTAACGAACACACCTGAAGATGATGCATCAGTATGCACTTTCTTCGTTTGGGCGGCACGGGAATTCTGGTAATCCCCAATTTCCTGCTCTGTCTTATAACAATTATAAGTTGGAGCGGGACCAACGTTCCCCAGCTCAGTATAACAAGCGGGTTTGGTCAATAATCCGTATTATTATCTTGATTAAGGCGTGATATGGTCGCTACCTGGAGAGAGAAAGAAAAAAACACTCAGCGTATGCTCTTTCAAGATCAGATTGGTTATTATTTTATCTAATCAGGATGGCTCCCACTGTTTTTATCAAATCTTCTTTCAAATCCTAAAAGGAAAGACTAGCCGGGATTAATTACACGCTACAAGTTCGCCAATCTTTCAGCCAGGCCAGTGTCGGTACTTTGAGGGAGGTCCCCCGTGCTTTCGCACAAACCTAATTAATGTAAACCTCGTTTTCCCAGAGGCGTAACCTTGTTAACACCTTTCTTGACACCTACTTGATCGGCTAATTGTAATGTGTAAAACTCTCCCAGGAGTAACTCTTACTCGCAGCGGGTATCGGGATCCAACTATCTCATAGAAGGTATGCAATCTCATTGCAAATTTCAACACTTGAAATTCCCGATAATTTTGCCCCTAGCACCCTATGACCTTGACGGAGGTCAACAAACCATAGGCTACTAGTCAAGTTCAACCCGTCATTTCTTGATTGAATCAAACCCACCCGCAAGACCCTTGACGGAGGTCAACAAGGTCGCACGACTACCCTAATCCAATCTGCATCATATGCATAAGCAGATAAATACTAGTTAGCTATCGCACACTACGCCTTGACGGAGGTCAACAAACGTAGCACGAATACTAAGTAGGACTTATCTGAAATGACGGAGGGAAACGACAAGTTTTTCTAAAAACCTATTGCGTAATGAACTTGATATCGTTGTAGAATCAAATGATTTTAAAATGGAGTGTTTTTTAGGCTTTTCTAGTTTTGCTAAAGGGGTCACTCCCGGTGAAAGGATCGTCGGCCCTTTCCTCGTCGAATGAGGTGCGGGATATATCATATATATCACTGTGCAAAGCAGAAACTATAGAAGCTATCAAAAGACAAACCGAGTGTGTAGCATCTTCCATTTATTGCTAAAGGGGTCACTCCCGGTGAAGGGATCGTCGGCCCTTTCCTCATCGAATAAGGTGCAGGATATATCATATATACCGCTGTGCAAAGCAAGAACTGTAGCTACCTGTTTTATTTTTGAAATTCGATTCCACAACATCTTTAGGTTTCTTTTACTTTCATTAATCATATTAATGAAGTCCCATCATTAAAGTCCACCTAAACATCACAGATAAATATAACGAACGCTTATGCCATCCGCATTCGCCTCGATGTCCCGTCTGCACCGTTAGGTTAGGTGACTAACGGCAGAGCGGAGCAGGGCTAGCGCGGGTGTAAAACATAAGTAACGTCTATATAATATATCATATATACTATATATAATATCTATCTGAACATATCATATGATCACATCACAGATAACGCAGCAGAAAATATCATATGAAATATTGGATATACTAGGACGTCCGTGTTTTATTTTGAGCCTTTATAAAACACGGATTCCACGGTCACGATGAATAGCCAAACCCACACCCCTAGACCCCTACGAGAGCGGCAAGCAACCCTACCAATTCTAGAGTTAGGAGACCCGGACTCGACTCCTCGAGTTGGTCTCCCACTGGACCCTAGAACCCGGTTACTTGTGCTCTCCTCCTTGGGTCTATTCTAGTGCGGAAAAGTAAATAATATACAAAAGGTGACATCTTCCGCAACCTGAAAGTGCCCCAATAAAAGAATATTACATACAAGTTTTTACATGAATGAAAATGAAAAACACTCATCTCACATAAAAAAAAACCGGCTATTCAAACACGACGATCCAATATAACATATCCAGCAACACATAACATCACATGTCATCAACGTAAGTAAACATGCGTATCCCAATTGTTGTTGACATATAGCAACGAAACCAGCGATATCACATATTACACTTACGGTCGCAGAAAAGAAAGTGTAAAACTACAACAGTTGGAATCCGCAATCTCTTTAGACATCGCATGCCTAACCAAATGAATTCCTTAGACATCACATGCCTAACAATTATAAACCCCGCATTTTAGTCTCATTATCGAAAACTCTTTTCAATATCAAGTCGGGCAATTCAACAAGATTCCCGACATCCTGATCGAATGCTCGTCGCAAACTTTAGTAGGCGGCCGCACCCCCGATACCGTCGACGAAGTGCACCAAGGCGGAACACCGCCGCCGCGAGCACCCGAACGAATGCTTTCGGCGACGGGATTCTCCTACAGTCACTTGGTCGGGGCTATGGGGCGTGGCTGTCTATTAAGTTTACCCGGCGAATATTCGCGTACGCTACGTGATTGCGACGGACTTTTGATCGCATCAAAATTCCGTGGCAACCGATCAAGTGAGACTAAAGTGCTATGTTTATAACATTCATATTAATTATCTCATAACTACTTGTGGATTCCAAATATTGTATCACATTCCAGATAAATAGAAAATGTTAAACTTTCCGATCGAACTATCAAACACCCAAGTTTTCCCGAAACAGCTCAACACATGAAATAAGTTTAAAAACATCCATTTCATGCCACAGTACCAACGGTCCAGCCGTAGAAGGGTCAAGCCAACGCCTTACATGTGGCACGCCGTACTTCCCCAAACCCTAAGGTTCAAAGGGCAGTTCAAGACGGTCACATAATCGAGTTAAGGTTTGTTGTCTTCTAGAGGGTCCATCGCATTACTTGCACTACTTAGAACGTCATTAAACTACAGAAAAATCCAACAATTGGAAATTTCCCGGCAGGGGGAAAAAGTGGGTATTTATATCCGGTCGAACTTTTTAACATGTTCTAAAATATCCGGAAAAAAACATAGACAAAGTTTGACAATCCGATCGAATCTACGAACTCCCAATACAACCCAGAAAACTCAACTCTTGAGTGCAGATTAAAAATTCCCAGAGAACAGAGGAAACAGATACGGGCATTACTGTATAAAAATGAATCCCTAATCAGTACATACGGCCGCGGAACCGCCGCCAATAGCAGGGTAAGACCGCGGTTCCACGGCGATTTAGTAGAGTTAGGGGTTCATTTTCTGCAGTAACTCTTAGAATTTCTTGCTTTATTTTCTGAGCATTTTTAATTCACAAAAATCCACAGTTTTGAAAATTGTCCAGAGAAGGGTATAACTTAGGGTTTCTAAGTTCGATCGGCTTTCTAACTTCGTCTACATATCGCCTAAGGCTCTAACTAGGCTCTGATACCACTGTAGGGTTTCTAGGCATGCCCATGAGGTTCCACAAGGCATCAACCATGCCAAATCAAAAAATTTCGGTGCCGAGAAACCCTAAACTAGATCGTTAACTAGAGATTAGGCGAAAAAGAGAAGCAAGCAAACAACTTTGCTACTAAGTGAATGAAAATACAACCTTTGTAGATCCGGTCCACCACTTCTTTAGCTCCGAGATGACGTCCCTCCGCTGCGATCATCGGGATCCTGGACTCTAGCGTGGGTTTCATCGGAGAAATGGACGGGCTAGGTCGTTGACTTCGATGCCGAAGATGATCTACGTCGAGGCGACTCAAACTCAAGCTCCACCTTCACTAGGTTATGAAACTTATGAAGATAACACACTCTACTACATGGCAAGTGGTAGAGGATGAAGAAATAGGAAGTGGGTTCACTTTGGATTTGGATTTCTCACTTGGAATCATCACTTGGAAATTTTCAAGCAAAGGTTTTCTTTCATCAAGAAGAAGAAGAAGAAAGAAAAGAAAATCAATTGTTTTCAAAAAGAAAATCCAAGTGATACTTATCATTTAGCAACCATGGGTGAGTTAACAAGTGTAGAGAATAAACTAGGGTTTAAGTAAATGGTTAGGGTTAAGGAAAGAAACAAAATGGTCAAAGCTTTTCAAAGCTTCATGAAGCTTCAAGTAAAAACAAAAGAATCCACCATTTTATTTCTTGCCCAAAAAATAAATGAAAAGAATAAATAAGTAAGTAAATCAAACCCTAACCATTAACCTAATCACGGTTTAATAATACACACCCAAGTTTGCATGTATCATCAAACATGATACAAACTAGTGCACAAACATATATCATATATACAATGTGCACATTCAAGTGAGAAAATAATCTTAAGTGAACCAATACTAGTTAATGTAAAGTAATATATCAAATATATAATTATACATTAAATCATTAAATCAACACTTGATTTAATGATCCAGTCATACTGCATATAACCGAATAATATCAATAGTAACAACTTATCGAATCAACACTTGATCCAATAACCCGGCTATATCGCATATAACTGATCAATGTCACAAATCGCGAGAATCGAATACAGTATCACATACTGGTATTATTCTCGGTCCCGCACATATCTCATATGCGCTCCTATTTCGTTTCGCTTGAGCCAGGAAACCTCTGTGTAGGACTCTAAAGACTCGTCAATACGCCGGCAGCAGGTGATGATCATATCAAACACCCACAAGCCGCAAGCGGTCTGCTAAACGTAACGGCCACCCGGGTATTGAGCGATCAGAAGATCAACGAGCAATCCCGCTCACACTCCTGTGAATCCAACCAGTAACACTTACCGTACAGTCCGGTCTGTTCGTCTGATATGTCGCATATCTCGCCTAGGGGTGGTAAACGTCAGACCCCAGTAGCTCGATAAGTCGTGTCGATATGAGGTCTATAACAGTTCGAGAAACTACTGGTAACACTTACCAGTAAATCTCAGCAATCCTGACCAGGGATTTCCGGTTATAGCCAATCGAACACAGCGCAACATCAACTCCCTATACCGGGAGAGACGAATCCCCTCCTATCGCTCATTGCCTTCATGTGATTCGGTACTGTACCCAAAAACCACCGTTTTGCACGCCCTCTTGGACGTGGTAATGTGGAAATCAAAGCACAGTGGGAATCACACAAGACTCTATGACGATCTCGGGTCTACAGACTAACCTGTACCAGTGTCACCAGAGAACTGCCATCTGACGTAAGGTATAATACCATCTGGGAGTTCTCGGCGAGTCCGTCCAGTGTACCCAGTCTCCACTGAGCACCCGTATATCATCTCTGATGTCAAACACCAATGGATATGGGATCATCCGTCGCCCATCTGTATGGGTCGAGAAGGTATACGCTAGTCTACTCTGGTATATCGATGCCCCATCTCGATACACCCACGACTAGGGACCTTGAAGGATGTACTTATGGACTACCATGTCCCCACTAGTATGATCCGCATCATGGTCCAGGTAGTCAAGTACACATCCTAAGGGCTTTACCAACATGTAACAGAGAGACAATCAGTGTAAACGTTAAGATAAAGAGCAACCAGATAGCATACTATCATGTCGAGCAAGAAAGTCCTCCCTATATATGTCCAAGCATCCACTACAATTTACATCCTATGTACAGTAATCGCTTCTAGGGCATATATATAACTAACAATCCTTGTTTATTCCCGAAGTCGGGAGGAGCACGAACAGCATTTGCGTATCACGTTGCAGACCTTGAAGGAGTATCAGCTGTTTGCCAAATTCTCCAAGTGTGCTTTCTGGCTAGATAGTGTGGAATTCTTGGTTCACGTGGTTACGAGAGAGGGTATACGTGTGAACCCAAAGAAGATCGAAGTAGTGCAGCACTGGCCCAGACCTGTGTTAGTTACAGAGATTCGCAGTTTCTTAGGTCTGGCAGGTTATTACCGACGCTTTGTGCAGGATTTCTCTCGGATTGCTGCACCGCTGACCGGGCTGACTAGGAAGGAGGTTCCATTTCTGTGGACAGATGCATGTGAGTAGAGTTTCCAACGGTTGAAGACCCGCTTGATGACTACACCTGTATTATCGTTACCTTCTGGGTCAGGTGGCTTTGTTGTGTATTGTGATGCCCCTAGAGTGGGTTTAGGCTGTGTGTTGATGGGGCACGGCAGGGTTGTAGCTTATGCTTCTCGACAGTTGAAGAGGCACGAGCAGAACTACCCCACTCATGATTTGAAGATGGCTATTGTAGTTTTCGCACTGAAGATTTGGAGACATTACTTGTATGGAGAGTCGTGCCAAATCTTCACAGATCATAAGTTTATGGGGGGTTCCTCCTTTTTAAGACTTGAATTCTTCGGTCCTTTATATAGGGGAGGCTGATTTGTTGAATCAGTTAAGAAAATCTTTCCTCTGATTGATTCGGGAATGTTTCCCACCGTTGGATCTTTGATACAAGGGCTTCTGTTTTACAGAAGGCAATCATCTTGGTTTTAACAAGATTGGGAAAATATTTTCCCATACATAACTTATTCTGTATCTTGGTGAATTTTAATCACTATTGGATCTTTGATCCAAGGGTGGTGGAACATTTAGTTCCAGCGCTAGCGCTCTCGTGCTTTGCACGTGAGCGCTGTATCAGAGTCTCTAAATCTTGGGGCTAGCGCACTTAGTGCTAGCGCCCTCATGCTTTGCACATGAACGATGCATCAGAGTCTTTGACTCTTAGCGCTGGCATACTTGGCGCTAGCGCACTCGTGCTTTGCATGTGAGCGCTGCCTCAGAGTCTTTGACTCTTAGCGTTGGCGCACTTGGCTCAAGCGCTCTCGTGCTTTGCACATGAGCGCTTCATCAAAGTCTTTGACTCTTAGCGCTGGCGCACTTGGCGCGAGCGCTCTCGTGCTTTGCACTTGAGTGCTGCCTCAGAGTCTTTAACTCTTAGCGCTGGCGCACTTGGCACTGGCGCTCTCGTGCTTTGCACTTGGCGTTAGCGCTCTTGTGCTTTGCAAGTGGGCGATGCCTCAGAGTCTTTTGACTCTTAGCGCTGGCGCACTTGGCACTAGCGCTCTCGTGCTTTGCACATGAGCGCTGTCTCAGAATCTTTGACTCTTAGCACGCTGTCTATGAGTCTTTGATTCTTAGCACTGGCGCTCTTGGTGCGAGCACTTTTATAAAGCGCCGCTTCATTTCAAATTTCAAAATTTGAGCAGAGCTTTGCTCTGATTGGGGGAAACAAGTTCGACATGAGCTGACGAATAAAGAAAATGCCCACCTTCGGCTTGAGGAGCTTGATGCCCTCGATGAAACTCGTCTCATGGCACAACAAAACCTAGAAGCTCACAAAGTAAGGATGACGCGCTCATACAAAAGACTGACTAGGCCGAGAACATTCCGCCAAGGCGAACTCGTGCTAGTCATAAAAAGACCTATGATCCCTAACCATGCCAAACGGGGGAAATTCGAGCCGATCTATAAGGGCCCATACATCATAGACAAGGTCTACCAAGGCGGAGCCTACTTGCTCATGGATATGCATGGCGAAAGACCTTTCCGGTCAATAAATGGCTGGTTCCTTAAGAAATACTACACTTGACAAGCCACGGCACGGGTTAATGATGGATGACGACACTCGTGTCCGCTCGCTATCTTCCTGAGTCCAAACTCTATAAGTAGTATCCGGCGAAACCTCGCCTCAAAATCCCAATGGACCGCAACGTCCTTAAACTAGCTGCGGACCGAAATGTCCCTAAACTAACAACGGACCGCAATGTCCTTAAACTAGCTATGGACCGAGATGTCCTTAAACTAACAATAGACCGAGATGTCCCTAAATTAAACATGGACCGAGATGTCCCTAAACTAAATATGGACCGAAATGTCCCTAAACTAGCGCGTCGCCTCAAACGGCAACAATGGACCGTAACGTCCCTAAACTAAGTGCATCGCTCTAGATACGGCGATACACTCTCGAGAGAGTTATAAAAAACGGTACATCCAAAAACAAAATGGGCACGGATAAAAACCCGAAAGGGCTCCATAAGTAAAAACAGCAGGACTGCCGGCGAGTTCGTGAAAACCCGAATGGGCGCAGACTTGTAAAAAAAAGTTCATGCACACTTGCGAGGTCCTCTCGACCTTGTGAGGAGAAAACACCTGCGTGAGATCTTTACGACTCACAAGGGAGCAACACACTTAGGGATCCCCACGATCCCTAAAGAGAAATTACACTTACGAGATCCTCATGACTCGTGAGGAGAATCCCCCCTGTGAGACCATCACAACTCGTAGGATTCGAAAGCCTTAAGCTACAGGGATCTGAACCTGTTCTTAAGCCATCACACTCCCTAGATTGCCCTATAAGTGGTTCAATATTGACCCTTGTATACAATCCACGGGCACAAATAAACGTTTCCCCCACCAAGTCCCACCAACGACGAGGAATGTCCTCATGTGGTGAACGACACTTGTAAGTCCTCTCGACTTATAAGGAGAAAACACTCTTGCAAGTTCCTTACAACTTATAAGAGAACATACACTTAGGAATCCTCACGACTCCTAAGGAGAAAACACACCTACGAGATCCTCACGACTCATAGGGAGAAACACCTTTATGAGACCCTTACGGCTCATGAAGTCAAAAGCCTTAGTCGACAGGATGCTAACCCTGTTTGCTAAGCCACCTTTGTTCGAATCGACAAAGGCAAATGATGATTCGCTCCTGGAAATATCCCAGTTGTAGCGATGCTGATGCCTAAATCGGTATCAAATTCCAAATCCGTTCACGGCAAATGATGATTCGCTCCTGGCAATTCCAGTCGCAGCGATGCTGATGACAAAATTGGTGTCAGATCTCAAGTTCCATACTCGCAGCAAAAAAATCAGCGAGCCAAAAATGCATATGAAATAGCCGAAATGATAAGGCAACTCACAACAAAAATCAGCGAGTAAAATATATGCATATAAAAATAGCCGAAATGATTGGGCAACTCGCAATAAAAAGCGGTGAGTAAAGAAAAGAAAAATAGCCGAAATGATTGGGCACCGCGAAAAATAGCCGAAATGATTGGGCAATCGTGACTTTCGCGATATAAAAAGCTAAAATGATAAACCATCGCGGAAAGAAATAAAAAATGAAATGAAACTTTTGCCCTGCAGGTGAGATCACATCGACCCCTGTATACAATCCATAGGCACAAACGAAAAAGGAACCATGTTGTCCCATAAGGCTTCTTCAAAGGGAAGCTAGATCTCGATGGCTACATCTACAGCCTAGAGATCAACAACGGTGTTTCTTCTCACTCCAGCAGGATGCAGACGCGACGTCAACAAAACGAAGCCATGGCAAAGTCCCTAGTTCCAAATCTCGACGGTTCACAGACAGCCTGGAGACTACCTCGGAGCCATGGCAAAGTCCCCTAGTTCCAGATCTCGACGGTTCACGGAAAACCTAGAGATTACCTCAGAGCCATGGCAGAGTCCCTAGTTCCAAGTCTCGACGGCAGTATCTACAGCCTAGAGATCACCAACAGCATTTTTCCTCCCCTTCCCCCAGCAGGATGCAGACACGACATCAACAAACGGAGCCATGGAAAAGTCCCCTAGTTCCAAATCTCGACGGTTCACAGACAACCTCGACATTCGTCGCAATATTGCAGACACAATGTCAACAAACGAAGCAAAGGAAGATCCCTAGCTTCAGGGTCTTGACAGCAACTCAAATGAGACCTGAAAGACTATCGGAGATCATCCCACTCCAGCGCAGAGTGGTCATGACTCATCGGGGCTCCCAAACTGAGCCTAACCTCAAGTAAAAAATGACATGGAATATCCCTAACGCTTACTCTTTCGACGGTAATATTATCTGGAAGATTACTTGAAGATGTCTTGTCCAGCCCCCGAAGGGATTAGAGACACGACAGTCATGGAGCTACTCAAACAGCAAAATTGCATATCGAGGAATACATCGACCAACGCGACGGTACGACGGGTATAAAACCCTAGTATCACAGACCCAAACGAACTTCTATTAGCAGGAGTTAACTGTGACGTTAGGACATCCTTGCGAGAACTTCTCGATTCGTCTCAACTCGTAAGGAAATTAATGTCCTTGCGAGAACTTCTCGATTCGTTTCGACTCGTAAGGAAACTAATGTCCTTGCGAGAACTTCTCGATTCGTCTTGACACGTCAGGAAACTAGTGTCCTTGCGAGAAATTCTCGATTCGTCTCGACTCATAAGGAAATTAGTGTCCTTGCGAGAACTTCTCGATTCGTCTCGACTCGTATGAAAATTAGTGTCCTTGCGAGAACTTCTCGATTCGTCTCGACTTGTAAGGAAATTAGTGTCCTTACAAGAAATTCTCGATTAGTCTCGACTCGTAAGGAAATTAGTGTCCTTGCGAGAAATTCTCGATTCGTCTCGACTCGTGAGGAAATTTGTGTCCTTACGAGAACTTCTCGATTCGTCTCGACTCGTATGGAAATTGGTGTCCTTACGAGAACTTCTCGATTCGTCTCGACTCGTAGGGAAATTGGTGTCCTTGCGAGAACCTCTCGATTCGTCTCGACTCGTAGGGAAGTTACTGTCCTTGTGAGAACCTCTCGATTCGTCTCGACTCGTAGGGAAGTTAGTGTCCTTGCGAGAACCTCTCGATTCGTCTCGACTCGTACGGAAAATAATGTCCTTGCAAGAACCTCTCGATTCGTCTCGACTCGTAGGGAAAATAACGTTCCTGCGAGAACCTCTCGATTCGTCTCGACTCGTAGGGAAAATAACGTTCCTGCGAGAACTTCTCGACTTGTCTCGACAAAAGTCTTAGGCTACAAGGACTCTAAACTTGTCCCCTAAGCTCTCAATTCTATGGCAATGCATAACTCTGCACTACTTCACCCACGTACATGGTTACGTGGGCAAAGTAGTGGGGGGCATTTGTTCCCGCCAAAATTTTCGGCCAAGAGCTATTTGTTCCCTAATAACCCTTATAAAAAAGGGGAGAGAGGAAAAAGGAAAAGAATTCACAGTCATGCACCACGTGTAAAACACGCGGGCACTCATATGCAAAGCATATAAGCGCTGAACATAAATAAACAGGGCCAAACAAGCATCACGTATAAAACACGTGAGCATCTGTATGCAAAGTATATAGGCGCCTTCCTAAAACAAATAACAGGCCAGAGAAGCTTACGTGTCAGCACGTGATGCTCTTTGCTGGGCTTAACTTTATGGGGGTCATGTGCCACACGTGACATTCCTGAATATCAGCTCACGTGCCAACACGTGATGCCTTTCTCTGGGACTGCTGCATAAAAGTAAACCGGTTTAATGCCATGGAGGTCACGTGCTATACGTGAGGTTCCTAATGCCTTCTGAACCGATAGAATTAAATTCTAAATAAGAGAGATCAAAACCCTATTTGGATAATATTTCCTCAGATCTTTCTAACATGAAAGATTATGCTCTGTAAAACAGAGCACCATTGGATTAAAGATCCAATGGTGATTAAAAAATCACCAAGCTACAGAATAAGCTCTGTATGGGAAAATATTTCCCCAATCTTTCTAAACAAGAAAGATTACGCTCTGTAAAATAGAGCACCGTTGGATTAAAGATCCAATGGTGATTAAAAATCACCAAGCTACAGAATAAGTTCTGTATGGGAAAATATTTCCCCAATCTTTCTAAACAAGAAAGATTATGCTCTGTAAAATAGAGCACCGTTAGATTAAAGATCCAATGGTGATTAAAAATCACCATACTACAGAATAAACTCTGTATGGGAAAATATTTTCCCAATCTTGTTAAAAACAAGAAAAATGTCTTCTGTAAAACAGAAGTCTTTGGATCAAAGATCCAACGGTGGATAAAATCCCCAAATCAATTAAGATCTCTCAACGAGAGATTTCCTTAAATAAATCAACAAACCTGCCTCTACTATATAAAGGACCCGAGACTTTAAGTCAGAAAAGAGGAGACCCCCCCATAAGATTTGAGAAAAAAAGAGGAGTTCTCTTTGAAGAAAAGAAACCCTAGGTAAGAAAAAAGGACCTAGAGATCATTTTATCTCCTTATACAAGAGTTTAACTCTTCCAAATAAGAACTTAGTTCTTCCTCTGGTTGAGGTCTGCAGAAGCAGATCTCCCCACAAGTTGAGAATTTAATTATCATCGGGGAGATTCTGTCATGAAGTTCCAAAACTCAGAGGAAAGAACTAAGTTTGAAGAATTTAATTCTTCCAAAAGATATAGGAATTTAATTCCTCTGACGAAACTAGGGTTTAACCCTGCATGAAAAAAAGAGAATAACTGAGATCGACTCACGTGTTCCCATGTGACCCCTTAAAACAAGTGCTTAGCACTTATAAAAGAAAAAAGGGATTAAATCCAAAGACAGTTCCCATTTTGGGGCGCCTTACGTGATCCCACATGACCCCCTAATAGTGCTTAGCACTTTCAAAAGGAAAAGAGGAATAAATCCAAAAACGGTTCCCATTTTGAGGCGCCTCACATGATCCCACGTGACCCCCTAATAGTGCTTAGCACTTTCAAAAGGAAAAGGGAAATAAATCCAAAGACAGTTAACATTTGGGGCGCCTCACGTGATCCCACGTGACCCCCATTTTGGGACGCCTCATATGACCCCCAACAGTGCTCACCACTTATAAAAGAAAAGGGGAATAAACCCAAAGAATCAGTGCCCAACTCTGGAGTGCCTCATGTGTCCACACGTGATGGCTACGAGATTTAAGTGTTTAACACTTATATGTATAGACAGGGATTTGAGCCCAAGGATGCCACACCAAACCTCGGGTGCCTCACGTGCCACACGTGAGTGCTCTAAATTGCAGTGTTTAACATTGCTTTAGAGCCTCACGTGGGAGCGCATGAGCGCCAAGCAAATATCAGTGTGTAACACTGTGTGAGGCCAACCTTAGCCCAAATTAGCCAAGTCTCCCGATGCCAAAACCTTTTGACCATCAATCATTGAGTCCTCCTATACTTAGGTCTCCCCAAATCGATCTTAGTTCCAGAGATGACCAATGATCTCCTGGAACATGGCATCTAAAATGATGTTCGTTCCACCATGGTCCCTTCCTTCAATCTGGAGTTCGGTTCAAGGGTACATATCTCAACACCTCTAACACATGTCGTTGTAATTCTTCAACGTCTTCAGAGAGGTGGAGCGTCCCGACAGCCAATAGTTCTTGGGTGCATTCCCAAACCCATGAGCATATCACAATGGACCGCAACGTCCTTAAACTAGCTATGGACCGCAATGTCCTTAAACTAGCTATGGACCGCAACGTCCTTAAACTAAACCCTCACACCAAAAATGGTGATCTATGGATCGAAACGTTCTTAAACTAACAATGGACCGCAACATCCTTAAACTAGCTATAGACCGAAAACGTCTTTAAACTAAAGCAATAGAGCCCAAATGCTCTTTTGCCGGGTCTGAATGATCCCAAAATCCTGTTGAGTATATCTTAGTCTAAAATTAGACTAACATATCCTCAACAAACATTTAAGTTGATCTTAATCTCAAACGAGATTAACGATCCTTAAACCAAACCCAAATCTAAGAATATACGGATTTGGACTAATCCACGCCCTACGGGCGGCAACATAAATTAGTCTCTGTATACAATCCACGGGCAACCAAAAATAAAACAAACACACACGATACGAAGTGAACATATGGAGCAGGAGAAAGTGGTTATCGCTACACGGTAACGTAATTAACTGCAAGAGCTTGCGCCTATAGGGAAGAGCGTCCCCACAATCAAAAACCCCTCAGAAATGTGGGGGAATCTGACGAAGTCTGCTATAATAGCCACATCCGTCCAGACCTCCGATACACGGTGCCATAAATCAACTTGGCATCTTCGGAGAGGTGGACGGATAAAACCAAATAGCATCTGCCCCCAAATTCAGGCAAGACGACTTACACGGTTTTATTTTTGTTTTCGGCGGTAAACACCACCGTTGGAGCTGGTGGGGTAAGTCCAGAGGGGGAACTGCCCCCAGCTTTCCTCACTCGACGCCAGTGGCGACGTCGAGCATGTCTTATGGATGGGATCACCTCAGTTGTAGAAGCAACCTCGTTATGCCCTTTGCTTTGATAAGAGGCTGTTGTTGGTGTCAGACTGTCGAAGACTGACGTCCATTGAGAGGGAACGTTTAACCTGTCGAAGACTGACTTTCGAGGAAACCTTTCTCAGTCATGTCGGGGGTCCCACGAGTCTTTCGAAGTCCTTCTTACTTCCATTCTACCTTTCGGGTGTGGGATGCTCGTTTAACTTCTGTATTCATCATGTTCCTTATTTACCTGGGAGCACTGCGTTTTCAAAAGCTTCCTGTCGAACCGGCTCCTATTTCGCAGCAGGAGTTGGAACGGCCAGTCTTGCGAAAACTGATCCTCTAGCAAGAGAAACCCCTTTGACGGCTTCTTCTGTCGGAACAGGAATGGCTATCCGCTTCGAGATAACCCCTTCAGGTATGGCTAGCCTCTTTGCAGGCCCACTTGAGCTTAGGCTCGGCCTGTTAAAGACTGAGGCGTTGGAATTGGACGACCCGTTGAGAGGGGCCACGGTGGTTGTAAGCCGATCGAAGACCGACTTCTTCGGAGTCTCATGTGATGTCATTAAAGCATTGAAGCTCATTGGAGGGGGCATGGTCCCGAAGAACAATCCAGTGGTGGCCTGAGTCACCTGTTCCACCGGCATTGCAAAGATGGAGGCCGCTTGGGGCCCATAGGTCACTCCTCCGGCGGGGTCAGAGTGGGAGTTGCTGTTGCAGTTAGTGCAGCTGGAGGCCATCGATGTTATCTTCTTTTCTGCATGGAGTAAGGCACCAAATCTTAGTACCTCGAATCCAGGGGCAACCATGTTAAACCGCGATTCGTTCGCGAACACGACACACGAAGTGTGGAGTGGAAAGAGGAAAAGGTCCCACCGGGCATGCTAGAATCTGTTTACCGTCGAAAACCGGGAAGACAGACGTCTTGCCTGAATTTGGGGGCAGATGCTTGTCATGACCCGAAATATTAGCTCGTGACCGGCACTTAAATAACGCCACGTCTAAAGGCGTAACGTAATTCAAGTAAGCCGAAACCCAGAAATCTAAACCTTTTGAAGAAAATAAAAGAGGTGAAGTTTTGAAAATAAGGTATGATGAAATCAAAAAAGTTTCCCTAAATACATAAACAATGGAACATAAAATGCAAGTGGGTGTTACTAGTTGAAAACATGTTTCGACTTTTAAAAATTTGGGCAACACCTCCTGCGTATTTTTTTGATCCAAAACCACAATACATGATAATATAAAAGCATCCCCAAGCGGGAGCTAGCTGTTCGCCAATCGGCGGATCCACAACTACGCAAAGCATAAATATAAGTATACGACGCCCAACGACAAAGTTCACCACAGAAGGTAAAGAAATAAGCAAGACATCAAAACCACAAGTAGAGGAATACCCCTCGCTCTAAGTCTCGCAACATCTCACTAAGTCTCATTACTTATACAAATACTAGTTTGATTGATGGAGTTGACTAGATACAATATGAATAATAAATACAAGAGGGGTACAATCCAATATGTACCACCTACCAAAGCAATCACCCGAATGCAACTGTGTGCCAGCGATGCCGCTACTGATCCAAGCGGTCAACCTGCAAGAACTGTGGCACAACGTGGGTGAGTTGCCAACTCGTGAGTAGAAAAAATATCAACAGGTAGAAATCAAATAAACAATGACTCCTAGGTCAATTGTATCATAAAGGCAATACTATGAAATCGAGGGTGACCGTAACTCAACAAGGTAATCAATGCCTAACAACATGTGGATATCATCCAACCATTAAATCAAACTTTTCTTGTTCCAATGTGATGAGGGTGAGGAGATGATCATTTTTTGTGAAAGGGGTATAGGGTTTTTAGGAGTATTTTGAGATGGGTCATGAGGGTAGAAGATGGAGGGAAGTGAGGAAGAATAAGAAGATGAAGCAAAACAAATAGGGGAAAAGAAATGAGGCAGCCCCCCCTCTCTCTTATTCTCACTCTCTCTCTTTCTTTCTCCAATCATTCTCTCTTTTTAACCTTTTTCTTTTTCTTTTAAAACCAAACCATATAATACCCCAAGAACAACACAAGAAAGTGACATATAACCAAAATGCAACATGACATGGTGCACTAGCCATGGAAAACTGTAGAAACACGGATTTGGCTTAATCGCGATTAGCAGTGCACTAATCGGGTTTTTATTTAAACTGCATATAATTGATTTTAAAAACGCCAAATCCTTTAAATATATTTTTAAATGAATAAATCATTTTAATTTCCAATTATTTCACAATTATTAGTATATATTTATACCCTTTTTCGAAAACCCCAATTTCGCAAATCGGGCAGTTTTCGGGAAATATATTATTTTAATATTAAATTCTAAAAATAATATTTTATATTTTCTGAAATGTTACAATCTTCCCCCCTTAAATAAATTTGGTCCCCGAATTTAAATTTAAACCCCTAAAATCTAAAACATTTTAATAATCAGCTCAAATCAACGGGGCTCCAGAATCATGGAAGATATGGAAATACTACAGCGCATCGCGTGCGCCTGAAAACGAGTACGAACTCAAAATCGATCTCCGTCAAGCGTCACGCAAATCATCGGATTTGCACTCATATTATCGGAGTTACAATGGAGATACAGTTCTCGAAATCTACTACTGAAATCCAATATGCACTAGTCAAATACTATAATACATATATAGTACACATCCCTGGAAAAATCGTTTAAACTAAATAAAACACATGCAAAATCTTTTCTGAATCGCCGTGTGATGCGTAACTCACGGCATAAGTGACGGACGTTCATTTGTAAAATAATAAATATAGTTTCATATATGTTTTGCTTAAATATACGTCTCGTCCATTTTGAAATATCCCAAAATGTTTTCCTTTGTAAACGTTCGTGTCACTCACGGACACATAGGAAATAGCGAGACTATAACTCCTTTTCAAAAACCTCTTGGTAAACTTTTAATGCATGCAAAGTACTCAGATACTGTTCTCAGATCAGTCCTGTTCGGCTACTACGTAACATAGTGCCCATCATGAAAACAAGGTGCTCAAGAGCAAAATCAGCCTCGAAAGGCGTATCCAATAATCACGTGCGTCTGCTGCGCACGGAAATCAAATCCAAATACAAGTGTTACGAATGTGCACAAAACCAAAACTAAGTGCAACGGGTGTGCACGAAATTATCTGTCCAGTGCAACGGGTGTGCACGACAACAATGTCAAGTGCATCTAAAGTGCACGAAAATCTCAATCCAATGCAACTAACTTGCACGAACGAAAATCCCAATCGAGTGCATCCGGTGTGCACAAAATCACATCTCATATCATGCGCTCAATATGCGCGAAAATCCAAATCAAGTGCATCCATCATGCACGAATGAAATCTAAATCATGTGCATCTGATGCGCACAAAATCCAACATCAAGCACCTAATATGCGCAAAATCCAACCCAAGCGTGTCAGGTCCGTATAAAGCATCTAGTGCAGTAGCATGCACGAAAATGACCGTCAAGTGCAAACGCGCATAAAACACAAATCTGGCAAAACAAATGCTCAAGACATAAATCGGGTGCAACTAAGGTACGGAGTATAAATCTAGTGCAACCAATGCACAAAAATACTAATCTGGTGTATCAAGTGCACGAAATACAAATACAATGCAACCCATATGCACGAAAACTCATCAGTAACGCAAATGCATATACAAAAACAACACCGAGTGTACCAAGGTGTATAAAATCAAAAACGTGTGCAACTATGTACATAAAATCCGTATCAATGCACTGCAAGCATATATAAGCTATACCGAGTGCAAAAATCAAATCGAGTGCGTACCACACGCACAAAATCAACTCAGCTGTATGAAATCATAAACACACGTGCAGCCAAGGCACAAAATCGACATCAAGTGCAATGAATATGCACAAATCGCAAACCGATGTAGCGTGTATAAACTTAAATCAAGTGCAATAACTGTGCACAAAATGCAAATACCCAGTAGGTGCAGTCATGATACATGAAATCAATATCAGGAAACTCATCATCAAAACTCAAATCCAAGCGATATAAACGTAATACTCGGACCACAAATGCAAATCACAATAAATGACATCAAGATACACCTCCTACAATGTCGAAAAATGTCGGTGCACCCAAAACTGGTAGAGCAAGAACATCTGCTTGCCTCCTGCTCATGGTCTGGCGTCCTCTATCTCTGGGTCTTCATTTCTCTATAGATTACCAATCTCGCAATCCTTCGGCTCGTCGGCCCAGTCAGGTGTACTAACAGAAACAATTCCGCTCTGGCACTTCTCTGGTCGTCTCTCGGCCAATTATCACGACCACTCATAAAGAAGCACGTCACTGGCGTCAGCCTCTGTCCCTCTGAATACACGTGACACGACTGATTCTCGGTGCAATTCTCATCGCAGCAGTGTCCTAGAAGGAACCTGCACAAGGTCTCTTCCGATCTCGCCTATGCCGAATTACACGAAGGCTGGTACTCTTGCATAATCCTTTCTTGTTTTCTGGACATCTGCGTTCTCAGCACAACATTTCCTCGGGAACTGGCCGCATCACAGCGCCTCTGTATGCATATCAGATCTCTAATCTCGATGGGGAGTAACAACAGCTCGTCAGCATCTCGCACGAACCCCTGGTTTCACTCGTCTTTATTATCGTCCACTTCGACATCACGTCACGCTATCTGCATACTGCAATGGTTCTCGGCTACAGTCAATCCGGAGTCTCTCACACGGACTCGAAATCACGAACTCGGTATCTTCATCACTTTGTAGAAGATCTCTAACTGAACACATCCTCAGGAACTCGTCCTAACCATCGGAGGAATACTCAATACTCGTCCGTTCTCGATCAACTCACAACGCATCTGGGTGAGGTCCTCTATCCAAAGCTGGTCAGCTTGCTGATCTCTTATCACATGATATCCGGACGACGTTAAACGTTTCGATCGATTCATCAAAGTCCCATAATTCCCCGAGAGCTCAACACCTGAGCACGGTTTAATAATATCTAGTACACGCCACAGTACCTATAGACCAACCGTAGAAAGGCAAACCCAAGCCTCACTGATGGCACCGCTGAACCTAAGGTTCAAAAAGCGGTTCCATGGTCATCATGTCGAGTTAGGGTTTCATTATTCTAGAAGGTCTACAGAATTACTTGTATGTTCCTCCGAATACTTTAAACTTGGAAAAATGGGTTTCTGACATTCGTTCAAACTTTTTAACTTCGCCTAGACGACGTGCGAACACCCTTCGTCCTCATGCCAAATAATGCCTCAATCCTCCAGGAAAGACGATACATCAACGGTCATCTCTGGATCGGCCTAATATAGATCTGAGTAAGACTCTCCACACTGGAAATCTTCAACTCAACTGGGCCTGCGTCGGCGCATCAATCTGAAGAATCGCCTTCGTCTCTCAAATCGGGATACACTAGCCATCGTCTGTCGCATCTCTGCCTAGAAGCTCAAGCGATCTCAGCTCGTATGCTCTGGAAGCGACATCACATCAATCTCAGCAACAGCTGGGTCATCTGTCTGCAAGGTAAACGACATCACAATCTCTGAGGTATGCTGTACATCAACAGTCCTCTCGCAACTGGCAGCTCTAACAACGGCCCGATCATCCGGTGTAAAACCAAACACTCGCCTCAACAAGAGGTCACAACACAAATACTACATCGAAACATTCCCATGTCACCAGAAAACACAATGGTCAGTCCTCGTCCATGACGAGCTCGCCCTGACCGCAACACTAGCAGCAGCTCAATCTGCGCTCAAACCATGGTGACAGGAACCTCAAGCGTGTATTGATGAAAACAGATCAAGGGCATGAAAGGAAGCGACAGATCCAGAATGGATACATGATCATAAGAAGAAACAATATCAATGAAAGTATGATCATGGAAACGAACAGAATCAAAGATCTCAAATGGATGTATAATCAAGGGTACGAAGAGAATCACAGATCTCAAAATATGTACATCCTAAGGTTTCTTAAGTGGAGTATCGTATCGTAAATATGCCGCGGAACATACGTAAGGTACGTCACTCTACTCAAGCTACCTACTCCATCAACTAGGGTCAACCTATGAAATGAAAATTCGGGTCTAATACCCCCCGTTCAAGTCTAAGTTTCGTAAGGTCAAGCCTAGATTCCGAAATAATTTACGCCCAAGACTCCACATAGTCAAACCTAAGCTCGAACAAAAGTTAAACCTAGCGCTTTGATACCAACTTTGTCACGACCCAAAATATTAGCTCGTGACCGGCACTTAAATCACGCCACGTCTAAAGGCGTAACCTAATTCAAGTAAGCCGAAATCCAGAAATCTAAAACTTTTTAAGAAAATAAAAGAGGTGAAGTTTTGAAAATAAGGTATGATGAAATCAAAAGTTTCCTTAAATACATAAACAATGGAACATAAAATGCAAGTGGGTGTTACTAGTTGAAAACATATTTCGACTTTTAAAAATTTGGGCAGCACCTTCTTTGTATTTTTTTTATCCAAAACCACAATACATAATAATATAAAGGCATCCCCAAGCGGGAGCTAGCTCTTCGCCAATCGGCGGATCCACAACCACGCAAAACATAAATATAAGTATACGACGCTCAACGGCGAAGTTCACCACAGAAGGTAAAGAAATAAGCAAGACATTAAAACCACAAGTAGCGGAATACCCCTCGCTTTAAGTCTCGCAACCACAAGTCTCACTAAGTCTCATTACTTATACAAATACTAGTTTGATTAATGGAGTTGACTAGATACAGTATGAATAATAAATACAAGAGGGGTACGATCCAATATGTACCACCTACCAAAGCAATCACCCGAATGCAACTGTGTGCCAGCGATGCCGCTACTAATCCAAGCGGTCAACCTGCAAGAACTGTGGCACAACGAGGGTGAGTTGCCAACTCGTGAGTAGAAAAAATATCAACAGGTAGAAATCGAATAAACAATGACTCCTAGGTCAACTGTATCATAAAGGTAATACTATGATATCTAGGATGACCGTAACTCAACAAGGTAATCAATGCCTAACAGTATGTGAATATCATCCAACCATAAAATCAATGTATGTAGGCATGTGGATCTCGTCCACGTGTCAACCACTGACACAACAACATCATGCAGGTAAATATCATAAAAGCATATGCATGGAAGTATGAGGATATAAATCAACGTGTGTATCTCGCGACACATCAAAATCATGGAACCTGAGTGTCCAGCATCGACACTCGAAACATCATGAAACCCGTGTCCAGCATCTACACTCGAAACATCATGAAACCCGTGTCCAGTATCGATACGTAAATCCTCATATCTCGACTCTGTCAATCTGCGGGATCAGCCCGCGGGCTCCGGCAGAACGGGTCGGCTCATATCCATCTCATAACTCCAGTCGGTATCCTCCGGATAACCGTCGAGTCCAAATACTATCACCGGTAGGTACTACTCTCTCTGCCAGGCTCATCGTCTACACCACGATAATCATATCTCGCCCCGGGGAACCATACCGGGTCCACTATGTACCCGCAGACGGTGCCTCCCACTCCTCGAATCGGATTTCACATGCCAATCTCAAAATCGAGAAAACACATGGTGGACGTCTCGAAATATCATATCAAGAGAAACCGGGTTTTTAAAACAATACATACTTTCTTTTGAAATAACCACGGTTCTCAAATCCAAAAATCTCATGAAAACAGCATATCTAAATGCGTATGATCATAAAGCATGAAGTATGTGATATATAACAGAATGTAAACATATCCATAAATCATGCAACATGGAACAGTGATGGGACAATAAGTATATCCTGTGGCATATCCAAGTGATGTGAACATAGCAGTATATTATGCAAGGAATCATATCATGATGCAGCAATTCTACTGTGTAGTGACATAGCAATTATCGATGATGAAGTGTATGAGCCGGCCAATTTGTGTAAGTGTAACATTAATAATGGTGTAGGTGTACTAGCACAGGTATATGTAATGCAATGAGAGTGACATGAGCATAGCATAAAGTAAATCATATGCAAATGCTGACAGGTATACGTATCTAACATGACCGAGTCGGTGAATCCATCAATCTGCATCCAGCCTCACAACATCACGTACGGTATAATCCATCGTACGGCAGTCCTCTGGTCAAGGGTATGGATCAATCATTATAACTCATCATGTACGGTAAATCATCGTACGGCGGCATTAAACCATCAGGAATCCTATCAACCTATATGACAATGAGGGGTACGGACCTAACATCTCGTACGGCATATCACTCATGATTCACGACATTCTATATATCTATATACCTATGTCCCAGGTCACATCCATAACAAACTCATATCAGGGGACCGGCAAGGTATCGATCATTTCGATCGACTCGCATCCGTATACCGACATATCATTGAGTCATCACATCACATCGTAAACTCTTTTCCTCGCATTATCCCACATCAAGTCAATTTTATATATACATTCTACCCTATACATCAAATGTCATGTTACTTTAAAACTCATACTTCTTCTAGTGCAACTATATATCTATAAGTCGTAATTCACATTCACTTTTTCATATCCCTAAAGCTTTCATCTCATCTCTCAATATACATATTCCATCATTCTTATCATCTCTAACTATCCTTCTAACCCTATCCATAGTTTTCTAATCTAGGTTTCTACGACTGTACCCTATAGATCGGTTTCCATCAAAAACTTGCGGGGGTGTTATACGCCATCCACCCGACTTCCCCCGTAGATATAGATCTACTCACCTTGATTCTTTCTTGCCGAAGTCGATGACGCCATGCTCCGTCGCCTCGGAATCCACGCGAAGGTACCTACAATAATACACAATCGCAATCGCTATTAAAATCAAATCCGGAAAACCGATACGGCACACGGATCACCTATAGGTTAGAACCTATAGCCTACGCATGCAAAAACAACAAAAACAACCACACGGCCCTCGTCGTTGACGTACAAACATCAAGCGACCCAATATAACATCAAATCTTAAAACCCAAGTTTCAGAATAGCAAAATACGAAAACAGCCACCTAAGAAAACCACTCCCAGATTTCACCCTAGGCCAAACTATGGGATTTTGCATATAGGGTTAGTCTATATATCATAACACAAGGACATACACCCAAACTCAACCCAATCCCCTACAGTGTGGCAGCAAATTGCGGCTACCAAGGATAAATCTGTGGCCTGGAACTGAAGGGTCCCGGCAGTGCCCCGGCCGTCGAAACGCAGCCAAAATGCGGAACAAAAATTTATCAAACCGGCGCTACCGCTACCCGAATTCCGGATCGACCTTAAACCCTAAACTAGCAAACTAAACTAAGAGTTAGAATCTTTATACCGAGATGATTCGAGTCCTTCGGTCTTCATTCCAAGCTCCTAGTGATCCTTTGATGATGTTTGGTTGCCGGTCTTCCTCCATTTCCGATGATCCACCCGAGGGAAACGGCGCAAGCTCCAACCTCGTCGAACGAGGTAACCGACACTCCAACGTCGCTAGCGATGGAGAGTGGGGGTGTATGAAAGTGTCACTATAATTTTCTCTCTACCATGAGCTCCATGGAACAACCAAAGAAGATGATGAAGGAGGTGATGGCTTTTGGCATGAACAAAAGAAATTGGCTAAGTCTTTTGTGTGAGCATGAGAGAGAGGGAGAGTAAAATGTGTAATTTCCAAATTAAACCAAATGAAATGAGCTACATCCATAGAAAATAGTCGGCCCCTCCCTTTCTCACATTCCCACACAAAAAAAAATCTTATCCAATTACAATAAACAAATCAAACCATACCCAAATACCTTGCTTTGACCCATGCCTAAAGTCATGTCACCTTTTCCACCTCATTAATAAAATAAATTATTTTCCAAAATGGAAAATCATATAAATGAGGTGGCAACTTCTTCTAGAAGCTATTCCGTACAAAATACGGAATACTTCCCGATACATGTTCCGAAATACATATACGCGTATTCGTACCAAAATACGAATAGCCGAGAGAGAAAACGAATAGTGAACAATAATACTAGAATACGTATATACAAATACATATATAAATTATTAAATCAAAACCTGATTTAATAAACTGGATTTATCCTAAGCCGCTAGTATTATCAACCGTCCAATTAAAGTCTGCGCAGCAAGTGCACATATTTAATCGGACATCTGTATGTATCAACATACCTCATGTACACCATATCGCCTGAACCGTGAAAACCCTCTGTGTGGGACTCTAAAGACTCATCAATACTCTGGCAGTGGGTTTAACCACAAGCACGTCAGCGGCACTAGCTGTACGTAACGGCTACCCAGGTATTGAGCGAAGGGAGGCCGACGAGCAAACTCATCCTGAACCCCTACTGAGCCTGTCAGTGACAATATCCGCACAGTCCGGTCTGTTCTTCTAAGAGTATCGCATATCGAGTCTAGGGGGTGGATAAAGTCAGACCCCCAACAACGCGATATTTAGTGTCGGTATGAAACCCATCACCACCTGAGAAACTATCGATCCTGGATCTGTAATTCTCGTCCACCGTGGCCACGGATTTATGGTGATGGCCATCCGTACACAACGCGACATCAACCTCCAATACCGGGAGAGACGAATCCCCAACGATCCGATCACTGCCTCCATGTGGCTCGGGACTGTACCCAACTAAAACCTGTTTGCACGACTCCTTTGAGCCGTGGTAGGGTAGTAATCAAAGCACAGTGGGAACTCACACGAGACAAATGACGATCTCAGGTCGACAGACTAACCTGTACATATGTCACCTGGGAACCGCTATCTGACAATAGGTATAATACCAACTAGCAAGTTCCCGGCGAGTCCGTCCAGTGTACTCATAACCCAATGAGCACATGTATACTATCTTAGGTGAACAAACTAACACCAATGGCTTGTGAGACCTGGCCACCGCCCCTCGTCAGGGTCTCGATCAGTATACACTAGTCTACACTGGAGTATCGATGCTCGGTCTCGATACTCCTACGACTAGGGACATTTAAGGATATGCTTATAGACCCCAGCTCCCACAAATATGATCGCCATCATACTGCTGGCAGTCAAGCAAGAATCCTAAGGGCTCTATCAACACGTACATGATGATAAAGACAAACCAGATAGCATACTATCATCTTGAGTAAGACTGTTTTATCGGTATAGGTCCTGCCTCAATCATCATAATCATCTGTCCGCGACTATGATAATTGCCTTGAGGGCACTATATCCAACAATCTCCCACTTGCACTTAAGGCCAATTATTGCCATGTCGCATACTCACAGCCTGTGTGATACCGAACACCGAACTTCTCTACTAATCAGTTTCGCAAAGCCTGTTTGCGAAAATGATTGCGTTCAAGAAATAGCCTCAGTGAGTGGATCCGCTCCAATGTTTCTTTCTGTATCTCTCTTAATCTCAACTTCGCGGAGAAAACTATCTCCCGAAATGAGCAATACTTGTCTTAGAATTTGTCTGGATATCTGATGGGACCCAGTTCACAAATGAACCACAAATCCAGCAAACTACTTAGACTGTATCGTCTACTGAATTTAATCAGTATCCTGCGCCATGCCTTTCCTCAGTATTCGCTTGGACCAGCTGTCCAACATACCATCTCTCAAAAGAGGGAAAACTATAACTCTGACATTCACTCTGTCATCCAGGTCACCTGGGAAGCTTGAAATGATAACCGTCTCCTGAAGGAGGCCGCCGTTACCATATCCCTAGAACATCCATTTATGTTCATAAACTGCTTCCTAATGTTTCTTCAGGATTGGATTAATATATCTGCTTATTGCATCTAGTGCAAAAGCAATATCTGGTGTGGTACTTGACATTTCATGATTAACCCAATTGCCTAAGCAAGTGATATGCTAATCATGCAGGTCCCTCTCCCCTTCAGTCTGTAAGACACCTTTAGAGAGGTTGACTACATCACATGCAGGTACACCACCATGCCAGGAGTCGTCCATTTAATGTCAAAGTTCCCAGATTAGGATACTTCCCAAATCTAGATCTAAAAACATAGATCTAGTAACTAGAAAACCTGATATTATATCCATATCCTATGTGGAGAAACAACTTTGTGACAACCACAATATAACCGATCGTAGTATAGAAATGTCCCTTCCTATCAAGTGCATGTCATCCCAATACATCGACATCACTCTCTACTACCTTCTTAGCAGATCCATCTCCTATTCTGATGAAATCAAAGCCTATGACTGTCACATCAAAAGTAGATGATCTATTTCCGCTATACCTGCTTTAGTCTATTAATAGACATAAGCTACTAGCCTACTATGCTTCCGCTGCTCCCACTGACTACAACAACCCTCTGGCAGAGTCATATACACGTGCACTTCTAAAGCTAGTTTAGAATGACGCTATACTCATCCTCCTGCCGGGTCTTATAGTCTAGAACAGCAGCAATGGCAAGTCTGGGTAAACAAGAACCTCCCTGTCACCGTCTCTGAGAAGACCGAAGTACCTCTCGGGTGCCTAAGGTTACCCACCAAATTTGCAGAGTGGCTAATAGAACGTCGAAACTAATTGAATCGTTAGGTTATATTAAATCACCAGTGATCGTTTGTGGTTCTGGAATCACTTCCAGTTCTACCATACTCCCACTTTGTTTTTCTGAAAAATCCATTTTACTAAAACTGTGGCAAGTCAAGAACAATATAAATACTGATCTTCCTGATGGTAGAAAGTTATCCTTCGTCAAAGCCCGGGATAACCCACAAACTGCCATTAATGAAACGTGCCTTGAGTTTATCCAGATTCTGGTTTTAAGCATCAGCCGAACAACTCCCTATACCTTAACATCGTTAAGATATAAATTGATTCTATATATACCTAATATAGAAACAAAAGCACTAATCTAATTTGAACCAGATTCAAAATCATGCAGCTGTCTCCAGTGCATATCAACCAAATGGAAAGAGAACAATCAGCATTACTCATCTAGGAGTGCATCCACATATGAGTAACCCGAAAGAGAAGCAAGTTCTCAAAACCATTACTATCAGCGGAATACCAAACATAAGTATCTACATCTTCGACTTCCTAGAAGAATCCTGATACTTACAACAGATGGTTCTCTACTTTATTCTTATACCTATAACTTCTGAATATCTGGACCTTGCATTTCAACGAAATACATGTCCAGAACTGGAGAAGTCATAAGTAAACAGAATATAACACGAGTACCAACCCCTTTGTCCTAATGGACACTGGACAACATACAATACTTTGTATAAGTCCTCTGAGTTCAATAACTCAAACTCTGTGCGTCATAGGTTGAAAAACTGTACTATGGTTAAGAAGAATTACACCGCTGTTGAATGCACCTTACCTAATCACCAACTGATATAGCTAAATGTCATAGACACAATATCAAAACGTTATATCTCACTTTATAAAATAAATGTACAAATATAGCAGTTTGAAATTGGTGCATAACAACGAATATTCAAAACCAAATATTTGCCATCCGGCAAAATCCAGATGATTTCCTCAAATATCACCAATTACAACGAATTTCGATATAATGAGGATATAATCACCCAATTCCCAATACCTTACTCCCACTCACCATCTATAATATCATACAGATGTGAGAAACTGATCTGGTAAATACATACCCTGGAGTTAGATTCCAATTGGGAAAACAGTTTTCAATTAACATCGCACAGTGAAACTGAAACATGAAAATATTTCAATAGGGTTAACTGGTATTCCTAGTAACGCCTCTTCCATTATCCTAAATCACGACAGTAACCATATACTTACCCGCCCTCACTCCAATCCCTTTATTATGTCTTTACTTATTACCTTCTGTACACCTCTTTTACGCTAATTGGTTTTCTTCATTCCCTACCTTTCGGCACCTGCCTAAGGTTTGGAAGAAGACTATCCAATAAGCGTAATAGGTGTACTCTCCTAATCCTAGGAGCCCTCGCAACCTGAGATAAGGTAATGGGAAAAGACATCTGAATAATCCTATCCAATTTCTCCAGAACCAGAATCCATCCTCGAAAAAGTTCCTTCGAGTTCGTATATAACCATACGATGGATTTATCCAATGGAAGTGGATATCCGTAATGATACGGAGTGTTCTAGAGAAAAGCAAAGTGGATGTAAGAGTGGCAGGGGCATGTTCCTCTCCGAACGGCGGCCAAGACAGGGACGTCTTGCCTGAGATTCAGGGAAGATGCTATTTGGTTTTATCCGTCCACCTCTCCGAAAATTCCAAGTTGATTTATGGCACCGTGTATCGGAGGTTTAGACAGATCCGGCCGATGTAGCAGACTTCGTCAGATTCCCCCTCGCTTGAGGGGTTTTTGATTATGGGGACGCTCTTCCCTGCAGGCGCAAGCCCCTGCAGTTAATTACGCTACCGCATCGCGGTAACAACTTTCTCCTTCTCCAGAATTTCACTTCGTGTCGTGGGTGTTTGTTTTGTTTGTGGTTGCCCGTGGATTGTATACGGAGACTAATTTATGTTGTCGCCCGTAGGACGTGGATTAGTCCAAATCTGTATTTTCTTAGATTTGGGTTTGGGGTTTTGGTTTAAGGATACGTTAGCCATATTTGAGGCTAAGATCAACTTAAACATTTATTAAGGATACGTTAGTCTAATTTGAGACTAAGATCAACTTAACAGGATCGTTTAGATCCAACAAAAGAGCGTTTGGAGGCTCTATTGTTCTAGTTTAGGGACATAGTGGTCCATTGAATATATGGCCGTCGGGACCCGTCACCTCTCTGACGACGTTGAGGGATTATAACGACAGATATCAGAGGAGTTCAGAGATGTACCCTTGAACCAAAGTTGGTTGGGAGATCTATAGTCCAATTTGGGACTAAAATCTATTTGAGGGTTTAAAGATACGTTAGCCCTATTTGAAGCTAAGATCAACTTAAACATTTGTTAAGGATACGTTAGTTTAATTTGAGACTAAGATCAACTTAACGGGATCATTTAGATCCGACAAAAGATCATTTGAGCTCTATTGTTCCAGTTTAGGGACATAATGGTCCATCATTCCCATTTTGGGGACGAATACTGGTTTAAGGACGCATTAGTCCGTGAGTTTAAGGACGCATTAGTCCGTGAGTTTAAGGACGCATTAGTCCATATAAATGTGTGGTTGTCGGGACTCGTCACCTCTCTGACGACGTTAAGAGATTACAACGACAAATATCAGAGGAGTTCGGAGATGTACCCTTGAACCGGGTGTAAATTGATTTAAGAGAGCAGTCGTGCTCGGTTCAATTTAATTTGAGAACTTATGGCCATGATTGGGTTAAGTCCAGTTGAAAATGTTCAACATTTTATTTATGTTTGGCCTGTTAGGCCTTTACTAGGGCTCTGCCCCTGTTTAATAATGCATGGCATTTTTTCTGGCCTATTAGGCCCTTTTAATTAGGCTCTGTCCCTTTTTTTATAATGCAGAGCATTTGTTTTGGTCTGACAGACCTTTGTTTAGGCTCTACCCCTTTTTTAATAATGCATTGCTTTTTATTAGGCCTGTTAGGCCTTTTAATTGGGCTCTGCCCTTCTTTTTAATAATGCTCTGCATTAATTAGTCTGACAGAGCGCCACGTGGCTTGTCAGGCGCTTTGCGCCAATTAAAGAGCGTGAGGCGCAAACGCATGTGGAGGTGACACGTGACACACTCTGGTGAGCGCAAGTCTGTTAGCGCAGTGCGCTGCGCCAGTGCGCTACGCTAGTGCGCTGCTGACACGTGGCGTGCTCTGGTGACTTGCGCCAAACCAAGAGAGCAGTGCTCTGTTTTTGGAAGCGCAAGACGCAACTGTTCTTTGATTGACACGTGGCGCTCCCTGATGGCTTGCGCCAATCCAAGGAGCGCAACAGTGCAAATTTCCAAAGTGCAAGGCACTGTTTAATATTTTAATCAAATTTAGATCAAAGAAAACAAGTTTTTCTTGTTTTCAAGAACCAGTGGTTCATCAAAAGGCAATGCCTTTATACAGAAGTAAATTACTTCTTCTTTTTTTTTTTATTATTATTATTTTTTTACCTAAGATCTTGATCTTGTTCTTAGATCATAGATCTTTTTTAGAAGAAATTCTTCTTTTATTCAAAGGTTTTTACCTTTTCTTTCTCTGAGCTCTTCTCAAAATTTTCTTTAGAGGAGTTCTGTGTCTCTCTATCTTGATGTCAATGTCTTTTAGACTTGGAGTCTAGGGGTCTTTTTATAGTGCCAATTAATTTGTTAAATCAGTTAAAGAGATCTTTCTCTGAGTGATTTAGGGATTTTTCCCCACCGTTGGATCTTTGATCCAAGGGCTTCTGTTTTACAGAAGATAATTTTCTTGTTTTAACAAGATCAGAAAGATCTTTCTGGAATTTTAATTCTGTTTTAGTGCTGGCACAGTTGGCGCAAGCGCACCTGCGCTTGACACGTGTCGCGCAGCGCAGAGCGCAGCGCAACTGCGCTGACACGTGTCGCGCAGCGCAGAGCGCAAATTGCCTGAATCGTTACTTTCTTTATTTTTATTTAAAATAGAGCCTTACTCTGATTGGGTGCGTTGCCTTGGGCGCAGCGCTGGCGTGTCAGCTTTTGACACGTGGCGCGCTGCGCGCAGTGCAAGGAATCTGAAGCATTGCTTCAATTTTTGAATTTTTGAAATTCAAACAGAGTTTTGCTCTGATTGGGGGAAACAAATGCCCCATCCCCACCGTTGCGCTCACGTGGCGCACACGTGAGTGCAGCGGTGGCAAGATCCCAACCGTCAGATCAACTGAGTGTTGGAGATAGTGCCCTCATAGTCAATTATTGGATCGCAGGTACGTGATTGCAATGATTGCGGAGGACCTATACCGGTAGAACAGTCTTACTCGAGATGATAGTATGCTATCTGGTTTGCCTTTATCGGTCGTGTACATGTTCAGGTGACTGATTGCATGTTACACTTTGATAGAGCCCTTAGGATCTTGCTTTACTACCAACAGTATGATGGCGATCATATACGTGAGAGTTGGGTAGTTTATATGCATATCCTTAATTGTGGTCCCTAGTCGTGGGAGTTTCGAGACAGGGCATCGATACTCCGGAGTAGACTAGTGTATACAGTCGAGACCCCGACGAGGGGCGGTGGCCGGTCTCACAAGCCACTGGTGTCAGTTGGATCACCTAAGATGTATACAGGTGCTCATTGGGTTATGAGTACACCGGACAGGACTCGCCGGGAATCTGCTAGTTAGTACTATACCTATCGTCAGATAGCAGTTCCCTGGTGACATGTGTACAGGTTAGTTCATCGACCTGAGATCGTCATTTGTCTCGTGTGAGTTCCCACTGTGCTTTGATTTCTACCCTACCACGGCTCAAAGGAGTCGTGCAAACAGGTAGCTTTTGGGTACAGTCCCGAGCCATATGGAGGCACGTGAGCGGATCGGCAGGGGATTCGTCTCTCCCGGTATTGGGGGTGAGGTCGTGCTGTGTCTAGGAGAGCCATTACACATAGTCCATAGCCATGGCAGGAGATTTACTGGTAGGTACTCCAGTAGTATCTCAGGGTGTTATTGGGCTACACTCCGACACGACTTATACTGCTTCTGGGGGTCTGACGTTACTAGCCCCCTAGGCGGATATGCGATACTCATTGACGAACGGACCGGACTGTATATACATTGTCACTGTTTGGCTCAGTAGGGTTTCCGGATGTGTTCGCTCATCGGCCTCCCTTGAGTTCGCTCATCGGCCTCCCTTGAGGTCAGTCCATGGGCAGCCGTTACGCATAGCTAGTGCCGCTGACGGTTTGTGGTTAAACCCACTGCCAGGGTACTGACGAGTCATTAGAGTCCCCCACAGACAGTTTCCCAAGTTCGGGCGAAACGTTGTAGAGGCCGTATGGTTTTATGGCAGGGTTCGGAAAAAGCACGTGCGTTTACGCACGTGTTATTTTTCGGGCAGATGATACTGGTCGGCTTTGGTTTAAACCGGATCCGAGTATTATATTGAGTAGATATAATATCTTTGTCTCAGTTGCATTTGTATTCGGTCGTAATACAAATGCGGGTATATTTATACAGTTACGGGGTTATCCTGAAAGTTGTTTCAGGATCACTTTTGGAAGTTGCCAGTTTCCAGTTTTCTATCAGCCGTCTTTTAACATTCGGTTAAAGACGGATTTATCTTTTCTTCAGATGAGGTGAGTCAGTGTTCTAGAAGCATCTAGATGAGGTGACTAGGATTAATTGGTGTTGTGTTTTCATTGGTTGCATTAATGGTTAGACGATGTGTTATTATGACTCATCCTTTGACATTAATGATTCTTGTTTAGCTAAGGATATTTGTTCATGATATTTAGTCTTATGGTTACTCTCCCCTCTCCTACACTCACCTCCCTCCACCTATAAATGGCCGGCCCCTCCTCTCTCACTCTCACTTGATGTTTTGATTTGTGAAAAGATTATGATAGCATTTGGGGTGTATGGAATTTCACAGCTCATTTCATTCCAACACCCGATTCCCACGGCAACTTCATTAACCGTCCGTCCATAGCTTTGGACGGAACGAGACAAAGTCATCCACTCATTCTCTACATCATTCTTGGTCGTCTCTTTTAGCAAACTTGACGACCGAGTTGCCTCGAGTCAGAGGCGGGAGCCCGTTTAAAGAATCAGTGATGTGGTGCCACCTGGACGAGCAGATCGGAGATCGACGAGATCGGAGCAGCCGCAACGGAGCGTGGGATGATGGTTAAAGAACGAAAGACTCGGATCGTTCGGTATAACCTTTCTACACTCTTTACAGTTTGTTAGTTTAGCAATAATGGCAGATCCGGGTTAAAGTATACGATAGCGCCAGTTAAAAAGTTTTTGTTCCGCATTTGGCGTCTGTAGACGGCCGGGGCGCTAGCGTAGACTTACAGTGGTATCAGAGCCTCACCATTTTGCTATACTAACTTGTGCTAACGCGTTTAAAACATCGATCGAACCGGAAATCAAAAATCACAATTTTTCATCTTGACAGTTTCTGTTGATTTTAAACGGTGTCCTAAAAATATTTCACACATCTCAGAAAACTGTGCAGGGTTTTTTAGGAATACTGCAGAAATTCGACGAAGTAATTTCACTGTTCCGCCGCGGATCTGCGGCCCAAGCATGGGTTTGGCCGCGGATCCGCCGCAGGAAAGTGACATCACTTTGCCAATTTTCTACAGTGCATTCTATGTTGGAAATTGGGATTTTTGGTATATATATTTTGGGCCCAGGTTTTATTACTGTTCTCCAGATTTGCGTGGGGCCCACTTTATGATATTTTGTCGATCGAAATTTAAACATGTTAGTTTACAGTGCTTACATTATATCTCCGACCAGGAATGTCATTTGATCGGTAAACCGCGTCCGATTGCTATAGTTCTTTTAGACGGGTTTGCGAACGTGACATTCGCATTGATGTTCTGTGTTGTGCTGTGATATTGCGGATTTGTCGTGGTGGATAGCAGTGTGCGGTGGTAGTGCAGTTTGAGTTTATTTGTACATTTGATATTGCGGGGCGAGCGTCCAACATGTGGACTGTCGTCACTGCATGTTGTATAATATTCTTTTGGGGCACGACCAGGTTGCGGTCGATGTACCTGTTGTACTATTTTTCATTACTGTACTAGGTTTTGCCCCGCGACGGAGTGCACGGATAGCCGGGTTCTGGAGGGCAACGGGTCCGCATCTCATGGCTTTGAGAGGCAGAGGGGCCCCACTCTAAAATTGGCAGACTATTCGCCGCACTCGTAGGGGGTACAGGTTGACCCAAGGAGGGGTGCTCAATTTACCGGATTCCGTGAAGTGCCGGGTGTTCCATTCACTATGTTGTGGGGACTACCTCGCTTCAGGTTTTGGCGGGTAACTTGCCGCACCCGTAGGGGTCTAGGTTTCATTGCACAGGCTATCCACACGACAGGGGAACGTCGGGTTTCAGCAGCGGCTCTGTGAAACCCGGGGATCCCAGATATCTGTATTGTTCTGTGATGCTTATTACTTTTCTGTAATGTTGCATATTATCACGCCTGGAGCGATTATTGTATATTGGCTTATATACTATTAGATGTTGTATATGTTTTACACCCGCGCTAGTCCAGTCCCCGCTCTGTCGTTAGTTAAGTAACCTAACGGGTGATGACGGGACCCAGTGACGAATGCGGATGGCATATACGTACATTTTATTTTCGTTCTTTTCTGGTGTGATTAATTGATGGGACTGCTTTGATTCTGATCAATGCAAAAAGTTAAACAAACCTGTTTTCAGTTGTTGGAACAAATTTTAAAAAGTGTTATTGCAAAGACGTTTCCTTTTGTTTTGCATAGCGGTATTCAGTGGAATATCCTGCACCTCATTCGACGGGGCAAGGGCCGATATCCCTTCACCGGGACTGACCCCTTGGGCAGAAGTTTGCGTCAGGGTAATAACTTCACTATAGTCGATTACAAGTTGCTTTGCATAGCGGTATTCAGTGGAATATCCTGCACCTCATTCCACGAGGAAAGAGCCGAGATCCCTTCACCAGGAGTGACCTCTTTAGCAAAAGGTTTTCGCCACTATATTTTTAAAAAAAAAAAAAGCTATCAGGTTCCTTCAGCGATATCAAGTTCACTACGTTAAAGGTTTTTCGCCAAAAACCAGCCGTAGCCCTCCGTCACTTCTTTTGGGTATTCAGTAGTATTCAAGCTATGTATTTTAGCCAAAGTTAAGGCATAGTGTTTGGTAGCTGCTGGGTATTCAATTGTTGCATAGATAGATGAGTTAGTTTGGGACAGTCGTTCTGCCGATTGGCCAAAGTCAGGGGCATGTGCGGGTGGGTTCAAATTGACAAGATAGTGATGGGTAGAACTTGGCATGTGACTTATGACATTTTGACCAAAGCCAAGGTTATAAGAGCATGGGGCAAAAATCAGATCGGGAGTTTCTAAAGAAACTGAAACTTGCCAAGTATGCGCATACCTTCTGGAGTATGAGTAACGTGGATGCATTCCATCACGTTATCATGCGATGAGAGTTGGATCCCGATTCCCACTGATGAGTTGGTTTACTCTTTGGGTGATCCCGATTGATTCTTCTTTAGGTTTGGAGGAGAATTTGACAGGACAGTGGGAGGTTTCCGGATTAGATAAAGTGATGACCATTCTGATCTAGGTTAGAGTGCACGCAGAGTGTTTCTTTTCTCTCTCTCTTTGGCAGCGACCTTTGACCGACCCTAGACTATGACTCGGTGACCAAGTTGACCGAACCTTCTTAAAATACTGGCTTTTGGATTGTCTATGTTGCATAAGTCATTGCCACTCCTTCTTTTACCCTTTGCATTTCTCAGAACACCCGTATTACTACGGATATCCACTTCCATTGGATAGATCCATCGTATGGTTATATACGAACTCGAAGGGACTTCTTCGAGGATGGATCCAGGTTTAGGAGAAATAGAATTGGTTTATTCAGTTGTCTTTTATTATCACCTTCTCTCAGGTTGCGAGAGCTCCTTGGTTTAGGAGAGTACACCTATTACGCTTATTGGATAGTCTTATTCCAAACCATAGGCAGGTGCCGAAAGGTAGGGAATGAAGAAAACCAATTAACCTAAGTAGGGTGTGCAGAAGGTAATATGTAAAGACAAAATAAAGGGATTAGAAAGAGGGCAAAGTAAATTGCGACTGATATCATTCACGACCAAAACCGCGTACTTCATCGCCACTCCTATTTCACCTTTAAAGGAATAAGGTATTATTCAGTTGTCTTTTAGCATCACCTTCTCTCAAGATGCGAGTACTCCTTGGTTTAGGAGGGTACACCTATTATGCTTACTGGATAGTCTTCTTCCAAACCATAGGCTGGTGCCGAACGGTAGGGAAGGAAGAAAACCATTTAGCCTAACGATGGTGTACAGAAGGTAACGACTAAAGACAAATAAAGGGATTTGGAGAGATGGCAATAAAATATACGGTTGAAGTCATGAATTGGATTATGGAAGAGGCATTGCTATGAATACCAGGATACCCCTACGAAACATTTTCATGTTTCAGTGCATTGTTAAAGAAAAACTGTTTTCCCGATTAGACACTTACTCCAAGGGTATGTATTTACCAGGTTTCATTCTCATATCTGTATGGTTTTACAGATGATGAGTAGGAGAAAGTTATTGGGAATTAGGTGATTATCCTCATTATATCGGAATTCGTTGTAATTGGTGATATTTGAGGAAATCGCCAGGGTACAGTTTTCAACCTACGACGCACAGGTTTTGAGTTGTTTAACTCAGCGGACTTATACAGAGTATTGTATGTTGTCCAGTGTCCATCAGGACAAAGGGGTAGGTCCTCGTACTATGTTCTGTTTACTTATAACTTCTCTAGTATTTGGACAAGTGTTTCGTAGAAATACAAGATCTAAGTTTTGAGAAGTTGTGGGTATAAGAATAAAGTAGAGAACCAGGTATCACAAGTATCGGGATTCTTCAAAGAGATCGAAGATGTAGATTCTTGTGATTGGTATTCAGATGAAAGTGATGGTTTTGAGAAACATGTTTCTCTTTCAGGTTACTCATAATTGGATGGATTCCTAAGTTGAGTAATGCTGATTAGCCTCTTTCCATTAAGTTGATATGCACTGGAGACAGCTGCATGATTTGAATATGGTTCCAATTAAATAAGTGCCAAAGTTTCTATATTGGATATAGAATAGTTCGTACCTTAAAAGATGTTAAGGTACGGGGAGTTGTCCAGCTTATGCTTAAAACCAGACTCTGGATAACTCAGGGCACGTTTCTGTAATGGCTGTTTGTGGGTTGACCCTGGCTATGACGAGGGTTGATATTCTACCATTTGGAAGATCAATAGTGATATTGTTCTTGACTCGCCACAGTTTTAGTAAAATGGATTTTTTCAGAAAACAGTAGTGGGAGTATGGTAGAACTGGAAGTGATTCCAGAACCGCAAACGATTACGGAAAATTTAATAGAACCTATATATTCAATCAAGTTTGACATTCCAATAGCCACTCCGCAGGCATGGTGGGTAACCTCAGACACCCGAGAGGTACTCCGGTAGCCTCAAGGACGGTGACAGGGAGGTTCTTATCTACCCAGACTTGACACTACTGTTGTTCCAGGCTATGAGACCCGGTAGGAGGGTTGTCGTAGTCAGTGGGAGCATCGGAAGAATAGTGGGCAAGTAGCTTATGTCTATTTATAGACTAGAGCAGTTATAGCGGAGATAGATCATCTAATTTTGATGTGACAGTCATGGGTTTGACTTCAATCGGAATAGGGGATGGATCTGTTAAGAAGGTAGTAGGGTGTGATGTCATGGGATTTGATGACATACACAGAGTAGGAAGTAAAGTTCCTATACTACGATCGGTTGTACTGTGGTCGTCACACAGTTGTTTCTCCAGACAGGATATGGATATAATATTTGACATTCTGGTTTCTTGATCTATGGTTTTAGATCTAGATTTGGGTAGTTTTCCAATGTGGGTACTTTGACAGATATTCTAATGGTTTTTAGAATAGTTGACTCCTAGCATGGTGGTGTACCTGCAGGTGATGGAGTCACCCTCTCTAAAGATGTCTTACAGACTAAAGGGGAGAGGGAAGTGCATGATTGGCAGATCACTTGCTTAGGCAATTGAGTCAATCATGAGATGTCAAGTACCACACCAGATGTTGTTTTTGCACTAGATGCGATAAGTTTGTATTAATCCAATCCTGGAGAAACATAAGGAAGCAGTTTTAGAACATAAGTACATGTTCTACGGATTTGATGACGGCAGCCTCCTACGGGAGACGATCATCATTCCAGGCTTCAAAGGTGACATGGTTGACAGAGTGATTGTCAGAGTTTTAGTTTTTCCCTCTGACGAGGGACAGTATTATGGACAGGTGGTCCAAGAGGATACTGTGGGTGGCATGGTGCCGGATACTGATTAGGTTCAGTGATCGATACAGTCTAAGAAGTTTGGATTTGGAGTTCATTTATGAACTAGGTCCCATCAGATATCCAGACATATTCTAAGACAGGTATTACTCGATTCGGGAGATAGCTTTCTCCACGAACTTGAGATTTAGAGAGATATAGAAAGAAACATCTAGGCGGATCCACTCACTGAGGCTATTTCTCGAACACAATAGTTTTACAAACGGGCTTTGTGAAACTGATTAGTAGAGGAGTTTGATGTTCGGTTTCACACGGGCTGTGAGTAGTCGACATCGCAATAATTAGCCTTGAGTGCAAGTGGGAGATTGTTGGAGATAGTGCCCTCATAGTCAATTATTGGATCGCAGGTACGTGATTGCAATGATTGCGGAGGACCTATACCGGTAGAACAGTCTTACTCGAGATGATAGTATGCTATCTGGTTTGCCTTTATCGGTCGTGTACATGTTCAGGTGACTGATTGCATGTTACACTTTGATAGAGCCCTTAGGATCTTGCTTTACTACCAACAGTATGATGGCGATCATATACGTGAGAGTTGGGTAGTTTATATGCATATCCTTAATTGTGGTCCCTAGTCGTGGGAGTTTCGAGACAGGGCATCGATACTCCGGAGTAGACTAGTGTATACAGTCGAGACCCCGACGAGGGGCGGTGGCCGGTCTCACAAGCCACTGGTGTCAGTTGGATCACCTAAGATGTATACAGGTGCTCATTGGGTTATGAGTACACCGGACAGGACTCGCCGGGAATCTGCTAGTTAGTACTATACCTATCGTCAGATAGCAGTTCCCTGGTGACATGTGTACAGGTTAGTTCATCGACCTGAGATCGTCATTTGTCTCGTGTGAGTTCCCACTGTGCTTTGATTTCTACCCTACCACGGCTCAAAGGAGTCGTGCAAACAGGTAGCTTTTGGGTACAGTCCCGAGCCATATGGAGGCACGTGAGCGGATCGGCAGGGGATTCGTCTCTCCCGGTATTGGGGGCGAGGTCGTGCTGTGTCTAGGAGAGCCATTACACATAGTCCATGGCCATGGCAGGAGATTTACTGGTAGGTACTCCAGTAGTATCTCAGGGTGTTATTGGGCTACACTCCGACACGACTTATACTGCTTCTGGGGGTCTGACGTTACTAGCCCCCTAGGCGGATATGCGATACTCATTGACGAACGGACCGGACTGTATATACATTGTCACTGTTTGGCTCAGTAGGGTTTCCGGATGTGTTCGCTCATCGGCCTCCCTTGAGTTCGCTCATCGGCCTCCCTTGAGGTCAGTCCATGGGCAGCCGTTACGCATAGCTAGTGCCGCTGACGGTTTGTGGTTAAACCCACTGCCAGGGTACTGACGAGTCATTAGAGTCCCCCACAGACAGTTTCCCAAGTTCGGGCGAAACGTTGTAGAGGCCGTATGGTTTTATGGCAGGGTTCGGAAAAAGCACGTGCGTTTACGCACGTGTTATTTTTCGGGCAGATGATACTGGTCGGCTTTGGTTTAAGCCGGATCCGAGTATTATATTGAGTAGATATAATATCTTTGTCTCAGTTGCATTTGTATTCGGTCGTAATACAAATGCGGGTATATTTATACAGTTACGGGGTTATCCTGAAAGTTGTTTCAGGATCACTTTTGGAAGTTGCCAGTTTCCAGTTTTCTATCAGCCGTCTTTTAACATTCGGTTAAAGACGGATTTATCTTTTCTTCAGATGAGGTGAGTCAGTGTTCTAGAAGCATCTAGATGAGGTGACTAGGATTAATTGGTGTTGTGTTTTCATTGGTTGCATTAATGGTTAGATGATGTGTTATTATGACTCATCCTTTGACATTAATGATTCTTGTTTAGCTAAGGATATTTGTTCATGATATTTAGTCTTATGGTTACTCTCCCCTCTCCTACACTCACCTCCCTCCACCTATAAATGGTCGGCCCCTCCTCTCTCACTCTCACTTGATGTTTTGATTTGTGAAAAGATTATGATAGCATTTGGGGTGTATGGAATTTCACAGCTCATTTCATTCCAACACCCGATTCCCACGGCAACTTCATTAACCGTCCGTCCATAACTTTGGACGGAACGAGACAAAGTCATCCACCCATTCTCTACATCATTCTTGGTCGTCTCTTTTAGCAAACTTGACGACCGAGTTGCCTCGAGTCAGAGGCGGGAGCCCGTTTAAAGAATCAGTGATGTGGTGCCACCTGGACGAGCAGATCGGAGATCGACGAGATCGGAGCAGCCGCAACGGAGCGTGGGATGATGGTTAAAGAACGAAGGACTCGGATCGTTCGGTATAACCTTTCTACACTCTTTACAGTTTGTTAGTTTAGCAATAATGGCAGATCCGGGTTAAAGTATACGATAGCGCCAGTTAAAAAGTTTTTGTTCCGCATTTGGTGTCTGTAGACGGCCGGGGCGCTAGCGTAGACTTACACTGAGGAGTTGAAAGGGCGCACAAGCACCTATAAATAGGACCCCTGGTCCTCAACAGATGATCACCATCTTCAAGATTTCTCATTTTCAGAGCCTTGCTCTTGCTTTCAAGAACTTCAGAGCCTTGCTCTTGCTTCCAAAGTTAGAACTCTTTTAGAAAACTTTAGGTAAAAATTAATATTACATTAAATTAATTTTAATTAATAGAGTCTTGCTCTCATAGATCTTTTGATCTAAAGAAAACCTCTTTGGGGTTTCACCAACAGAGCCTTACTCTCAAGAATCTGTTTCAGGGTTTCTTAACCCATGAACAGAGCTTTGCTCTTTGGCAAAACATAGATCTTTTGATCTAAAAATGAAGAACTCTTAAGAGTTTTCATGGATCTTTAAGATCCCAAAAAAATTTTAATTTTTAATTTTTAAGAATTAATTTTCCTTTGATGGATATTTCCATCATTATCACAGAGCTAAGCTCTTTTAATCTTTTGAGGAATTTTATTCTCTTGAGACCAGAGTTTGACAAGTGCCACTCTGTGACAGAGCTTTGCTCTGAAAAAGGAGATTTTCTTCTTGTCTCTAGGGATTCTCATTAATGAGAATATTCTTTTGGGGATCTCCTCATTAATTGACAGTCTCATCCAATGATGGGGCTGTCTTATTAACTGATGCATTGTCATCTAGATTTTGTGGGTCCCCCTTTGGTCCCCTATCCACTGCATTGCAGTGTGGTACAAATCTTGAAGTTCCAAGTGTCAGGCCTTAATTAAATTAAGATACTGATGGCTGAATCTCGTTTTTCTTTGCAGGCAATCATGTCTGCTGATCTGTCTTTCCCATTCGTTCGCTCAGAGGGAGGATTTCCTGAGGCACCGGTGGACCGGGAGGTGCTCGCTCTCATTAAGGATCATGACCCCAAGTATAAGAACCTTCACCTGTAGGTTAGGTGGTACAGTGAAATCATCAAGGGTCGCCGAAGCTTCGGTTGTGCGACGCCGTCGGAGCCCATCTCGTCGATCCCCTATGCGGATGAACCCCCGGTGAAGTATGCCGTGGAGGTCGTGAACTGGAATTCGGAGGATCTTCTCCAGCCTTCGATTGGTGCCATTCCCATGCAGCCGCCGCCGGCCGTGGACATTTTGGGACGGCGCATATGTCAGGGTGAGGCACGCCCTTGGGGACAACCTTACAATATTGGATTGACCCCTCGACAACCGGCCGGATACTTGCAATGGGCCAAGTATATCCTATCAGCGAAGAGGACGCATCTGATGAAGATTGGTCTGTACTCCGCAGTTTACGTCTCCTTGTTCGAGTACCCCATTCCTCCGACGTGGTGGGTTAAGACATTCATAGAACAATGGAACATCCCCACCCATACCTTCTTTCTATCGGACAGGGAAGTCTCCATCTCCCTGGAAGAGTTCGCTGAGATCTCGGGTTTGCCGGTGAGGGTGGAGCATTATGAGGAGCTGCTTCCTCCTGACGAGTACGTCTTTTCCACCAAGCCGCTGGTATTTGATTTGACGCCGGAGAATGCTATTCAGCACCAGTTTTCGAGTCTGGTGAAGGTGCTAAATATATATATGAAGGTCTTTATTTGGAATCGGGAGTCCAGGGAGTCAGTTTTGCAGATTTCATCGCCCGCTTTCTTCGACCGGATATTCTATCGCAGCGGGGTGAAAAATTCGCCAAGCTTGACGACCCCTTCGGCTTCGGCTTAGATCATTGACCAGCATTGGAAGACGATCAAAAGGATTTCTATCTCCCTGATGCCGCCATCATGCCCTTATCAGAAATCGCCGCCCCGGGCATTGATGAGGAGACCTTCTTTTTAGGGTTTTTGGGATTGTGGCTGTGCTGGTTCGCGCTCCCCATGCACCCGCGCTACATGAGGCCGTCCGTTTTCTACCCAGCGCACCGGATCTTGGCTGGTATACAATTGTCAATCGGAATCGCCGGGCTAGCTCACCTATATCATGGATTAAGCGTGGCGGCGGACGCAAATGAACCTGGGGTGCAACCTGCTAATTTCCCGATGCACTACTTCACTTCGTGGATGGAAATGCATGTGCTCGGGATATTCAGCATTCATAAGACCCCCTCGTTTTTTGGAGAAGTGCAGACTCCCAAGAGTCATGCGGCTGATTGGCGCTTCGATTGTGAATCCGCCTTTGCGGGAGGCTAGGGGGTTGCTCCTTCGTCCGCATTTGGTCAGAGCGAGGATTTCTTTCATGGACAAAGTCATGACTATCGGCTCAGAGACCTCCAAGGCGGTATTGGCGCTGCGCGATGGTTTTAAGGATGGGGCTTCCATATTGAAAGCCCGGGAGATTCTTCACATATACTCCATCCGGCCAGGCTTCCTGGTATTCAGGCAAAATGACATGGCGCTCTTTATGAGGTATAACCCCCATCGGTTCGCCCAACAATCAAGCTACAACCAGGGGATCCCGCTGGAGGCATTTTTGGAAGAGCCCGCGGCCACCAGGGAGGGGATACGGAGTGCGCTGCACCATTTTATGCGGCTGAATACGGGCTCCCACTTCTTTATCAGCGAGCCGAGCTGCGTCCCACGGGTACTTAACGTGTACGTGGCCTGGTATGGGCACGCCATGGGTGCAGTCATCCATGAAGAGAAGCGCATATTGGTTGACCGCAAGGGTGCGCCTCCCGGCAGTGACCGCAAGGCTCCCCTGAAGCCAAGGACCCCGGTCGCTCCTCCGCTGAAAGATGCCGGAGCTGGGCCACCGCGCGTGCTGAGCCCTCCGCGAGGATTGCCGCCTCGTGATACCGTGGACGCGCCCTCAGCGCCTCGTGCTACAGTGGAGACGGTGAACGTAGTTTCGCCCGAGTCTAGCGTGGGCTCGGACATCGGAACCCGCCGCCCTAAGGTGCCCGCAAAGCGTAAGATGATTTTGGTGGCGACCGGGGCCCGCGCGCAAAAGAGGAAGAAGAAGTCCGTTCTTTCTCTGGATGCCGTCCTCAGCTTAGAACCTCAGGCCCCTCTCACCGAAGGCTTAATCGAATACGGGAGCAACGAGGGTTTCTTGGTAAAGCCAGAAGACACCGACTTGGCGGCCGCCATTGAGGCTTCTGAGCGATCGGCAAGGCTCGAAGCGTGGTTGGCTAAACTTGCTCAGTCAGGTAATCATTGGTTGCACTCTTTGTCATTTCATTGTACCTTTATTATTGTCTTTGACTAATGCTTTTCCCCCTTTTTTAACAGGCGTCACCACTGAAGAAGCTATCGTTGCTTCCCTCCAAACTTTCTAGGAGGAGGAAAGGAAACGCGCTCTGTCGGGCGTTGGTATGTCTCGACTCACCGAGCTTTTTTTTTATTCTCCTTTTTATGGCCAATCTAATCTTCTCTTTGTCTCTTTGCAGGGGCCGTGCAAGCCGATGCGGGAACTCTTTCTGGGCCAGCTGCGAAGTCCCGGCCTCTTCGGGGCTGCCGCGAGAGAGCCGACTCGAAAAGCCGATGAGGGATGCCTTGAAGGCTCTGGAGGAAACTCTAAACGAGGACGAAGACGCCTTGATGAAGGAAGCGTCGAAGAGGTCCGTCGTGACGGCCCGGGAAGAGAGGAAGCGCTTGAAGCGCGAGGCGAGGGAGCGCAGAGCTGCTTTGGCTGTAGGAGCGGGCCCAAGCACCATTATTCCCGCTGCTTCTCCTTCCGAGGAGCCCCCGGTCGCCTTGTTTACCGCTCATAGACAGGCGGCGCGTGCAGTTCGGGATGCCAACGATCGATCCACCTCAGGTAATATGTCTTTCGAGACTTTGTTGTAAGAATTGTATGACTATCGGTTCTCATACATCTTTTCCTACAGGGCCAAGTCCAACTGAAGGAGCGGCGGAAACCGCCGAGCCTAAGGGGACAGTGGAGGAGGTACTAGCTGAACCCGAGCCGACGGTGGGCGACGTCGCCGGGGTTGCTGGACCCGAGCTAGGGGCTGAGGAAACTGTGCCAGAGAAGGCTGTCGATGCCGAGCCCGAGGTAGCGGCAAATGAGACGGCTGCTATAATCGAGCCTGGGGCAGCAGCGGACGGAGCGCCTGAGACCAGCGACCATATGGCGACGGCGGACAAGACAGCAGCGACCGCCAAGCCCGAGGGAGTAGCAGGTGAGACGGGCATGACTCTCGAGGACAAGCCAGCCGCTCTTTCTCAAGAGTCTGGCAATGCTCCAATCATTTCCCTCCCCGTCTACGGTCCTCCGCCATCTCCTGGCCTCGCGAGCACGACGACGGCTCCCGTAGAGTCTGGCGATGAGGCATCGGGAGGTGGTCTCATGTCAATGGAGGGATACGCCGCCGTTTCAGCCGGATCATCATCAGGTAAATTTCGGGTTACCGTCCCTCTTCTTATCTTGCAATCCTTCCTGACAGGTTTATCCTTGTTTTTAACGCAGGTGCGGCCAGTGCGGATGCTCCATTGCTCGAGGGAGCACCGTCAGTTACTGCCTTGACGGTGGCTACCTCTCTACTTTCTCTCGCGCCATCACGAATGTTGGAAGGTATGGATTTATAACCCATTAGTTTTATCTTTCGGCCGCATAATTTATGTACTAATGTCGTACTATTGCGTCTTTGCAGGAGTACTTTTTGACCACCTTTACCAGGTGCTGCACCCGCACTTCTCCTTCCCGTCAGAGCCCGCTTCCTCCAGTGGCGCTGGTGAGTATAGTTTTCAATTAATACTCTTTCTTTTTCCAATAATGAACTTGTTTCTGATTTTTCTTTGCTCTGATTGCAGTGCTACAGATCGAAGGGGAAGATGAAAGATCAGTTACGCCACCGGTCCTCCCGGCTTTGCCGCCTGCTGCAGCTGGTATAGTAAACTCCCTCATTGATGACTTTCTTATATTTCTTGAACCGTCATCTGATTGTGTTTTGTTTTTTCAGCTGTCGTTCTGGTTCCGGCCCCCTTCGAGCCTCACATCATAATGCCGTCCGGCCCCTTTTTGAGACGTCCATCTTCAAAGGGTGCTGCGATGAGTTTGGGAATGCTGAGCGGATACGTCGAAGAGCTTGACGCAGACGTTCCCCCATCTGCCGCAGATTTCGCTGCGGAGGTTAATCCGATGCTGGCGATGCTTGTAAATTTTCATAATGAAGGCGTCGTCGAGTCTTGGGTTAATCACTGCAGGGAGATCGAGGCCCGCCTGCATCAGCTGGAGTCGATGCGTCCTGCCCCCGAGATCTTGGCCGCGAGCACTCAACGGGCGGCATGGATCGAGCAAAGTGCTTCTTACTTCCGCCATTTGGAACAAGAAGCAGCTTTAAGGCTGAGGGAATGCCAAGAGTCCTCAAGCGAGACTGCTCGCCTGCGTGCTGAAGTCGATGCGAACGCTGCCCGGGTGAAGGCTATCTTCGAGGGCCTTTTGCAAAGTATTTCTGATGGGCTAGCACTGAAGCAGAAGCTCGATGCCGCTGAGCGTGATGCTCAATGTCGCAACGCAGCTCAGCAGGCAGTCGAAGAGCAGCTTTCATCCTTCCTGCAACTGCGGGCTCAAGTGGAAGCAGAATCGGCGATGGCGGTCGGTCAGGAGAAGGCATTGAAGGAAGTGCGCGAGCAATTGATGGGGCTATTTAAGACGCTTCCTTCTCAGTAGCTGCTTTTTATATCAATTATACACTTGTAATCTTTGAATAAAATGTATCCGTTCTTTATTCTTTTATACGATTCGCCTTGTACTTAATTGAACTCATGAATAAAGATACACACATTTTTTTTGCCATGTCTTGTGTCATCTCTGCGCTTTCTTCCTTCTTTTATTATCAGTATGCTGCCTTAGTAAACATGGTTGACAGATGATAGAGCGAGCATCCTGTCTTGGCTTCTTCAAGAGGTAATGATGGCTTAGGAGGCAGGTTCAGATCTGCTGCCTAAGACTTTTCAACTTTATGAGCCGTAAGGGTCTCATAAAGACTTTTCTCCCTACGGATCGAGAGGATCTCGTAGGTGTATTTTCTCCTTAGGAATCGTGAGAATTCCTAAGTGCGTTTTCTCCTATAAGTCGTAAGGATCCTATAAGAGAATTTTTCCCTCTTATGAGTCGAGAGGACCCGTAAGCGGTTGTTTCCCTCCTTGTCGAGATTCGACTTTAGAGAGTGTGACCCGTGAATAGTATGCAAGAGTCCATTTTGGACCGACTTGCAGGGTCCCAGTGCTTAGAAAACAGGTTTTTCAATCCCCACTGCCTAAGGCTTTTCCTCATGAGTCGAGCCGAATCGAGCACTCGTTGCAAGAATATCCTAATGTCACAGTTAACCTCTGCTCTTTACGACAGAGGTCCGTTAGGGTCTGTGGTACTTAGGGTTTTGGCCGTCGTACCGTCGCGTTGGCTAATATATTCCTCGATATGCAATCTTGCTGTTCGAGTAGCCTTGCAATTGTCGTGTCTCTGATCCCTTCGGGGGCTGGACAAGACGTCTTCAAGTAATCTTCCAGGTAATCTTACCGTCGAAAGAGCAAGCGTAGGGATATTCCATGTCACTTTTTACTTGAGGTTAGGCTCATTTTGGAGAGCCCCGATGAGTCATAACCACTCCGCGCTGGTGTGGGATGATCTCCGATAGTCTTTCAGGCTTTATATGACTTGCCGTCAAGACCCTGAAGCTAGGAATTTGGCCTTTGCTTCGTTTGCTAGCATTGCATCCTCTATATCGAGACGAATGTCGCGGTTGTCTCTAGGTTGTTGGTGAACCGTCGAGGTTTAGAACTAGGGACTTTGCCGTGGCTCCGCTGTTTGATTGTCGCGTCTGAATCCTGTTGGAGGAAGAACGTTGGGGTGGCATCTCGTCTGCTGTATCGAGACGAACGTCGAGGTGGTGACCATTCCGCACTGGTGCAAGATGATCTCTGATCGTCTTTCAGGCTTTATATGACTTGCCGTTAAGACCCTAAAGCTAGGAATTTGGCCTTTGCTTCGTTTGCTTTGTCTCGTCCAAGTCCTGTTGGAGAAAGAACGCTGTTGTGACATCTCGTCTATTGTATTGATACGGACGTCGAGGTGGTGACCACTCCGCGCTGGTGCGAGATGATCTCCGATCGTCTTTTAGGTTTTATATGAGTTATCGTCAAGACTTGGCTCCATTTTCTGATGAAGCATGGGGAGGGAAGATGTGTTTCCTTCTTTGTTTGTGCCCCTAGATTGTATACAGGGATTGCTGTGATATCGCCTGCAGGGCATGAATTTCAGTATATATATTTTTCATTTTATTTCTTTCCGCGATGCTCTATCATTTCAACTTTATATCGCGAAGGTCGCGATTGCCCAATCATTTCGGCTATTTTTCGCGGTGCCCAATCATTTCGGCTATTTATTTTATTTTCACTCGCTGCTTTTTATTGCGAGTTGCCCAATCATTTCGGCTATTTTGCATGCATACATTTTTACTTACTGATTTTTATTGCAAGTTGCCCCATCATTTCGGCTATTTTGCATGCATACATTTTTTTACTTGCTGATTTCGTTGCAAGTTGCCCCATCATTTCGGCTATTTCGTATGCATGTATGGCTCGTTGATTTTTGATTTTTTTTATCACGAGTGTGGAACATGGAATCTGACGCCAATCTCAGCATCAGCATCGCTACAACTGGAATATTGCCAGGAGCGAATCATCATTTGCCATGAGAGGGCTTGGAATTTGATACCGGTTTAGGCATCAGCATCGCTACAACTGGAATATTGCCAGGAGCAAATCATCATTTGCCTCTGTCTATGTCGAACAAAGGTAGCTTAGCGAACAGGGTTAGGATCCTGTCGACTAAGGCTTTTGACTTCATGAGCCGTAAGGGTCCCACAAAGGTATTTCTCCCTACAAGTCGTGAGGATCTCGTAGGTGCGTTTTCTCCTTAGGGATCATGAGGATTCCTAAGTGTATGTTCCCCTGTAAGTCGTAAGGATCTCACAAAAGGGTTTTCTCCTTATAAGTCGAGAGGACTTACAAGGGTTGTTCACCGTATGGACATATCCCCAGTCACGGGTGGGACTTGGTTAGGGAAATGTTTATTCGCGCCCGTAGATTGTATACATGGGTCAGTATTGAGCCGCTTGTAGGGCACTATCGAAGGTTGTGGGGGTTGCTTAAGAACAGGTTCAGGTCTCAGTAACTTAAGACTTTCAAATCTTATGAGCCGTGAAGGTCCCATAAGAGAGTTCTCCTTACGAGTCGTGAGGATCTCGCAAGTGTAATTTCTCCTTAGGAATCATGGTGATCCCTAAGTGTACTACTCCCTTGTGAGTCGTAAGGATCTCACGTGGATGGTTTCTCCATACAAGGTCGAGAGGACCTTGTAAGTGTCTTTTAACGAGATTGTGCCCTTTCGGGTTTTCACAAACACTCGCCGGTAGCCCTGCTGTTTTTACTCACGAAGCCCTTTCAGGTTTTCATCCGTGCCCATTTTGCTTATGGACATACCGTTTTTTTTTTATTCTTATTCTTTTTATTTTTTTTTCTAACGAGGTCGCGCCCTTTCGGGTTTTCACGAACACTCGCCGGTAGCCCTGCTGTTTTTACTCACGGAACCCTTTCGGGTTTTCATCCGTGCCCATTTTGCTTATGGACATACCGTTTTTATTATTATTTTTTTTTATTCTTTTTTTTTATCGGCTTTGGGATGTTGTAATCCACCGTAGTTTATCGACATCTCGGTCTACAGCTAGTTTTAGGACGTAGTGGTCCGTCATTAGTTTAAGGACGTTTCGGTCCGTTGCTGAAGAAGGCCGGTTACTACTTATAGAGTTTGGGCTTAGGAAGATAGCGAGCGGACATAGTCGTCGTCATCTATCATTGACCTAGGCTGTGACTCATTAAGCGTAGTATTTCTTTAGGAAGCGACCGTTTATTGGCCTGAAAGGCCTTTCACCGTGCATATCCATGAATAGATAGGCTCCACGCTGGTAGACCTTGTCTATGATGTACGGGCCTTCATAGTTCGGCTCGAATTTTCCCCGCTTGGCGCGATTGGGGATCATAGGTCTTTTGACCACTAGCACGAGTTCGCCTTGGCGGAATGTCCTCGGCCTGGTCAATCTTTCATATGAGCGCGTCATCTTTGTTTTATAAGCCTCCAGATTTTGTTGCGCTATGAGCCGGGTTTCATCAAGGGCGTCAAGCTCCTCAAGCCGAAGGTGAGCATTTTCTTCGTCCGTCAGCTCGTGGTGGACTGCCACTCGTAGAGAAGGTAATTCTATTTCGAGGGGGAGTACTGCTTCTGTACCGAAGACTAACGTGTACGGCGTTGTCTTCGTGGCCGTCTTGAACGTAGTTCGATACGCTCAGAGAGCTTCTTACAGTCTCTCGCGCCAGTCCTTCTTATTTCGGGACACCGTCTTCTTCACGATCTTCGTCAAGGTCTTGTTGAAAGCCTCAGCTAGACCGTTAGCTCGGGGATTATAAACTGAGGAATATCTCCAGTCTATGTTGTGTTGTTATGCGAAGCGGCTGATCTTGTGGCTTCTGTAAGCTAGCCCGTTATCGGAGATGATCCGTCGCGGAGTTCCAAACCGATAAATGACGTGTGTCTTGAAGAAATGGAGGATATTTTCCGTCTTCACTTCCCTCAGCGGTACTGCTTCTGCCCATTTGGAGAAGTAGTCAGTCTTCGCCAAGATGAATCGATGTCCCCTGGACGATGCTGGTTCGATGGGGCCGATTACGTCAATCCCCCATATTTCGAACGGCCAGCTAGCCACTGTTGGATGTAGAGGATTTGGGTGCTGATGGATAAAGTCCCCATGAATCTGGCATGAGTGACATTGCTTCGCATATTCGAGGCAATCCTGAATCATCGTGGGCCAATAGTAGCCCATCCGTTTAATCTTCAACTTCATCTTCGGGCCTGCTTGGTGAGAACCGCAGAGTCCGTCGTGAACTTCCTGAACGACTCTTTTCGCTTCGTCAGGTCCCAGACATCTCAAGCACAGAGAATCAAACGACCTCTTGTACAGAGTATCATTAACGAAGGCGAAAGACAGAGCTCGTTTCAAGACCTGATGTCTTGAGGACGCATCTTCAGGTGTTCGACTGGATTTGAAGTAGTCTACAAAGACTTCTCTCCAATCCTCAGCCTTTTCCTGGTCTTTTATTTGCATAGCCATTTGCTCAGTCGCTCCCTTTTCTTCGGATGATTTCGGAGATATTTCGGCTGGAGCAAGCACCCGACGGCTTTGTACCACGATTCTTACGTCATCGAGGTTTTCGTCGGCCAGTTCTTTAGCGAGCTTGGCTAACGCGTCCGCCTTGCTATTTTCGGCGCTCGGTATGCTTTCCAGCATATAGGAGGGGATTTGAGTCAGTAATTGCTGTACTCTCTCGCCATACTTTACCAGTTCGGGTTTGCACGTTTGGTAGTTGATTGATCTCAAAAACTATCTATTACCGCAATCAAGAACGGCATCGCATGAAGCTAGCCGGTGAGTACGGGTCGGTCCACAGGGATGTTGTGAATCTCCTATTCGCTCAAACGAGTTAATTCCGAAGGGTGTTCGGATTGATTATTAAATCTAAAAACCTAATTATTCTATACTACGATTATCTAGATCTAGTCATGTTAGGGTTAGGTTTAGGGATGGTTTGGAAATGCTAGTAAATCTCAACGCTTTTTATACCCGAATGAAGATCTATGAGGAGTTATGGTAATTATCAATAAAGGGGATTAGATCCATTCGGGAAGGTGTTCCTTCCTCTAGGTTCTTGTCCTTCCTTTAGAGATCCTTACCCTATCCTCCATGGAAAACGCGCGCAACCGGGCTTTTACACTACGGTATCACCGCTACCTTGAGGGATAGGATGCCGTAGGGCGCGGTGTGTGCGTGTATGCATGGAGTCCTATTGAAAATATTTTATGGGCAAGAGAGGGGTGAGAGATCCCATCTCTCAAAAGCCTTCCCCAAAGCTAACTCTAAACAATTTTCTACGGCTAGGAATTAAATCTACCTAGGGCAAAGAATTAAAATCTAAACTAAAGCAATTAAATAAAACTACTTACAGATGGCTCTCTCCAAACATCAACACAGGGTTGTCAGATCCGAATTAATGAAGTGAAAAGAGGCACCGATGCTCTCCATAAAGAATTCTGGAATTTATTATTAAAAGGAGGCATAGAAAGAATACAAGCTTTAGAGTTCCTATTTATAGAGAATAGGAAACCCTAGGTTACATTTTGATCCGCATGTCTAAATTTACAAATTTGCCCTTAGGTTAAGTATTCAGCGCCGCCCAATATTTTGGTAAAAAATTATCGAAGCCCGGGCACCAGATGGCCGCGGAACCGAGGCATGAGTGGGCTTGGGCCGCGGTTCCGCGGCCCATTGGTGAGAGTGTGTGTTGAAAAGTTTTGGTATGCTTCTGGGTCTTCTGGGCTTCAATATTCTGTGGTTCTTTTATCAATTGGGCTTTTATGTTGGATCCAGATCTCCAGTGAACAATTTGCAAAGGATTTTTAACCATTCGCTTTGTAATTTTGGACCTTGCGTTACCTTGTACATTGTGAACTTTATCTTTGATGTAGGCTTGATCAAGAGTCTTCTGTTTGTTGGTCAAAATCCACTTTTGCATTGTCTTTTCACTGTTTTCTGTCCAAGAACCTGTAACCGATAACATGTAGCAGACATGCGTCAAAAGCACCTATTTATTTATAAAAAGAATAAGAATGGGGAATATAATAATGCAATATTATGGTGTGAACAAATACCTCCAAACTTATCTTTTGCTCGTCCTCGAGCAAACTTATTTTTTTATTCTCTACAAAAACCTAACTACACTTTCGCAGGGAAACGCGATTACACTGAGCTCGTGCAACAAGCCGTTAAACCTCTAGATGTCCCTAGTAGGAGGAGTGTTGTCTCCTGAGGGTTTTCAGCGAATACTACCCACAAAATCCTATCAATTTGGCCCATTAACTTTTATTCTTCAATTAGGTTTTCTAACAAGGAATTCTATTATCTTCGACTCATAAATTATCCACCCATATTCTTCATGCTTCCTTATTATTTAACTTAAGATTATATATGTTCTGCAGACCTACTTAGCTTTTGGCATCTCTTAAGTTTTCCTTCTAGGGTTCCATCTCCACTTAGGAATTTCTATCAACTCTACTAAAGATACAAGTTCTATTCTTCATTCCTCTCTCTTATCTAAATCCCAATCACATACCCCTACGTGTGTGTATAAATCACCCCTACACTTGGAAATTCAAATCAAGCAATCATACTCTTGTCCGTTGTCCAAAGCACTTATTAATTGGTGAATTTTTAATTGAATTTTGCTTACACATCCTTCATGCGACCGTTAATACTTCTTGAGATACCAACGACCGATTACAAAATGCGTTTGCACTTTAAAGCGTACTTCCTAGTCTTGTAACACCCAAGGCTTTAGCAGTGACTCCCAAACCAGTTGGTCTAAGGCACTAGGTGATGAAGCACCCTCGCTAAATATTTTTCTATTTTTGCAGCCTTAAGTAATCACAAAAACCAGTGTCCATTTTTTTTTCTTTATTCACACTTATATATTTTTTGTTTCATTTTCTTCGTACTAAGGACTTTAGACAAGAGCATTTCAAGGTCTCTTCTACTATTCCAAGTTTCAAGGTGCGTGATTGTGCAAATTGTAGGGTATATATTTTCAGAATCTAGACTTAAGCTAGGAATTATTTTTGAAACTTATACTCTAATAAAAGTATCAATACTCTTCCTTTGTTTCGACTTAGCCCAAGAAGTGAACTTAAAATTTGCCTATTTCTAAATAAACTACAAAGGCATATACTTTCTACCGTTAAACTTTAAGAAAGGTTATTTTTAGGGTTTTTAATTTACTAAGTCTAAGATCTAGTTGTTCCTAGTTAGTTAACCTATCTGTCAAACTCTAATCAAATAAGTCAAAATTGAATACAATAATTTTTATAATTTTTTCAATTTTTCAATTTTTCTGGGTTTTGAAACAAGTATGCAAATGCAAAAATATACACATGAATGCGAAGGAAGAATATGTACCGAGCATAACCCCAAACTTAAACTTGACAGTGTCCTCACTGTCATGCTGCACCAAGAGGGTTAAAATTTTCGGCACTCCCCTGTTTATTTATTTATAAAAAAATTTATATATTTTTTATGTTTTGCAATTTTTTTTTATTTTTTTATAGAAAAAGAAAACGAAAAATATATGTACATATATACAACAAGGTTCCCCCCAAACTTAAGCTTGGCCTTACACAAGCCAAAGGTTAGAACCAACCATTCAAAGATCTTATCGTGGTAATGGTAGGGTTGGTGAAAGAATGGGGTGTAAAGAAAAGAAATGAGAAACACACGAGACCGAATGGGAAGAAGAGAATATGGTCTCGGTGGGGGAGAAGAATGGCGGAAAGAAGAAAGAAGTGGAGTACGATCTTGAAGGTGTAAATCGAGTGAATAAATTAGCGCAATTTGTGATGACCGATGTGTTAAAAGCGATTGCGCTAACCTTTCAACCCGTCGAGAAATGGGGTCAAATCCCTCAAGATTCGCAAGAAAACATAGGTACGCCGAACTTGGTATTGGAGATGAAAGCGTAACGGTCACTTGCACGGTCGGAATAATGGAAGGTAGGGAAGGGAGTGAATTAGGGATTGTCTCATTCTCACCGTAGTAAACTGTCTAGAATTGGAAAGATTCCAACAATGGTTCGAAACAACTGTAAGAAACTGAGTCTAATGGTTCGACTAACTCATCTGAAAATGTAAAGGACTCAAACTCGGGCGGTGAGTCATCAACATCGTCCGAAAAAGTGAAACACTCGTACGTGTTATCGTCTGTGAGAACTGTGTCAGATTCAAAGGAAAAATTTTCAAGCTCACAATCTTCAAGTGTGGTCGGAACGATGGAAAGGAGGGAGGGTGATTTAGTTAAAGGTTCAAGAGGATGAATTGGAAAATCCGACACATCAAACAAAAATGGTTCAACCTCAATATGATCCTCAAAACTCTCCTCAATACTATCCTTATAATTCTCCTCAAAATTTAGCTCATCCATGCCATTATCATCAAAATCAAGACGCGTATGAAGTTCGGGAGAAGCATTTAATGACTCGGGATGATGAATTGGACATAAAATTTCAAGCAAATCGACAGGTTCATCATCCGAAATATTCCCGGCGTCTATATCCTCAATCAAGTGAAAATCAATTTCTTTAGACACCTCATCAAAAGCATGGACATTTATCAATTTAGGTTCTAGAGTGGAGGTGTAAAGGTCAAACGGATTAGGTGCGGTTTCACTCGAAAGGGGTTCTTCACAATCTGGCAAATCAAGCACTACAAAGTCACACAACTCATTATTTTGGACAATCGATGGAGAACCGGAGTTGTGGGCTTCAATTGGGTAAGGGTAGGTTTGATTTGGAAATCCTCTCACATTCTCACTCTGTCCAACCGCCTCCTTATACATTGAAAAATTTGAAGCTGGTGGGAAGCTAACTACCGGTTCACTAGGTTGCATAAGGGCGGCCACAGACGCTTCCACATTCCTAGTCATTTTGTTTGTTGCAGCAATATAAGCTTCCAACGACTCTTCCAAACTAGACTTAGGTGGTGAGGGGGTTTCGGTAAAAGATTCGAAATTGGTTGGATATGTGAAACTCCCTAATGGCTGTGTAGAAACAGTGTCTAGTGAAGCTGGGAAAGTCGGGTAGGACTGGTAGGAAGTGGGTGGGTGGACGGGGGTAGGGTCAACATGTGGATAAAAAGGTGAATAGTCTTGTGGATCCCTAGAACTAGATGTGTGGAGAGGGGTGAAAGATCGGCTACGAGATTGAGCAATATGCTCAGCAATGGACATCGGTTTAGGAGTTACAGCAGGACTTGGAATAGTGGTATCAACATATGGAGGTGGTAAAGGTTGACTTGGTTGACACAAAGTGTGTTACAAAGTCAAACTGTTTCTCCTAGACGCTTCTATTCGATCTTTCAAAGAAATTTTTGGCATGGAGGGATCGTCTTTAAATTGACCGAACAAATTGACGTACGAGGCAAAATTAGGTTCGGGATACCAAAGTTCGGCTAGTGATTTATTATGTGGGGTACCCATGTTGTAAGAAGAAAGGGTGAAAGAAAGAAAGTTGGTTGGTGCAAGGATTTATTCGCGGCAAAAGTTTGCAAGTTTGTTTATAAAAAGATTTTTTCTTTTTTCCTGTTTCTCTTTATTTGGAAAAATTATTGCAAAAAGATTTTCGAGAAAAGATATGCAACAGAAAAGATTACTTGCTATCAATTTCTATTTTAGGCGAAGCGCACAAATCCTGTACAAGACTTATTATTTGGAAAGAGAAAGATTTTTCAAGCGCACAAAATTCTGCAGGGATTTTTCAGAAAAGATATATCAAGATTTACAGAGAAGAAACAGAGGGGCTTACAGAAGATTTTTCACGAGCTATAGACACCAACAGGCCGCGTTTCCGCGGTATAAACGTGTTCCTGCCACGTTTTCACGGCAGGCTAGTCAGCAAGAGTCCCAAAAAAAATTCTGTGATGACGTCGTCTCTACAGTGCCGCGTTTCCGCGGTCTAAGCACAGGTTGCGCGGCGGATCCGCGGTATACTGGGTGGATCAGCTCACCAAATTTTTGCAGTTGCTCTGTCGTTGAAATACCTTTATGTTTTGATCTTTTGTTTGCTGTTTCGATTTCTGAATATTTCTAGATCCGTCACCGTTTGTAGATCCTGCAAAATTCAAACAACAAAGTATCCTTTCCAAAAAAAATAGATGAAATATTTTATATATTTTTTGTGATTTTTCAGATTTTTATGATTTTTTTTTATTAAGATTAACCCGAAATTGCAAAAAGGAAATAACACGCCTTCCCCGGCAACGGCGCCATTTGATTGATCTCAAAAACTATCTATTACCGCAATCAAGAACGGCATCGCATGAAGCTAGCCGGTGAGTACGGGTCGGTCCACGGGGATGTTGTGAATCTCCTATTCGCTCAAACGAGTTAATTCCGAAGGGTGTTCGGATTGATTATTAAATCTAAAAACCTAATTATTCTATACTACGATTATCTAGATCTAGTCATGTTAGGGTTAGGTTTAGGGATGGTTTGGAAATGCTAGTAAATCTCAAACGCTTTTTATACCCGAATGAAGATCTATGAGGAGTTATGGTAATTATCAATAAAGGGGATTAGATCCATTCAGGAAGGTGTTCCTTCCTCTAGGTTCTTATCCTTCCGTTAGAGATCCTTACCCTAACCTCCATAGAAAACGCGCGCAACCGGGCTTTTACACTACGGTATCACCGCTACCTCGAGGGATTGGGTGCCGTAGGACGCGGTGTGTGCGTGTATGCATGGAGTCCTATTGAAAATATTTTATGGGCAAGAGAGGGATGGGAGATCTCATCTCTCAAAAGCCATCCCCAAATATAACTCTAAACAATTTTCTACGGCAAGGAATTAAATCTACCTAGGGCAAAGAATTAAAATCTAAACTAAAGCAATTAAATAAAACTACTTACAGATGGCTCTCTCCAAACATCAACGCAGGGTTGTCAGATCTGAATTAATGAAGTGAAAAGAGGCACCGATGCTCTCCATAAAGAATTCTGGAATTTATTATTAAAAGGAGGCATAGTAAGAATACAAGCTTTAGAGTCCTATTTATAGAGAATAGGAAACCCTAGGTTACATTTTGATCCGCATGTCTAAATTTATAAATTTGCCCTTAGGTTAAGGATTCAGCGCCGCCCAATATTTTGGTAAAACTTTATCGAAGCCCGGACACCAGATGGCCGCGGAACCGCGGCATGAGTGGGCTTGGGCTGCGGTTCCGTGGCCCATTGGTGAGAGTGTGTGTTGAAAAGTTTTGGTATCCTTCTGGGTCTTCTGGGCTTCAATATTCTGTGGTTCTTTTATCAATTGGGCTTTTATGTTGGATCCAAATCTCCAATGAACAATTTGCAATGGATTTTTAACCGTTCGCTTTGTAATTTTGGACCTTGCGTTGCCTTGTACATTGTGAACTTTATCTTTGATGTAGGCTTGATCAAGAGTCTTCTGTTTGTTGGTCAAAGTCCACTTTTGCATTGTCTTTTCATTGTTTTCACTGTTTTCTGTCCAAGAACCTGTAACCTGTAACATGTAGCAGACATGCGTCAAAAGCACCTATTTATTTATAAAAAGAATAAGAATGGGGAATATAATAATGCAATATTATGGTGTGAACAGTAGTCGCCATTTACTTGACTGACGACCAGTTGAGAATCTCCGTATATGAGGAGGTTTTCAATTCCCATGTCGATGGCGATCTCGAGGCCTGCTATCAAAGCTTCGTATTCGACTTCATTGTTCGTCCTCGGCTCTGTTAAGGAGAAAGCAAAGCGCATTATCCCTCCTTGTGGAGTTACGAAGATGAGGCCTACCCCCGATTTGATTATAGGGGTGCTTTGTTTGCGCTTCTTCATAGAAGACGCTTCATCAAAATAGAGTTCCCATCGAGTATCACTACCGTCGATCGCACCAAACGCGTGTTCGTCTGGCAGCTCGCAATTCAGAGGAGAATCGGCAGGTATCGGATGCTCGGCAAGGAAGTCAGCGATGGCCTGACCTTTCACTGCTTTAAGAGACTGATAGGTTATCGAAAACTCCATTAAGAGCAAGGCCCATTTAGCGAGTCTCCCTGTCAATATGGCCTTCAATATCAAATATTTGAGAGGGCCCACCTTCGATATAATACGGACTTCATGTGCCAACGCATAGTGCCTGAGCTTTGTTATCGTGAAGATCAACACCAGGCAGTGTTTTTCGATGGGGGAGTAATTGCTTTCTGCCTCCAGGAGAACTCGACTTAAGTAATAGAGAGCTCTTTCTTTCCCTTGGTCATTCCCTTGCGCCCATAACGCACCCAAGGAACCTTCGAGGGCGGTTGTAATCGGCGGAGTCAGTCCAGAAGGAGAGTTGCCCCCAGTCTTCCTTACTCGGCGCCAGTGGTATATCCCTAGTAGGAAGAGTGTTGTCTCCTGAGGGTTTCCAGCAGATTACACCCACAAAATCTTATAATAAAAAAGAGATGGTGAAAGTTATATGAAGATAAGAACTATAAAAGAAAGAGCTTGAAAATAAGAGTTTTCAAGTATACCAGCTTTTCAGTTGCTATGAGCCCTATCTTAATAGTCATGGAAAAAATGTTAGAAATCACATTATCCCTGAATAAAACATCGTCTTTAGTTTTCATTCCTACCTTTCTTCCAAACATTGATCGTATACCCCCACGTGTGTGAACTGGACATCCCTACACTCAGAGAATTCAATTCAAGTAATCATACTCTTGTCCATCTACATTAGTACTTTTTAATAGATATTTAGATTTGCTCACACATTTTCATGCGACCGTTAATACTTCTTGAGGTACTAACCGACCGATTACTCATGTGATCGCTTATTAGGTGTATTTCCTCGTCTTGCACCACCTAAGGCTTAGCAGTGACTCCCGGACCAGTTGGTCTAAGGCACTAGGTGATGAAGCACCCTCGCTATATTTTTTTATTGCTGCCTTGGCGATAACAAAACCAGTGTTCGTTTTCTTCACCATTTTATATTTTATTCAATTTTTTTATTTCCTTCATACTTTGGCTTTTAGACAAGAGCATTTCAAGGTATCCTCTACTATCCCGAGTTTCAAGACGTGTGTAAGTGCGTATAGTAGGGTATCAACGTTCAAATGTTTGGCTTCCAGAATAGGAACTATTTTTTCAGACTTATTTTTATTCTCAGATTAGTGACTTCCTTCATCTTACTAACCCTTGGGACAACGACTCATAACTACTTATTACTAGTTTCATTTAAGAAAACATCTAACTTTCTCATTTTTCTTAAACTATTCCTATCTTTTAAATATAATTTTTCACTTTCTACTCTTTTATTATCACAATTTTTTGTGTGTGTGATTATATATAGTATAATGCAAAGTAGGGTGTAAATAAGCACAGGAGCGCTGAAAAACGACTTCTTGGGAGCTTTTTGCGATGGTACAGGAGCGGTGAAGCTCGTTGGCGAGAGCATGGTCCCAAAGAATAGCCCAGTGGTAGCTTAAGTTACCTGCTCCACTGGCATAGTGAAAAAGGAGGCCGCTTGGGGCCCGTAGGTCACTCCTCTAGATGGGACAGAGCGAAAGTTGCTGTTGCAGTTAGTGCAGTTTGAAGCCATTGATTTCTTGAAGAGCTTGAATATTCTTCCCCCTGCGTCGACCTTGGTCTTTGGCATGTGCCAGCTGTTTGAGGACCGATTCCGTCGGCAAGGCTGCTGCTTGGGGAGCCTGCCTGTGGGCGACAGACATCCTCTGGGTTTCCTCCGTCGGCGTTGAGGCACCGAGGGTAGGAGGTGGGAGAATCGACCCAAAAAGAAGCCCGTTGATTTCTTGAAGAGCCGGATTGCAGAGATTTGAGGCTGCAAGTGACCCATACTTGACTCCGCCGGATATGACAGAGCCTGAGTTGCTAGGGTGGGAGCAAATGCCATTCTTCATAGAGACGAAATGCCGGCTTCAATATCCACTCCCCTAAGGGCAACCAAAAACATACACATCGTGAATATTTGATCACGGGAAAAACACGACACACGAAGTGTGGAGTGAAAAGAGGAAAAGGTCCCACCAGGCGTGCCAGAATCTGTTCCCCTCCGAACGACGGCCAAGACAGGGATGTCTTGCCTGAGATTCGGGGCAGATGCTATTTGGTTTTATCCGTCCACCTCTCCGAAGATGCCAAGTTGATTTATGGCACCGTGTATCGGAGGTTTAGACGGATGCGGCCGATGTAGCAGACTTCGTCAGATTCCCCCTCGCTTGAGGGGTTTTTGATTGTGGGGACGCTCTTCCCTGCAGGTGCAAGCCCCTGCAGTTAATTACGCTACCGCATCGCGGTAACAACTTTCTCCTTCTCCAGAATTTCACTTAGTGTTGTGGGTGTTTGTTTTGTTTGTGGTTGCCCGTGGATTGTATACGGAGACTAGTTTATGTCGTCGCCCGTAGGACGTGGATTAGTCCAAACCCGTATTTTCTTAGATTTGGGTTTGGGGTTTTAGTTTAAGGATACGTTAGCCATATTTGAGGCTAAGATCAACTTAAACATTTGTTAAGGATACGTTAGTCTAATTTGGGACTAAGATCAACTTAACAGGATCGTTTAGATCCAACAAAAGAGCGTTTGGGGGCTCTATTGTTCTAGTTTAGGGACATAGTGGTCCATTGAATATATGGCCGTCGGGACCCGTCACCTCTCTGACGACGTTGAGGGATTACAACGACAGATATCAGAGGAGTTCAGAGATGTACCGTTGAACCAAAGTTGGTTGGGAGATCTATAGTCCAATTTGGGACTAAAGTCTGTTTAAGGGTTTAAAGATACGTTAGCCCTATTTGAAGCTAAGATCAACTTAAACATTTTTTAAGGATACGTTAGTCTAATTTGAGACTAAGATCAACTTAACGGGATCTTTTAGATCCGACAAAAGAGCATTTAGGCTCTATTGTTCCAGTTAAGGGACATAGTGGTCCATCATTCCCATTTTGGGGACGAATACTGGTTTAAGGACGCATTAGTCCGTGAGTTTAAGGACGCATTAGTCCATGGGTTTAAGGACTCATTAGTCCATGAGTTTAAGGACGCATTAGTCCGTGAGTTTAAGGACACATTAGTCTATGAGTTTAAGGACGCATTAGTCCATATCAATATGTGGTTGTCGGGACCCGTCACCTCTCTGACGACGTTGAGGGATTACAACGATAAATATCAGAGGAGTTTGGAGATGTACCCTTGAACCGGGTGTAAATTGATTTAAGAGAGCAGTCGTGCTCGGTTCAATTTAATTTGAGGACTTATGGCCATGATTGGGTTAAGTCCAGTTGAAAATGTTCAACATTTTATTTATGTTTGGCCTGTTAGGCCTTTACTAGGGCTCTGCCCCTGTTTAATAATGCATGGCATTTTTTCTGGCCTATTAGGCCCTTTTAATTGGGCTCTGTCCTCTTTTTTATAATGCAGAGCATTTGTTTTGGTCTAACAGACCTTTGTTTGGGTTCTACCCCTTTTTTAATAATGCATTGCATTTTATTAGGCCTTTTAATTGGGCTCTGCCCTTCTTTTTAATAATGCACTGCATTAATTAGTCTGACAGAGCGCCACGTGGCTTGTCAGGCGCTTTGCGCCAATTAAAGAGCATGAGGCGCAAACGCATGTGGAGGTGACACGTGTCACGCTCTGGTGAGCGCAAGTCTGTTAGCGCAGTGCGCTGCGCCAGTGCGCTGCGCTAGTGCGCTGCTGACACGTGGCGCGCTCTGCTGACTTGCGCCAAACCAAAAGAGCAGTGCTCTGCTTTTGGAAGCGCAAGGCGCAACTGTTCTTTGATTGACACGTGGCGCTCCCTGGTGGCTTGCGCCAATCCAAAGAGCGCAACAGTGCAAATTTCCAAAGTGCAAGACACTGTTTAATATTTTGATCAAATTTAGATCAAAGAAAACAAGTTTTTCTTGTTTTCAAGAACCAGTGGTTCATCAAAAGGCAATGCATTTATACAGAAGTAAATTACTTCTTCTTTTTTTTTATTATTATTATTATTTTTTTATCTAAGATCTTGATCTTGTTCTTAGATCATTGATCTTTTTTAGAAGAAATTCTTCTTTTATTCAAAGGTTTTTACCTTTTCTTTCTCTGAGCTCTTCTCAAAATTTTCTTTAGAGGAGTTCTCTATCTTTTTCTCTTTTTCTGTGTCTGTTTTAGACTTGGAGTCTAGGGGCCTTTATATAGTGTCAATTGATTTGTTAAGTCAGTTAAAGAGATCTTTCTCTGAGTGATTTAGGGATTTTTCCCCACCGTTGGATCTTTGATCTAAGGGCTCCTGTTTTACAGAAGAGAATCTTATTGTTTTAATAAGATCAGAAAGATATTTCTGGAATTTTAATTCTGTTTTAGTGCTGGCACAGTTGGCGCAAGCGCACAAGCCAGCTGAAGCGTTGCTTCAATTATTTTAACGTTAATTTTAACTTTAATTGCAAAGCAGAGCTTTGCTCTGATTGGGGGAAACAGAAGCGTTGCTTCGTTTCCCGTCTTGGAATTTGAACAGAGCTTTGCTCTGATTGGGGTAAATAGGGTATACTCGGTCTTTGTCGTGAAAGATAGTGGTCGCAATTTTCTTTGCCATTATTCTAATCCCTTTATATGTCTTTACTTATTACCTTCTGCACACCACAGTTAAGCTTGTTGGTTTTCTTCCTTCCCTACCGTTCGACACCTGCCTATGGTTTGGAGGAAGACTATCCAATAAGCTCAATAGGTGTACCCTCTCCCAATCCTAGGAGCCCTCACAACCTGAGAGAAGGTAAAGAGAAAAGACAACCGAATAATACTATTCAATCTCTCCAGAACCAGAATCCATCCTCGAATCAGATCATTCGAGTTCGTATATAACCATACGATAGATTTATCCAATAGAAGTGGATATCTGTAGTGATACGGAGTGTTCTGGAGAAATGCAAAGGTGATATAGAAATAGCAATGATGTATGCGACACCGTGACATTCCAAAAGTCAAAGTGTTTTAAGAAGGTTCGGTCAACTTGGTTTCATGAGTTTTAGTCAAAGGTCGGGTCACAGTCGCAGCCAGAGAGAGAGAGAAAAGAAACACTCAGCGTGCACTCTAACCTAGATAAGAATGGTTAATCATTTTATCTAATTTGGATGGCTCCCACTGTTTCCTCGAATTCTCCTCCAAACCTAAAAAGGAGAATTAGTCGGAATCACCCGAGGAGTAATCCTACTCATCAGTGGGAATTGGGATCCAACTATCATCGCATGATAACCTGATGGAAGCCACTCAAGTCACCACACTCCAGAAGGTATGCGCAAGCCTGGCAAGTTTCCTGTATGTTTGAAACTCCCGATATGATTTTTACCCCTAGGACCCAAGTGACCTTGACACGGTAAACATATCAAAGGGTCCTAGTCAAGTTCAACCCTTCATTATCTTGATTGCATTAGACCCACCTGTACGAGTCCTTGACACAGTCAACATGACCGTACGACTGTCCTAACCAATCCACATATCCATGCGACAGAAAAGCATTACAGAGCTACCGCACACTACGCCTTGACACAGTCAACATACGTAACACGAATACTAAGCAATACTAATCCAAAATGATGGAGGGCTACGGCTGGTTTTTGGCGAAAAACCTTTAACGTAATGAACTTGATATCGTTGAAGGAATCCAAGTTGTTTTATAAATATATAGTGGCGAAAACTTTTGCTAAAGAGGTCACTCCCAGTGAAGGGATCTCGGCTCTTTCCCCGTCGAATGGGGTGCAGGATATCCCAAACTGAATACCACGATGCAAAGCAAAAATAATCGACTATAGTAAAGTTATTACGTTGACGCAAACTTTTACCCAAGGGGTCACTCTCGATGAAGGGATCTCGGCCCTTGCCTCGTCGAATGAGGTACAGGATATTCCAAAATGAATACCACGATGCAAAGCAAAAGAGAACGTCTGTAATGTCAGTTTTTAAAAACTTGGTTCCAACAACATCAAATATAGGTTTGTTTTATCTTTGCATTGATAAGAATCAATGCAGTCCCATCAATTAATCACACCAGAAAAGAATGAAAATAAAATGTACGTATATGCCATCCGCATTCGCCACTGGGTCCCGTCATCACCCGTTAGGTTACTTAACTAACAACAGAGCGGGGACTGGGCTAGTGCGGGTGCAAAGCATATACAACATCTACTAGTATATATAAATATATATAGCAATCGTCCCAGGCATGATATAAAGCAACATCACAGAAATATCACAGAAGCAACACAGAATGGTGGATAATCTGGAGCCCCGGGTTTCACTTGAGCCGCAAGTGAAACCCGACGTTCCCTGTCGTGTGGATAGCCTGTGTAATGAAACCTAGACCCCTACGAGCGCGGCAAGTTACCCGTCAAAACCAGAAGTGAGTCAGCCCCCTTCAGCAACGTGAATGGACCACCCAGCACTTTACGGAATCTGGTAACTTGAGCACCCCTCCATGGGTCATACCTATACCCCCTACGAGTGCGGCGAATAGCTCGCCAATTCTAGAGTAAGGTCCCCTCCGTCCCAACGCCTTGAGATGCGGACCCGTTGCCCTCTAGAATCCGGCTATTCGTGCACCCCACCGCGGGGTAATCCTAGTACAGAAAATAAAATAATATACAAGGGTGATATCGACCTCAGCCCGGTCGTGCCCCAAAAGAATAATATACAAACTGGCAGTGACGGCAGTCCACATGTCGGACGCTCACCCCGCAATATCCAATGTACAAATGAAATAAAACTGTACTATCATTGCACCACTGGCTATCCATCACGACGATCCAACCAACATCACAGCACAACACAGAACATCAACGTGAATGTCACGTTCGCAAACCCGTCTAAAAGAACATATAGCAGTTAGACGGGTTTACCGATCAAATGACATTCACGGTCACAGATAGAAATGTATATACTGTTAAACGCATGCTTAAAATATCGATCGACTAAGTTCCAAATTGCCCCAACAGCAAAACAACACTTCACTGAAACCTGGGCCAAAACAGAATATCACAAAAGTCACAATTTCACATCATAGGGCTACAGTAAAAATTTGAAAGCCCGTTGCCACTAATCCGCCGCGGAACCTCCGCCAATGGGGGCTTAGTGCGGCGGATCCGCGGCGCATTAGAGGACTCATGGGCCCAAATTTTTTGTGTACTCCTAGAAAAGCCTGCACGGATTTTTAAGATGCCTCAAATAATTTTTTGACCACATTTGAAAATCGACAGAAAACTGAAAAATGAAATTGTGATTTCGGTAAAATCCGTCGATCGATCTTTTAAGCACGTCTAAACAAGCTAGTAAGGGGTTTAAAGGATGGCTCTGATACCATGAAGGGTCCCGGCAGCGCCCCGGCCGTCGAAACACGGCCAAAATGCGAAACAAAAATTTATCAAACCGGCGCTACCGCTACCCGAATTCCGGATCGACCTTAAACCCTAAACTAGCAAACTAAACTAAGAGTTAGAATCTTTATACCGAGATGATCCGAGTCCTTCGGTCTTCATTCCAAGCTACTAGCGATCCTTTGATGATGTTTGGTTGCCGGTCTTCCTCCATCTCCGATGATCCACCTGAGGGAAACGGCGCAAGCTCCAACCTTGTCGAACGGGGTAACCGACGCTCCAACGTCGCTAGCGATGGAGAGTGAGGGTGTATGAAAGTGTCACTACAATTTTCTCTCTACCATGAGCTCCATGGAATAACCAAAGAAGATGATGAAGGAGGTGATGGCTTTTGGCATGAACAAAAGAAATTGGCTAAGTCTTTTGTGTGAGCATGAGAGAGGGAGAGTAAAATGTGTAATGTCCAAATTAAACCAAATGAAATGAGCTACATCCATAGAAAATGGCCGGCCCCTCCCTTTCTCACATTCCCACACAAAAAAAAATCTTATCCAATTACAATAAACAAATCAAACCATACCCAAATACCATGCTTTGACCCATGCCTAAAGTCATGTCACATTTTCCACCTCATTAATAAAACAAATGATTTTCCAAAAAGAAAAATCATATAAATGAGGTGGCAACTTCTTCTAGAAGCTATTCCGTACAAAATACGGAATACTTCCCGATACATGTACCGAAATACATATACGCGTATTCGTACCAAAATACGAATAGCCGAGAGAGAAAACAAATAGTGAACAATAATACTAGAATACGTTTATACAAATACATATATAAATTATTAAATCAAAACCAGATTTAATAAACTGATTTAATCCTAAGCCGCTAGTATTATCAACCGTCCAATTAAGGTCTGCGCAGCAAGTGCACATATTTAATCGGACATCTGTATGTATCAACATACCTCATGTACATCATATCGCCTGAACCGTGAAAACCCTCTGTGTAGGACTCTAAAGACTCATCAATACTCTGGCAGTGGGTTTAACCACAAGCATGTCAGCGGCACTAGCTGTACGTAACGGCTACCCAGGTATTGAGCGAAAGGGAGGCCGACGAGCAAACTCATCCTGAACCCCTACTGAGCCTGTCAGTGATAATATCCGCACAGTCCAGTCTGTTCGTCTAAGAGTATCGCATATCGAGTCTAGGGGGTGGATAAAGTCAGACCCTCAACAACGCGATATTTAGTGTCGGTATGAAACTCATCACCACCTAAGAAACTATCGATCCTGGATCGGTAATTCTCGTCCACCGTGGCCACGGATTTATGGTGATGGCCATCCGTACACAACGCGACATCAACCCCCAATACCGGGAGAGACGAATCCCCAACGATCCGATCACTGCCTCCATGTGGCTCGGGACTGTACCCAACTAAAACCTGTTTGCACGACTCCTTTGAGCCGTGGTAAGGTAGTAATCAAAGCACAGTGGGAACTCGCACGAGACAAATGACGATCTCAGGTCGACAGACTAACCTGTACATATGTCACCTGGGAACCGCTATCTGACAATAGGTATAATACCAACTAGCAGGTTCCCGGCGAGTCCGTCCAGTATACTCATAACCCAATGAGCACTTGTATACTATCTTAGGTGAACAAACTAACACCAATGGCTTGTGAGACCTGGCCACCGCCCCTCGTCGGGATCTCGATCAATATACACTAGTCTACACTGGAGTATTGATGCCCGGTCTCGATACTCCTACGACTAGAGATATTTAAAGATATGCTTATAGACCCCAGCTCCCACAAATATGATCGCCATCATACTGCTGGCAGTCAAGCAAGAATCCTAAGGGCTCTATCAACACGTACATGATGATAAAGACAAACCAGATAGCATACTATCATCTTGAATAAGACAGTTTTATCAATATAGGTCCTGCCTCAATTATCATAATCATCTGTCCGCGAGGTCTCGGGTCTTGGGGTTATCTTCTAGGTCGCCTGCTCGCCTCTCTGTGTTTGCTAAATAATTTTTGGTGGTCTCGGGTGACTCCAGATTCCCATATACTCTCACAAACTGTCAATTTAACCGATGTCAGAAAGTTCCAAGTCGTATTTGGGTTCTATTGTCTGTTCTAGGTCAATAAAACACCACTCAAGTCTTGTTAACAGCCACTACTCATCATCACTTCCACACAATTTCCCAAACCCTTCTCTTGAAATTTCTAACTTCACAAATCCACATTAAATCAACTTCTAAACTAAACTAGAATATAAAGAACTAAAAACTATACTAAATGGAAGAATTTATACCTCCTTTGGGCAACTCAATAAAAAACCCTAGCTTCTCATTGTCTTCAAAATCAAACTTTTCTTGGTCCAATGTGATGAGGGTGAGGAGGTGATCATTTTTTGTGAAAGGGGTATAGGGTTTTGAGGAGTATTTTGATATGGGTCATGAGGGTAGAAGATGGAGGGAAGTGAGGAAGAATAAGAAGATGAAGCAAAACAAATGTGGGAAAATAAATGAGGCAGCCCCCCTCTCTCTCTCACACTTATTCTCACTTTCTCTCTCTCTCTCTCTCTCTCTCCAATCATTCTCTCTTTTTAACCCTTTTCTTTTTCTTTTAAAACCAAACCATATAATACCCCAAGAACAACACAAGAAAGCGACATGTAACCAAAATCAACATGACATGGCGCACTAGCCATGGAAAACTGTAGAAAAACGGATTTGGCTTAATCGCGATTAGCAGTGCACTAATCGGGTTTTCAGTTAAACTGCATATAATTGATTTTTAAAATGCTAAATACTTTAAATATATTTTTAAATGAATAAATCATTTTAATTTCCAATTATTTCACAATTATTGGTATATATTTATACCCTTTTTCGAAAACCCCAATTTCGCAAATCAGGCAGTTTTCGGGAAATATATTATTTTAATATTAAATTCTAAAAATAATATTTTATATTTTCTGAAATTTTACAATGCTATTTGGGTTTATCCGTCCACCTTTCCGAAGATTCCAAGCTGATTTATGGCACCGTGTATCGGAGATTTGGACGGATGCGGCCGTTGTAGCAGACTTCATCAGATTCCCCCTCTTTTGCGAGGGGTTTTTGATTGTGGGGACGCTCTTCCGTGCAGGCGCAAGCCCCTACAGTTAATTACATTACCGCGTAGCGGTAACCACTTTCTCCTTCTCCAGAAGGTTACTTCGTGTCGTGTGCGTTTGTTTTATTTTTGGTTGCCCGTGGATTGTATACGGAGACTAATTTATGGTGTCGCCCATAAGGCGTGCATTAGTCCAAATTCATATTTTCTTACATTTGGGTTTGGTTTGATTTAAGAATCGTTAATCTCGTTTGGGATTAAGATCAACTTAAATATTTGTTGAGGATACGTTAGTCTAATTTTAGACTAAGATCTACTCAACAAAATTTTTTGGATCATTCAGACCCAACAGAAGAGCATTTGGGCTCTATATTGTCTTAGTTTAAGGACGTTGTGGTCCATAGCTAGTTTAAAAACGTTGCGGTCCAAGGAGTTGTTGGTTGTTGGGACCCGCCACCTCTCTGAAGACACTGAAGAATTACAACGACATGTATCAGAGGTGTGAGGAGATATACCTTTAAACCAATATTAGTTGGGAGATCTGTAGTTGTGTTTGGGACTAAGACCAATTTGGAAATGATGAGCACATGGGCTCGGTTGATCTGAGTTGGGGATTTGGTCAACTTGGACTCGGCCCACTTAATCTTTGAATAAAGTGTTAAACACTTGCTTGGGCTCAGTCCCTTTTCTGTGCAAATAATGTTTTGCTTTATTTTCCCTTCTTTTTCTTTGTTTTTTTTATTTTTTGTGGAGTGTTAAACACTTTTTATGGCGTCCACGTGTGGAGCACGTGAGGCGCTTGGCACTAGGAACTGAGCGTTGTTTGATGAGTGCAGAGCACTTTATGTTAAGCAGTGCCCACGTGAGGGGCACGTGAGGCGCTTGGCACCGAGCGCCAACCATTGAGAGCTAAACACTCTTTATTTGAACAACGCCCACGTAAGGGGCACGTGAGGCACTTGGCGCTGAGTGCCAACCATTGAGTGCTAATCACTCTTTATTTGAACAGAATATTGACTTCCATAAGCTAATCTTCTTCTTATTTTGTTTTGCAATAACTCGGGACCCATGAGTAAATATTTCGTAGTAGCCTCATTAGACCGTACATCTCTCTTATGTGATCTGATCTCACTTACTCAGAATCAAGGCTGGAAAGCGGTTAAGAGGTAATTTAAGTTACCATTAACTCGGCACTAAACCGCTCATGTGAGAGCCGATCAATCCCATTTGGCTTTTGTTGGAAAAACCAACGCCGACCCGGCGTTGGTTTTTCCAACAAAAGCAAAATGGGATTTAGGGTGCCGATCGGCTTCAGTAGGCGACCACGAACGGGAGGGCAGCCGAACAAGTGAAGCGAAGCAGAACGACATGTTGCCAAGCCACGCCCGGCGTTGAGGGTGTCGATCGGCTTCAACCAAGCGGTGTGGCTGATCATCCTCTCGGACCAGCTACTGAATGAGATATCGGAAGGAGGGGTTGAGGGCCTAATATCTGCCTACCACCCTTGGGGTTTTAGTTTGAGTTTCAGTTCCTGCCCACGTGAAAGGCACATAAGGCACTTGGCGCTGAGCGCCAACCGTTGAGTGCTAAGCAATCTTTATCTGAGCAGTGCCCACGTGAGGGGCATGTGAGGCGTTTGGCCCTGTTTCTTTCTTTGTGCATTTTTCTGAAGAGTTCAATTCTCTGTTATCCCCCGGATCTTTGATCCCCAAGAACAAATTCGTCCCTACGAAAATTAAATTCTCATTTGTGGAAGACTTGTCTCATGGATCTCAGATTCAAGGGAAAGAACTATATTTTTTATGAGGGTTAAACTCTTGGATATGCAAATGAGATACTATGATCTCTTTTATCTTTATTTACCTCGAAGAAGATTTCTTTTTCTTTCTTCTTTCCTAAAGCTTTCTTTTTGCTTGCTTTTCTCTTCTTTTTTTTGAACTTGAAGTTTATGGGGGGTTACTCTGTACAAGACTTGAAGCCTTGGGGCCTTTATATAGTGGAGGCAAGTTTGTTGATTTAGTTAAAGAAATCTCTCATTGAGAGATCCTTAATTGATTTGGGGATTTTATCCACCGTTGGATATTTGATCCAAGGATTTCTGTTTTACAGAACATATTTTTCTTATTTTTAACAAGATTGGGGAAATATTTTCCCATACAGAGCTTATTATGTAACTTGGTAATCCAACAGTATTCTGTTTTACAGAGAATAATCTTCTCGTTTAGAAAGATTTGAGAAATATTTGCTCAAAAGAATTTAATTTTGTATTTTGATGATTTATCATCTCCGTTGGATCTTTGATCCAATGGCAGAGAACTTTTAGTTCTGGCGGGGGCGCTCTCGTGCAAGACACGTGGGGTGCTGCCTCAGAGTTTTTAACTCCTAGCGCCGGCGCTCTCGTGCAAGGCACGCGAGGTGCTGCCTCAGAGTTTTTAACTCTCGGCGCCGGCGTCCTCATGCAAGGCACGTGAGGCGCTGCCTCTTTTCAAATTTTGAACAGAGCCTTACTCTTTTATTATTCGGGGGAAACAAATAAGTGTATCATGGGTTTAACATTAAATTAAAATATATACTAATTGAATTTAGAGATTTTAATCTTTCATATTATATTGTCCATGCTATTTTTTCTTATTCCCTAATTATCAAGTCAATATTGACATGATATCATTGTTTTTAAAGAAATTCTTTTGAAGGCTAATAGCTTGTATATAAATATCTGAACATTTCTACCCATCATATTAAGAATTTCATGGTGATCTAAATCTTGTAAGTAAATTGCTAACTTTATATTGAGACAAGTTAGATCATTTACCCTCGAATTTTAAGATATGAATTGTTCTTAAAAGAAGTATAACTTAGTTTCCTTAAAATATAAATGAAGCTTTTAACATAAATTCCCCTACACGATTACATGACTTTATGATTTCATGATCATTGGCTTGCAAATATCTATTTATTGTGCTCAATTGGTTTCCTGCACTTATGTTTATTGTATTACATGGGCTTCGTGCATGAAAGTATTCTTGAATTATATGACTTGACCTCTGATTAGACGGTAGATGCTATCATTCATTCATTTTTGTTCTTGTATATTCACACCTCATGTCACGAGTTTAGATACCATAATCAAATTATGTTCTTTATTATCGTTGTTGCATTTTTGTACCCTATGTCACGGGTATCCCTATATTTCCATATAAGGAGACTTAACCGTAATTGTGTTTTCGTGATGATCTAGCGATCGCTCTGTCGTAGTCGACTAACCTACGAGCAATTGATATCTCCTCGTGGTTATCACGAAATGCAAGATTAGGTTTAGTCGATTGTTTCGTTGTTTTCGTTATAAATTGAAATCTGTTTTTCTCATACGCATAAATCTGTTTTAGATATGATTTAAAATAAGCATAATTCCTAAAATAGGAACCTAAACGAGGTGAAGTTCGATTTCTGGAACAACTCCACTGAATTGGTTATCTTTCTCTCCTAGGTTAATTTTCCTAAAAACTGACAGAAACACCCTTTAAAATGTGTTTTCATAATGTGCGACAAATCTGGACAGATACAGGAATTATCTGCGAAGCTGTCGTAAAACATGCATAACACCTACATGCTTATCGAAATGCAATAATTGTTTTTGGACACATTTCACAACAGATAGATATTTAATTCTTATTTTATGACCTGACCCAAATAAAGACGAGAGCACTTTCGAAAATGCACTTTATCACCGATACGTGTTTTCTTCTGAAAACTGCTTTGGCCCGTTCTGCGCAGTGTTACAAAAATATTCGTAACACCCTCATTGGAACCCGATCGAGTCAAATTCAGTCTCGTTGTTCGTAAAACATCCTGAACTAGAAATTTCTCCTTGATCATTATTTTCAAATTATAAAACGAAATTGCTCATTTCTGCATGTGAGCCAACACCCATTTCTGAACTGATATGATATGCTTCATGAATTGATAGTTGTATTCCATCTTGAATTTGACATGAATTAGTGAACCTTACATGAATCTGAACCATTACATGTATCCGTGAACCCGTGTTAATTTATATATAGACTTGACGAAATGTTTGACGAGGTGTTGGGTAGTTTGTGGATGAGTTGGTTCAATTTACATTGGAGTCCCTTGCATGAGTCCGTGAATCCGATTTGCTGTGATACCGAACCGGAACAGTATACTACAAACTCATGAATTCGATTTGCTGTGGTACTGAGCAAGAACGGTATATTGCTAACTAAAATCTCATGAAGCGGCTGAACACTCATGCGTTAAACTTACGTTTAGAACAGAACCCACATATCAATAACCATGCTGTTTTTATTTCTTCATGACATTTCTTTTCCATGCTTAAATGTTAATTCCTCAATCTATTGAATCAAGTTTACCTTACTGTCATATACTTGATTTTCAATTATTATATTTTTTTAAGTGTGGGACTTACCGAATTTTAGTTCGCTGACGGACATTCTATTTTGTTGTTTTCTGTTTTTCATTGGGAATGTACGTAAGATGATGTAGGGGTAGGTGTCGATGCACACTACGAGATCGAGCCGACGGAGGGAGACCTCCAACATCTTTCAGCTTAAGGCAAGTTCCAGCTTGTTTCTTATTTCCAGTATGCTTATTTGTTTAGGACTTATTATCCTGCTCGTTTATTTCTTGATGTCTTTTGAAACCTTTTGATTGGTTGAACCTTAAACTTGTAATAAATGATGTTGGATACTTTATTTATCATTTAGTTATCTTTTAAATTCTAGTAATATTTATTTTGTTTAATCCAGATACTTAGCATATTCGTATCGGGAAGGTGTGCTTCTCAGTGTGAATACGTCGCAGGCTTGTTCGCTCTCACATCTCGTCTTTTGGGAAGCGAGGCGTGACACCGGAAATAATTGAAATATACCAAGCACATTGATACATGATTCATTGGAATTAGAAGCCGGGCCATCCTATTTCCGGAAATACGAGGATTCCCTATAATCTTCCATTCCATGTACCAAACGCAACCGAAGGAGAACCTTCATGGTTAATCCAACCTATAATCAGATCGGAATCGCCCTCCAACCATAGCTCAGTAGCATGTTTCTTCTTTTTGGAATGGGTAAAACGGAGGAACGAAGAGTAGGAGAAATTATTGAGCACGCCCGATGTACGGGAAAGAGAGAAAAGATTGGTATTTTCGGACACCCAACACATGGCTTATGGGGTTACAATCTGATTTGGTCCTTTTTCTTCACCGGACACGTATGGTTGGGACACGAAGAATTTTTCAAAGAGTTGGGGACTTTGATAATATTTTTCATGCTCCGATAACCACACTTCCCATCAAAAGATCAAAATACCGTACTGTCGATGGACCTCCCTCTTTCACATTAATACCCACCAATCTAGGAATGAAGAAAGGACGTGAGGAACAAAAACGCTTCCGACAAACAAAAATGGTTTGTGTTTAATTACCATGGTTTTTTGAATGGTATTTCCTAAATCCCCCTCTCCATCCCCCCTCCCAAAAAAAGGAAAAAAATTCTAAACGATCAATTTATTTTATATTTATTATTTTGATGATTCGGTTTTTGAGATTCATTTTGTTATTTATTGGCTTTGGATTTACTTGCCGCACGTTAGCTACAACATTGCACTTTTCGATACGCACAGCATCTAAATGACATATATTTAACGTTTTATCATCTTAAACACGGCCTTCATTATGAAGCTCCTCTGTGATCTTATTTCATAAGTAATAATTGTATTTGCGGTAGATGACATTGGAATGAGTATATGCGTTATACAAGTATTTGAAAAAAATTACCAACTTAACGAAGAGACATGCCTATTCGAAAACACACCAACAAGAATAACATGCCTCCCGACAAAAGGGTTAATCACCGGAGGCACTTGGATCATGATTCTCTATGGTCATATGTGATTGATTCGGACCATTTCAAAATGTACAAATGACAAATGGCAATTTGATTGAGATCTTCTAAACATCTATCCAGTCACAAAATTCAGGCTTTCAAATCACTTGACATGTATGCTTTTGATCATAAAAGTCGCACAAATTCAATTGTTGTTTGTTCAAAATCAATAACAAAAGACCTTTAAATAAAGCCACACAGCTCTTTCGCATTATACGTAAAGAGCCTTGAACCCATTTTTGAACCATTTATCTTGACCATTGCGCTCTAAGCGATTCCAACCAAAGCCCTGCATATAAAACTAAAAAAATTGTTATAGTTCGAAACTACCAAAAATTCTCTATACCATTGGTCCATATCATATTATCAATTTATGGTATTTCCTATCCATGCATAGATTAAAGAGTGGTCCATAGTCCCATTCCCCTCCGCCCTAGTACCCACTCAAGCTGCCATGTTCCACTTCCAAGTCTTTTGGGGCCAAAGGTTTCCATGAAAACTCCTTACTCTCTCCCTTCCACATAACCCAAACGGATGATCAATTACAGGCCGGTCCATATTTTTTAAAAACGGGAACTCCCGATCTACGACATATTATAACGATCCAATCATGATGATGCCCAATATTGGCGTCTAGAAGATCAGGACACGTGGCGGATGACATGTCCCAAGACCCAGAAGAAAAGGCCCACAGAGGCCGACCAGGCCACCCTTGTACCCGACCTGCCAGCACAAGCTGGCCCTTCTCGGGGCCCCCTGCAAACTGGCATCCTCGGCCCCTCAGCTCGCCTCGAGCTGCCACAGGACCAAGACCCCTCGGCCCTCTTGCCCGGCTCCGAGCTCCCCAGCCGAGGCCGTCTTCCTCGGTCCCTCCGACCGACCAACTCCACCACTCACAGGCGTAACCACCGCTCCGCAAATCTCGCCATGCGCAGATTCTCCGCCAGCAACGTCCCACGTTCCACGTCATCACGATTCCCATTAATGGGCGATCCGCTCTTTACGCGGGCGTGACGTCGGGGGCGTAACTGCCGGCGAGATTCTCGCGCCTGTTGCTGCGTGCTGCTGCCGCTATATAAACCCCCATCACAGAGGGGTCAAGTAAGCCATTTTTTTACTCCACTTAGCCGTTACACTGCTCGGATCTAGTACTAACTTGATCGTCGGAGGGTCCTCGGTGGTATCAAACCACCCCGGACTTCTTTGCAAGTACTCGGTGCTAAACTCCCCAAGTCACCAATCTCCTCCAAACCCATTGAGACCCACACGCAACAGGAGATCACCTCCAGAATCCACCGGGAGATCGACGGAAGACAACATCTGAAGGAGACCCAAAAAGGACCTCCATCAATTGGCGCCGTCTGTGGGAAAGCAAACTCCACAAAAACAAAGTTGGTCTTCCGATCTCCATCCACATGGCAAGCAATCACCCTGAAGATCCAGGTACTAACCGCCGCCTCCCTCCCATCGAAGGCGCGGATGAACCTCCTCCGACGACCGTCATCAATGCCCTCGCGGGCCAATAGACCAACTAAAGTCCAAACAGCCAGGCCAGGGCCCTAGATCGCCGCTCTCCCACCTCCAGAAGACTCTGCCCTCGTCGGCGCGGCTGACCACCGGCAGGCTACGTCCTGTAGGGTTACTAGGCACTTTAATAAGGTTCTACAAGGCATCGACCATGCCCGATTAAAATTTTAGTCGTGCCGAATAACTCTAAATAAGATCTTTGCTAGAATATTAGGGTTATACATGCAAGTAAATCACATTTACACTAAGTGAATACGAAATACAATCTTTGTAGATCGGTCCTTCACTTCTTAAGCTCCTTGTAGTAGTCCCTTCGCTGCGATCATCGAACTCCCGGACTCTCGGACGGCTCCATGAGAAAATTGCAACGGGATTGCTTGAAGTCTTCGAGACCGAAGATGATCTACGTCGAGAGAATACGAACTCAAGGTTCTACTTCACTAACTAAAGAATTAGTGAAGCAAACACCCTAAACTAAAGTGCTAATCTAGTAGAGGATGATGAAATAGAAAATGGGTACACTTTAGAATTTCTTTTCTCACTTTGTATCTCTCTCCTTTTCAAACCCTAGAAAGAAATTGAAGGAGGAAGAAGATGAGCTCAAATGAGAATGAAACTTATCAAGAGAGAGAGTAATCTAACCATGGTGAGTGAGTATCATATACTAACTCATGTAGAGACATAACCATGGCTAATTATAGTGGTTAGGTTTATAAAAATCCTAAGTAAAAACAAAACTAGTGGACTTTGGTCAATGCATACATAAGGTTCATGAAGCTTCATGCACTTGAACAATTATCCACTAATTTTGTATTTACTTTGTATAATAAAACCCCACCAATATAATTACAATGGTGTATATCCCATACACCCATGTAGTGTGTATCAACAACCATGATACAAAAAAGAACACAAATAAATATATATCACATATATATTAACTTGTGCACAAGTGAGAAAAATAAATACTTAAGTGCACCAATGTTAGTTAATGTAAATTAGTATATCACATATACAATTATACACTAAATTATTAAATCAACACTTGACTTAATAATCCGGTTATATCACATATAACCGACTAACATCCAATGTATCGACTTATCGAATCAACCCTAGATTCGATAACTTGGTTATATCGCATATAACCGATCGACACAAACATCGCGAGAATAGAATACGGTATCACATACTCGCATTATTCTCGGTCCCGCACATATCACATATGCGCTCCTATTTCGTTTTGCCTGAGCCAGTAAAACCTCTATATAGGACTCTAAAGACTCGTCAATACGCCGGCAGTAGATGATGATCATATCAAGCACCCACAAGCCGTCAGCGGTACTAGCTGGACGTAACGGCTACCCGGGTATTGAGCGATCAGAAGATCAGCAAGCAAGCCCGCTCCAACTCTTGCAAAAAGCCTGACAGTGACACTACCGTACAGTCCGGTCTCCTCGTCTGATATGTCGCATATCAAGTCTAGGGGTGGTAAACGTCAGACCCCAATAACCGATAAGTCATGCCGATATGAGGCTCATAACGGGTCGAGAAACTACTGGTAACACTTACCAGTATATCTCTAAACAAGCCATGGCCAAGGACTTCCCTGTTACGGCCAATCGAGCATAGCGCAACATCAACCCCCAATACCGGGAGAGACGAAACCCCTCCTATCGCTCATTGCCTCCATGTGACTCGGGACTGTACCCAAAAACCACCGTTTTGCACGCCCTCTTGGACGTGGTAAGGTGGAAATCAAAGCACAGTGGGAATCACACAAGACTCTATGACGATCTCGGGTCTACAGACTAACCTGTACCAGTGTCACCAGAGAACTGCCATCTGACGTAAGGTATAATACCATCTGGGAGTTCTCGGCGAGTCCGTCCAGTGTACCCAGTCTCCACTGAGCACCCGTATATCATCTCTGATGTCAAACACCAATGGATATGGGATCATCCATCGCCTATCTGTATGGGTCGAGAAGGTATACGCTAGTCTACTCTGGTATATCGATGCCCCGTCTCGATACACCCACGACTAGGGACCTTGAAGGATGTACTTATGGACTACCATGTCCCCACTAGTATGATCCGCATCATAGTCCAGGTAGTCAAGTACACATCCTAAGGGCTTTACCAACATGTGACAGAGAGACAATCAGTGTACACGTTAAGGTAAAGAGTAACCAGATAGCATACTATCATGTCGAGCAAGAAAGTCCTCCCTATATATGTCCAAGCATCCACTACAATATACATCACATGTATAGTAATGGCCTCTAGGGCATACATATAACTAACAATCTCCCACTTGCACTAGGGCCATCTGATAACAGTGGTTGTAGTATCTCATACTCAACCATCCCATAAAAGTCTCTCTCTGGGAAAAGGCCTTTGTGAGTGGATCCGCCGTGTTGTCCTCTATGTCTACTCTCCTAACCTCGATCCCCTGGAGATCAACCATCTCCATGATCAGGTGACACTGCCTTAGAATATGTCTGGATCACTGATGGGACGGGCGTTCCTAGGCATAAGCCACAACTCCATTATCACACAATGGTAGGAACGAAGTTCATCTCATGAACTAATATACACCCAGACTTCCTCTTTGGTAGCATCTTTGGTAGTGATGTATCCAGCCTTTATCGTCTAGTATCCCACGGTATCTAGCTTGGAACTCTTCCAACATACCGTCTCTCTTCTGAGAGTAAAAACAATGCCTGTGACTGACTTTCAGTCGTCCTTATCACTTTGAAACCTTTCCAGTGATTCTCCCCAGGATCAATTGATACCATCTCACTACAACTAGTGAGTATCCTAACATCCAATTAGATCTATCTCATAGATCCAAACTCAGGATTTAGGAGGTATCATTTTGATCCTATATGGAGAATCCTTGTGATAAGCGGAGATTGACCGAGCGTAGCATAGGAAACTCCTTCCCTATCAAGAGTATGTTATCCACGTACTCTACAAGGATCACCACCATACTCTCTACTACCTTTTTGTATATACAAGGTTCATCTACCATTTTGATGAAGTCAAACTCTTTGACTAACACATCAAAACAGATGTTCCAACTCCGCGATGCCTGCTTTATCACATAAAACATCTTGCACACGTTTCCGCTGCTCCCACTGTCTACGAAGCCCTCTGACTGTGTACTTATAGACTCCCTCTTCTAAAACATCATTTAGAAAAGCAGTCATGACACCCAACCGCCAGATATCGTAGTCATGGTATGTAGCCGTGGCAAGTAGGATCTGGATGGACTTTAAGTATAGCTACTTAGAAAAGGTTTCATCATAATCCATACCTGGTCAATGATGCAAACCTTTAACAAGTCTTGCTTTGAAAGTCTTAACTTTTCCATGTACACCAAGTAATCTTCTCAAGATATACTTGCTCCTGATGGGGATTTAACCCTTCAGATAAGGCAACCAAAGTCCATACTTTGTTGGTGTATAAGAATTCCATCTCAGATCGTTAAGCATCCAGCCATTCTTACAGAGTCCCACTCCTGATGGCCAGCTTGAAACTAGATGGGTCATCATCTCATGATGCAATACTCGCTCCCACTGTCATAGAGAAACTGAAATATCTCTCAGGTGGGTGAGGAACCCTACTAGATCGGCGGAGAGGCTGAGATTCGTTGGTTACTATTGAATCCTTTGGTTCTACCAAATCACCAGCTGCAGTTTGTATAGCTGGAACTTCTTCCAGTTCTACCTCATGTCCACTAATTTCTTCACAAGAAAGTCCCTTTCACAAAGGTGGCATGCTGAGAAACAAAACATCTTTTGTTCCTCGGTTTGGTAGAAGATATTCCCTTGCGAATGCTTGGGATATCCAACAAACTTCCACAGAACTGACCTTGCCTCGAGTTTGTCCGGATTTTTCTTTTAGACATAGGCCGGACAACCCCAAATCTTAACTAACTTAAGAGATGGGCTCTTCCCCTACCATATCACATATGAAGTGGTAGGCAACTGATTTGATTGGAACGCCATTCAATAGGTATGCAGCTTCACAAGTGCATAACCCTCAAAAGGAAATAGGTAGCTCGGTAGTACTCATCATAGAGCACACTTATTATATAGGGTGTGATTGCTCCGCCCCGATACACCGACGTGCTGTGGTGTATATGGAGGAGTAATGCTGAGAGAGAATCTCATTCTCCTTTCAAAATATTCCAGGAATTCCGTGCTCAAGTATTCTCCTCCTTGATCACATCAAAGGACATAATACTTATACCCGTTTTGGTTCTCTACTTCTAACTTATATTCTGTGAATATCTCAAAAGCTTCGGACTTGTGTTTCAATAGGAACATATGTCTGAATCTTGAGAGATCATCAGAGAATGTAATGAAGTACAAAGAACCCATCTTGGCATATGTAGACAGGGGACCTTCATACATCAACATGTATCATCCCAAGAGTTCACTAATTCTTTCTCTGTTTCCTATAAACAGAGCTATGGTCATCTTATCTCTGTGACATGACCAGCAAGTTTCACAAGATGTAAATTCAAACTAATTTAAATATGCATCTGCATGTAACTTCAGCTAGTCGGGTCGTATTGATATGACCTAGTCTACAATACCTCAAGAAGGATTCGTTCATTTCTGAATTCTTCCTCTTGTGTGTGTTCTGTATACTAAGAACTGCAATTTGATTTAGAACGTCAATGCTTTTAGATAACGTGCCTGAACCGATCAACTCTTGATATAGGAAATGTTCAAAACATTATCCAACAATACAAAATTATATCCTTTCTTTACTAATAAAGAGACTGATATGATTTTGTATATCAGGTTCGGTATCTAACAACATTCGTTCAGAATCAATGTATTCTGGTAATACTGGGTGACAGTGACCAACAGACTTGGCTGCAACACTTGCACCGTTTTCTGTCTCATAAAACTTATCACCCGTTCTCAGTTCTCTACCTTTCTGTAGCCCATGTAACAGATTACATATGCGGGATCCTGATCCGGTATCTCATACCCAGGACGTAAAGGATACTGAGAAATGGTTCTCTGTAATGAACACACCCGAAGAAGATGCATCAGCATGCACTTTCTTTGTTTGGGCGGCATGGGAATTCTGGTAATCCCCTATTTCCTGCTCTGTCTTATAACAATTATAAGTTGGAGCGGGACCAACGTTCCCCTAGCTCAGTATAACAAGCGGGTTCGGTCAATACATCCATATTATTATCTTGATTAAGGCGTGACATGGTCGCTATCTGGAGAGAGAGATGTTGGAGATAGTGCCCTCAGAGTAAATTATTGGATCACAGGCACGTGATTACAATGATTGAGGGGAGGACCTATCCCAGTAGGACAGTCTTACTCGAGATGATAGTATGCTATCTGGTTTATCTTTATCATCATGTACTACTTTAGGTGACCTTACGAGTCGCTATTACACGTTGATAGAGCCCCTAGGATTCTTGCTTGACTACCAGCAGTATGAGGGTGATCATATAAGTGAGAGCTGGAGTCTATAAGCATATCCTTAAAAGGTCCCTAGTCATGGGAGTTTCGAGACAGGGCATCGATTCTCCAAAGTAGACTAGTGTATACAGTCGAGACCCCGACGAGGGGCGGTGGCCGGTCTCACAAGCCACTGGTGTCAGTTGGTTCACCTAAGATGTATACAGGTGCTCATTGGGTTATGAGTACACCGGACAGGACTCGCCGGGAACCTGCTAGTTGGGATTATACCAGACGTCAGATAGCAGTTCCCTGGTGACATGTGTACAGCTTAGTTCATCGACCTGAGATCGTCATTTGTCTCGTGTGAGTTCCCACTGTGCTTTGATTACTACCCTACCACGGCTCAAAGGAGTCGTGCAAACAGGTTTTAGTTGGGTACAGTCCCGAGCCACATGGAGGCAGTGAGTGGATCTGCAGGGGTTCGTCTCTCCCGGTATTGGGGGTGAGGTCGCGCTGTGTCTAGGAGAGCCAGTACATGAAAAGTCCTTGGCCAAGGCAGGAGATTTGCTGGTAGGTATTCCAGTAGTATCTCAGGGTGTTCTGGGCTACACTCCGACACGACTTGTACCGCTATTGGGGGTCTGACTTTTACCAACCCCCTAGGCCCGCCATGCGATACTCATAGACGAACGGATCGGACTGTACGGATATTGTCACTGACAGGCTCAGTAGGGTGTCAGGATGAGTTCGCTCATCGACGTCCCTTTTGGTCAATAGCTGGTGGCCCGTCACGTATGGCTGATACCTCTGACGTGCTAGTGGTTAAATCCACAGCCATAGTATTGACGAGTCTTTAGAGTCCACCACACACAGTTACTCAAGTTTCGGGCGAAACGCTGTAGAGGCCGTATGGAGATATGGCAGGGTTCGATCATATACGTGCGGTATTGCACGGATCGTGATCGGACGAATTTTACTAGCCGGTTTTGGCTTAAGCCGGATCCTAGTATTAGATAGTGTAGATATTGTCTCTTTGCATTTGTGTTCAGTGGGAATACAAATGCGGGCATGTATTTGCAGTAGTAGGGTTTTCCTGTAATTTATTACGGGATCAGTTTTCTGAAGTTGCCAGTTTGCATTCCGTTCCGGCCGGTTTTCTTTTATTCCTTCGCGGCCGGACTTTCCGTTGGAGGGTGTTATTTGCGCTTTGCAAATAGCATTTGTGGAGGGGTTTTCTTGCTTAAGTGAGGCATCATGAGTGCTCTTATCATCATGAGATTCCATTATGGTCTTTTCCTTTGCTTTTCATGAGATGGGTGTGGAGTTGATTTGGATATGATATAGTTGTGACCATTTTGATATTAGATTATTCATTTTCTTCTCTTGTATTGGGATTTTCCTTTTTCCTCCACCATGAGAAGTAGGGCCGGCCACTATTCTAGAGAGAGGGAGAAGTTCATATTTTTGGGTGTGGCATTTTATCTTGATCTCATTCCATGGTAGCAAAAAGACTAGCTAAAAAGCTCATTCTCTTTCTCATTCTCCTCTCAATACCTCCATCAATGGCAACCTCATAAACCCCAAAGAGACATGGCTACTACACTATTCTACAGCATCCCTTGGACACGTCGGCTAGCCAACTTCGCGCCCGAGTTGCCTCGGTCAAGAGGTGGGAGCCCGTAAAAGTATTCGGCTACGTGGTGCCCTTTCCGACGAGGAGGAGATGAACGGAGTTTCCGCTGGAGATCGGAGTGGAGACGAAGACTGAAGGACATGGATCGCTTGGTATACTTCTCTACTCTTTTCTTGTTTGCTAGTAGCTAGATTAATGGTCCGATCCGGGTGTAAAGTGCGCGGTGGTGCCGGTTTGCTAGTTTGCAAAATTTTTGTTTCCGCGTTTCCGGCATCGGTTCGACGGCCGGGGCGCCGCCGCGGACTTACATTGGTATCAGAGCCACGCCATTAACCTTGCCTAGCTTGTTCTAGTGTGTTTACATGTTCGATCGAACGGATTTTCCGAAAACCCATTTTCATTTGCACAGTTTTCTGTCGAAATTTTTTTGGCTCCAAAAATTTTTCAGTACATTGCAGTGACATGTGCAGGGAATTCTAAGCATTCTGTGAAAATTTGGTAGCGTGATCTCACTATTCCACCGCGGAACCGCGGCCAAAACCATGTTTTTGCGGCGGTTCCGCGGCCATTTTTACTATTCATTGGACCAAATTTTTGCAGTGAGCTCCTTGGTTGAAAATGGGGTTTTTGGAATATTCTTTTTGGGCCTAGACTCTTTTTAAGTGCTACAGTAATGCTTGGGGCCCACTTCGATAAATTTGATTGATCGAAAAGTTTAAACACATTAGTTCACAGTATTTACATTATATCTGCGACCGTGAATGTCACTTGATCGGTAAATCCTGTCTAACTGCTATAGCCCGGTTAGACGGATTTGCGAACGTGACATTCACGTTGATGTTCTGTGTTGTGCTGTGATGTTGCGGATCGGTCGTGGGGGATAGCCTGGATGCAATGTTAGTACAGTTTTGTTTTATATGTACATTTGATATTGCGGGGCGAGCGTCCGACATGTGGACTGCCGTCACTGCCTGTTTGTATTATTCTTTTGGGGCACGACCAGGTTGCGGTCGATGTACCCGTTGTATGTATATTTTACTTTCTGTACTAGGATTACCCCGCGGAGGGGTGCACGGATAGCCGGATTCTAGAGGGCAACAAGCCCGCATCTTATGGCGTTGAGACGGAGGGGGCTTTACTCTAGAATTGGCGGGCTATTCGCCGCACTCGTAGTGGGTATAGGTTGACCCAGGAGGGGTGCCCAAGTTACCGGATTCCGTGAAGTGCTGGGTGGTCCATTCACGTTGCTGAAGGAGGCTGTCTCGCTTCAGGTTTTGGCGGGTAACTTGCCGCGCCCGTAGCGGTCTAGGATTTCATTGCACAGGCTATCCACACGACCAGGGGAACGTCGGGTTTCAGTAGCGGCTCTGTGAAACCCGGGGATCCCAGATATCTGTATTTTTCTGTGATGTTGCATTTTATCACGCCTTGAGCGAAAATTATATATTGTATATATACCAGTAGATGTTGTATATGTTTTGCATCCGCGCTAGTCCAGTCCCCGCTCTGTCGTTAGTTAAGTAACCTAACGGGTGATGACGGGACCCAGTGGCGAATGCGGATGGCATATACGTACATCATTATTTTCGTTCTTTTTGTGGTGTGATCAATTGATGGGACTGCGTTGATTCAGATCAATGCAAGTTAAACAAACCTATTCTGATGTTGTTGGAGCACTTTTTCAAAAAGCTGTTATTGCAAGGGCGTTCTCTTTTGTTTTGCATCGTGGTATTCAGTTGGAATATCCTGCTCCTCAGTCGACGAGGCAAGGGCCGAGATCCCTTCACCGGGAGTGACCCCTTGGACAGAAGTTTGCGTCAGGGCAATAACTTCACTATAGCCGATTGCTTTTGCTTTGCATCGTGGTATTCAGTTGGAATATCCTGCACCTCATTCTATGGGGAAAGAGCCGAGATCCCTTCACCGGGAGTGACCTCTTTAGCAAAGGTTTTCATCACTATATTTTTATAAAGCTATCAGTTCCTTCAACGATATCAAGTTCATTACGTTAAAGGTTTTTGCCAGAAACCATTCGTAGCCCTCCGTCGTTTCATATGGATAGTCAATAGTATTCAAGCTGTGTATGTTGGCCAAAGTCAAGGCACAGTGTTTGGTAGCTGTTGGGTATTCATATGCAGCATAGATAGATGCGTTGGTTTGGGACAGTCGTACTGCCATTTTGGCCAAAGTCAAGGGTAGGTACTGGTGGGTTCAAATTAACCTGGAAAATGACGGGTAGAACTTGACATGTGACTTATGATATGTTGGCCAAAGTCAAAGTCATAAGAGCATGGGGCAAAAATCCACATCGGGAGTTTCAAAAGAACTGAAACTTGCCAGATATGCGCATACCTTCTAGAGTGTGATAGCGTGAGCGGATTCCGTCACGTTATCATGCGATGATAGTTGGATCCCGATTCCCACTGATGAGTTGGTTTACTCCTCGGGTGATCCCGGCTAATTCTTCTTTCAGGTTTGGGGAAGAATTTGACGTTACAGTGGGAGGTTTCCAGATTAGATAAAGTGATAACCATTCTGATCTAGGTTAGAGTGCACGCTGAGTGTTTCTTTTCTCTCTCTCTTTGGCAGCGACCATTGACCCGACCCTAGACTATGACTCAGTGACCAAGTTGACCGAACCTTCTTAACACTGGATTTTGGATTGTCAGAGTTGCAAACCTCTTTGCCACTCCTACTTTTACCCTTTTCTCCGGGACACCCCGTATTACTACGAACGTCCACTTCCATTGGACAAAACCATCGTATGGTTAGATACGAACTCGAAGAAATTTGAGGATGGTTTCCGGTTCTGGAGAAAACGAATAGGACCATTCAGTTGTCTTTTCCTTTTACCTTCTCTCAGGTTGCGAGTACTCCTTGGTTTAGGAGATAGTACACCTATTACGCAAATTGGATAGTCTTCTTCCAAACCATAGGCAGGTGCCGACCGATAGGGAATGAAGAAAACCAATTAGCCTAAACGGTGTATAGAAGGTATTAAGTTAAGACAAAGAAAGGGATTAGTAAGAGGGCAAAGTAAATTGCGACTGCTATTCACGACCAAACCAAGTATTTCTTCGCCAATCCTAAATCACCTTTGTATTTCTCCAGGACACTCCGTATCACTACGAAGATCCCAGTTTATTGGATAATCCATCGTATGGTTATATACGAACTCGGAAGGAACTTGTTCCAGTTCGGGGATGGATCCTGGTTCAGGAGAAATAGGAATTAAGTTCATTCGGTTGTCTTTTATTTTCACCTTCTCTCGCATTGCGAGTGCTCCTAAGATTAGGACAGTACACCCATTATGCTTATTGGATAGTCTTCTTCCAAACCATAGGCTGGTGCCGAACGGTAGGGAAGGAAGAAAACCATTTGGCCTAAAGGGGTGTACAGAAGGTAATGACTAAAGACATAAAAAGGGATTTGGAGAAGTGGAAAAGAATTATACGATTACAGTTGTGAATCTGGATAATGGAAGAGGCATTACTAGGAATACCAGGATACCCCATCGAAACATTTTAATGTTTCAGTTTCACTGTGTACTGTTAAAAGAAAACTGATTTCCCAATTAGACACTTGCTCCAGGGTATGTATTTACCAGGTTGGATTCTCACATCTGTATGGTTTTACAGATGATGAGTGGGAGTAAGTTATTGGGAATTAGGTGATCATCCTCATTATATCGGAATTCGTTGTAATTGGTGATATTTGAGGAAATCGCCTGGGTTGCTTGCTGGTCGGCAAATATTTGGTTTTGAATATCCGTTGTTATGCACCAATTTCAAATTGATATATCTGTACGTCTATTTTTATAGAGTGAGATATACCTTTTTGAAATTATGTCTATGACATTTACCTATATCTGTGGATGGTTAGGTAAGGAGCATTGAACAGCGGTGTAATTCTTCTTAACCATAAGTACAGTTTTCAACCTACGACACACAGTGAATGAGTTATTAGACTCAAGGGACTTATACAGAGTATTGTATATTGTCCAGTGTCCATTAGGACAGAGGGGTCGGTCCTCGTACTATATTCGGTTTACTTATCACTTCTCTAGTTCTTAGACAGGTGTTTCGTAGAAACACAGGGTCCAAGTTTTGAGAAGTTATAGGTATAAGAATAAAGTAGAGAACCAGATATTGCAAGTATCGGGATTCTTCAAGGTGATCGAAGATGTAGATACTTGTGTATGGTATTCAGTTGATAGTAATGATTAAGAGAACTTGCTTCTCTTTCAGGTTACTCATAATTGGAAGTACTCCTAAGTTGAGTAACGCTGATCGGCCTCCTTCTATTTAGTTGACATGCACTGGTGACAGCTGCATGATTTGAATCCGGTTCAATTAAATCAGTGCCTCTGTTTCTATATTGGATATAGAACAGTTCATATCTTGACATTGTTAAGATACGGGGAGTTGTCCGGCTTATGCTTAAAACCAGACTCCGGATAACTCAATGCACGTTTCTGTAATGGCTGTTTGTGGGTTGACCCGGGCTATGACGAGGGTTGACTTTCTACCATCTGGAAGATCAATAGTGATATTGTTCTAGACTCTCCACAGTTTTAACAAAAATGGATTTTTCCAGAAAACAGTAGTGGGAGTATGGTAGAACTGGAAGTGATTCCAGAACCGCAAACGATTACTGAAGATTTGATATGAGCCTAAAGATTCGATCTGGTTTAACATTCCATTGGCCACTCCGCAGATATGGTGGGTAACCTCAGGCACCCGAGAGGTACTTCGGTATGCTCAAGGACGGTGGCAGGGAGGTTCTTGTTTACCCAGACTTGCCATTGCTGTTGTTCCAGACTGTGAGACCCGGCAGGAGGATGAGTATAGCGTCGTTCTAAACTGGCTTTTGAAGTGCACGTGTATATGACTCTGCCAGAGGGTTGTCGTAGTCAGTGGGAGCAGCGGAAGCATTGGTGGACATCAGGCTTATGTCTATTTATAGACTAAAGCAGATATAGCGGAGATAGATCATCTATTTCTGATGTGACAGTCATAGGTTTGACTTCATCAGAATAGGGGATGGATCTGTTAAGAAGGTGGTAGGGTGTGATGTCCTGGTATTTGATGACATACACAGAGTAGGAAGTGATATTCCTATACTACGATCGGTTATATTTTGGTCGTCACACAGTAGTTTCTCCACACAGGACTTGGATATTATATCAGACATTCTGGTTACTAGATCTATGGTTTTAGATCAGGATTTGGGTGGTTTCCCAATCTGGGTACTTAGACAGCATTCTATGAGTATTTAGAATGGACGACTCCTGGCATGGTGGTGTACCTGCAGGTAATGGAGTCACCCTCTCTAAAGGTGTCTTACAGACTAAAGGGGAGAGGGATATGCATGATTGGCAGATCACTTGCTTAGGCAATTGAGTCAATCATGAGATGTCAAGTACCACACCAGATGTTGTTCTTGCAGTAGATGCAATAAGTTGATATTAATCCAATCCTGGGGAAACATTAGGAAGCAGTTTTAGAACATAACTTGATGTTCTAGGGATTTGATAACGGCGGCCTCTTTTAGGGGACGGTTATCGTTCCAGGCTTCCAAGGTGAACTGAATGGCAGAGTGGCTGTCAGAGTTACAGTTTTCCCTCTAACGAGGGGCAGTATTTTGGACAGATGGCCCAGGTGGATCTGAGGGAAGGCATGGCGCAGGATATTGATTAAGTTCAGTTGATGATACAGTCTAAGAAGTTTGGAGTTGGAGTTCATTTTTGAGCTAGGTCCCATCAGACATCCAGACACATTCTAAGACAGGTATTGCTCATTTCGGGAGATGGCTTTCTCCGCGAACTTGAGGTAAAGAGAGACATAGAAAGAAACATCACAGCGGATCCACTCACTGAGGCTATTCCTCGAACGCAATAGTTTCGCAAACGAGCTTTGTGAGACTGACTAGTAGAGGAGTTGGGTGTTCGGTATCACACGGGCTGTGAGTATGCGACATCGCAATAATTAGCCTTGAGTGCAAGTGGGAGATTGTTGGAGATAGTGCCCTCAGAGTCAATTATTGGATCACAGGCACGTGATTGCAATGATTGAGGGGAGGACCTATCCCAGTAGGACAGTCTTACTCGAGATGATAGTATGCTATCTGGTTTATCTTTATCATCGTGTACTACTTTAGGTGACCTTACGAGTTGCTATTACACGTTGATAGAGCCCCTAGGATTCTTGCTTGACTACCAGCAGTATGAGGGTGATCATATAAGTGAGAGCTGGAGTCTATAAGCATATCCTTAAAAGGTCCCTAGTCGTGGGAGTTTCGAGACAGGGCATCGATTCTCCAGAGTAGACTAGTGTATACAGTCGAGACCCCGACGAGGGGCGGTGGCCGGTCTCACAAGCCACTGGTGTCAGTTGGTTCACCTAAGATGTATACAGGTGCTCATTGGGTTATGAGTACACCGGACAGGACTCGCCGGGAACCTGCTAGTTGGGATTATACCAGACGTCAGATAGCAGTTCCCTGGTGACATGTGTACAGCTTAGTTCATCGACCTGAGATCGTCATTTGTCTCGTGTGAGTTCCCACTGTGCTTTGATTACTACCCTACCACGGCTCAAAGGAGTCGTGCAAACAGGTTTTAGTTGGGTACAGTCCCGAGCCACATGGAGGCAGTGAGCGGATCTGCAGGGGTTCGTCTCTCCCGGTATTGGGGGTGAGGTCGCGCTGTGTCTAGGAGAGCCAGTACATGAAAAGTCCTTGGCCAAGGCAGGAGATTTGCTGGTAGGTATTCCAGTAGTATCTCAGGGTGTTCTGGGCTACACTCCGACACGACTTGTACCGCTATTGGGGGTCTGACTTTTACCAACCCCCTAGGCCCGCCATGCGATACTCATAGACGAACGGACCGGACTGTACGGATATTGTCACTGATAGGCTCAGTAGGGTGTCAGGATGAGTTCGCTCATCGACGTCCCTTTTGGTCAATAGCTGGTGGCCCGTCACGTATGGCTGATACCTCTGACGTGCTAGTGGTTAAATCCACAGCCATAGTATTGACGAGTCTTTAGAGTCCACCACACACAGTTACTCAAGTTTCGGGCGAAACGCTGTAGAGGCCGTATGGAGATATGGCAGGGTTCGATCATATACGTGCGGTATTGCACGGATCGTGATCGGACGAATTTTACTAGCCGGTTTTGGCTTAAGCCGGATCCTAGTATTAGATAGTGTAGATATTGTCTCTTTGCATTTGTGTTCAGTGGGAATACAAATGCGGGCATGTATTTGCAGTAGTAGGGTTTTCCTGTAATTTATTACGGGATCAGTTTTCTGAAGTTGCCAGTTTGCATTCCGTTCCGGCCGGTTTTCTTTTATTCCTTCGCGGCCGGACTTTCCGTTGGAGGGTGTTATTTGCGCTTTGCAAATAGCATTTGTGGAGGGGTTTTCTTGCTTAAGTGAGGCATCATGAGTGCTCTTATCATCATGAGATTCCATTATGGTCTTTTCCTTTGCTTTTCATGAGATGGGTGTGGAGTTGATTTGGATATGATATGGTTGTGACCATTTTGATATTAGATTATTCATTTTCTTCTCTTGTATTGGGATTTTCCTTTTTCCTCCACCATGAGAAGTAGGGCCGGCCACTATTCTAGAGAGAGGGAGAAGTTCATATTTTTGGGTGTGGCATTTTATCTTGATCTCATTCCATGGTAGCAAAAAGACTAGCTAAAAAGCACATTCTCTTTCTCATTCTCCTCTCAATACCTCCATCAATGGCAACCTCATAAACCCCAAAGAGACATGGCTACTACACTATTCTACAGCATCCCTTGGACGCGTCGGCTAGCCAACTTCGCGCCCGAGTTGCCTCGGTCAAGAGGTGGGAGCCCGTAAAAGTATTCGGCTACGTGGTACCCTTTCCGACGAGAAGGAGATGAACGGAGTTTCCGCTGGAGATCGGAGTGGAGACGAAGACCGAAGGACACGGATCGCTTGGTATACTTCTCTACTCTTTTCTTGTTTGCTAATAGCTAGGTTAATGGCCCGATCCGGGTGTAAAGTGCGCGGTGGTGCCGGTTTGCTAGTTTGCAAAATTTTTGTTTCCGCGTTTCCGGCGTCGGTTCGACGGCCGGGGCGCCGCCGCGGACTTACAAGAGAGAAGAAAACACTCTGCGTGCGCTCTTGCAAGATCAGATTGGTTATTATTTTATCTAATCAGGATGGCTCCCACTGTTTTTATCAAATCTTCCTTCAAACCCTAAAAGGAAAGACTAGCCGGGATTAATTACACCCTACAACTTCGCCAATCTTTCAGCAAGGCCAGTGTCGGTACTTTGAGGGAGGTTCCCCGTGCTTTCGCACGGACCTAATTAAAGTAAACCTCGCTTTCCCAGAGGCGTAACCCCGTTGACACCTTTCTAGACACCTACTTGATTGGCTAATTGGAATGTATAAAACTCTCACAGGAGTAACAATTACTCGCAGTGGGTATCGGGATCCAACTATCTCATAGAAGGTATGCAATCTCATTGCAAATTTCAACACTTGAAATTCCCGATAATTTTGCCCCTAACCTCCTATGACCTTGACAAAGGCCAACAAACCATAGGATGCTAGTCAAGTTCAACCCGTGATTTCTTGATTGAATTAAACCCACCCGCACGACCCTTGACAAAGGCCAACAAGGTCGTACGACTACCCTAACCCAATCTGCATCATATGCATAAGCAGATAAGCACTAGTCAGCTACCGCACACTACGCCTTGACAAAGGCCAACAAACGCAGCACGAATACTAACTACTACTTATCTGAAATGACGGAGGGCTACGTGAGGTTTTTCTGAAAACCTATTGCGTAATGAACTTGACATCGTTGTAGAATCAAATGATTTTAAAATGGAGTGTTTTTGAGGCTTTTACTAGTTTCGCTAAAGAGGTCACTCCCGGTGAAGGGATCTCGGCTCTTTTCTCGTCGAATGAGGTGCAGGACATATCATATATATCATTGTGCAAAACAAGAACTAGAAAAACAATCAAAAGACAAAACCGAGGGGTGTAGCTGTTTCCTGATTTAAAATCAGGAAAGCTTATGAAAAAGCTTCAGAAGAGGGTCACGTGCTTACACGTGACCAGCAGTCACGTGTTGGCACGTGACACCCAAAAGTACCGGCAAAGCAAGTTCAGTTTTCCAACTACATCAAAGAGAGGGGCTTCAGTAAGGGTCACGTGCTCCCACGTGACCTGGGTCACGTGTCGGCACGTGACATTTAAAAGCAGCAGCAAAGACCCAACGCTTCCTGATCAAATCAAGGAAAAAGCTTCGGAAGAGGTCACGTGCTCCCACGTGACCAGGGTCACGTGTTGGCACGTGACGATCAAAACATCAGAATTGTTCTCCAGTTAAGTCAAGAAAAAGAGTTCAGACAAGGGTCACGTGCTCGCACGTGACCAGGGGTCATGTGGTGGCACGTGACGGTTAAGCAGCAACCAGAAGACAGAGCGCAGAAAGAAAGAAGAAGGCTCATTCCAAAGGGGGTCACGTGCCCACACGTGACCATGGGTCACGTGGTCACACGTGACCGGCTTTCAAAGCCCATTTCGTTGACAGAATTAAATTCTGAAAGAGATTCGAATCTTTCCAAAGGAAAGCGATTACCTGGGACCAATCGAATTAAAGATTTAAAGATGATTGAATATCGTTTATCTATGGGAAAATCTCGGGTTTGGAAAGATTTCCCCTCTAAATCTAACCGAAATAACGAAGGAGAATCCCGGGACTTGAAATCCAATGGTGAATAAAATTCACCCAATAATCCAAAGGTCAAAAACGAATGATGGATGCAAATCAAACCTCTCAATGAAGATTCGTCAAAAACTAATTGATTCGGCTGCTTCTCCTATAAATAGGAGCCAAGAGACACAAAAAAAGGAGATAGAGAGATACGCAGAGGGAAGAAAGGGAGAGAGAGCCTTGATACTTCGAGGAACTTGGATCTTCTGCAAAAGAAAACCCTAGGTAAGAAAGGGAAGGCTCCTTGAAGGAAAAGAGAATTTAATTCTCAACAGAGTTTAACTCTGATATATAAAACAGAAGAACATATTTCTTCTCTCTTTGATAGAGGATCTGCAAAGTGCACATCTCCCCTTGAGGTTGAGAATTTAATTCTCAATGGGTCGAGATCCTGCCATGCAGATCCAAAACATAGAGAGGGAATGGAAGCACGAGAATTTAATTCTCACAGAACTATAGGAATTTAATTCCTTTGAAATAAAACTAGGGCTTGACCCTGTGTTATGGGAATTTAATTCCTTCAGAACAAAAAGAAACAGGGTTTAACCCTAATTAAGAACCTAGGTCTGTTGGAACAGCGGGGATTTAATTCCCTTGATCATAACTTAACAGAAAGTGGGAATTTAATTCCTTAAAAGCTTTTATTAGGGTTTAACCCTATTTAGTTCTTCACATGTATGAGGAATTTAATTCCTACAGAAAATTCAGAGTCCAACTCTATTCAGAATATAAATCTTCAAAAGGAAGTAGGAATTTAATTCCTCTGAAATTAATGTCAGGGTTTAACCCTACGAGGAATTTAATTCCTGGAAAAGATTAACAGATCCTCTAAACAACATACATAGAGGCAGGGTCACGTGTTACCACGTGACCCCCCCAAAAGATCTACAGAAAGCCCCTTTGAGGCAGCACCCCACGTGACCCACGTGACCCTAGGCAGAAGCTTTAACGTATAAGCATTTGAATACCCGTCACGTGATGGCACGTGATGCTCTAAAAGATGCAATAGTCTCAGAAGAACAAATGAAGGGAGGGCGCTCTCACGTGTCGCCACGTGACCCCTCTTGCCTTAGTGTTTAACACTAAGTTGAAACTCCCGAACCTAGTGTTAAAACACTGTTGGGCCTTAGTGTTCAACACTAATCAAAAAACTTTATTTGCAGTGCTCAACACTGATTACCTTAGTATTTAACACTGACCTGAGATCTCCATTACCAGTGTTTAACATTGATTTGCTTTAGTGTTTAACACTAATTTGAAAGCCCTGTTGCTGGTGTTTAACACCAATTATCTTTTAGTGTTAAACACTAACTTGTCAATCTCATCCTCAGTGTTTAGCACTAGTTGGTCTTTAGTGTTTAACACTAGACATTGGTCCAATTGGCTAAATGGATAGAGGCAAAGCCTCTCCTGATTGGACTTAGCCAAAGCTGGCCATAAGTCCTCAATTCGTAATCAACTGGGCTAATGGGCTCATAACATGATTAATTGGTCTTGATCCCAAATTGGGCTAAGGACTATTTAATCCACTCCGGTTCTAGGGTACATCTCTTCACTCCTTTGATATTTGGCATTGTAATCCCTCAATGTCTTCAAAGAGGTGACGGGTCCCGACGACCACACATTGATATGGACTGTGGGGTCCTTAAACCCGTGTCTAATGCAAAATTCCTGGTTACGTGGAACGTGGATAACGTCACTCTTTGACCCCGCGGAAAACGCCCAGAGCGGAGCCTAGTCCTCGCCGAGTGCGGCAGTGAACCCGTGTGAAGCATCTAGTGCAAAATTCCTGGTTACGTGGAATGCGGATAACGTCACTCTTTGACCCCGCGGAAAACGCCCAGAGCGGAGCCTGGTCCTCGCCAAGCACGGCAGTGAACCCGTGTGAAGCATCCAGAGCATATACCGGACTATGGAGTCCTTAAACCCACGGACTACGACGTCCTTAACCTTGACCGAGATGTCTTAAAACTAACGATGGACCGCAATGTCCTTAAACTACCCATGGACCGCAATGTCCTTAAACTAGAACAATAGAGCTCCCCCTGCATGCTCTTTTGTCGGATCTAAACGGTCCCGTTTAAGCTGATCTTAGCCTTAAAGATGGCTAACGTATCCTTAAACCTTCAAACAGACTGGACTATGAATCCCCCCAATTAACTCTGGCTCAAGGGTACATCTCTGAACTCCTCTGACATCTGTCGTTGTAATCCTTCAACGTCGTCAGAGAGGTGATGGGTCCCGACGGCCATACATTCAATGGACCACTAGGTCCCTAAACTGGAACAATAGAGCTCAAACGCTCCTTTGTCGGATCTAAACGATCCCGTTAAGTTGATCTTAGTCACAAAGTTAGATTAACGTATCCTTGACAAACGTTTGAGTTGATCTTAGCCTCAAGTATGGCTGACGTATCCTCAAACCAAACCCCCAAACCCAAATCTAAGATAATACGGATTTGGACTAGTCCACGCCCTACGGGCGACGACATAACTCAGTCTCCGTAAACAATCCACGGGCAACAAAACACAAAACAAACACCCACGACACGAAGTGACAATCTGGAGAAGGAGAAAGTTGTTACCGCAATGCGGTAGTGTAATTAACTGCAGGGGCTTGTGCCTGCAGGGAAGAGCGTCCCCACAATCAAAAACCCCTCAAACGAGGGGGAATCTGACGAAGTCTGCTACATCGGACGCATCCGTCTAAACCTTCGATACATGGTGCCATAAATCAACTTGGCATCTTCGGAGAGGTGGACGGATAGCACCAATTAGCATCTGCCCCGAATCTCAGCGCCAAGACATCGCAGTCCTGCGCGCCGCCGTTCGGAGGGGAACAGATTCTGGCACGCCCGGTGGGACCTTTTCCTCTTTCCACTCCACACTTCGTGTGTCGTGACTCGCGAACCAATCGCGGTTCGCTATTGGTTGCCCTTGGGTTTCAAGATACTAAGAATTGGCGTCTCGCTTATTGCAGAAAGCAAAGGATCGATGGCTTCTACTTCCGTGAAACTCTCCAACTGCTCAGACTGCAATTGCAACCAACGCTCTGCCTCGCCAGGAGGTATAGCCTACGGACCCCAAGCTGCTTCGCTATTCACAATGCCCGTGGAATAGGTCACTCGCACCACCATAGGATTGTTCTTTGGGACCATGCTCCCGCCGACAAACTTCACCGCTCCAGTGCTGATAACGGAAGCTCTCAAGAAGTCGGTCTTTGATCGTCTTACCCCTGCCGCGGCTCCTCTCAACGAGTCGCCCAACGTCAACGCCTCGGTCTTCTCTAGATTGGGCCAGAAATCCTGCGAACCCATCATGGGGCCTACAATCTCAGAGAAGGCTGCTTCTAAGAAGGTGGCCGCTCCTACCCCCGAAGTCGTCAAGGCAGCTTCTCCGGCCAAAAGGTCGGTCTTTACAAGATTGACGGCTTCAGCTCCCGCTCCTGCTGCCTAAAGGACATCGGTCTTTGACAGGCTAATACCAACAGCGACCCCCCACCCAGACAGGGGGCAAGACGAAACCATTCTTACCGCCGACTCTACGCCGTCCGCTCAACATGCTCGACGTCGCCATTGGCGCCGAGTAAGGAAGGCTGGGGGCAACTCCCCCTCCGGGTTGACTCCATCAGCCCCGGTGGCAGAAGTTAATGCTGCTGTTCCAACTGGGAACAGCTTCGAAATGCTAAATAAGGTGCGAAGGAATTCTCCTACTGCAGTGCTGAAGAGGTCTCCTCCCCCATTAAAAAAGGTTGTGGAAATAAAACCCGAACAGCCCCGATCTCCTCAACGGCTGTCTTCCAAAATCTATAAGGTTTGGCGGCAGGCCCGAGACTCGATCATCGATCCAAACTTCTCCCGCCAGCACAAGAAGCTGAAAATCCAACCGGAAGCTGGTCACCAGTCTAAACCCCAAAAGGCTATTGATCAACTGGCTCATAAAAGGAGGAGGCCAGAGAAGACCCCCCAGCATGCAACGACGGCTAAAAGCACTGAGCCCAGACGCTCTAAGTCTGGGGGCATGGTGGTGCACACTGTTTACATGGCCTCTGGAAAGGAGGAAAGCCGCACTTCTACGGGCCACCGACCGCTAACCCGATCCGTGACGAAGGCCCAGGAGCAACAACAAAAGCTTCAGGAAATGATGAATGCTATGGCCGCACTTACCGGGCCAAAAGAAAACCCAGAAACGTCCTCAGACGCGCGCCAGGAGGAAGAAACCGACACTGAATTCCTTCGCCGGATACTGGAGAAAAAGGACAAAGAGGCTGCTGAACAAGCGGCCAACATACAACGTATGGGCCTTCTCTTCCAAGATATGATAGGAATGATGATCCAGCAGGACTTACCCGCCGAGGATCCCCCAATCGTTCTTGAAGACGACCGAGGAGAAACGTCAAATCCACCACCAGCCCTCTCAACGGCCAAGGAGGAGGCAATCTCTAAGGCGGAATTGGTTGACTACATAGCCCAGCAAATCCGGGTTCATCACGCGACTGAGGCAGCTGGTCAAGTCGTGAAAACGGGGCGGCCGTATCCAAGCTGGTACGACCAAATCAAATACCCGCAAGGCTATACGATACCAAAATTCCACGTGTACAAGGGGACCGGCAACCCCCATCAACATGTCGCCCAGTTCCGGGCCCTCTGCGGTAACACCGGCGGTGATGATAAACTGTTGCTCCGCCAGTTCGTGGGCAGCCTATCAGAAACTGCGTTCGAATGGTATTCAGAACTCCCGAACGATTCTATCAAAACGTTCGCTGAAATGGAATTGTTATTCACTCAGCGATTCGCAAGTGCCAGCGAACGCACTCCAATAACTGCACTGATTAACGCCAGGGTAAAACCAGGCGAAACCTGGGTCCAGTATGCTATACGCTGGCGGAACTTGTGGTCGAGATGTGAACAACGCATTGAGGAGGCACCCGCAGTGGGCATGTTCGTAGGAACCCTAGACCCCCACGCAACTATCTCCCAGTTTATGATGTTCTTTAAGCCAACCACATTCCAGGCTTTAATCGACAAGTTGGCTTAGATGGACCAGATGGGTCATAGACACCTCCCCCGAAGTCGGAACCTCGGAACGACAAGGGTAAAGGAAGGGCAACCTTTGTTGCGAATGCCCAACAGCAACCTAACGCCCCGAAACCGGCAGATCAACTGGAGGAAAGACGTCGGTATTATAATGAGAAGATGAAGCGTTCCTACTCGTTCCCACGAGACAAGACGAAACGGTTATTCGAGCTGGCAATACACAACAGACTTATAAGCCTACCAAATCCAAGGCGACCGCCGCAACCCACCGAGGTGAATAACCCTAACTATTGCCCTTACCATCAAACGGTAGGCCATCCGATTGAAGATTGCTTCGTCTTCAAAGGATGGATTGAAGATCAATACCTCCAGGGGAAGTTTGTACTGTCCGAAAAGTGGAAGGTGAACCCACCACAACCGCATACTCCTAAGAAAGCAGATACACCGGGGGCAACCTGCTCCTTTATTGAAGAAGCTCCATGGGAGGTCGTGCTATCAACTAAAACCAAAAGAATGCTGAGAGACCTTCATGCGTGCCCTGCGATCGAATGGAAGGACCCTCTTGAACCTCAAATTGTCGAAGGGATGCTAAAGCGCCGCCCAACTACAAAGACTCGCGATAAGAGCCCAAATACTCACGCCCAATCGTCAAAATCTTCGAAGAAAAAGAAGAAGAAATCCAAGAAGTCCGTGAAGCCTGGAAACGAGCACACGAACTTGCAGAATCAAATCGACGCATTGGAAGAGTACAATCAAAAGACGCGAACTCCTGTCACACTGCAAGAGTTCCTCAACCACATCTTTCAAGAGGAAGATGATGGAGAGAGCTCGTCGGATGAATCCGAAGGATATGTGGCGAGTTGTAACGTAATCTCCCACTCGTTTACCGATGATGAGAAAACTCCTGGCACTAAGAAGCTGGAGGCAGAGCCTGTACCAGAGCGTGCATGGCCAACTGACGAAATGATCGACGCTTTTCTAGACTAGATTCGTCTAAAAAGTAAAGCGAATCAGGAGCGTGAGATGGCAACGTCAGAAGGAACCAAATGCAGGCGACTGAACGGAAGAGTTGAACTACCTCCGCCAGAGCGAAAGGTATCCGAAGTAGACAAGAAGATATTCAAGACGAGAAAAATGTTTGCCAAAGCCATGTCAATGGGGATGAAGCTACCACCCTCGGAAGGAAACACACACGATGGGGTGGAGAGGCACCCTGATTATTGCGCATATCACCGGAAAATATCACACCCCACGGAGGAGTGCGACGCCTTTAAGATATGGTGGCAAGGATATGTTGCTCGTCGGCAACATGTTAAGCGCATGAAACGCAAGAGCCGTCGGGAGCGAAGAAGTACTATCGATGGGCACGACAGAACTACTGGCAACTGTTACACGGTTAACGCCAGGGGATCACAAGTTCTCACCTTTGGGAGCGACTCTGATGAAGAAATGGCTCTGGGCCCTCTCTTCAAAGAATCCGTTTTAGGAAAAGAGGAGAAATCGGAGATCTGCGAGAACATTCAGCTGCGCAATCGCACACTCCCAGAAAAGAATCTCGGGCCCGTAAGTAGAAAGGACAAGGGAAAGGAAAAGGTCACTGAAGATATCACTTTAGATGACCAAGTCATGAGAGAGCTGGCTGCCAAAGACCCTCCGAGGAAGGGTAAGGTGGACTATAACATCCTCGCGCACCTAAGGAAGCTACCTTCTCAGCTTAGCATTCTCGACGCCCTCCTATTATCAAAAGAAGCGCGAGACTCACTAATTAAGGCGTTACAAGAACCTGAGCAATTCCAAGCCTTCCTCGCCACTGAAAAGATAAAGGATGAACTGGAGGAAGTGCATACGGCCGACATCACTTTCGGTAATGAAGACCTCCTTCTCGGGACGTGCGACCACAACCGTCCCCTATATGTCTCCGGATACTGCCATGATATCAAGATAGGCAAGATCCTGGTGGATAATGGATCCTCCGTCAATCTCCTTAATGTTCGGGTGTTGAAGGAAATCTGCATGAGTGTGCAACACCTCGCTCGTGACAAAATTACTATCTCCGGTTTTGATTCACAATCGTCACGGACTCTCGGATCTGTGATACTAACATTACGCTTTAGACTTCTTGTCTCCATGTCATTGACGCCAAGACCTGCTACAACGCCTTGCTCGGTCGTCCTTGGTTACACGAATACAACATCATCCCTTCTACACAACATCAGTGTATAAAGTACTTTAAGGATGGTTTCGAGTATACCGTAACAGGTGAGTTAAACCCATTTTCCGTGAATGAAGTCCGCAAATACGAAGATGCGAAGTACTTTTTGCCAGATTTCGAGGATACGGAAAGGTGTCGCAACCCGGAAAACAAAACCGCCGCCACCATCCCTGTTTTCGGGAGCGATACCGAAGAAGAGGAAGAGATAGTTTATGCAGGGCCATCTCAACGCAACAACCTGGGGACGCCCGCCCCCATGTTGGTCTTCGGAAGTGATTCAGAAGATGAAGTTAATGCCGTGTTCTCCAATCGGCTGTCAATACAAGCACCCCCTGGCGATGACCATAGTTTGCAAATCACCATGGTACCGCGAGAACACTACAAGGATCTCGACACGCTTCAGGCTAATAATGTGCAGGACCTGCAAACATTTTACGTCCCTCCCAGGCAAAGGGGTGAGAAGACGATCCTATTCTACCGATCCTCAGAGTCGAAAATAGAGAAAGAGATCTGGCATGGCGCGGATGCTACACTTGACAGGCTCCAACCCATCCGTCTGCCTAGATACTATACAAATGGATTAAAGAAGCTATTGAAGCGCCAAGGAGTACCCTTAGAACAGACCGTTCGGCAGGCTCGGTTCTACAACAGGATTTGGGATGTCCCCGGGACTCAACGCAAATTGCCCAACGGGAAGATGGAAACACTCGGGCTTGGATACGCAAGAGCCGGAAAACGGGAACGGGCTTACAGCAGCTACGCTATATATACCTTTGATGAAGAGGAGGATGCCCTGTCAGGAGATGCCAACCCCCCATCAAAACTAGACCCCGCGATTAAAGCGCCGAGTCCGTCGTTTGAGGAACGAATGGGAAAGCCTATCAGGAAAGTGGGTCAGAAAGCTCGGGAAGACCACAACCGCGAAATGGCCATCTACGAGAAGGCCAGGACGCAACGTCTATTTCAACATGCTGCAAAAGACAAAGACGCTTATCCTCGTCAATCCGTTGTACGAAAGGCCCGACGCAGAGACGGAAATAAATCAAGAAGCGGCTCGGGTTTGTCCCTCATGAAGAAGATGAGTCGAGCGTACTCCTTCCCCCGAGACAAGACGGAGAGGTTACTCAACCTCGCTATAAAACATCAAATGATCACACTTCCAGAGTCTAGACATCCTGAGCAAGCTAACAAGGCTTCTCATCTGAGTTATTGCTCTTATCACCAAGCCATAGGACATCCTACCGAAGACTGCTTCACCTTCAAGAACTGGGTCGAGGACCAGTACCAACGAGGCAGATTCGCTTTATCCGACGGCTGGAAGGTAACGCCACCACAAAAGCACGAGCCCAAGGCCGCAAGAGCAGAACCGGGTCCACCTCAGTCCGGGGAGCGGGTTCGCACTTGTTATACGATTACGATATTAGGAGAAGAGCCCGAGAACGTAGATGACCTTTCCCGGTGCTTTGAGAACAGCGATGATGAGGTGATCTCAGAATTTCCGCCCGCTCCGAAAGAACTGGAAGATAGTATACATACTACTGCAGATAACCTCAAGAAGATTGAGTTGGGATCGGCAGACGACCCACGACCGACATTTGTCAACGAGCTGTTATCCGAAGAAAGGGTGGCTGCGTTAAAGAACGTGCTTCTACGGCATAAAGACTGCTTCGCGTGGAACTACTCCGAGATGCCAGGACTAGATCCGGAGATTGCTGTGCATAAATTAGCAATATCCCCAGATATCAAGCCAGTCAAGCAGGCGCCAAGGAGGATGCGACTCGAGCTCGAGATGAGCATCAACGCCGAAGTCAAGAAGCTGATCGATTCTGGATTTATCCAAGAAGTCCAGTATCCCGACTGGATCGCCAATATCGTCCCGGTAATGAAGAAGAATGGGACGGTACGCATATGCGTGGACTTCAGGGATCTCAATAAAGCCTGTCCAAAGGATGATTTCCCAGTACCAGTAACCGAGCTAATGATAGATAACACGTCCACTCACGAGGTTTTCTCCTTTATGGATGGTTCGTCAGGATACAATCAGATAAAGATGCATCCCGAAGACCAGAAGCACACCGCTTTCCGCACCCCTTTGGGTATATTTTGCTACAGGGTTATGCCCTTTGGTCTAAAGAACGCTGGCGCTACCTATCAAAGGGCCATGACAAAGATCTTTGATGACCTCATACACGACGTCGTCGAGTGCTATATCGATGACCTCGTAGTAAAGAGCATGTCATACGAAGATCATTTAAAGCATCTGGAGACTGTATTTCGACGCCTTCGGCAATATAATTTGAAAATGAATCCCCTCAAATACGCGTTTGGAGTCTCCTCGGGAAAATTTCTGGGATTCATCGTTCGACACCGAGGTATTGAAATAGATCCGTCAAAGATTAAGGCGATCATGGAAATGCCTCCGCCAAGAACCCTCAAGCAGTTGCGGTCTCTCCAAGGGAAGCTCGCATACATCCGGCGGTTTATCGCTAATCTTTCGGGAAAATGCCGTCCTTACAGCCACCTGATGAAAAAGGGAACTCCATTCGCTTGGGATCACAAATGTCAAGGTGCACTAGACGAGATCAAGCAGTACCTGCAGAACCCTCCGGTGTTGGCCGCGCCGGTCAAGGGAAAACCCCTCATTCTTTATACGACCGCCCTCGAAGGTTCCTTGGGCGCGTTATGGGCACAAGAGAACGATCAGGGGAGAGAGAGGGCACTCTATTACTTAAGTCGAGTTCTACTGGGGGCAGAAAGCAACTACTCTCCCATTGAAAAACATTGCTTGGTGTTAATCTTCGCGATAACAAAGCTCAGGCACTATGCGTTGGCACATGAAGTCCGTCTCATTTCAAAAGTGGATCCCCTTAAATACTTGATGTCGAAAGCCATATTGACGGGACGACTCGCTAAGTGGGCCCTGCTCTTGATGGAGTTCTTGATAACGTATCAACCTCTCAAGGCAGTGAAAGGCCAGGCCATTGCCGACTTCCTCGCTGAGCACCCGATACCGGCCGATTCTCCTCTGAACTGTGATTTGCCGGACGAGCATGCATTTGATGCGATTAGCGGCGGAAGCACCTGATGGGAACTCTATTTCGATGGAGCGTCCTCCATAAAGAAGCAGAAACAAGGTATCCCAATGATCAAATCGGGGATAGGCCTCATCTTTGCAACTCCACAAGGAGGGATAATGCGCTTCGCCTTCTCCTTAATAGAGCCGAGGACAAACAATGAAGCTGAATACGAAGCTCTGATAGCAGGCCTCGAGATCGCCATCGACATGGGAATTGAAGACCTCCTTATATACGGGGATTCTCAGCTGGTCGTTAATCAAGTAAATGGTGACTACCAAACGTGCAAGCCGGAGTTGGTGAAGTACGGCGAAAAGGTGCAACAACTATTGACCCAAATTCTCTCCTATACTTTGGAGAACATACCGCGCACGGAAAACAGCAAAGCAGACGCGTTGGCTAAACTTGCTAAAGAACTGGCTGACGAGAACCTCGATGACGTCAGAATCGTGGTACAAAGCCGTCGAGTGCTCGCCCCGGCAGAAATATCTCCGGAATCATGCGAAGAAAAGGGAGCGACTGAGCAGACGACCCTACAAATAAAAGACCATGAGAAGGCCGAAGACTGGAGGGAAGTCTTCATATACTACTTTTAGTCCCACCGAATGCCCAAAGAAGCATCCTCAAGACATCAGCTCATGAAACGAGCTCTATCTTTCGCTTTCGTCAACAATATTCTATACAAAAGATCGTTTGATTCTCTATGGCTGAGATGCTTAGGACCTGACGAAGCAGAAAGGGTCATTCAGGAAGTTCATGACGGACTTTGCGGTTCTCACCAAGCAGGCATGAAGATGAAGTTAAAAATTAAACGGATGGGTTACTACTGGCCCACGATGATCCAGGACTGCCTCGAGTATGCGAAGCAATGCCACTCATGCCAGATTCATGGAGACTTCATCCACCAACATCCGAATCCACTGCACCCAACGCTGGCTAGTTGGCCATTCGAAATGTGGGGGACTGACATAGTCAGCCCCATTGAGCCAGCATCATCCCGGGGACACCGTTTTATCCTGGCGACAACTGATTACTTCTTCAAATGGGCAGAAGCAGTACCACTGAAGGAAGTGAAGACGGAGAATATCCTCCATTTCTTCAAGACGCACGTCATCTATCGGTTTGGAACCCCACGGCGGATTATCTCCGATAATGGGCCAGCCTACAGAAGCCATAAGATTAGCCGCTTCGCACAGCAGCACAATATAAACTGGAGATATTCTTCGGTTTACAATCCACGAGCTAACGGTCTGGCCGAGGCCTTCAATAAGACCTTGACGAAGATCATAAAAAAGACCGTTTCCAGGAATAAGAGAGACTGGCACGAAAAGCTGCAAGAAGCCCTTTGGGCTTATCGAACTACATTCAAGACGGCCACGAACACAACGCCGTACGCGTTGGTATTTGGGACGGAAGCAGTGCTCCCCCTCGAGATAGAGTTACCCTCTCTGCGAGTAGCAGTCCACCACGAGCTGACAAACGAAGAAAATGCTCACCTTCGGCTTGAGGAGCTTGATGCCCTCGACGAAACCCGGCTCATAGCGCAACAACATCTAGAGGCCTACAAAGCAAAGATGACGCGCTCGTACGAAAGATTGACCAGGCCGAGGACATTCCGCCAAGGCGAGCTCGTACTAGTGGTCAAAAGACCTATGATCCCCAATCGCGCCAAGCGAGGAAAATTTGAGCCAAACTATGAAGGCCCGTACATCATAGACAAGGTCTACCAGGGTGGAGCCTACCTACTCATGGAGATACACGGTGAAAGGCCTTTCAGGCCAATAAACGGCCGCTTCTTAAAGAAATACTACGCTTAATAAGCCACAGCCTAAGTCAATGATAGATGACGACGACTATGTCCGCTCACTATCTTCCTAGGCTCAAACTTTACAAGCAGCAGCCGGCCTTCCCATAGCGACGGACCGAAACGTCCTTAAACTAACAACGGACCGAAACGTCCTTAAACTAACGACTGACCGAAACGTCCTTAAACTATCGACGGACCGAAACGTCCTTAAACTAACGACGGACCGAAACGTCCCTAAAACTACTACCGCAGCATCTTTAGGCTGACGAGATAAAAAAAGAGGAGAGAGAAAGAAAAAATAAGAAAAAATATATATGAAAAAGAATTAAAAAAAAAGACGGTATGTCCATAAGCAAAATGGGCACGGATGAAAACCCGAAAGGGCTCCGTGAGTAAAAACAGCAGGGCTGCCGGCAAGCGTTCGTGAAAACCCGAAAGGGCGCGACCTTGTAAAAAAAAAGTGAAAAAGAATATAAAAAAAAAACGGTATGTCCATAAGCAAAATGGGCACGGATGAAAACCCGAAAGGGCTCCGTGAGTAAAAACAGCAAGGCTACCGGCGAGTGTTTGTGAAAACCTGAAAGGGCGCAACCTTGTTAAAGAACACTTACAAGATCCTCTCGACCTTGTAAGGAGAAACCACCCGCGTGAGATCCTTACGACTCACAAAGGAGCAACACACTTAGGGATCCTCATGATTCCTAAGGAGAAAATACACTTACGAGATCCTCACGACTCGTAAGGAGAATTCTCTTCTGGGACCCTCACGGCTCATGAGATTTGAAAGTCTTAAGTTACAGAAACCTAAACCTGTTCTTAAGCAAATCCTCCACAACCTTCGATATTGCCCTACAAGAGGCTCAATACTGACCCTTGTATACAATCCACGGGCGCGAAAAAACATTTCCCCAGCAAAGTCCCACCCGTGACTAGGGATATGCCCACATGGTGAACAACCCTTATAATTCCTCTCGACTTATAAGGAGAAAACCCTCTTGTAGGATCCTTACGACTTACAGAGGAACATACACTTAGGAATCCCCACGATCCCTAAGGAGAAAATACACCTGCAAGATCCTCACGACTTGTAGGGAGAAATACCTTTGTGAGACCCTTACGGCTCACGAAGTCAAAAGCCTTGGTCGACAGGACCCTTAACCCTGTTTACTAAGCCACCTTTGTTCAATACCGACAGAAGCAAATGATGATTCGCTCCTGGCAACATCCCAGTTGCAGCGGTGCTGATGCCGAAATCGGTGTTCAAAATCCAAGGTTGCGGCGAAAAAGCTAGCAAGCCACACATGCCTACAAAATAGCCGAAATGATGGGGCAACTTGCAATAAAAAGAAGGCATAAAAAATAGCCGAAATGATGGGGCAACCCGCAATAAAAAGCAGCGAGTAGAAAATAAATAAATAGCCGAAATGATTGGGCACCGCGAAAAATAGCCGAAATGATAGGGCAATCGCGACCTTCGCGATATAAAAGCTGAAACGATAGAGCATCGCGGAAAAAGAAATAAAATAAAAATAAAATGTATGCCTTACAGGTGATGTTCCATCACACCCTGTATACAATCCAATGGCAGAAACAAAAAGGGAACATACCTCCCTCCCCCAGGTTTCACCAAAGAAAGAAGCTAAAGCTCGACGGGCCACAAGCGACCTAGAGATCAGCTCAACATTCGTCTCGTAACAACGGACACAACTTCAAGCTAAGCGGAACAGCGGCAACTCCCAGTTCCATGGCTCGGTGGTATACATATCGCCAACAGTCAAACCTCCATCCCGTGAAATGCGGGTATATTCAGCAAAATTCCTGGTTACGTGGAACGCGGATAATGTCACTCTTTGACCCCGTGGAAAACGTCCAGAGCGGATCCTGGTCCTCGCAGAGCACGGCAGTGAACCCGTGTGAAGCATCCAGAGCGGAGCCTAGTCCTCGCCGAGCGCGGCAGTGAACCCGTGTGAAGCATCTAGTGCGAAATTCCTGGTCACGTAGAACGCGGATAATGTCAATCTTTGACTCCGTGGAAAACGTCCAGAGCGGAGCCTAGTCCTCGCCTAACGCGGCAGTGAACCCGTGTGAAGCATCTAGTGCAAAATTCCTGGTCACGTGGAACGCGGATAATATCACTCTTTGACCCCGTGGAAAACGTCCAGAGCGGAGCCTAGTCCTCGCCTAACGCGGCAGTGAACCCGTGTGAAGCATCTAGTGCAAAATTCCTGGTTACGTGGAACGCGGATAATGTCACTCTTTGACCCCGTGGAAAACGTCCAGAGCGGAGCCTAGTCCTCGCCGAGCGCGGCAGTGAACCCGTGTGAAGCATCTAGTGCAAAATTCCTGGTCACGTGGAACGCGGATAATGTCACTCTTTGACCCCGTGGAAAACGTCCTGAGCGGAGCCTAGTCCTCGCCTAACGCGGTAGTGAACCCGTGTGAAGCATCTAGTGCAAAATTCCTGGTCACGTGGAACGCGGATAATGTCACTCTTTGACCCCGTGGAAAACGTCCAGAGCGGAGCCTAGTCCTCGCCTAACGCGGCAGTGAACCCGTGTGAAGCATCCAGAGCGGAGCCTAGTCCTCGCCGAGCACGGCAGTGAACCCGTGTGAAGCATCTAGTGCAAAATTTGTAAGTGCACGGCGGCGCCCCGGCCGTCAATCCGACGGCCAAATGCGGAAGCGGTGATAAACTTTAATTTTACTTGAACTGGCAAACCGCCGCGCACTAATACCCGGATCGAACCACTAACTAGTCCTAGCTATCTATAAGAAAGGGAAGAGAGATATACCGACAGATCCGAGTCCTCCGGTCTTCTCGTCGTCGTCCCGATCTCCTGCGGAATGTCCCGTCTCCTCCTCGTCGCCGGAAGTGCACCACATCGCCTACTTCTTTTACGGGCTCCCACCTCAATGCCGAGGCAACTCGGGCACGAAGCTGGCTAGTCGACGTGCCCAAGATATGCTGTAGAATGTGTAGTGAGCTATATCTCTTTTGGGGTTCATGGAGATGCCTTTTGTGGTGGAGGAAAAAGAACTTGGAATTTTGGAGAGTCTTCTTGTGTGATTTTTGGAGCATCAAGAGAACCAAAAATTGCCACTCATGAAAATGAAATCCCTTCTCTTTTGGAATGGCCGGCCCCCCCTTTTCCATGTGTGATTGGAGAGAGAAAAAACAAAGACAAGAGGGTGGGTGGAACAATAATGCAAAAGGGAATCATGAAAGAACATGATAACAAATACATCCACACACAACCAACCTCACCCCTCATCATCATCAACAATCATGACTTTAAAAGTCAAGTCATGATGGAGTCAAAACAAGTCAATGATGGTGCACATCATGAAAACCATCATGATGCAACAAGATGCAAAGAACCCCTTCCACTAATGCCTATTTGCAACAATGCAAATAAACCCTCCTCCACCAATCTTCGGCCAATGAACGGAACAATGGAAATCGGCCGAAACGGAAAGCAAACTGGCAACTCCAGAAAACTGGTCCCGTAATAAATTACAGGAAAACCCCGATACTGTGCATACACACCCGCATCTGTATTTCGACCGAAATACAAATGCAATGAGACAAAGTCCACACTGTACTATACTAGGATCCGGCTTAAACCAAAGCCGGCTAGTAATATCTGTTCGATCCTGATCCGTGCAATACCGCACGTATCTGATCGAACCCTGCCATATACCCATACGGCCTGTAGTACAAACTGTCCGATCCTGATCCGTGCAATACCGCACGTATCTGATCGGACCTTGCCATGTCTCCATACGGCCTCTACAACCTTTCGCCCGAAAGCTGAGTAACAGAATGTGGGGGACTCTAAAGACTCATCAACACCTTGGTTGTGGATTTAACCACTAGCACGTTAGAGGTATAAGCCAATACATAACGGGCCACCAGGTATTGACCAAAAGGGACGTCTGTGAGCGAACTCAGCCTGACAACCCTACTGAGCCTGTCAGTGACAATATCCGTACAGTCCGGTCCGTTCGTCTATGAGCATCGCATGGCGGGCCTAGGGGGTTGGTAAAAGTCAGACCCCCAAAAGCGGTACAAGTCGTGTCGGAGTGTAGCCCAGAACACCCTGAGATACTACTGGAATACCTACCAGTAAATCTCCTTGCCTCGGCCGAGGGCTTCATGTAATGGCTCTCCTAGACACAGCACGACCTCACCCCCAATACCGGGAGAGACGAACCCCTGAAGATACGCTCACTGCCTCCATGTGGCTCGGGACTGTACCCAACTAAAACCTGTTTGCACGACTCCTTTGAGCCGTGGTAGGGTAGTAATCAAAGTACAGTGGGAACTCACACGAGACAAATGACGATCCCCAGGTCGATGAACTAACCTGTACACATGTCACCAGGGAACTGCCATCTGACATCTGGTATATGACCAACTAGCATGTTCCCGGCGAGTCCTGTCCGGTGTACTCATAACCCAATGAGCACCTGTATACATCTTAGGTGATCCAACTGACACCAGTGGCTTGTGAGACCGGCCACCGCCCCTCGTCGGGGTCTCGACTGTATACACTAGTCTACTCTGGAGTATCGATGCCCTGTCTCGAAACTCACACGACTAGGGACCATTTAAGGATATGCTTATAGACCCCCAGCTCCCACTTATATGATCGTCCTCATACTGCTGGTGGTCAAGCAAGAATCCTAGGGGCTCTATCAACGTGTAATAGCGACATGTCAGGTCACCTAAAACAGTACACGATGATAAAGGTAAACCAGATAGCATACTATCATCTCGAGTAAGACTGTCCTACCGGGATAGGTCCTCCATCAATCATTGCAATCACGTACCTGTGACCTAATAATTGACTCTGAGGGCACTATCTCCAACAATCTCCCACTTGCACTTAAGGCTAATTATTGCGATGCCGCATACTCACAGCCCGTGTGATACCGAACACCCAACTCCTCTACTAGTCAGTCTCACAAAGCTCGTTTGCGAAACTATTGCGTTCGAGGAATAGCCTTAGTGAGTGGATCCGCTTTGTGGTATCTTTCTATGTCTCTCTATATCTCAAGTTCGCGGAGAAAACCATCTCCCGAAAAGAGCAATACCTGTCTTAGAATGTGTCTGGATGTCTGATGGGACATAGCTCATAAATGAACTCCAAATCATAAATGAACTCCAAATCCAAACTTCTTAGACTGTATCGTCAACTGAACTCAATCAGTATCCTGCGCCATGCCACCCTCAGTATTGCCTTGGACCACCTGTCCAAAATACTGCCCCTCATCAGAAGGAAAAACTATAACTCTGACAACCTCCTTGTCGTCCATGTCACCTTGGAAGCCTGGAATGATAACTGTCTCCTGAATATGGCTGTCGTTATCATATCCCTAGAACATTCACTTATGTTCTAAAACTGCTTCCGACCGTTTCTCCAGGATTGGATTAATGTCAGCTTATTGCATCCAGTGCAAGAACAATATCTGGTGTGGTACATGACATCTCACGATTGACTCAATTGCCTGAGCAAGTGATCTGCCAATCATGCACATCCCTCTCCCCTTTAGTCTGTAAGACACCTTTAGAGAGGGTGACCCCATTACCTGCAGGCACACTACCGTACCAGGAGTCATCCATTCTAAATACCCTTAGAATGCTGTCTAAGTACCCAGATTGGGAGACCACCCAAATCTAGATCTAAAACCATAGATCTAGTAACCAGTATGTCTGATATAAAATCCATTTCCTTTGTGGAGAAACCACTGTGTGACGACCAAAGTATAACCGATTGTAGTATAGGAGTTTTACTTCCTACTCTGTGTATGTCATCCAAATACCAGGATATCACACCCTACTACCTTCTCAACAGATCCATCCCCTATTCTGATGAAGTCAAACCTATGACTGTCACGTCAGAAATAGATGATCTATCTCCGCTACTGGTGCTTCAGTCTGTAAATAGACATAAGCTACCTGTCCACCAATACTTCCGCTGCTCCCACTGACTACGACAACCCTCTAGCAGAGTCATATACACGTACACTTCTAAAACTAGTTTAGAACGACGCTATACTCATCCTCCCGCCGGGTCTCGCAGCCTGGAACAACAGCAATGGTAATTGTGGGTAAACAAGAACTTCCCTGTCACCGTCCTTGAGGCTACCGTAGTACCTCTCGGGTGCCTGAAGTTACCCACCTTATCTGCGGAGTGGCCAATGGAATGTCAATCCAGATTGAATCTTTAGGTTCCTTGTCAAATCTTCAGTAATCGTTCGTGGTTCTGGAATCACCTCCAGTTCTACCATACTCCCACTACTGTTTTCTGAAAAAAAATCCATTTTTAATAAAACTGTGGCGAGTCTAGAACAATATCGCTATTGTTCATCCAGATGGTAGAAAGTCAACCCGCGTCATAGCCTGGGTCAACCCACAAACAGCCATTACAGAAGCGTGCCTTTAGTTGTCCAGTGTCTGGTTTTAAGCATAAGCCGGACAACTCCCCGTACCTTAACATCGTTAAGATATGAACTGTTCTATATCCCATATAGGACCAGAGGCACTGATTTAATTGAACCAGATTCAAATCATGCAACTGTCTCCAGTGCATATCAACTAAATGGGAGGAGGCCGATCAGCGTTACTCAACTTAGGAATGCTTCCAATTATGAGTAACCTGAAAGAGAAGCAAGATCTCTTAATCATTACTGTCAACTGAATACCATACACAAGTACCTACATCTTCGATCACTTTGAAGAATCCCGATACTTGCAATACCTGGTTCTCTACTTTATTCAAATACCTATAACTTCTCAACATTCAGACCCTGTGTTTCCGCGAAACACCTGTCTAAAAACTAGAGAAGTCATAAGTAAACCGAATATAGTACGAGGACCAACCCCTCTGTCCTGATGGACCCTGGACAACATACAATACTCTGTATAAGTCCCTTGAGTCTGATAACTCATTCACTGTGTGTCGTAGGTTGAAAACTGTACTTATGGTTAAGAAGAATTACACCGCTGCTTAATGCTCCTTACCTAACCATCCACTGATATAGGTAAATGTCGTAGACATAATTTCAGAAAGGTATATCTCACTCTATGAAAATAGACGTACAGATATATTAATTTGAAATTGGTGCATAACAGCGGATATTCAAAACCAAATATTTGCCGACCGGCAAACAACCCAGGTGACTTCCTCAAATATCACCGATTACAACGAATCCCGATATAATGAGGATGATCATCCAATTCCCAATAACTTACTCCCACTCATCATCTGTAAAACCATACAGATGTGAGAATCATACCTGGTAAATACATACCCTGGAGCAAGTGTCTAATCGGGAAATCAGTTTTCCTTTAACAGTACACAGTGAGACTGAAACATCGAAATGTTTCGATGGGGTATCCTGGTATTCCTAGTAATGCCTCTTCCAGATTCACGACTGTAACCGTATAATTCTTTGCCACCTCTCCAAATCCCTTCATATGTCTTTAGTCTTTACCTTCTGCACACCCCTTTAGGCCAAATGGTTTTCTTCCTTCCCTACCGTTCGGCACCAGCCTATGGTTTGGAAGAAGACTATCCAATTAGCATAATGGGTGTACTGTCCCAATCCTAGGAACACTCGCAATGAGAGAGGGTGAAGATAAAAGACAACCGAATAAACCTTATTCCTATTTCTCCTGGACCATAATCCATCCCCGAACTGGAACAAGTTCCTTTCGAGTTCGTATATAACCATACGATGGAGTATCCAATAAACTGTGGATCTTCGTAGTGATACGGAGTGTCCTGGAGAAATACAAAGGTGATTTTAGGATTGGCGAAGGAATACTTGGTTTGGTCGTGAATATCTGTTGCAATTTACTTTGCCCTCTTACTAATCCCTTGCTTTGTCTGAACTTAATACCTTCTGTACACCATCGTCAGGCTAATTGGTTTTCTTCATTCCCTACCGGTCGGCACCAGCCTAAGGTTTGGAAGAAGACTATCCAATTCGCGTAATAGGTGTACTATCTCCTAAACCAAGGAGTACTCGCAACCTGAGAGAAGGTAAAAGGAAAAGACAACTGAATAATCCTATCCGTTTTCTCCAGAACCTGAAACCATCCTCGAATAAATTCCTTCGAGTTCGTATCTAACCATACGATGGTTTTGTCCAATGGAAGTGGACGTTCGTAGTAACACGGGGTGTCCTGGAGAAAAGGGTAAAAGTAGGTGTGGCAATGAGGTTTGCAACTCTGACAATCCAAAAGCCGGTGTTAAGAAGGTTCGGTCAACTTGGTCACTGAGTCATAGTCTTAGGGTCGGGTCAAATGGTCGCTGCCAGAGAGAGAGAAAAGAAACACTCAGCGTGCACTCTAACCTAGATCAGAATGGTTACCAATTTATCTAATCTGGAAACCTCCCACTGTACCGTCAAATTCTCCTCCAAACCTGAAAGAAGAATTAGTCGGGAACACCCGAGGAGTAAACTAACTCATCAGTGGGAATCGGGATCCAACTATCATCGCATGATAACGTGACGGAATCCGCTCACATCATCATACTCCAGATGGTATGCGCATATCTGGCAAGTTTCAGTTCTTTTGAAACTCCCGATGTGATTTCTGCCCCATGCTCTTATGACCTTGGCGAAGGTCAACAAATCATAAGTCACATGTCAAGTTCTACCCGTCATTATCCAGGTTAATTTGAATCCACCCGTACAAGCCCTTGACGAAGGTCAACAAGGCTATACGACTGTCCCAAACCAACGCATCTATCTATGCAGCAGAAAGGTAACAAGCAGCTACCATACACTATGCCTTGACGAAGGTCAACAAACACAGCATGAATACTACGTGCTACCCGTCTGAAACGACGGAGGGCTACGAATGGTTTCTGGCGAAAACCTTTAACGTAATGAACTTGATATCGTTGAAGGAACGGATAGCTTTTTTAAAAATATAGTGACGAAAACCTTCGCTAAAGAGGTCACTCCCGGTGAAGGGATCTCGGCTCTTTCCCCGTAGAATGGGGTGCAGGATATTCCAACTGAATACCATGGTGCAAAGCAAAAGTAATCGGCTATAGTGAAGTCATTGCCCTGACGCAAACTTTTTGTCCAAGGGGTCACTCCCGGTGAAGGGATCTCGGCCCTTGCCTCGTCAACTGAGGAGCAGGATATTCTAAATGAATACCGCGATGCAAAACAAAAGTGAACGTCCTTGCAATAACAGCTTTTTGAAAAGTGTTCCAACAACATCAGATTAGGTTTGTTTTTAACTTGCATTGATCCGAATCAACGCAGTCCCATCAATTGATCACACCAAAAAGAACGAAAATATACTGATGTACGTATATGCCATCCGCATTCGCCACTGGGTCCCGTCATTACCCGTTAGGTTAGCTAACTAACGACAGAGCGGGGACTGGACTAGCGCGGATGTAAAACATATACAACATCTACTAATATATATACCAATATATTATATTCGCTCAAGGCGTGAATAAAATGCAACATCACAGAGAATGAACAGCATCACAGAAACAATACAGATATCTGGGATCCCCGGGTTTCACAGAGCCACTACTGAAACCCGACGTTCCCCTGGTCGTGTGGATAGCCTGCGCAATGTAAACCTAGACCCCTACGGGCGCGGCAAGTTACCCGCCAAAACCTGAAGCGAGGCAGCCCCCTTCAGCGCCGTGAATGGACCACCCAGCACTTCACGGAATCCGGTAACTTGGGCACCCCTCCTGGGTCAACCTGTACCCCCTACGAGTGCGGCGAATATCCCGCCAATCCTAGAGTGAAGCCCCCTCCGTCTCAATGCCATGAGATGCGGGCTTGTTGCCCTCTAGAACCCGGCTATCCGTGCACCCCTCCGCGGGGCAATCCTAGTACAGAAAGTAAAATATACATACAACGGGTACATCGACCGCAACCTGGCCGTGCCCCAAAATAATAATACAATCAGGCAGTGACGGCAGTCCACATGTCGGACGCTCGCCCCGCAATATCAAAAGTACATAATACAACCACAACTGTACTAGCATTGCATCCAGGCTATCCCCCACGACCGATCCGCAACATCACAGCAAAAACAGAACATCAACGTGAAAGTCACGTTCGCAAATCCGTCTAACCGGACTATAGCAGTTAGACAGGATTTACCGATCGAGTGACATTCACGGTCGCAGATATAATGTAAATACTGTGAAAATGTGTTTAAAATATCCGCTCGATCAAAAATTAACAAGTGGGCCCCCAAGTACTACTGTAGCACATCAAGAAAATCTGGGCCCAAAATTAATATTCCAAAACCCATATTTTAAGTCCACAAGCCCTCTGGAAAAAGCTGGTGAGCTGAACCCAACTACCTGCGGCGGAACCGCGGCCAACAAGGGGTTATGGCCGCGGTTCCGCGGTCGTACGGAGGGTTCAGGGAACCAAAATTTTCCAGTGGTCTTAGGGTACTCTGTACATCATTCTGCAATCACCTGAAAAATTTTTCGAGACCAAAAATTTTCAACAGAAACTGATGCGAACTAAAATGCAGTTTTGGAACATTCGATCGATCGAAACAGAAAAACACATTACACCAAGCTAGACTATGTTAATGGCGAGGCTCTGATACCACTGTAAGTGCACGGCGGCGCCCCGGCCGTCAATCCGACGGCCAAATGCGGAAGCGGTGATAAACTTTAATTTTACTTGAACTGGCAAACCGCCGCGCACTAATACCCGGATCGAACCACTAACTAGTCCTAGCTATCTATAAGAAAGGGAAGAGAGATATACCGACAGATCCGAGTCCTCCGGTCTTCTCGTCGTCGTCCCGATCTCCTGCGGAATGTCCCGTCTCCTCCTCGTCGCCGGAAGTGCACCACATCGCCTACTTCTTTTACGGGCTCCCACCTCAATGCCGAGGCAACTCGGGCACGAAGCTGGCTAGTCGACGTGCCCAAGATATGCTATAGAATGTGTAGTGAGCTATATCTCTTTTGGGGTTCATGGAGATGCCTTTTGTGGTGGAGGAAAAAGAACTTGGAATTTTGGAGAGTCTTCTTGTGTGATTTTTGGAGCATCAAGAGAACCAAAAATTGCCACTCATGAAAATGAAATCCCTTCTCTTTTGGAATGGCCGGCCCCCCCTTTTCCATGTGTGATTGGAGAGAGAAAAAACAAAGACAAGGGGGTGGGTGGAACAATAATGCAAAAGGGAATCATGAAAGAACATGATAACAAATACATCCACACACAACCAACCTCACCCCTCATCATCATCAACAATCATGACTTTAAAAGTCAAGTCATGATGGAGTCAAAACAAGTCAATGATGGTGCACATCATGAAAACCATCATGATGCAACAAGATGCAAAGAACCCCTTCCACTAATGCCTATTTGCAACAATGCAAATAAACCCTCCTCCACCAATCTTCGGCCAATGAACGGAACAATGGAAATCGGCCGAAACGGAAAGCAAACTGGCAACTCCAGAAAACTGGTCCCGTAATAAATTACAGGAAAACCCCGATACTGTGCATACACACCCGCATCTGTATTTCGACCGAAATACAAATGCAATGAGACAAAGTCTACACTGTACTATACTAGGATCCGGCTTAAACCAAAGCCGGCTAGTAATATCTGTTCGATCCTGATCCGTGCAATACCGCACGTATCTGATCGAACCCTGCCATATACCCATACGGCCTGTAGTACAAACTGTCCGATCCTGATCCGTGCAATACCGCACGTATCTGATCGGACCTTGCCATGTCTCCATACGGCCTCTACAACCTTTCGCCCGAAAGCTGAGTAACAGAATGTAGGGGACTCTAAAGACTCATCAACACCTTGGTTGTGGATTTAACCACTAGCACGTTAGAGGTATAAGCCAATACATAACGGGCCACCAGGTATTGACCAAAAGGGACGTCTGTGAGCGAACTCAGCCTGACAACCCTACTGAGCCTGTCAGTGACAATATCCGTACAGTCCGGTCCGTTCGTCTATGAGCATCGCATGGCGGGCCTAGGGGGTTGGTAAAAGTCAGACCCCCAAAAGCGGTACAAGTCGTGTCGGAGTGTAGCCCAGAACACCCTGAGATACTACTGGAATACCTACCAGTAAATCTCCTTGCCTCGGCCGAGGGCTTCGTGTAATGGCTCTCCTAGACACAGCACGACCTCACCCCCAATACCGGGAGAGACGAACCCCTGAAGATACGCTCACTGCCTCCATGTGGCTCGGGACTGTACCCAACTAAAACCTGTTTGCACGACTCCTTTGAGCCGTGGTAGGGTAGTAATCAAAGTACAGTGGGAACTCACACGAGACAAATGACGATCCCCAGGTCGATGAACTAACCTGTACACATGTCACCAGGGAACTGCCATCTGACATCTGGTATATGACCAACTAGCATGTTCCCGGCGAGTCCTGTCCGGTGTACTCATAACCCAATGAGCACCTGTATACATCTTAGGTGATCCAACTGACACCAGTGGCTTGTGAGACCGGCCACCGCCCCTCGTCGGGGTCTCGACTGTATACACTAGTCTACTCTGGAGTATCGATGCCCTGTCTCGAAACTCACACGACTAGGGACCATTTAAGGATATGCTTATAGACCCCCAGCTCCCACTTATATGATCGCCCTCATACTGCTGGTGGTCAAGCAAGAATCCTAGGGGCTCTATCAACGTGTAATAGCGACGTGTCAGGTCACCTAAAACAGTACACGATGATAAAGGTAAACCAGATAGCATACTATCATCTCGAGTAAGACTGTCCTACCGGGATAGGTCCTCCATCAATCATTGCAATCACGTACCTGTGACCTAATAATTGACTCTGAGGGCACTATCTCCAACAAAATTCCTGGTCACGTGGAATGCGGATAATGTCACTCTTTGACCCCGTGGAAAACGTCCAGAGCGGATCCTGGTCCTCGCAGAGCACGGCAGTGAACCCGTGTGAAGCATCCAGAGCGGAGCCCGGTCCTCGCCAAGCACGGCAGTGAACCCGTGTGAAGCATCCAGAGCAAATACCGGACTGTGGAGTCCTTAAAATCCACGGACTATGACGTCCTTAACCTCGACCATGATATCTTAAAACTAACGATCAACCACCCCGATTCCCTACAGATTTTGCCTTGGTTTAAGGGTACATCTCTTCACTCCTTTGATGCCCGGCGTTGTAATTCCTCAACGTCTTCAAAGAGGTGACGGGTCCCTGCAACCAAACACCGGACTATGGAGTCCCTAAATCCACGGACTATGAGGTCCTTAACCTTGACCGTGATGTCTTAAAACTAACAGCGGACTGTGGAGTCCTTAAATCCACGGACTATGAGGTCCTTAACCTTGACCGTGACGTCTTTAAACTACGATACCTTGAGAGATCCCTGACTCCGTGAAACACGGATAAGGATGATCACATCCGGCACTCGCAGGCCCTCACGACCTGTAAGGAAGAAAAACTCTCTTGTGAGATCCTTACGACTCTCAAGGGAAAACCCGCTTAAAGATCCTCACGATCTTTAAGAAGAACTCACACCTATGGGATCCTCTCGACCTGTAGGGAGAAAAACTCTTTATGAGACCCTCGTGGCTCGTAAAAAGCAAAAGTCTTAGGAAGCAGATCTTAACCCTGAGTCCTGAGCCATTGCTGTCCTGCGAGGAGATTAAGATAGAATATCCGCAGAATACATTCAATGAAAAGGGGACACATCATTGAGAAGAAAAATGTATCTTTTATTCATAAACCAAAATGGGTACAAAGTACAATTCATGAAAGAAACAAAAAGAAAATACTCTCATCCATGAGTATGTACAAAAAGGAAGGAAAAGATACAAATGTTTCAAGCCGGCGGGCGATTCAGCAACTTGGTCAGCTCATCCTGCTTTTGTTGGACCACGGCTTCATGACGCAAGATCTCCAAAATACGAGCCTCCGCCTGCGCCTGCTGGGCCTGGTACGAAGCAAGCCGGGCTTCAAGCTCTTTCTCAGTGGCCTTATGAGCCTCGACCCTCTCACGAGTGAACGTGGCAGCTTTATCGAGAGCCACCACCTCTTTGATGGACTCCTGAAGCACCCGCCAGAGTTCATACTCTTTGTTGGCTTTGGCTGTGAGATTGGCTTGAAGCTCGCCCAGCGCCTTGTAGGCTAGCTCCCTCTCCGAGAACTTGCGACCAAGCCTCTTCTCACATGACGTCATGTTTGCCGCGCACCGTGCTATAAGCCCCCGTAACTCCGCCTTTGCAGCCACGGCCTCCGAGGAAAGGTGAGAACATTCGAGGGCGTGCAAGCAAGCCTCCACCCGCCAGCAGAACTCCACCCAGACTCGCACCACCTCTTGGTGGTGGTAGGTGGCAAGAAAAGGAAGAGAACCGTTAGCCTCGGCAGCGAATGCTTCAGCCGTGGTCGTGCTGCCAGCACGAAGCTCCTCGATCAGAGACGACAAGGAGGCGAGGCTTAATTGGGCCAAGCGTTCTGAAGCCCGCAAGGCATAAGGGCCGGGCGGCATCACGATGCGCGACTCCAACGCCGTGGAAACTGGCAGAGCTGTTCAAATTTGGAGGACGTCAGCAAAATTCTTAAGCAAAGAACGAGTGAGAGTGTAATGAAATGTCGCTCACCGACAGTCGTGCAAGTAGGAGCTGAAGGCTCCCCTGGCCCTTCGAGAACCTCGACCTCATCATCGGCTTCCAGAACTGTAGAAAACATCAATGTCAGTACGCAAAATAACGACGATGCTATGAGAAGGGATGGACGACACCAACCTTGCCCAGACGAGAGGACAATGCGTTGGGGGGAGATCGCCTGTGGAGCTGCCATCTCCAATAAACGCTGAAATGACTGTCGAGGCGACAGATCAGCGATCGTGGCCGCCAAACCGCGCAATTCTGGGAAAGATAAAAGAGTTCAGACTATGAAAGGGTTGCTAAATTAAAACGCAGAGGGATACCTTCAACACTCCTCCCATTCTGAGCCGGGGGGATAGCAGCTTCAACGGTCTCCACCGTGACCTCAGGCTCCGACAAAGGAAGAGTAGTCCCGACTACCCCTCTTCCAGCCTTTGGGCCGCCCTCAGTAAGAGTCATTGGGGCGGCGGCCTCCAAAAGAGCCTCCCCCAAAGGGGCAGGCGCTCCCTGACCAAGAACCGCCGCTGGAGGTTCTACCATGAGAGGAGCAGCCTCATCAGCCCCCCCACACCCAGCAAGGCTTCATTGAGAATTTCGGCGGGCTTTAGCTTTAGTGGGCCAGTAGGGAGCTCCCCCAGCGTCAAAGATTCTGCACGGTTCAAATAAGAATAATGATACATATGCACAGGCATAAATAATCGGAAAGACTACAAAGGAAGCACAACGTACCTATACGCAAAGAAGCCCTCAATATGGCTTCTTCAAGCCGCTGCTCCTTCTCAAGGAGGTGGGCTCGCCGGGGTTCAAGGGTAGACTCATGACCGCCGGTCCACAAAGAGAGTGCATCAGCTGCGTCTTCTGAAGCAGCCTGCTTCAAAGCCCTTTCCCCCCATTCCTCCAAAGGGCCGATAAATCGCCGCCGAATCCACGAAGGGTCTTCGTAAAAAAATTACAGCGGGATAAGACTTCTTCGGAACCTTGGCGTTATGAGATGCGTCTTTTGAGCGCCGTATGGCCTCGGCCAACTGTGCAGCCTCCTCATCAGCCGAACTCGGGAAGAGAAGTCCAGCGTCTGACCCTTGAAGGGCCAATGGTTCGTCTTCAAGGATAGGCTCAGACTCCACCACAGAATCAAGCGGGGCGGTAGCCGCTTTCCTCCGCCGTTTAGACCCAGAGCCGGTCGCTGAGGATGACCGCTTCCTCCCTCGCGAAGCCTTAGGGCGGCGCTGGCCTACATCGCCCTCAGCGCCCTCATCCCTGTTACTCTCGCTCGGTGCCACAACCGAGGACGACATCGCCATTGTCGACGCCACGGGAGGCGGTGCCGCCACCGGCAGGGGTGCTACTACTGGGGCCCGTTTACCTCGCGATCGAGAACCCAAGGGCATACCAGCTATTGGAGTAAGGTCTACCCCGGACTCCCCCGGAATGAGCGCGGAGCCAATCTCCCTCAAAGGAAAGCGGACTGGAACCCTCGGTCGTAGCTTAGCTCCAGGAACCAGAGGAGGGGCATCGTGGCCGAGAAGCACCCTCCTTTCCTCAAGAATGATTGGGCTGACCCGATGAAGATACCAACCCGCAAACGCGCCCACGCATCGGGGCATGTACTCGGCTTCAGGGACCATGAAATAAGAGCCGGTATTCAGCCTCATGAAATGATGAGCGGCATCACGAACAGCATCGAGCGAAGGGATCGGGGCAACTATAAAAGCCTCGAAAGGAACGCCCTGGTCGTATCCAAGCTGTCGGGCAAATCGATGCGGATTGTACCGCATGAAAAGAGCTGCACTGTCCTGGCGAAACACCAAGTAGCCGGGTCTAATTGTATACAAATGCGCGGCCTCCCGGGGCTTCAAAGAAGGTGCGTTGTCTTTCGACTGGTCCCAGAGTTGTTGAAGGGGACCCGAAGGAGTAGACAAGACCCGATCATTAAAAACCAACCCGCCAGCGGTGGCATGAAGAGAAATCAGCACCCGAATAGCCCCGAATTGAGTCGGGTCGGCGGCAGAAGCATCCACTAATCGCATAAGTCGTGGAAAAGGGTAGGCATCGTAAAATGAGGGCCTCTGATGCATGGCGAAAGCCCCCAATACGTGCATTTCGATCCAGGACGTGAAATAATGAAGCGAAAAGTTTACCACATCCACGCCGGGCGTAGAGGTATTAGCTGCGGTGCCCAATCCATTATAGAGGTGCGCCAAGGCCGGGATGCCGATGGCCAACCGCGTCCCCTCAGCAATACGATGAGCCGGGTAGATGACCGAGGCTCTCATGAAGCGGCGATGCATGGGGATAACGAACCAACTAAGCCAAACACTGACAAACCCCACGAAGAATGTTTCCTCATCCATACCGGGTGCTGCAACGGACTCAAAAGACATCGGCGACACGATGGGAATATAATATTGTGGCAGGTCCGATTCAGCGGTCGGTAGCTTCTTCGGACCAAACCCAAAGGGGTCTTTGATGTTAGCAAACTTCGGAGCAGTCTTCGATATGACGTCCTCACGAAGGAAGCAGGAAATGAAGCTTTTAAAAGTAACACCCTGCTCCTCAGATTCAGTGAACAATCGATCAAAAATACCCAGCGCCTTGATTAAGCTGGGGCGCTTGTGGCGAACGGCGTTCTCAACAGACAAGCCGTCAGCCGGTGCAGACTCGGGCTCAAAGACATACTCGTCAGGAGGCAACAACTCCTCATACAGTGCACCCCTGATCGGCAATCCCGAGATTTCATAAAATTCTGCAAGAGAGATCGAGACTTCACGATCTCCTAGGATGAAAGTGTTGGTAGGAAGATTCCATTGGTTTAAAAACGCCTTAACCCACCAGGCATGCGGGGACTTATAATGGAAGAGTGACGCGTATATGGCCTGATAAAGCCCGACTTTCTGCAACCGCGCCCGATGGGCAGAAAGGATGTAACGAGCCCAGAGAAGGTAGCCCGTAGGATGCCTAGGAGTGAGCCCTATCTTATAAATTTGCCCCCACGGGTGGGCCTCACCCTGACAGATACGCCGTCCCAAGATGTCTATGGCCGGGATCGGATGGTTCGGAATGCCGGTCGTCGAAGGCTCCAGCCTCCCCGTTGGAGTCCAGTTGGGCATTTCCACAGCAAAAACTGTCCTCGGAGGATCCATCGGTAAAAATGGGAAAGTGGGCTCCGTCGGCACCGCGCAAAGAAAACTCCGGCGACCCTGAATAATCTGACTGTACCAAGATCCCCATTGAAGAAGGTTGGTGCAGTTCGGGTCATGGGCCCGAATCATCGCCATCGCTTCCTCATCAGATGGTGACTGAGGAAAAGCAGCCTCCGAGCGAGAAAATGGAAAGCGTGGAACAGAAGCCATCGCACCGGAAATCCAATAAAGGAAGACCGTTAAAAGAAAAGTTAGCAATATATATTCATGTATGAACATGAAGACTAGTTGAAGAAAGCAACAGCAGAGTTTCCTGGGGCCATTGGCTACAAAACACATGAGCCCCACAAAATCCGAATGACGGCTCATTAATAATAAGACCAAATGGTTACAATAAAACAAAGGGAATATCCTCATTTAATAAAGAATGATGGCCATGCACATTCCCCCCAACAGGATCTGTCTCGGGCGCTACAATGAATCCAACAAGATCAAAGGAATTAAATTCCCACAGAAGACATCATTACAAAACCACCATTTCATTAATTGCAGAAGAACAATCTCGGGCCAAGAGACCCCAGGAAGCCTCTGTGTGAAGAAATCGAATTCTTCATTGGAATTAAAATTCCTTATTAAGAAAAGGGAATTAAATTCCCAGAAACATTTTCGAATGGAATTAAATTCCATGGATTTGAACCGCCGTCATCATCTCCCTAAGGATCATCTAAACCCTAAGAGATCTACTGTGGGAGGTTAAGTGGTCTCATATTTTGGTTAAAGTACTTGAAGAAAAATGGGTTCTTTGTGAAACCCTAGATATGGATTTAAAATCCAGAGAGTTTTGTCAAAATGAAGGTGCTTCGATTACCATTACCTGAGGAGCAAGAATCACTTTAAAACAGAGTTAAACTCTGAAAATATTTTAAGACAGAGAACTAAGCTCTGGAAGAAGAGAATTAAATTCTCAGAAAAAGTTCTCAGAAGAAGAAGATGAGCAAAGTGAAGGCTCCTATGAAGAGACAGAGGTATTTATAGAAGGCAATGGAAACGTTTCATCTCCCCAGATCCCTAAAGGAATCCAACGGTCGTAAGAGGTGACAGCGTTGCACTCACGTGCTGACACGTGAGAACAACGCTGTGGGGGCATTTGTTTCCTGATTTAAAATCAGGAAAGCTTATGGAAAAAGCTTCAGAAGAGGGTCACGTGCTTACACGTGACCAGCAGTCACGTGTTGGCACGTGACACCCAAAAGTACCGGCAAAGCAAGTTCAGTTTCCCAACTACATCAAAGAGAGGGGCTTCAGTAAGGGTCACGTGCTCCCACGTGACCTGGGTCACGTGTCGGCACGTGACATTTAAAAGCAGCAGCAAAGACCCAACGCTTCCTGATCAAATCAAGGAAAAAGCTTTGGAAGAAGTCACGTGCTCCCACGTGACCAGGGTCACGTGTTGGCACGTGACGATCAAAACATCAGAATTGTTCTCCAGTTAAGTCAAGAAAAAGAGTTCAGACAAGGGTCACGTGCTCGCACGTGACCAGGGGTCACGTGGTGGCACGTGACGGTTAAGCAGCAACCAGAAGACAGAGCGCAGAAAGAAAGAAGAAGGCTCATTCCAAAGGGGGTCACGTGCCCACACGTGACCATGGGTCACATGGTCACACGTGACCGGCTTTCAAAGCCCATTTCGTTGACAGAATTAAATTCTGAAAGAGATTCGAATCTTTCCAAAGGAAAGCGATTACCTGGGACCAATCGAATTAAAGATTTAAAGATGATTGAATATCGTTTATCTATGGGAAAATCTCGGGTTTGGAAAGATTTCCCCTCTAAATCTAACCGAAATAACGAAGGAGAATCCCGGGACTTGAAATCCAATGGTGAATAAAATTCACCCAATAATCCAAAGGTCAAAAACGAATGATGGATGCAAATCAAACCTTTCAATGAAGATTCGTCAAAAACTAATTGATTCGGCTGCTTCTCCTATAAATAGGAGCCAAGAGACACAAAAAAAGGAGATAGAGAGATACGCAGAGGAAAGAAAGGGAGAGAGAGCCTTGATACTTCGAGGAACTTGGATCTTCTGCAAAAGAAAACCCTAGGTAAGAAAGGGAAGGCTCCTTGAAGGAAAAGAGAATTTAATTCTCAACAGAGTTTAACTCTGATATATAAAACAGAAGAACATATTTCTTCTCTCTTTGATAGAGGATCTGCAAAGTGCACATCTCCCCTTGAGGTTGAGAATTTAATTCTCAATGGGTCGAGATCCTGCCATGCAGATCCAAAACATAGAGAGGGAATGGAAGCACGAGAATTTAATTCTCACAGAACTATAGGAATTTAATTCCTTTGAAATAAAACTAGGGCTTGACCCTGTGTTATGGGAATTTAATTCCTTCAGAACAAAAAGAAACAGGGTTTAACCCTAATTAAGAACCTAGGTCTGTTGGAACAGCGGGGATTTAATTCCCTTGATCATAACTTAACAGAAAGTGGGAATTTAATTCCTTAAAAGCTTTTATTAGGGTTTAACCCTATTTAGTTCTTCACATGTATGAGGAATTTAATTCCTACAGAAAATTCAGAGTCCAACTCTATTCAGAATATAAATCTTCAAAAGGAAGTAGGAATTTAATTCCTCTGAAATTACTGTCAGGGTTTAACCCTACGAGGAATTTAATTCCTGGAAAAGATTAACAGATCCTCTAAACAACATACATAGAGGCAGGGTCACGTGTTACCACGTGACCCCCCCCAAAAGATCTACAGAAAGCCCCTTTGAGGCAGCACCCCACGTGACCCACGTGACCCTAGGCAGAAGCTTTAACGTATAAGCATTTGAATACCCGTCACGTGATGGCACGTGATGCTCTAAAAGATGCAATAGTCTCAGAAGAACAAATGAAGGGAGGGCGCTCTCACGTGTCGCCACGTGACCCCTCTTGCCTTAGTGTTTAACACTAAGTTGAAACTCCCGAACCTAGTGTTAAAACACTGTTGGGCCTTAGTGTTCAACACTAATCAAAAAACTTTATTTGCAGTGCTCAACACTGATTACCTTAGTATTTAACACTGACCTGAGATCTCCATTACCAGTGTTTAACACTGATTTGCTTTAGTGTTTAACACTAATTTGAAAGCCCTGTTGCTGGTGTTTAACACCAATTATCTTTTAGTGTTAAACACTAACTTGTCAATCTCATCCTCAGTGTTCAGCACTAGTTGGTCTTTAGTGTTTAACACTAGACATTGGTCCAATTGGCTAAATGGATAGAGGCAAAGCCTCTCCTGATTGGACTTAGCCCAAGCTGGCCATAAGTCCTCAATTCGTAATCAACTGGGCTAATGGGCTCATAACATAATTAATTGGTCTTGATCCCAAATTGGGCTAAGGACTATTTAATCCACTCCGGTTCTAGGGTACATCTCTTCACTCCTTTGATATTTGGCATTGTAATCCCTCAATGTCTTCAAAGAGGTGACGGGTCCCGACGACCACACATTGATATGGACTGTGGGGTCCTTAAACCTGTGTTTAATGCAAAATTCCTGGTTACGTGGAACGTGGATAACGTCACTCTTTGACCCCGCGGAAAACGCCCAGAGCGGAGCCTAGTCCTCGCCGAGCGTGGCAGTGAACCCGTGTGAAGCATCTAGTGCAAAATTCCTGGTTACGTGGAATGCGGATAACGTCACTCTTTGACCCCGTGGAAAACGCCCAGAGCGGAGCCTGGTCCTCGCCAAGCACGGCAGTGACCCGTGTGAAGCATCCAGAGCATATACCGGACTATGGAGTCCTTAAACCCACGGACTACGACATCCTTAACCTTGACCGAGATGTCTTAAAACTAACGATGGACCACAATGTCCTTAAACTACCCATGGACCGCAATGTCCTTAAACTACCCATGGACCGCAATGTCCTTAAACTAGAACAATAGAGCACCCCCTGCATGCTCTTTTGTCGGATCTAAACGGTCCCGTTTAAGCTGATCTTAGCCTTAAAGATGGCTAACGTATCCTTAAACCTTCAAACAGACTGGACTATGAATCCCCCCAATTAACTCTGGCTTAAGGGTACATCTCTGAACTCCTCTGACATCTGTCGTTGTAATCCTTCAACGTCGTCAGAGAGGTGATGGGTCCCGACGGCCATACATTCAATGGACCACTAGGTCCCTAAACTGGAACAATAGAGCCCAAACGCTCCTTTGTCGGATCTAAACGATCCAGTTAAGTTGATCTTAGTCACAAAGTTAGACTAACGTATCCTTGACAAACGTTTGAGTTGATCTTAGCCTCAAGTATGGCTGACGTATCCTCAAACCAAACCCCCAAACCCAAATCTAAGATAATACGGATTTGGACTAGTCCACGCCCTACGGGCGACGACATAACTCAGTCTCCGTAAACAATCCACGGGCAACAAAACACAAAACAAACACCCACGACACGAAGTGACAATCTGGAGAAGGAGAAAGTTGTTACCGCAATGCGGTAGCGTAATTAACTGCAGGGGCTTGCGCCTGCAGGGAAGAGCGTCCCCACAATCAAAAACCCCTCAAACGAGGGGGAATCTGACGAAGTCTGCTACATCGGACGCATCCGTCTAAACCTTCGATACATGGTGCCATAAATCAACTTGGCATCTTCGGAGAGGTGGACGGATAGCACCAATTAGTATCTGCCCCGAATCTCAGCGCCAAGACATCGCAGTCCTGCGCGCCGCCGTTCGGAGGGGAACAGTAGCATCTTCCAGTCATTGCTAAAGGGGTCACTCCCGGTGAAGGGATCTCGGCCCTTTCCTTATCGAATAAGGTGCAGGATGTTCTACAAGGAACACCGCGATGCAAAGCAAGAACTGTAGCTACCTGTTTTTGAAAATTCGATTCCACAACATCTTTTAGGTTTCTTTTCTTTCATTAATCATATTAATGAAGTCCCATCATTTAAGCACCTAAACATCACAGATAAATACGACGGACACTTATGCCATCCGCATTCGTCTCGATGTCCCCTCGTGCACCGTTAGCTTAGGTAACTAACGGCAGAGTGGGGCAGGGCTAGCACGGGTGTAAAACATAAGTAACGTCTATATAATATATCATATATATACTATATACAGTATCTATCACAACATATCAAATGATCACATCACAGATATCGCAGCAGAAGATACATATGAAACATTGGATATACTAGGACGTCCGTGTTTTATTTTGAGCCACTATAAAACACGGATTCCACGGTCGCGATGAATAGCCAAACCCACACCTTTAGACCCCTACGAGAGTGGCAAGCAACCCTACTAATTCTAGAGTTAGGAGACCCGGACTCGACTCCTCGAGTTGGTCTCCCACTGGACTCTAGAACCCGGTTACTTGTGCTCTCCTCCTTGGGTCTATCCTAGTGCGGAAAAGTAAATAATAAACAAATGGTGACATCGACCTCATCCCGGAAGTGCCCCAATAAAAGAATATTACATACATTTAATTTTACATGAATGAAAATAAAAACCCTCACCTCACATAAAACCCCCGGCTATTCAAAACGCGATAATCCAATATAACATATCCAGTAACACATAACATCACATGTCATCAACGTAAGTAAATATGCGCATCCCAATTGTCGTTGACATATAGCAACGAAACCGGCGATAACACATATTACACTTACGGTCGCAGAAAAGAAAGTGTAAAACTACAACAGTTGGAATCCGCAACCTCCTTAGACATCACATGCCTAACTGTTATAACCCCACATTTTAGTCTCTATATCGAAAACACTTTTCAATATCTAGTCGGGCAATTCAACAAGATTTCCGATAAACAGATCGAATGCTCGTCGCAAACTTTAGTAGACGGCCGCACCCCCGGATGCCGTCGACGAAGTGCACCAAGGCGGAACACCGCTGCCGCGAGCACCCAAACGGATGCTTTTGGCGACGGGGTTCTCCTACAGTCACTTGGTCGGGGCTATGGGGCGTGGCTGTCTATTAAGTTTACCCGGCGAGTATCCGCGTACGCTACGTGATTGCGACGGACTTTTGATCGTATCAAAATTCCGTGGCAACCGATCATTTGAGACTAAACTGCTGTGTTTATAACATCCAAATTAGTTATCTCATAACTACTTGTGGATTCCAAATATTGTATCACATTCCAGATAAATAGACAATGTTAAACTTTCCGATCGAATGATCAAACACCTAAGTTTTCTTAAATAGTTCTCAACACTTGAGGGGAGTTTAAAAACATCCATCACATGCCACAGTACCAATGGTCCAGCCGTAGAAGGGTCAAGCCAACGCCTCACATGTGGCACGCCGTACTGCCCCAAACCCTAAAGTTCAAAAGGCAGTTCAAGATGGTCACATAATCGAGTTAAGGTTTGTTGTCTTCTAGAGGGTCCATTGCGTAACTTGCACGATTTAGACGTTCTTAAACAACGGAAAAATCCAACACTTGGAAATTTTCCGGGGGCGGGAAAAAGTGAGTTATTGATATCCGTTCGAACTTTTTAATACTTTCTAAATATCCGGAAAACACAACGAAATTAAATTTTCTGATCGAATCAACGATTACAAAATAAACCCCAGAACACTCAACACTTGAGTCAGATTAAAAATACCCAGAAAATAGAAGGAATAGCATAGGATATTACTGCACAAAAATCTATCCACATTTCACTTTTTCTGCCGCGGAACCGTCGCCTGAAGTGGGGTGGGACCGCGGTTCCGCGGCGGCTGTACGAAAATAGGGGGTCGAATTTTGTGGTAATTCTTATAATTCCCTGCTGAATTTTTTAGGCATTTTTAATTCAGAAAAATCCCAGTTTTGAAAATTTTTCCAGAGAGGGGGTTAACTTTGACGTTTCCGGGTTCGAACGGGGTTTTAACTTCGTATACACATCGCCTAATACTCTAGCTAGGCTCTGATACCACTGTAGGGTTACTAGGCACTGTAATAAGGTTCTACAAGGCATCGACCATGCTCGATTAAAATTTTAGTCGTGCCGAATAACTCTAAACAAGATCTTTGCTAGAATATTAGGGTTCCACATGCAAGTAAATCACATTTACACTAAGTGAATACGAAATACAACCTTTGTAGATCGGTCCTTCACTTCTTAAGCTCCTTGTAGTAGTCCCTTCGCTGCGATCATCGAACTCCCGGACTCTCGGACGGCTCCATGAGAAAATTGCAACGGGATTGCTTGAAATCTTCGAGGCCGAAGATGATCTACGTCGAGAGAATACGAACTCAAACTTCTACTTCACTAACTAAAGAATTAGTGAAGCAAACACCCTAAACTAAAGTGCTAGTCTAGTAGAGAATGATGAAATAGGAAATGGGTACACTTTAGAATTTCTTTTCTCACTTTGTATCTCTCTCCTTTTCAAACCCTAGAAAGAAATTGAAGGAGGAAGAAGATGAGCTCAAATGAGAATGAAACTTATCAAGAGAGAGAGTGATCTAACCATGGTGAGTATCATATACTAACTCATGTAGAGACATAACCATGGCTAATTATAGTGGTTAGGTTTATAAAAATCCTAAGTAAAAACAAAACTAGTGGACTTTGGTCAATGCATACATAAACTTCATGAAGCTTCATGCACTTGAACAATTATCCACTAATTTTGTATTTACTTTGTATAATAAAACCCCACCAATATAATTACAATGGTGTGTGTCTCATACACCCATGTAGTGTGTATCAACAACCATGATACAAAAAAGAACACAAATAAATATATATCACATATATATTAACTTGTGCACAAGTGAGAAAAATAAATGCTTAAGTGAACCAATGTTAGTTAATGTAAATTAGTATATCACATATACAATTATACACTAAATTATTAAATCAACACTTGACTTAATAATTCGGTTATATCACATATAACCGACTAACATCCAATGTATCGACTTATCGAATCAACCCTTGATTCGATAACTTGGTTATATCGCATATAACCGATCGACACAAACATCGCGAGAAGAGAATACGGTATCACATACTCGCATTATTCTCGGTCCCGCACATATCCCATATGCGCTCCTATTTCGTTTTGCCTGAGCCAGTAAAACCTCTATGTAGAACTCTAAAGACTCGTCAATACGCCGGCAGTAGGTGATGATCATATCAAGCACCCACAAGCCGTCAGCGGTACTAGCTGGACGTAACGGCTACCCGGGTATTGAGCGATCAGAAGATCAGCTAGCAAGCCCGCTCCAACTCTTGCAAAAAGCCTGACAGTGACACTACCGTACAGTCCGGTCTCCTCGTCTGATATGTCGCATATCAAGTCTATGGGTGGTAAACGTCAGACCCCAATAACCGATAAGTCATGCCGATATGAGGCTCATAACGGGTCGAGAAACTACTGGTAACACTTACCAGTATATCTCTAAACAAGCCCTGGCCAGGGACTTCCCTGTTACGGCCAATCGAGCATAGCGCAACATCAACCCCCAATACCGGGAGAAACGAAACCCCTCCTATCGCTCATTGCCTCCATGTGACTCGGGACTGTACCCAAAAACTGTAAGTCCATGCTACCTCGCCCGGTACTTTCGGGCAAGCGGAATTTGATAAAAAACGATTTTCTTAGAGGTGGTAACATGGACTTAAAACCCGGATCTTTGTTAAACATCTAACTAACAACCTAACTACGAGTTGCTAACTACTCGGTTAGGGGGTTATACCTTTCTTTTTCTCGAACTCCTTCGTCTTCAAGCTTCGATGGTCGTCCGAATCGGCTTCTCCCCGTCGTCTCCTTGCGCCGAAGATAGATCCACCTGAAAGCTTCAACCTTTGGCTCCTTCTTCGAACTTTGAAGAAACTAGTTCACTCGGTTTGCTAAACCTTGTGAACTAGAGTGAGTAGAGAAGAGTTTGTATGGGATTTTATCTATGGTTCTTGGTTCTCAACTCATGAGACAAGTGAACCATAGAATCAAGAGAGGGAGAGCAAGAGGAGGAAGATGAGAGCTCAAGAACAAGAGAGAGAATGAGCATGAAAGAATGAGAGAAGACTTTTCTCATTTGGCTCTCATAATCCAAAACAATCATAACACCTCATATCAATCAAGTATTATGTGATGGTTTAAGCAACCATAGCCATATCATTTCATGCACTCATTTTGCATAAAAGAGCAAGCAAGCAAAAGTCTTTGCCATGAAATGATAGCTATAGTTATCATGATGGTCAACTAGTCAAGCCTAGTCAACCGGTCAACAAAGTCAACAAGTCAACAAAAGTCAACAAGTCAACAACCATGTCACCATAATACTTAATTAATATAATTGTTAATCACATATCATATTCTCATTAGGGTTGAGCAAAAAGTCAATAGTCAACTGTCAACGGTCAACAACCCTAATGAGAATCCTCTGCCTCTGTCTCTCCGTCAACTGTGCATACACACCCGCATCCGCGTTCCGAGGAACACGAATGCATACTGGATAAAACCAATCCCAAAAGGTACACTAGGATCTGGCTTAAACCAAAGCCCGCTAGTGTGAACTGTCCGGACACTGTACGTGCACAAGTGCACGGATGCGACCGAACCCTGTCGCAAAACCATGCGACCTCTACTCTTTTGCCTAAAGGCGAATAGCTTTCTGTGTGGGACTCTAAAGACTCGACACTACGCTGGCAGTGGGTTTAACTACAGACCGCAAGCGGCACTAGCTGTGCGTAACGGTCCCCAGGTAGATGCCGACAAGAAGACTGACGAGGCGAAACCCATCTGAACTCCTACTGAGCCTGAATGTGACATTCTCCGTACAGTCCGGTCTGTTCGTCTGATACATCGCATGGCGGGCCTAGGGGACGGTAAATGTCAGTCCCCCAATAGCGGTACAAGTCGTGTCGGAGTGAAGCCCAAAACACCCTGAGATAACACTGGAAGCCTACCAGTATATCTCGTTTGCCCTGGCCAGGGACTACTCGTGTAATGGCTCTCCTAGACACAGCGCGATGTCAACCCCAATACCGGGAGAGACGAATCCTGTCTAACCATCACTGCCTCCAAGTGCTTCGGGACTGCACCCAACTACCACCTGTTTGCACGACTCCTTTGAGCCGTGGTAGGATAGTAATCAAAGTACAGTGGGAACACACTCGAGGCGAAGTGACAGTGTCAAGTCAGCGGACTAAGCTGTACTCATGTCACCTGGGAACTGATAACTGACGATAGGCATAATACCAACTAGTCAGTTCCCGACGAGTCCTGTCCAGTGTACTCGTAACCCAACGAGCACCCGCATACTATCTCAAGTACGACGTACCGACGGCTGTGGGACAGACCGTCTCCCACACTGGGATGAGAAGCGCATGCGCTAGTCTACTCCGGAGTATCGATGCCCTGTCTCGATAGTCCTGCGACCAGGGACCTGCATAAGGATGTGCTTATAGATTATCCAGCCCTGCTAGTGTGACTGCCATCACAACGCTGGTAATCAAGTAAGGATCCTAAGGGCTCCACTAATTTGTATAGGCGATATACTAAAATAAACACATGTACACATTGAAGTAGAAACAAACCAAGTAGCATACTACTATTTTGAGCAAGATTGTATATACAAGGTGAATATCCCAAGCTTCCATTAAGTAATATACAAACTACTATGATACAGTAATGGCCTCTAGGGCATATACACTAACAATCTCCCACTTGCACTAAGGCCATGTACTGGCGTATCGAATGTCATTACCTTCTGAAGCGACTGAGTCTGGGGCAAGGCCTTGGTGAATGGATCTGCAGTGTTATCTTCTGAAGCGACTCTCCGAACCTCGATCTCCTGGCGATCCACGATCTCCCTGATCAGGTGATACCGCCTCAAGATGTGTCTGGATCTCTGATGGGACCTGGGTTCCTTCGCTAAAGCTATAGCCCCGTTGTTGTCGCAATACAGAGGTATTGGATCAACAATGGACGGAACCACCTGAAGCTCTTTCAAGAACTTCCTCATCCAGACAGCTTCTTTTGCGGCATCAGATGCAGCGATGTATTCCGCTTCCATCGTCGAGTCTGCAACGGTTTCCTGTTTGGAACTCTTCCAACACACCGCCCCTCCATTGAGGGTAAAGACAAAACCCGACATGGACTTGGAATCATCCTTGTCACTCTGGAAGCTGGAGTCAGCAAAGGCCTCGATCTGGAGGACTTTTCCGCCATACACCAAGAACATCTCCTTAGTCCTTCTCAGGTACTTGAGAATGTTCTTTACTGCTATCCAGTGTTTCTCCCCAGGGTTTGACTGATACCGGCTTACCACACTCAGTGCATAAGCTACATCCGGTCTGGTAAACAACATCGCATACATTATAGAGCCTACCGCAGAAGCGTAGGGTATAATAGACATGCGATCCCTCTCCAAATCAGTCTTGGGAGACATCTCTTTAGAGAGGGTGATCCCGTGACAAGCCGGTAGGTTACTGTTCATATCAGATTTTTGCATTTTCATACCGCCCAATTTTTATCACATTACATATCGGTAGATACTCTTGAGCCGTGTTTGCTAGTCAATTGCAGGATACAGGTTCCCGGTTCTCAAACGGAGAAATTCATGGAAAACACGACAAAATCCGGTTCCTGCCAACCACAGATAAAAACACGGTCTCCGCTCTTCATCCGTATGCTGCCAGTTACCAGTTTAGGAAGACAAAGTGTCAAATCAACGTCATTCTCATGCACAAGGCTCAATGGTAGCACAAAATCCAAGAGATCTACGCGGAGCTCGAGGCAATCATCCACAAAAAAGTCCTCCTTTGCTCAAGAGAAATGCTGGAAGAAATGAGAAAGAATTATCAAAAAATACCCACACCAGACAAGAGGGGACAGGAGACCAGGAAAACACTCAGAAGCCCACACCCTAAACCCACAGTAGGGGGGCGGATCCGCGGCCATAGGGGGCTATAGGCGGCGGATCCGCGGCCGTACAGGCAGTTCAGGCAAAGACTTTTGGGGGGCAGTTTGGTCATTACATCAGGGTTCTGGTGGTTGCCCTAGGGTTTCATTTCTTGGCCTATAAATAGCCCAGAATTTTGTGAAGGAATGGTCAATTTTTGTATTCTCATTTTTTGCCTAGTTTTAGTCTTGTTCTTCTTCCTCTTCTCACCTCTTCTCCATTAAACTTGTAGTGAGCTTTTGAGTGAAGAGTGATGAATAAAGAAGACCAATTTTTATCATGCTTGTCTCTTTCTTTACTTGTCCTAATTTGTTGTAATTTTAATTGTTAAGTAGTTGTTGTTATTTGTTTGATTGTTTCTTTCTTCTCTCTTTTCCTTTATCATTCATACGACAATGATACTTACGCTTGATCCTCGCCAAGGTGAGGTCGCAAATAGTTAGTCGTATTCTTCTAGCCTCCTTCTTTCTATCTTCCTCTTTGTTTGTTTTATTTTTCCGTATTATGAAGTGTGAGTAGTTTTATATTTGTTAGGGTAGGATAAGGGAAGTTTGAGAGAAGGAAATCTCTCTCACTCTTTCCTTGCCCAACAACTTAAATCGACTCCCGTTAATTGAACCACAATCCGCTCCTCACGGCACCCTATCCTACATGATAGCGGTGATTCCGTAGTGAGACCGGTTGTGGTTGAATTAACCGGAGGTTATGGATAAGAGCCAAGAACGGACGGACAAGCACCAAAAGGAAGGACTATGCGTTGGAAAGCCTAGCTTATACTCGCAAGTTCCTTCCTAGTCGTGCTAATCCCCGTTGTTGCCGATTACCGTAACACCGATATTAAGTAGGGCAACGAAAGATGTGGAGACTCCTAACTCAAACTAACCTAATCCTCACCCTAACAAGCTCTCTTTAAATATCAACTCAACACTTAGTTAATCACAAACAAAATCTAAACAACCGGACTTAACTCGTCGAAAAACACATAGAAAAAGATTCCCATCTCCCTGCGGACGACACGTACTCAACCGGCTAGCTACAAGCGGAACCGTCTTGATTGCGGTATTTAAACTAGAACTTGAACACGCACGTAACCTATCAATCAAATGGCGCCGTTGCCGGGGAGACGGTAGTTTATTTCTTTGTGTAATTTCGGGTTAATTTGTAAGTATAAAAAAAAATATATATATATACTTTGTAAAAGAAACCATCTTGTTATTCTTGATTAGTTTTTGTGCAAGTGTGCAGGAAATACGAAGCTCAAGATCGACGCCAAAGACATTGGAAATACGGAGTTCAAGTACAGTGCCAAAGACGTGGGAAGATAGACCCACATTTTCGCGGCTACACCGCGACGGACAAAAAGAAGCATCCGGTCTACTGTACAAATCTGGAGCAAATACAGTGAGCCATTCAAGATTCAGTACATTCAGACAAGCAGAGGAACCCCAACAGAGAACACCCCAAAATTTCAGAGCCCCAATCCCTTAACCTAGCCGCGGATCCGCGGCCTAAGTAGGTGTTTGGCCGCGGAACCGCGGCCAAGTTGTGCCTTCAGGGTGCAATTTTTTCTCTGTAAGTCTCTCTGCCTCTCTCCACTCATCTGAACTCCACTGAACTGTGTTTTCTGCAGCCTTCTTTGCGCAAATTCTTCTCCCCCTTCCAATAAACTGTTCTTGTGCAGGATTCTTTGCGCCGCAAATAAAAATTGTTTGCAGTTGATTTGTTATTGCTTTGCATTTCTTTAATACGGACTTAAGGGGCTTGAAACCAATCCAGATTGGGTGGGGATTTCATCACCCTTCCCAGGACCCCAAAAATCACTAAAGCATATGCATTGTCCATTGTAAATTAAAAAATACTAGACTTCAGCCCTAAGGACTTCACGCTCATTAGGAGAAGATAAACCGTGTTTAGAACCTCGCTTAACCGTATATTGATTACGGGGTGTCTAGGAAAGTGTTAAAGGCGCAACCGCCGAAAGAGAAAGGGTTATTTAATTAAGGAACTTCGCGAAAGCGTTGGACAACCTCCCCTTATCTCTGCACTTACCTGGCCCCGTGATCGGTGTATTTTTAAGCCTGTTTCTCGACACTGTTTAACTTCGAAAATCAAGTTCAGGAGCAGGTCTAGTAGACCTAGGCGACCGTAGATCTAGGTGTGATTGTGCATATCTTGTTTGTGATTGCTTAAGCCGTATTTCCGTACATATTTCTGTAAATCTCTTTCTAAAAAAAAAAAAGAAAAAAAAATCAAAAACTTTTATAAAAACTTGCCCTTTGTCGCCAAATCCATTTTCACCCACCACCCATCGCCTTTCTTCATTGACGTTTTCTTACCCTCACCTTCTCCGCTTTGACTATACTAAACTCGTTTAGTGTATGTCCGCTTGGACTCGGGACACTAGCGCCCGTCTAGTCCGCGTTACGTTAGTCGCGACCGACTACGCGATCGACTCCGAAGTCGATACTCCGTCCACTCCTCTTTCACCCCTTCCTTTGCCGGCCAACTCCGACGTTGACCGGAATTCTGTTCATACATCTTCACCTTCACCTTCACCTTCACCAACCTCTTCTTCCGCGATGTCGGGATTTAATCCGAACATCTCTTTGACCACCCCTGGATTGGCTCCACCTCCTACGGAGACCAATCTCCCACCACCTCCGCCTGTTGTAGCGCCGCAGCGAATTGCGCTCCAGGATCGTTTCTACCCTACCCGTTCTGCACTTCCCACCTGCCTTTCTCTTCCTCCGGCCAATGGGGACAACTTTGAAATTAAGCCCCATTTCATCAACATGCTTCCACGTTTTCATGGGCTTGAATCTGAAGATGCCTATATCTTCATCAATAAATTTCAAAACGTCTGTGCCATGATGAAAACAACCCAGCTGTCGGACGATGCTATACGTCTACGGGTCATTCCGTTCACTTTATGCGATCTCGCTGAAAAATGGCTGTATAGCACCGCTTCCCACTCAATCACCAGCTGGGACGAGTTTGTTAAAGCGTTTCTTAAAAAATTCTATCCGAATCATAAGACCGCAAGAATTCGAAATGAAATCAACCAATTCTCCCAGCTTCCTTCTGAACCCTTCTGGAAGTGCTTTGACCGATACAAAGACCTTCTTGTTCAGTGTCCTCACCACGGTATAGAGAAATGGCAACTCTGCCAAACCTTATACGAGGGACTGAACCCAGCAACGAAGCAGTTGCTGGAAACTATCTGTCAGGGCCACTTCCTATCCAAATCTGACGAGGAAGCGTGGCAGTTCTTTGACGATCTTGCGGAGCAAACGCTACAGTGGGAGAGCACCAGACCGACTTCTTCTTCTTCTACCTCCACTTCTACCGGTCAGTCTAGGGTAGGAATCCACCAACTCGATGTCTCTATTGCGATGAAAGCTGAAATGGCTGCAATAACACGAAAGCTTGAAGCGATAGAGAGCAAATTTTCTGCTCCTGCCCCCACACCTGTTCTCCCCCTTCGTACCATCTGCGCTTGTTGTTCCGATCCTTCCCACTTGACCGAAGAGTGTCCTTACAATCCACCCTCGCAAGGACAGGATCAGGTTAATGCTGCCTTCCAGCAAAGACCGAGGAATGATCCATACTCTTCCACCTACAATCCCGGTTGGAGGAACCACCCCAATTTTGCCTGGAATCAGAATCAGAATCAGTTCCAGGGCAACAATTTCCAAAGGGCCCCTCCACCGCAACAACAAGCGCAACAACAAACTCAAACTCAGTATCAGCAGCCCTTCCAACCCCAACCTTTCCAAAACCAGACGAACAACTTTGCTCCCAACAACTCTTTTCCACCAAACAACTTTGTTCCGTCGAACAACGATAAGGTTTCCTCGCTCGAGCGAAGTCTGGAGGCATTTGTTAAACAATCGACTCAATCCACCGCCAACATCCAGTCTTCGATTCAATCTTTAGTGCAACACACTGCCGCACACGGGCAAAGCATCAAAACCATCGAGGCCCAGATTGCACAGCTGAACGCGGCCTTAAGCGAGCGAGAAAAGGGGAAGCTCCCGTCCCAGCCACTTCCAAATCCCGGTCACCCACATAATGCACATGTTGCTCTTGAACAACAAAACCATAATGTGAGTGCCGTGACCACACTGAGATCAGGGAGGGTGCTGCAAAACAACATTGGCAGACGGATCAACGATGACACCCCGGCCGCTGCTTCTTCTTCTTCTTCTTCTTCTACTTCTTCTTCTTCGTCTTCTGAGCCTATTCTCCGTTCTTCACAAGGCTCCCCTTCCTCTTCTTCTCTGAACGGACCCACTTCTCACTCCACGAAGACACCTAATTTGGGATCCGTTCCAACTCCACAATCTCCTCCTCCAGCTTTAGACTCAACCAATTTTCAAAATGTTCCATTTCCAAACCGGTTGAGGTCTAACAAACAAAATCCTCAAATGGAGAAGATTCTGGAGTTATTTAAGCAAGTTAACATTAACATTCCTCTTTTAGATGTTGTCCAACAAGTCCCGTCTTACGCGAAAATCTTAAAGGACTTGTGCACGAAAAAGAGGAAGTGTCAGGTACCCAAGAAAGTTTTCTTGGCTAGTGCTGTGAGTGATGCCCTTACCCAATCTTTACCACAAAAACGGAAGGACCCTTGCTGTCCTACGATTTCAATTACTATTGGGGATAAGAACATCAACCGCGCACTATTAGATCTTGGTGCCAGTGTTAACTTGCTTCCGTATTCAGTATACGAGCAATTAGGCGTCGGAGAGTTGAAACCCACGCACTGCACTCTCCAAATGGCCGACCGATCGATCACCCACCCTAGGGGTGAGCTAGAGGATGTGTTGATAAGAGTCGGGGACTTCATATTCCCCGTTGACTTCATTGTATTAGATACACAGCCTGTAGCTAACCCCCGGAATCAAATTCCGGTGATACTCGGTCGCCCATTTCTCGCAACCTCAAATGCTGTGATCAATTGTCGCAACGGTTCGATGAACCTCTCTTTTGGAAACATGACGATTGAACTCAACATTTTTAGGTTGGGGAATCAGCCCGCCGAACCTAATGCTCATATACTGGATGTCTGCTCGATCCAGGAGATCACCCCCGAAGAGTGTGAATTCGAGGAGTTTCTGTTTGAACACGATAATCTTGACGCCACTAGTGCGTTTCTCTTCGAACCTGCTGCTGTTTCTGCGCCCGACAACGAATACGAGTGTTTCACGTTCACGAACGATCTTAGCCGCGCACAACCCGAGTTTGAATCTTTCGACTTTCCGGATGAGTTACCTGAACCATCCAACTCGGTTGCCTACACTCGCTTTGAACCTTTGCTGGAGTCCTTTGAGTTCGAGACCTTTGCACCAGTCTTGCCTTCCATCATTTCACCTCCAACGCTCGAACTCAAGCCGTTGCCGTCTCACCTTAAGTACGCTTACTTAGGTGAAAACGAGACCCTTCCTGTCATCATCTCGGCTTCTCTAGCTCCCGAGCAAGAGAAATCCCTTCTCGCGGTCTTGCACAGCAACAGGCAAGCTTTTGGCTGGTCCATGGCGGACATCAAGGGGATTAGTCCCCTGATCGTTGAGCATCACATTCATCTGATGGATGATGCCAAACCAGCCCGGGATCCACAAAGACGTCTTAATCCAGTCATGAAGGAGGCTGTGAAGAAGGAGATCGTCAAATGTCTAGATAGTGGTATCATTTACCCTATCTCTGATAGCCAGTGGGTTAGCCCCATTCACGTTGTCCCCAAGAAGTCGGGCATCACGGTCATCACCAACGAGGCGAATGAGTTAATCCCTATTCGCACCCAAACTGGGTGGCGAGTTTGCATTGATTACAGAAAACTCAACGCCGCAACGCGGAAAGACCACTTTCCGCTACCCTTCATTGACCAGATGCTTGAACGATTGGCCGGACATGAGTACTATTGTTTTCTTGATGGCTACTCTGGCTATAATCAAATTCCCATCGCCGAAAAAGACCAGGACAAGACCACTTTCACTTGTCCTTTCGGCACGTTTGCATATCGACGCATGCCCTTTGGGTTATGCAATGCGCCCGCTACCTTCCAGCGGTGTATGATGGGAATTTTCTCTGACATGGTGGAAAAATTTCTGGAGATTTTCATGGATGACTTCTCCATCTTCGGCGACTCCTTTGACGAGTGTTTGCTGCATCTTGACGCTGTCCTTACCCGATGTAAGGACAAGAATCTCACTTTGAACTGGGAGAAATGCCACTTCATGGTGCGCGAAGGTATTGTCTTAGGACATATCATCTCGCAAAATGGCATAGAGGTTGACAAAGCAAAGATTGAGGTCATTTCCAATCTGCCTCCTCCCCGATGCGTCAGAGATATCCGAGCCTTCCTTGGCCATGCCGGTTTCTATAGACGGTTTATCAAGGACTTTAGCAAAATTGCTAGGCCCTTGACGCTTTTGCTGGCCAAGGACACGCCTTTCGACTTCAACTCGAGCTGTGTGACTGCATTCGATTCACTGAAACGCTCACTCACTTCTGCTCCCGTTCTTTCTTCACCTGACTGGACGCACCCATTCGAGATTATGTGCGATGCATCCGACTTTGCCATCGGTGCTGTCCTCGGACAACACATCAACAAGATGCCGCACGTAATCTATTACGCGAGCCGAACCCTGAACGACGCCCAACTTAACTATACAACAACTGAGAAGGAATTCTTGGCTGTTGTCTTTGCTTTAGAAAAGTTCAGGCCCTACCTCATCGGCTCTCCAGTCATTGTCTACACGGACCATTCAGCTCTGCGCCATCTTTTTGCGAAGAAAGATGCCAAATCTCGGTTAATACGTTGGATCCTCTTGCTTCAAGAGTTTGACCTTGTCATTAAGGACAAACGAGGATGTGAAAACGTAGTTGCCGACCATCTCTCACGACTTCCTTCTTCGCCTTCGCTTCCAATTCCGATCAACGACGTTTTCCCGGATGAACAACTCTTGACAGTATCGTGCGAACCCTGGTTCGCAGATATTGTGAACTATTTGGCCACAGGATTACTACCGACTGAATGGTCGAGTCAGGACAGACTTCGCTTCTTATCCCAAGTAAAACACTTTTACTGGGACGAACCCTACTTGTTCAAGTACTGTCCCGACCAGATTATTCGTCGGTGTGTCCCTGATGAGGAATTCAAGAGTGTGCTGTCATTTTGCCACGATCAAGCGTGTGGCGGGCATTTTGGGCCCAGAAAGACAGCTGAGAAGATCTTGCAATGTGGTTTCTACTGGCCACAACTCTTCAAAGACGCTCATGACTATTGCAAGACTTGCTCCCGGTGCCAACACATGGGCCGGATATCCCGGAGGAACGAGATGCCGCTCCAACCGATCTTGGTTGTGGAGATTTTCGATGTTTGGGGGATAGATTTCATGGGGCCGTTTCCCAGCTCTTTCGGGAACTTGTACATCCTTTTAGCTGTTGATTACGTCTCTAAATAGGTCGAGGCTGTGCCCAGCCGGACTAACGACAACAAGGTTGTCGTTAGGTTCCTTAAAGAAAACATTTTCTCCCGGTTTGGGCACCCCCGAGCGATCATTAGCGACAATGGAAGTCATTTCTGCAATAAAACTTTCGAAGCCTTAATGCGGAAATACTCCATTAATCATAAGCTTTCTACGCCCTACCATCCCCAAACCTGCGGGCAGGCCGAAGTTTCCAATCGGCAGATCAAGCAGATACTGGAGAAGACGGTTTCCAAGAACCGTAAGGATTGGTCTCTGAAACTCACTGATGCCCTTTGGGCATTTAGAACCGCTTATAAGACCGACCTTGGCATGTCTCCCTATCGGCTTGTATACGGAAAAGCCTGCCACCTTCCTGTTGAAATCGAGCATCGCGCATTTTGGGCGATAAAGGAGTTGAATCTGTCTCTTGAGGACGCGGGCAGCCATCGGAAGCTGCAGCTGAACGAACTATGCGAGCTTAGGGATGAGGCTTACGACAACGCGGTTGTCGTTAAGAATCGAACGAAGGTGTTTCACGATAAACATCTTTTGCGCAAAACCTTCGTACCTGGTCAGCAGGTACTGCTTTACGACACCCGACTTCATTTCCATCCTGGAAAGCTCAGATCTCGCTGGAAAGGGCCGTATTTTGTGCGGAATGTGTATCCGCAGGGCGCTGTGGATTTGGAGAATCCAAAGGACGGTTCACTCTTCAAAGTGAACGGACACCGATGCAAACCGTACCTTAGCACCGAACCAACAGAGGAGCTCCTGTTCTTACAGGAGCCGGTTTACCCTGAATGATCTTCCTCTGCCTACCTCCAAACTTCGGTTATCCAGCCAAGAACAGTGGACACTGTTCCAAATAAGTTTGGGGGTATGTACAAACCATTTTGTATCTATTTGTGTATATTCTTTTTTCTTTTCTTTAAAAACATAAACAAATAAAAATTGTGTATCACTAACCGACAATTTTGAACCTTCAACCTGATCTCTTCATGCAACGACAGTGAGGACACTGTCCAGTTTAAGTTTGGGGGTACGCTCGGTACGCATTTCTTACCTTCGCATTCATATGTATATTTTGCATCTGCATATTTAAATCCATAAAATCCATAAAAATTTGAAAATTTTCTAAAAAATATAAAAACTTTTTTGTCAAGTTAGCTTGTGGAAGAACTCTGATTCAACATTCGACGGTTTTTGTTTGAAAAAATAGGAATAACTAGATCTTATGTTTGGATTTTGGAAAACCTGAAAGATAACTCTCCTTTGAAGTTAACTATAGCTGATATACGTCTTTACATCACACTACACGTGTCGTAAGATTTTGGGAATTAGATGACAAGTCTTTCATGTTTAAACTTTTAAACAGATAAATGATTTTCTAAGGATCAAATAGGTTTGTTCTGAAATAAGTAATGTCAAGAATAGTTTATGAAGTAAAGCGAATATGAAGGAATGTTATTGATGCCGTAATTGGAGCTAAGTCTGAAAAATAACCCATCGGAAACTTGATTGGAATGATTACACACCAAACCCACTAAACACGTCTTTTATCCAAAAAAAATATTTGAACTGCCGGTTATATCTCCGTTCGTATTAAATCATCTGATTTTCACGACAAACTGTCTTTTGTTTTTGGACCTAGGTAACTTGAGTAATTAAGTCCGCTGGGGTGTTTCTACACCTAATGCCCTAAAACCAACTGGTTTGGGTGCATTGGCCCAAAGCTCGCTAAGAAGCCTAGAAAGTCCAGTTTAAAACAAAGTCAAGCAAGTGTTCTCTCCGAGTTAAAATTCCTAACGGTTCTTTGTGTGAGAATAATCTTGATAAAAGACAGGCTTTTAAAAAATAATTTTAACGGAGATATGAAGGTTTTATTCTATGATAAAGACTATTGCACGTTCACAGTGGTGTGTATGAAATGAAAACAAGAAAAAGGTGGAGTGAAAAATACGACTTAGTTTCCTGTTAAGGAAGATAGAAATTCTGAAGTTGAAACCTTACTGGAAAACGAAACTTGAAAAATGCTTAACTCGTTATAAAACTTATGTGATCCTTTTAAAATTGTTATCTGGACTTTATTGTGCGACATGATGACTTTAATCGATCCTTCTGGAACTTAACGACTCTATTTGCACTGCACGTAAAGACATATAAAATCTGTAGTTAAATAAGAAGCGAGGTGTGAAAAATAAAGGTTCGATGATCTAGACTTAGGATTATAGAATTGTTATTTTCTAAAACAAAACTTTAGGGTTTTGAAGCTTAGTTATTTTACGAAACCAACTTGACCGGATTTTGTGGGGAGTATCCGCTGAAAACCCTCAGGAGACAACACTCCTCCTACTAGGGACACCTAGAGGTTTAACGGCTTGTTGCACATGCTCAGTGCAATCGCGTTCCCTGCGAAAGTGAGGTTAGGAAATTTTTTGTGAATAAATGGGCTTTGCTCGGGACGAGCAAATGATAAGTTTGGGGGTATTTGTTCATATCAGATTTTTGCATTTTCATACCGCCCAATTTTTATCACATTGCATATCGGTAGATACTCTTGAGCCGTGTTTGCTAGTCAATTGCAGGATACAGGTTCCCGGTTCTCAAACGGAGAAATTCATGGAAAACACGACAAAATCCGGTTCCTGCCAACCACAGATAAAAACACGGTCTTCGCTCTTCATCCGTATGCTGCCAGTTACCAGTTTAGGAAGACAAAGTGTCAAATCAACGTCATTCTCATGCACAAGGCTCAATGATAGCACAAAATCCAAGAGATCTACGCGGAGCTCGAGGCAATCATCCACAAAAAAGTCCTCCTTTGCTCAAGAGAAATGCTGGAGGAAATGAGAAAGAATTATCAGAAAATACCCACACCAGACAAGAGGGGACAGGAGACCAGGAAAACACTCAGAAGCCCACACCCTAAACCCACAGTAGGGGGGCGGATCCGCGGCCATAGGGGGCTATAGGCGGCGGATCCGCGGCCGTACAGGCAGTTCAGGCAGAGACTTTTGGGGAGCAGTTTGGTCATTACATCAGGGTTCTGGTGGTTGCCCTAGGGTTTCATTTCTTGGCCTATAAATAGCCCAGAATTTTGTGAAGGAATGGTCAATTTTTGTATTCTCATTTTTTGCCTAGTTTTAGTCTTGTTCTTCTTCCTCTTCTCACCTCTTCTCCATTAAACTTGTAGTGAGCTTTTGAGTGAAGAGTGATGAATAAAGAAGACCAATTTTTATCATGCTTGTCTCTTTCTTTACTTGTCCTAATTTGTTGTAATTTTAATTGTTAAGTAGTTGTTATTTGTTTGATTGTTTCTTTCTTCTCTCTTTTCCTTTATCATTCATACGACAATGATACTTACGCTTGATCCTCGCCAAGGTGAGGTCGCAAATAGTTAGTCGTATTCTTCTAGCCTCCTTCTTTCTATCTTCCTCTTTGTTTGTTTTATTTTTCCGTATTATGAAGTGTGAGTAGTTTTATATTTGTTAGGGTAGGATAAGGGAAGTTTGAGAGAAGGAAATCTCTCTCACTCTTTCCTTGCCCAACAACTTAAATCGACTCCCGTTAATTGAACCACAATCCGCTCCTTACGGCACCCTATCCTACATGATAGCGGTGATTCCGTAGTGAGACCGGTTGTGGTTGAATTAACCGGAGGTTATGGATAAGAGCCAAGAACGGACGGACTAGCACCAAAAGGAAGGACTATGCGTTGGAAAGCCTAGCTTATACTCGCAAGTTCCTTCCTAGTCGTGCTAATCCCCGTTGTTGCCGATTACCGTAACACCGATATTAAGTGGGGCAACGAAAGATATGGAGACTCCTAACTCAAACTAACCTAATCCTCACCCTAACAAGCTCTCTTTAAATATCAACTCAACACTTAGTTAATCACAAACAAAATCTGAACAACCGGACTTAACTCGTCGAAAAACACATAGAAAAAGATTCACATCTCCCTGCGGACGACCCGTACTCAACCGGCTAGCTACAAGCGAAACCGTCTTGATTGCGGTATTTAAACTAGAACTTGAACACGCACGTAACCTATCAATCAGTTACCGCGCTTGGAATCTTCCATACTGAATCTTTTCAGTATGGTGTCGATGTACCTGGACTGTGAAAGTCCTAATATCCTCTTGGATCTATCACGATGGATCCGGATCCCCAGGATGTATGAGGCATCACCCAGGTCTTTCATGGAGAACCTATGTGACAAGAACCCCTTGACAGATTGTAGCATAGGAATGTCATTTCCTATTAAGAGAATGTCATCCATGTACAAAACGAGGAATACTACAGTTCTCGCTACAAATCTACAATAGATGCATGGTTCATCTGGATTTTTGATAAAGCCAAATTCCTTGACCGTCTCATCAAAACAGATGTTCCAACTCCGCGATGCCTGCTTTAGTCCATAGATGGACTTAAGCAACTTGCACACCTTTCCGCTGCTCCCACTCTGAATGAAACCCTCTGGTTGGTCCATATAAATACACTCCTCTAAATTTCCATTTAGAAAAGCGGTCTTTACGTCCATTTGCCAGATCTCATAATCATGGAAGGCAGCAATGGCAAGAAGGATCCGAATGGATTTCAGCATAGCCACTGGAGAAAAGGTTTCGTCATAGTCCAAGCCAGGTCTATGACGGAAACCCTTTGCAACAAGTCTAGCTTTATAGGTCTCAACCTGTCCATCTATACCAATCTTCCTTTTGAAGATCCACTTGCATCCTACGGGTTTTACCCCGTCTGGAGCAATGTCCAACGTCCATACTTTGTTGGTGTACATGGACTCCATTTCGGTCCGCATTGCATCCAGTCATTTAACTGAGTCAACGCTCTGAACGGCCTGCTGGAAGCTAGTAGGCTCATCATAATCTATGATGCAATCCTCTCTATCCCCGTCTATGAGAAAACCGTGGTATCTCTCGGGCGGATGAGACTGCCTACTACTCCTGCGGAGCGGCGTAGGAATGTCCTATTCTTTTGAACCCTCTGGTTCCACTAAGCTTTCAGTAATAGCTCGTGGTTCTGGAATTTCTTCCAGTTCTACTGCGCTCCCACTAATTTCCTTTTCTAAGAACTGGTGTTCTAGAAAGTGGGTATTACGAGAAACAAGGACTTTTTGTTCCTCTGCGTGGTAGAAAAGATACCCCCTGGTGTTCTTTGGGTATCCCACAAACTTGCACAGTACTGAGCGTGCCTCGAGTTTGTCCGCATGCTGCTTTTTGACAAAAGCTGGACATCCCCAGATCTTCAGATATTGAAGATAGGGTTTCTTCCCACTCCATAACTCATAAGGTGTGGTAGGCACAGTCTTAGTGGGAACTCGGTTCAAAAGGTATGCAGCTGATTCTAGCGCATACCCCCAGAATGATCGCGGTAACTCAGCGTTACTCATCATGGACCGTACCATATCCAATAGGGTTCGGTTCCGTCTCTCCGATACACCATTATGTTGTGGAGTGTATGGAGGAGTAAGCTGAGAGAGAATTCCGTTCTCTTTTAAATAGTCCAGGAACTCGGCACTCAAGTATTCACCACCTCGATCCGATCTTAGAATCTTGATACTTTTTCCGGTCTGTTTTTCTACTTATTCTTATATTCCTGGAACTTTCCAAAGGCTTCGGACTTATGTTTCATTAAGAAAACATAACCGTACCTTGAAAAGTCATCCGTAAAAGTAATGAAGTAAGAAAAACCGCTTCGCGCATGTGTAGACATTGGACCGCACACGTCGCTGTGTACGAGTCCCAAGAGCTCGCTCGCTCTTACTCCGTGTCCAGTGAACGGAGACTTTATCATCTTTCCTTTGAGACAAGATTGACAAGTGGCATACAATTGATATTCGAACGGATTCAAATATCCTTCTGTATGTAACTTTGTCAACCTTCTCTCATTGATGTGACCCAGTCTACAATGCCATAAGAAAGTCTGATTTATTTCCGGAGACTTTCTTTTGTGTGTATTCTGGACATTGAAAATCTGTGGTTGGTTTAATACGTATATACCATTGCTCAATGTACCTGACCCAATCAGAACTTGATTAAGGTGAATGTTTACAACATTGCTTACAAACGCAAATTCATAACCTTCTTTAGAAACTAAAGATACAGAAATGATATTACAAGTTGCGTTGGGTACAAAAAAGCAATTACGCAAAACCAAAACATGTCCATCTGACATTCCCAGGTGATAGTCCCCCACGGCTTTAGCATCCATGCTAGCTCCGTTCGCAACTCTGAGGGTCATGTCACCTGCTTTTAAAACACTACGGTTTCTCAACGCCTGCAAAGAATTACAGATCTGAGATCCTGATCCGGTATCTAATACCCAGGAAGTAGAGTTTATTGAAAGACAGTTTTCAATAACATACACACCTGAAGCTGAAGCTGCAACCTGCTTCAATTCCTGTGTTCTGGCCTTTCAGGCCCTGCAATCATTCTTCCAGTGTCCTTTCTTATGACAATAGAAGCATTCTTCCTTATCCACAAGCTTCCCCGCTTTCTTTGTTGCTTTAGCTTTTCCCTTCGTATCCACTTTACTAACACCGCCTCTTGGTTTGGCGGGGGCTTTCTTCTTCTTTCTCTTGGCTTTCGCCTTGGACCTAGAAGAAGATGATCCTCCTACAAACAAAGTGGATATTTCCCTACCTTTCTGTAGGGTGCCTTCTGCGCTCCTCAGCATGTTGAGGAGCTCTGAAAGTTCAACTTCTTTTTCTTGTAAGTTGAAGTTCAGTATAAACTGGGCGTAAGTGGAAGGAAGGGACTGGAGAACTAAGTCCGTATAGAGCTCACTCTCCAATGTGGTCCCTAGGTCCGCGAGCTCCTCAATGTAGCCGATCATCTTAAGCACGTGTTCTGCTACTGATTATCCGACGGCCATCCTTGCCGAAAATAACTTTTTCGACGCTTCGTATCTTGCGATACGAGATTGCTCTCCATACAGTTCTTTTGTATGAAGAAATATGGATTCCAAGTCCATATTCTCGTGCCTCCTCTGATGTTCATTGTCCATAGAGGCAAGTACGAGGCACTTGGCCTTCGCGCTATCAATCTCCCAAGTCTTACGGATTTCCTTATCCGCGACGCTGGAAGTGGGACCAGGGACAGGGGGAGCTTTGGTGGTAAGAAGATACCCCAGCTTGTCGTAAGTGATTGCCATTTTGACATTCCTGAGCCAATCTTTGTAGTTTGGCCCTGTCAGTATGTTTTTATCTAGAAGTAACTTAAGTCCAGTCATGTTGAATGGTCGCTGCAATTAGGAGAGAGAGAAGAAACACTCAGCATGATGCTCTTGCATGTTTAGAGTGGTTTTTAGTTTGTCTAAACAGGATGGCTCCCACTGTTTCTCGAATCCCTCCTCAAACCATAAAGGAAGAATTAGTCGGGATCAATCCCACCGCACAATACTTGCTTAACCGTTCAGCCAGGCCAGTGTCGGTATTTTGAGGGAGGTTTTCCAACGCTTTTGCGAAGTTCCTTAATTAAATAACCTCTTTTCCCTGGGGGCGTAGCCCCGCTAACACCTTTCTAGACACCTACTAGGTTTATAGCATTGATCGTTTAGTGAGAAATTTCCCGAGGAGTAGCATATACTCACAGTAGGATCGGGATCCAAATATCATCGCGTAACGAAACTGAAGGAATCCTACCAGAATCATCACACTCCAAATGGTATGCAACACTAGCAAGTTTCAGTTCTTTTGAAACTCCCGATGTGGATTTTTGCCCCATGCTCTTATGACCTTGGCGTGAGGTCAAAATGTCATAAGTCACATGTCAAGTTCTTCCCATCATTATCCAGGTTAATTTGAATCCACCCGTACCTACCCTTGACATAGGCCAAAATGGTAGTACGGCTGTCCCAAACCAACGCATTCTATCTATGCAACAGATAAATATCCGGCAGCTACCAATCACTATGCCTTGGCGTGAGGTCAAAATACATAGCTTGAATACTACCGAATATTTAACTGAAATGATGGAGGGCTACGAATGGTTTTGGCAAAACCGTGAACGTAGTGAACTTGATATAATCGATGGAACGAGATAGCTTTTAAAAGGAGTGGCTCAAGCTCCGCATTTAAAAGTTAGTTTTGAAAAGAACCGAGTGGTTTTCCGAAAGTGTTCCAACGATTTTAACTTCGTTTATTTTCTTGCATTAGTTCTTTTAATGCGTGATATTCTTGCATTAGTTCTTTTAATGCGTCCCATCATTTAATCCTACCATTGCAGAAAACAACCAAAATATGACGTACGCTTATGCCATTCGCATTCGCCACGGGGCCCCGTCATTACCCGTTAGGTTACTTAACTAACGACAGAGCGGGGCTGGGCTAGCGCGGCTATAAAACATAAGCAACGCCTAAATAATATCATATATAGATATATTGCAATGATAGCCATTTCACATCACAGATGAACACATTGGATATACTAGGAATCCGCAATTCGTACGAGCCTGTAACGAAAAGCAGATTACACGGTCGTGGTGAATAGCCAATACCCCACCCAAGACCCCTACGGGTGCGGCAACTACCCGCCAAGTACCCGAAGCGAAGCAACCTCCCTCAACTCCGTGAGTAAGCCACTCGGCACTTCGGCATACCCGGTAGTTTGTGCACCCCCTCCATGGGTCTATCCTAGGAGCAAAAACAGTAAAAAGAAATTATACAATGACGGCTACAACCCCGACCCGGTTGTGCGGCCATACAAATAATTATTACATCAATTTACAAATTTACATGAATTGAAAGAAAAGAAAACTCTCGTCTCACAACCCCCGGCTATTCACCCGCGACAATCCAACATATTCATATACACATTCCAGCAACATTACAGATCACAGATTTGTATAACCCCCACTAATCGACATATAGCGATTAGCAGACGTTCAATACAAATATCACATTACAGAAAAAAAAAACCGTCAGCTAAAGTCTTTTAGAAGTTCGATCAAAAATACGGATTTTCAGGACCCCAAAAATAAAATTTTCGTTCTGGAAAATCTGGGCAGAAAATATATATTCCAAAAATCCCAAAATACCCCTATAAGCATACTGTAGCAAAGAACAACCAGAGAGGAGCCAAGACGGCCGCGGAACCGCGGCAATAGCAAGCTATTGCCGCGTTTCCGCGGCGCAATGATGAGATCAGGGGACCGTCTTTCTACAGTGCACTCTAAAAACCCTGAGTCGATTTTTGATGCATGATTTATTATTTTTACAGAACATAAAAAATCGACAGCAAGTATGAAATCGGGGTTCATTTCGGGACTTTTTTTTTTGATCGATCTTCTAGCTACTTTGCTAACATGTTAGATAGAGTTTAACTAGGCTCTGATACCACTGTAAGTCCATACTACCTCTCCCGGTACTTTCTGGCAAGCGGAATTTGATAAAAAACGATTTTCTTAGAGGTGGTAACATGGACTTAAAACCCGGATCTTTGTTAAACATCTAACTAACAACCTAACTACGAGTTGCTAACTACTCGGTTAGGGGGTTATACCTTTCTTTTTCTCGAACTCCTTCGTCTTCAAGCTTCGATGGTCGTCCGAATCGGCTTCTCCCCATCGTCTCCTTGCGCCGAAGATAGATCCACCTGAAAGCTTCAACCTTTGGCTCCTTCTTCGAACTTTGAAGAAACTAGTTCACTCGGTTTGCTAAACCTTGTGAACTAGAGTGAGTAGAGAAGAGTTTGTATGAGATTTTATCTATGGTTCTTGGTTCTCAACTCATGAGACAAGTGAACCATAGAATCAAGAGAGGGAGAGCAAGAGGAGGAAGATGAGAGCTCAAGAACAAGAGAGAGAATGAGCATGAAAGAATGAGAGAAGACTTTTCTCATTTGGCTCTCATAATCCAAAACAATCATAACACCTCATATCAATCAAGTATTATGTGATGGTTTAAGCAACCATAGCCATATCATTTCATGCACTCATTTTGCACAAAAGAGCAAGCAAGCAAAAGTCTTTGCCATGAAATGATAGCTATAGTTATCATGATGGTCAACTAGTCAAGCCTAGTCAACCGGTCAACAAAGTCAACAAAAGTCAACAAGTCAACAAAGTCAATCCCTCAACAACCATGTCACCATAATACTTAATTAATATAATTGTTAATCACATATCATATTCTCATTAGGGTTGAGCAAAAAGTCAATAGTCAACTGTCAACGGTCAACAACCCTAATGAGAATCCTCTGCCTCTGTCTCTCCGTCAACTGTGCATACACACCCGCATCCGCGTTCCGAGGAACACGAATGCATACTGGATAAAACCAATCCCAAAAGGTACACTAGGATCTGGCTTAAACCAAAGCCCGCTAGTGTGAACTGTCCGGACACTGTACGTGCACAAGTGCACGGATGTGACCGAACCCTGTCGCAAAACCATGCGACATGTCGCAAAACCATGCGACCTCTACTCTTTTGCCTAAAGGCGAATAGCTTTCTGTGTGGGACTCTAAAGACTCGACACTACGCTGGCAGTGGGTTTAACCACAGACCGCAAGCGGCACTAGCTGTGCGTAACGGTCCCCAGGTAGATGCCGACAAGAAGACTAACGAGGCGAAACCCATCTGAACTCCTACTGAGCCTGAATGTGACATTCTCCGTACAGTCCGGTCTGTTCGTCTGATACATCGCATGGCGGGCCTAGGGGGCGGTAAACGTCAGTCCCCCAATAGCGGTACAAGTCGTGTCGGAGTGAAACCCAAAACACCCTGAGATAACACTGGAAGCCTACCAGTATATCTCGTTTGCCCTGGCCAGGGACTACTCATGTAATGGCTCTCCTAGACACAGCGCGATGTCAACCCCCAATACCGGGAGAGACGAATCCTGTCTAACCATCACTGCCTCCAAGTGCTTCGGGACTGCACCCAACTACCACCTGTTTGCATGACTCTTTTGAGCCGTGGTAGGGTAGTAATCAAAGTACAGTGGAAACACACTCGAGGCGAAGTGACAGTGTCAAGTCAGCGGACTAAGCTGTACTCATGCCACCTGGGAACTGATAACTGACGATAGGCATAATACCAACTAGTCAGTTCCCGACGAGTCCTGTCCAGTGTACTCGTAACCCAACGAGCACCCGCATACTATCTCAAGTACGACGTACCGACGGCTGTGGGACAGACCGTCTCCCACACTGGGATGAGAAGCGCATGCGCTAGTCTACTCCGGAGTATCGATGCCCTGTCTCGATAGTCCTGCGACCAGGGACCTGCATAAGGATGTGCTTATAGATTATCCAGCCCCACTAGTGTGACTGCCATCACAACGCTGGTAATCAAGTAAGGATCCTAAGGGCTCCACTAATGTGTATAGGCGATATACTAAAATAAACACATGTACCCATTGAAGTAGAAACAAACCAAGTAGCATACTACTATTTTGAGCAAGATTGTATATACAAGGTGAATATCCCAAGCTTCCATTAAGTAATATACAAACTAGTATGATACAGTAATGGCCTCTAGGGCATATACACTAACAAAAACCACCGTTTTACACGCCCTCTTAGACGTGGTAAGGTGGAAATCAAAGCGCAGTGGGAATCACACAAGACTCTATGACGATCTCGGGTCTACAGACTAACCTGTACCAGTGTCACCAGAGAACTGCCATCTGACGTAAGGTATAATACCATCTGGGAGTTCTCGGCGAGTCCGTCCAGTGTACCCAGTCTCCACTGAGCACCCGTATATCATCTCTGATGTCAAACACCAATGGATATGAGATCATCCATCGCCCATCTGTATGGGTCGAGAAGGTATACGCTAGTCTACTCTGGTATATCGATGCCCCGTCTCGATACACCCACGACTAGGAACCTTGAAGGATGTACTTATGGACTACCATGTCCCCACTAGTATGATCCGCATCATAGTCCAGGTAGTCAAGTACACATCCTAAGGGCTTTACCAACATGTGACAGAGAGATAATCAGTGTACACGTTAAGGTAAAGAGTAACCAGATACCATACTATCATGTCGAGCAAGAAAGTCCTCCCTATATATGTCCAAGCATCCACTACAATATACATCACATGTATAGTAATGGCCTCTAGGGCATACATATAACTAACACGTCCCGCGGCCACAGATCTCATGGGCCGATACTCGTCCGCTGGGAGATCATTGAGCCTCCTCTGGCGGAATCGAAACGACGCGACCCTGGCGTTTCGCCTCCCCGCATAATCGATGCGCGTGCTACGCGCACGTTCATCGTGACCGTTCCTGTTCCCCATACCTGCAAATGGATGGTCAGGCGAAACCTCATGAAGGATCAGCCGAGCAGCTACCCTGCTCGGTTATCCCTGGCCGGTAGCTTTCCTACTCGCAACGCCAGGGATGAAAGCCCTCGCCAAGAGGCAACCCAGCAGCTACCCTGCTCGGTTATCCCTGGCCGGTAGCTTCCCTACTTGCAACGTCAGGGATGAAAGCCCTCGCCAAGAGGCAACCCAGCAGCTACCCTGCTTGGTTATCCCTGGCGGATAGCTTCCCTATCGCAACGCCAGGGATCAGAAAGTCCTCCCAGAGGCAGTCGAGCCCGACCCTCGCTCGGCTATCTCTGGCGGGTAGCTTCCCTACCGCAACACCAGGGATCAGAAAGTCCTCCCAGAGGCAGTCGAGCCCGACCCTCGCTCGGCTATCCCTGGCGGGTGGCTTCCCTACCACAACGCCAGGGATCAGAAAGCCCTCCCAGAGGCAGTCGAGCCCGAGGATCCCTCGCTCGGCTATCCCTGGCGGGTGGCTTCCCTACCGCAATGCCAGGGATCAGAAAGCCCTCCCAGAGGCAGTCGAGCCCGAGGATCTCTCACTCGGCTATCCTTCAGGACAAAAGCCCTCGCCAAGAGGCACCGGGCGGTAACCCCGTCCGGCCAAGGGTCCTTGGTAGGCTTCTTACAGCCCTTCCCGCGCTAAGGACCAAAGTCCTCCCAGAGGCAGTCGAATCCTTGCTCGGCTATCCCCGGCTGGTAGCTTCCTACCACAACCGACAAAGATCAAAGTCCTCGCTAAGAGGCACTGGGCAGTAACCCTGCTCGGTCCCGGTTCTGAAGGATCAAAGCCCTCGCAAGAGGCAACCGAGCAGCTTCACTGCCCGGTCAACTCCGCCTGGTAGCTCCCTACCTATGACGCCATGGATCGAAGCCCTCGCAAAAGGCATCCGAGCGGCTACCCCGCTCGGTCGTCCCAGGCTGGTAGTTGCCTACCCACGACGCTAGAGATCAAAGCTCTCGCCAAGAGGCAACCGCGCAGCTTCACTGCCCGGTCATTCTTAGTGGGCTTCTTACAGCCCCACCAATGCTATGGATCAAAGCCCTCGCAAGAGGCAACCGAGCAGCTTCACTGCCCGGTCAACTCCGGCTGGTAGCTCCCTACCCATGATGCCAGGGACCGAAGCCCTCGCAAGAAGCATCCGAGCGGCTACCCCGCTCGGTCGTCCCAGGCTGGTAGTTGCCTACCCACGACGCCAGAGATCAAAGCCCTCGCCAAGAGGCAACCGCGCAGCTTCACTGCCCGGTCATCCTTAGTGGGCTTCTTACAGCCCCTCCAACGCTAAGGATCAAAGCCCTCGCTAAGAGGCACCGAGCAGCTACCCTGCTCGGTCATCCCCGGCTGGTAGGTCCCTACCCACGATGCCAGGGATCCAAGCCCTCGCCAAGAGGCACCGAGCAGCTACCCTGTTCGGGCATCCTCAGCAGGCCTCTCACGGCCCCTCTCACGCTGAGGATCAAAGCCCTCACCACGAGGCCGCCGAGATCCTTCCTGCTCGGCGCATTCCCAGCGGGCATTCTCCTGCCCATCAGACGCTGAGGATCTCAAGCCCTCACCACGAGGCCGCCGAGATCCTTCTTGCTCGGCGCATCCCAGCGGGCATCCTCCTGCCCATCAGACGCTGAAGATCTCAAGCCCTCACCGCGAGGCCGCCGAGTTCCTTCTGCTCGGCGCATCCTCAACGGGCATCCTCCTGCCCATCAGACGCTGAGGGTCTGAAGCCCTCATCGTGAGGCCGTCGAGATCCTTCTTGCTCGGCGCACCCCAGCGGGCATCCTCCTGCCCATTAGGCGCCGAAGATCTCAAGCCCTCACCGTGAGGCCGCCGAGTTCCCTCTGCTCAGCGCATCCCCGGCGGGCGTCCTCCTGCCCGTCAGACGCTGAGGATCTGAAGCCCTCTTCACGAGGCCGCTGGGCCCCTTTCTACTCGGCGCATCCTGTTCAGACCATAATATTGCATTCTCCATTCCCCTATTCTTATCCGTTTTATAAATAAACAGGTACTCTTGACGCACGTTTGTTGCATATTACAGGATACAGGCTCTTTGAGCGAATACAGTGAAAAAGACGAAAGTTGATACAGAAAAGGGACTTTTGACCAACAAGTAGACGGATCCCAGTCAAGCCTAGACGAAGAACAATTCACAATTGTATAAGGCAATGCAGTCCGAAATGTCAAAGTGAACGGTCAAAAGATCTTTACAAGTTTTCACTGAAGATCTGGAAAAGACCAAGAATCCAAAAAGAGAAAAATAGTGAAGAATAAACAAGCCCAAATACCCAGAATGAATCCCAGAAAAGATGGTGAGCCAAGCCCACCAAAGGGCCGCGGAACCGCGGCCCAAGGCCTACATTTGCCGTGGTTCCGCGGCCATTAAGCGCCCGTGTCGGTGGAATTTTTCTGTGTCGGTGCGTCGGTGCGGGTGTTGGGATTTTTCATGGGCATATCTGTAATTGCACATGCGCGAGACTCTGTAACCCTAGTTTTCCTGTTTTCCTATAAATTGTAATCACAGATCTGTAAAACTCATGCCTCTTTTCAATAAAAAATTTCAGATCTGTTCTGTATTCTTGCTTGGAGGGAGCCATCAAATTAGTAAGTAATTTTATTTCTGTGCTTTTAATTCTCTTTTAATTAGTATGTTTCACCATCCCCTAATGAGTGAGTAATCTCCTCGCTTGTTAGGGTTAGCCTTAGGGAAAGATTTGAGAGATGAGATCTTTCACCCCTTTCATGCCCCTTCACAACTAAAAATTAGAACTCCATGCATACACGCACAACCGCTCCCTACGGCACCCTACCCCTCGAGGTAACGGTGACACCGTAGTAAGGCCCGGTTGCACGTGTTTTCCATGGGGGTTAGGGTAATTATCGATAAAGGAAGGATAAGAATCTAGAGGAAGAAAACATCTTCCCAAAAGATTCTAATCCACTTTATTGATAATTACACCAACATCTAATAGATCAAAAATAGGGCAATGAAAGCGGTGAGGAAACCTTTAATCTCCAAACTTCCCCTAAACCTAACCCTAGCAAGACTTTAATTTAGATTAATTTAGTTTAGTGATAGATCTAGTTTTTAGATTTAATCAATCCAAACAACAGTTGGAATCAACTCGTAAAAACACATTAAGAAAATTACCTATCTCTGTGGATCGACCCGTACTCACCGGCTAGCTGCAAAGCGACGCCGTTTCTGATTGCGGTAAATACAAATTTTCATATCAATCACATCCCAACAAAGACAAGGATCAAAGTCCTCCTTAGAGGCAGTCGAGCGGCTTCCCTGCTCGGCTATCCCTGGCCGGTAGCTTCCCAACTCGCAACGCCGGGGATCAAAGCCCTCGCCAAAAGGCAACCGCACAGCTTCACTGCCCGGTTAACCTTAGCAGACCTCCTACGACCCCTCCAACGCTAAGGACCGAAGTCCTCCTTAGAGGCGGCCGAGCGGCTCCCCTGCTTGGCTATCCCTGGCCAGTAGCTTCCCTACCCACAACGCCAGGGATCAAAGCCCTCGCAAGAGGCATCTGAGCGGCTGCCCCGCTCGGTCATCCCACGCTGGCGGTGGCCTACTCACGACGCCAGAGATCAAAACCTTCGCCAAGAGGCAAGCGCGCAGCTTCACTGCCCGGTTATCCTTAGCATGCTTCTTACAACCCCTCCAACGCTAAGGATCGAAGTCCTCGCAGAGGCAGCCAAGCGACTTCCTTGCTCGGCTATCCCTGGCCGGTAGCTTCCTTACTCGCAACGCCAGGGATCAAGGCCCTCGCCAAGATCAACCGAGCGGCTTCCCTGCTCGGTCATCCCCAGCAGGCATCCTCCTGCCCAACAGACGCTGCAGATTTGTAGCCCTTATAACGAGGTCACTGAGCCCATCACATGCAGCGGACCCGAAGCCCCAACAAAAGACATCAGGTGATCGAAGTCAACTCGACGACCGATTGCTCCACTTGTCGTTCCCGCACTGGACCGTGCCCCATCAGACGCCACAGGTCTGCACACGTCGCGTCGGCCAACCGACGCTCGACACGTGGACCGTCGCTTTAGTGGCAGGATGCACGAACCGGCGCACCTTTCTTAAATGCAGAGATCTCGCCCTAATCCGCTGGCAGAAAAGACAGCTGATAGCCCGGGGACGCGTCCCGACGAAACCTTAGGAGGGAGCTTATCCCGGGCGGCCCGGTAGTCCACTCCTGACCCGACCCGCTAGCTGGTCGGGACAAGAGTGGGGGGCTAATGATGATGCCCAATATTGGCGTCTAGAAGACCAGGACGTGGCGGATGACATGTCCCAAGACCCAGAAGAAAGGGCCGACAGAGGCCGACCAGGCCACCCTTGTACCCGACGTGCCAGCACAAGCTGGCCCTCCTCGGGGCCCCCCTGCAAATTGGCCTCCTCGGCCCTTCAGCTCGCCCCGAGCTGCCACAGGACCAAGACCCCTCGGCCCTCTTGCCCGGCTCCGAGCTCCCCAGCCGAGGCCGTCTTCCTCGGTCCCTCCGACCGACCAACTCCACCACTCACAGGCGTAACCGCCGCTCCGTAAATCTTGCCACGCGCAGATTCTCCACCAGCAATGTCCCACGTTCCACGCCATCACGATCCCCATTAATGGGCGATCCGCTCTTTACGCGGGCGTGACGTCGGGAGCGTAACTGCCGGCGAGATTCTCGCGCCTGCTGCTGCGTGCTGCCGCCGCTATATAAACCCCCATCACAGAGGGGTCAAGTAAGCCATTTTTTTTTACTCCGCTTAGCCGTTACGCTGCTCGGATCTAGTACTAACTTGATCGTCGGAGGGTCCTCGGTGGTATCAAGCCCCCCGGGACTTCTTTGCAGGTACTCGGCGCTAAACTCCCCAAGTCAGCGATCTCCTCCAAACCCATTGAGACCCACACGCAACAGGAGATCACCTCTAGAATCCACCGGGAGATCGACGGAAGACAATATCTGAAGGAGACCCAAAAAGGACCTCCATCAAATCAGTTCAGGTTGATCACCCTATACTCAAATATATGTGTATGAAAAATCAAAGGATTTGAAGACCTCCAGCTTATGCATTGATGGATGCAAAAATGAACGTCTTTCGGTACTGCATCATAAACTTCATCCGATAGATAGGCTAGAGATTTTCAAATCCTTTGATTTTTCATACACATGTATTTGAGGGTAGGATGATCAAACTTGAACGGATCGGATAGTTAAAATGTATCGTAGATCGGAAGTTCCCGTTTTTAAAAAACACGGATCGATTTGCAATGGAGCAGTCCCCTAACCCAATCCATCAAGGACCAACCATCCAAACTTCCCTTTGCTTGTTTTGCATTGAGTGAGCAAGAATAATCCATAAAATATTCATGTCGCATGTAATAGCCATAGCTAATGTACCAACTTAAATATATAAAGCCCAAGGGGTTAGGGCATGTTTGGTTTAAGGATTATTGGGGATTTTGCACTGTTTGAATTCCACGATAAAAAAACAGCGAGGATTTTAGTATCCTGTGTTTCGTTGAGAGATTCCAAAATTAGCATTTGGTAGTCTTTTAGCGGCGGAGCCCGCCAGCAAAACGGATTTTGCAATCCTCGGATTCTTCGGGATTTGCATTGTTAGGTGGGGCCGCGTTATTTTTTAAATGTTAAAACCTCCTCTCTCTATAATTCTCAAATTCAAATCCCAATTTTTGAAAAAATACTAGCATACAAGGGTTTGTGCAAGCCATTTGCAAGCCTTTAGATGGTTTTGGGTTTTGTACAAGAAAACCAAGAATTACAAGCAGTTTGTACCATTCAACATGTTACATTGAATTTTTTTCTCAATTTTTCCCCCAAAACCAAATAAAGATTATAAGAATTTATTAATCCTAGGATTAGATATCAACAAAACAACAAATTCCACCGGCAATAAAATTTTTATTCAAGGATCTTCGAATCGAAATTACAATCCAGCAACCAAACAGCACTTTAGGCAATTGGATCTCTCTCCTCTCTCTCTATATACATTTTGCTCATAAAAATTTGCCTCTCTATCTTCAGAAAGGGCGGAGAGAAGGGGGAGAGAGAGAGTGCAGGATTAGGGTTCGATCTGGAGAGAGGAGGAGAAGATGAACGGGGATCAGATCGATTCGAACTCGCATGGGAACCTGGACGAGGAGATCGCGCAGCTGATGCAGTGCAAGCCTCTCTCCGAGCAAGAGGTTAGTTTCTTACGGATGAAAGCTTTGCCCCTTTGTTTGATCTGGGATCTCTTCTTTAGGCTTTTCATGAGTTAGGGTTTGTACTTTGAAGGGATCTGGAAGTTTTTCCTCTGATTTTGTTGGTGGATGTGCTGGATCTGTGCACCTTATTCTGGATCTGAAGACAGTGCTATGATGTTTTCAGCGATTGCTCATCTTTTAAGCGAAAAGGCGGTGTTTTTATATTAGAGATGCATAGCTAAACGAGTGTTTTGAGAGCACGGCCTCCTTGTCATGGGAACTGGATTTGTTTGGCTTTTTTGGATCATTTTTTTGACTATTAAGTAATATCATCATTTCCTATAAATGGTAGACTGTACTGCGGCGTTTCAAAAGACCAGCTTGATGAGTTTGATTGACTTCTTGAATATTATTTCCCCAATAAAGGCCTAACTTACTACGGTTCATGGTCACATTAGCTTTATTGTCTAGAACAAGTTTATTTAATGACACACACACACACACACACACACAAATGATATAGAGACTAAGAGATGAAGATTTCATTGAGATAATATTAATAGTTAAGATGATATCCATTATCAACAGGGCAAATGATATGTAAGATAGAAACATAGATAAGCTATTCACTATTGAATTGTAACGATTTGATGGCATATAATTATTGATTATCGTATAGCGTAAGTTAACCACACGTTCTTCATCTAGATCTCAAAAATCATCTATTAGGAGAAACCGAGTCTGAATAACATAGAAAGATAGTTTACAGCCATTGATCTTCGAAAACGTCAAACAAAAACCAATCAATTCTTGAATATTAAATCATCCACAATCCATTGGCTTCTTATATCTATTGTTTGACCAAAGCGAGTAAATTATGGATCAAGATTTTGAGTTAAGTGGCTCAATTGGTTATTGCACCGTCTTATACGATGATTATGAACTCAATCCATTCAAATAACTTAAATTGGCCATATATGCCTTCAATTAGTTCGATAATAAGAGGAGAAGGGTGAAAATCGTGGAGTTGTGTGTGCCGTCAAATGTTGAAGGTGACTTGGCAAGCAAGATTTCGCCTAGTTGAGGCCGTTGATTCACAACCACGCCACTTGATCATTGAAGTCATTGATAACGGTGACGATGAAACTTCACTTGAAATCAGATTGGCAGCTGAATGGTAATAATTGATAGCAGTGGATCACGGCCAAAGAGTTTTTAGATCTAGTTAAAGTAAAGAGATTCGTCCCCAGCCTAAAATATAAGTCATACAGAGTTCTCATAAATCTTACAAAATATAATTTTCCATGGCAAAATATCACAGCCTTCCCAAACTAAAAGAGCTAGGATTTCTTTTTTAGAGAAATCCTAATTACATTTTGCGAATAAGTTATCATTATCTAAAATTATGAATGCACTATAAAATAAGAAAATAGTAAATATCTAAAAGAAATAATAACCAGTATTATTTGATGAAACACATCATGCTCATTAGGTTCAAAAGGTTTATCGACTGATGGATATTAAAAGGTGACAGAATGTCAGTGGTGGATAGTAGCTCAAGAATTAAGGATCATTGAAGCTCTGATATACAAACTCCTGAGGGTGGTCCCAAAAGAACAAATTAACCAGTTCATAAAATGGGTCAAATACTCAATATTAAACATATTAAGAATATCCTAACTATGTATTTGACCTAATTAAACATATTAAGAATATCCCACTACACACTTCAATGGAAGCACCCACAATAGAAACGTAACTTGCAAAATCTTATATACTCAAATAATGTGTGCAGTGGTGCTATGGTGGTGTAATTGATATATGGATGAACAAGATCAAGGCTTGCTTCCCAAGGGGAGATCTAGTGCAACCAGTAAATTGGATTCTTTGTAATAGCATGTTAATATGTTGACTCATCTCATCATATACTATTGGATTCACCAGAAAATAAGGCATGCTAACAAGTTGGGGACTAATCATAGTACTATCCTTGGGTGGGCTATTGACAAAGGAAGAAAGATCAACAGTTATATGTATCATTGATAAACGATGGTATAGTCTTGATGGTATATAATCATGACAAGATGGGAGTATGACTTTTACTCTTATTATGGATCTTTCAAGAACTGCCTCTAGAGACTCGTTAAAAATATCACAATGGCACTAACAAAATGGAACTTCTCAAAAAAAATTGCTAGTGCTACTAGAATACAATTCTAGACGGTTTGAAATAGATCTTTCTAAAAATCATTGTATTCCTATGAGATAAAGAAGGCTCCTTAAATTTAGACCCGTTGCATGTTGGAAAGAATATCGATAGATATGAAAGCATCTTATAGTACTAGTTATCTATTTACTCAGATATTTGCTATATTCTAATTCTTAGCATTTTCATAATTGATCATGGACTTGTTCACAAAATGTAATTAGGGTTTTACTATAAAAAAACATAACTCTTTTATTTTGGGCAGACTATGATATTTTTGCTATTGAAAATTGTGTTTCTAAGATCTCTATTTGAGTTCTATATTTTCAGCTGCGATTGAATCCCTTTACTTCTGTTGCGATCGCAAACTTGGTTAGTGGAGCCGCAGTTGATCCCCTACCCATCACTATGATCTTCATTAAAAGATCAAATCAATAACTTAGTCATCATTATCAGCTCATGTCCCTCACCATCAAGCCAACATCGAGATCAACATCTGACCAACAAGTAGAAGACTACATAAAGATATCCTCATATCCATAGCCATCTATGGAGAGGCCTGTCTTGCCTCCAACAAGGTCGTTTGACAAGTGCCATCACCACTTTAGTACTATATACTTGTTATCCAAGGATTATCGGTAGTTTCCATTTTTTGAACCTGGAAATCCTTTGTGGGATTTAATCTTAGGCGAGCACAGCTATTTGGCGCAACAAACAATTAATTTTGATTGGAGTTTTTTAGTTTTCTGCCGTGTAACCAGTATGTATGCACTTTAATGTTGGGTTCAAAGGCAGCTAGTGTTGCTAGGGACAACTTTAATCAGCTATAAGGAACGATCATTATACACAAAAATGAAGGCTGGATTAGATCATTTGATTAATAATCTAAAATTTTCTTTTGTTATTTTTCAGTTTAGGCCTATTTGCTTTGGTTTATTAGCTTTTATGACTTGCAAACTCTTGGTTTATTGCATTGTTTATGATTTAGTTGGACTTCGTTCTATTTTATGGTAGACTCATCCCTATACATAGGAGAGCAATCTTAGTGTTTTCTTTATATATGTTGTGATAATAAAGCTGATGAGAAGTTCTTTTCCTCCATGTGAAGGAGCACAGTGCTTCCATGATGTCTTTGCCAGTATCACGACGTGAATTTTTGGGTTATATTCATTTTTCTTAGCATTAATTTTAATACCATAGTCTACCAATACTAGCCCAACCACAATTCCATCAAACAAAATCCTACCTATTTGATTAAAAAGAACCAATATTTAGAGATTTTTTTCCCACCACCAAACTATAGCAACCGAGAGAGATAGATAAGAAAAGGTAACCGAGAAAGGTAATCGCTAGTCATTGTAGACCCATGCCTTGTGTAGGGCTTGACGTGACCCTCAATTTCTCCATATTCTAGATCCCGTGCAGGCCAATGGCTAAATGTGGCTGTTGTTTGTCCTGCAACGGTTCTTTCCATTACCCTTAGGTCACAACAATCGACACCCCATGGTTGACATGACCGCCTAGGTTGCCAAATCCCTTGGAAGCAGCTTATCATGAGCAATCACCTTGCATGCTCCTTGATGCCATCCCAATTGGTTTTGACGAGTCGTCTACCCATCGGGGTTTCGATGTTGTCCAGACAACACGCCTTTGTGACCTCCATTGACACCTAGTTGACGGCCAAAAACCGCAATCCAATCTTGTTTCTCCTCCCAGTTTTCAAGTTTCATCTTTTTAAATCTATTGTGGGAAAAGAATAGCAAACAACCATGTCAAAAAAAAGGTTCTGAATGTCTTTTGATTAATTGCTAGAGAAATTAATTTGGTAAATTGATTTGGTGATAAACATGTTCAGTTTGCATTTCTTTGAAATTTAGTTTTAATATTTCAATTACAATTTTTTTAATTTACATATATTGGAATTTCTACAAAGATCTTGCTAGCTTTTGCCCTCCCATTCTGTCTGCTATCACATCAATTTGAATTCCTTAAATTCTTAGTTTTATTGTGAATTTCAAGGCTGGAATTTTATATTATTAATTTATCACAATTATTCAATCTTGGATGTCATATTTGTATACTTAAAAATTAGTTTCAAACTTGCATCTTTTGTTATTTCGGTTGCATGTGTTTATGGTTTGCATGTGCATCATTGTGTGATAACTTTTACCTTACTCACGTGTGAGCATCATCGTGTGATTACTTTACCTTATGCATATGCACCCAATTATCAACCCTATTATTTCCTTACCATATCATACTTCCACCCATTTTTACTTGATATTTTCGGAACTTCTGTTGGTTCTTCATTTTCTTCCTCCTCTTCTTCTCACTGTAGATCTTCTAATGGAAATGCTCTCTTCAATCAACTCATCACCCACTTTTAGATTCTCTCATCAACTTTGGGTTTGCTATTTTTGTAAATTACAACCCTCACAGAAAGTCCACAAATAATCACTGATTTATTCATCTTAGCTGACATTGTTTAAATTTATGTCAAGGGTACACATTTGAGCGATCTTCAAAATAGTTGTTACTTTTCTATTAGATTTGGCAATGCTCATAGTTGTAAAATTTACTTCTTTTATAGTATATGGTATTCCCATCGCAGGTCAAAACATTGTGTGACAAAGCGAAGGAAGTCCTAATGGAGGAAAGCAATGTTCAGGTAAAGCTTGCTTAACTTTCAGTTCCCCTATAAATGCTGATATGCTAGAAACTAACAGAATTATGCTATTTTTCTTTTCCTCTAAATATTCTGTAACTTGGTGTTCAGGTATGATTCTAAACCTCATCAACTGTATACATTGGTTCCAGTCTTCTCGCAATGGTTTTCTTCATGGAATTCGATCTGTTTGGTTAGCTTGGAAATCATGGAATTTTAATATAGGGGTTGAGGATTATATCACTGTTTGGTTTATGTACTTGTGAATTTCCAATTACACAAGTTATCATAATTCAAAATTTTCTATTGAATCGGAGTTCACTAACAAATTGGGCGGTAAATTTGATGTTTTGATAAAAAAAACGGTACTTATTCTAGTTTCAAAGAGTTCACAGTTGAGATGATAAATATATCCAAGCAAACGACAAAATCGGTCAAAAGCATAGAGTTAACAGTTGAGATGATGATTATATCCAAGCAAAAGACAAAATCGGTCAATAGCAAAGAGTTAACAGTTGAGACGAGAAATATTTCCAAGCAAACGACAAAATCAGTCAAAAGAAAGTAACCTCATAGGCAAAATAGGGAGAATTCAATTTGCACACATACGTGCACACTCGTATATATGCATGCATGTGGTTCTCAATTTATGAACTTCTAAACATTACTTCCTAGCTGGGTAATCAAATGGCTCTTGAACTGATTCATTGCATTAGTTTGTTCCAAAAATACCTCCCATTTACGTTGGGCCGCAGGCTAAATTCTATGTTCTATATTATGATTTATAATTTCTACCTGGGATATTCTAGATTATGATTTCTAGGTTATATTTGGGAATTTCCCCCTATATATATTGCCAAATTTGTTGTAAAGCGCTCTTCTTTTGTGCATAATGATGTTTATAATTTGCATAGTCTGCCTTATATTCCCCCCCAAAGTGAATCCTACGGCAGTGTGTTTATTTTGAACTTATTTGCTGCATGATCATTAACATAACTTGAAGTTGTCCTATTAATCTGTTCTTGAATTGTAGCCTGTTAGAAGCCCTGTGACAATCTGTGGTGACATTCATGGGCAGTTCCATGATCTTGCTGAACTATTTCGAATTGGTGGGAAGGTATTTTTCAAATACTATCTCTATTTTGACCATTTAATTTTCAGTTATACCCCTAAGTTCCGAGGCATATAAAACACTATTTCTGTATTTCATCTTTAGAACTCAACTTCTACCATTAAGGAATTAATTTTATAATGTCAATATTTTTCTATCAAACTAGTTAAGTTTATTTCTTCTAATCTGTTTGAGGTGAATAAAACAACGTCAAAAAGGAAGTGCGTTTGAGATTTACGTGTAATACATAATGCCTTTCTTTTCAGCCAAAGATGGGATTCAATTTTGGCTCAGTTGACTTCTGGATTACACTGGACTAAAGTTAGGTTTATATGCAAGTGTGAACTCGTCAAACACTTCATATCTTGTAGTGCAAAGCATGCTTTGTTGTGAAAGCTTATTCTAAAATAACATATAAGGCACATATCATAAGTTACATTTTCAAAAGTTTGGTGGGAATTTGTCGGTAGAACTGGAACTTCAAGAGATATAATATGTTCTTTATACTTCATATCTTTTTTAGATTGATGTTAGTTTTCATCTTGGTTTGTATGTCACAAATTCCAAATTTCAGCAAAAGTAAGCTAAGAGCGACCTATCTCACCTTTTTTTTAAAATTTATGTTCCTTGTTTTGTATTATTCTACACAAATTTACTGAATGAGCTGTATCTAGATGTTTGGAATTCTTCATGCTCTCATAAAGAATGATGCCTCAATTTTATATACAGCCTGAGCCGTTTGTTTTGTTTTTGAGCTAGAGATTGGAGAAATAAATAACAACCCCCCTGGGACAGTATTAGTTGTTATTAAAATTCCTATAACTGGAAATTAATGGCGATGTGATGTAAATCTTATAATCGACCTAGAAAACAAAAATAAACCAACAGAACTGACACAGAAAAAAAGGAAAGAAACAAATCTAGTCAAATGTGATATTTCAGCAAAGCAGATGGTGTTCATCATACATCCCCCTTATACATACACCATATATATTATATATGTATGTAACACCCCCTCCCCCCTTATACACCCCATATATGTGTATATACACCTATTTATGTATGCATAGTTGTGTGTGCGTGCGCACGTGCATGCATACGTACATTTGTGTATGTATGTATTCGTGTGCGCGTGTGTGCATGTGAATAGAATTAAATATTAAGGTCTAAGTTGAGTCAATCAAAACTTGTTTGATGTCGTAATTAATTCTGATCCTAATGACCACTTAAGTAAATGCTAATACTTTGGTATTAAACTTTTAGTAGGACACATGAATAAAACACCAGTGCGTGTATACCCAGTGGTTAAACTTTAAAACAAGTACTATAAATTATGACTTATAACACCCTTAATATTCTGCATATTCTAAATTGCTAAGTAAAATTTCATAGACATGAAAGTGTAGACAGCATTTTGGACCTTTTACGAGTTGATCCTTGTGGAATTTGAAGTTCTTTGACAGGTCACCTTGTTTTTGGCTGCTTCATCTGAATGCTCTTATTTTGGCAAACTATTGTAACTATATTTCCTTGTATTGCAAAAATGTGGTAATTGCATTATGCTGATACCTTTAACAGTGTCTTATGAATGTTTCTGTTGATTACTAGTGCCCAGATACGAATTACTTGTTTATGGGGGATTATGTAGACCGTGGGTACTATTCAGTTGAAACTGTTACGGTAAGAGTTGAAAACGCTTTTCATTTTCTCGCATGCACTATTTTAATTGGTTAAATTTCTCTCCAGTTTTCTTAAATAGTTTATTCATTCATCAGCCAACAATTACGGCATTGCATCTGCATATAATTTGTTTTCTGCCATATAGTTATTTGCGAGCCTTCTGTTTTCTGATGGAATTAATCATCCTAATCGAAGTTTTTAGATGTGGTGAGCAAGTTTATTATCGAGTCACCAACTCACCATTACCATAATTTTTTTAACTACCAATTTCATTATTCGTTCTTTACTTTTAATTATCTGTTAATGTTTTTATAGTATGCTTATACTATCTTCCTGTACTGATGTGGCATGTTTTGCTTATCTTCCATCTAGCTGTTCTTTTCTATTTCAAAGGCACACTTACATACCTACTATTTTTCTTAAGCAACTTTTCGCAACCCAAATTGCTAAGCCAGCACTTCAACTCTTCTCCCCTTACGTATTAAGAGTTTGTTTTGAAGTAGGAAATCGATTCATGTTTAAGTATTCCTTCTATACAGTCTTTTCTTTACTAAAGATACATTACTTACATCCTGTTTTTGCTTAGCAATTCCCACAAAGTTCATGTAGGGTTATTGCAGATTGACATAAAAACCATCACTCTTGCTGATAGCTACTATATAATTTAATAAGAAAAGTCAACATCAAGGCAAGGCTTGTTATGTATGTAAATTGATTGGTTGTTTTGTACATAAATGGATTTTTTCACTTATGGAGTACTGTGTGGTTTGAGGTATTTTTTTCTTAAAGTCCGCACTTATTTTCTATTGTAACTTAGCTCTGCGGTTCTTCTGTTTGGTGAAAGGCAGTACTGATGATCTGTTTTGATTGCATTGACTAGCTTTTGGTGGCATTGAAGGTTCGTTACCCACAACGCATTACCATCCTTAGGGGAAACCATGAAAGTCGTCAGGTATACAGTTTGGCTTTTTCCTTATTGTCAATACTTTTGTTTAGTTCAGATTTGGTTTAATGGTACTTTTCTAGCTGACTAAATAACCTGAGTTCGATGAGAGGCTTAATTTTTTTTCTTTCACCTTGATCGAAAATAATGCTTTATTCTAAGTTTGAGTATTTCATTTCTCTTATACCTATTACATACTTGACTTGAACTGAAAAGAACCTCTTTCTACATTGCAGATTACACAAGTTTATGGATTTTATGATGAATGCTTAAGAAAGTGAGTTCTTCACTTATTTGTTCACTTTTTAAGGTTTTGATGTAACCAAAATACTGTGCTGGATATTTACTTGTTACTGGTGATATCATAATTGAATGATCACTCCGATGTATCACTATTTTGATACAAATGATGCTTGCTACGTTGTATCACTATAATGAAAATGTTGTCCAATGCAACTAGAGAATGGATCTGTAAACTCTAAAGTAAATTACTCTTTTCAGAGATACCATATGATGTTTATTCGATATGATAGTTGGGTGGACCACCATGTAGTCTGGCAGCGGGCAATATGCGAATATACACAGACTGGCACACCACACACTCTTTCTGACCCTTTTCTTTCATTAGATTATACTGTTCTAACATATTGTTCCTATTTTTCATGGACAGGTATGGTAATGCTAGCGTGTGGAAAATATTCACAGATCTTTTTGATTATTTTCCACTTACAGCATTGGTTTGTAACCCTGAACATTCTCCAATATTTGCTCTTTTGGTTCTGATATGACAATGACACAGTTATATAAGCAAACTTTTAGTAATTCACTATTTTAGAAATGACTATTTTCTTATAAACATTCTGCATCATGCCAATTGTTTAATGAACATGACTGCTTGTGTCAGAATTACTCTGGCATTGATGATCATCACCAATCAGAAGGTTCACTAGGACCAGAGTGTCACAGAACGGTAATTTAGTCATGCTATGTAATGAATATTGCAATTGCTGGAGCATCACAATCGTAATTTGATATTGAGAAATGTGCACAAAGCATTATTATAGTATGGCAATCAGCATTGGATCATAGCAAAGTCTTTTTTCTTGGCATCAGCGTTTAGCTTTTCTTAGGATAGGAGGCCAGTTCTAAATAGTATTAACACGCTGATCTGGTAAGACACTTGAAATGGCTTGTTCATTGAATCTCCTTTAGGACTGTTTGTTTTTGTATAGAATAGACTTGATGTGAAAGCAACTTTGAGATTTCCTAAGTAAGATTTGATGGTTTCAAATTTCTGGGTTACGGTTTATCTGAGTGAGTCATTCGAGCTTCTCAGATGTTCATACTTCATCTATTATTAACTATGTTATTTATGTTGACTATGAATTGGGATTTGCACATATGCATGTGGGGATGTTCATATTTGATCTATTATTAACTTTGTTATTTATGTTGACTATGAATTGGGATTTGCACATATGCATGCGGGGGTGTTGAACGCGGAGCATTCTGAGAAGGCGGTCAAACTTCTAGTATACCGTATCCTGGATAGTAATTAGCATCAACATTGATGCTTCTGAACAACCTGTATACTTCATCAACTTGGTGCAGCATAAGCAGACTACTTTGGATGATCGTTTGTTAAAAAGTTCACGACTGGTTTACTCACAGCAGGAGTAATCTGTTGAAATATTGTCTAACAGGCACATATCTTTTATATGTTATTTATGCTCTGGCATGTGTCAATACCCACGGGCAGGCTATTTGAAATGTTACTCTTGATAACTCTTTTCTACCAAAACATCCTAGGCTATTGTTTATAAGTTCTTGTGCGTTTGCAACTCTTTAGTATTTTCTTTTGTTCTGCACTATTATAGCATGCCTTTTAGGCATCGGTTGTCACCTTATACTTATTTCTAGCCAACAATTTTTTGTGCATTCTGCAAAATATTGCCATCATTTCCTAGATATTATTTGATTGAAAAATACTAAACTGATTTGAGTTCCTATGTGTCCCTACTGTTCTGCAGCTTGTTGTTTATCAATCTTCTATTCTTGAGATTAAACTTTGGTAGACCTGGATTTTAAGCTTACGGTTTGGTTCTTGTTTTTTATTAAAAAAAAATTTCTAGGTGGAATCTGAAATTTTTTGCCTTCATGGTGGTTTGTCTCCCTCAATTGAGACTCTTGACAACATACGTAATTTTGACCGTGTTCAAGAAGTTCCTCATGAGGGGGCCATGTGCGATCTTTTATGGTCTGACCCAGATGACAGATGTGGTTGGGGTATTTCTCCTCGTGGTGCTGGATATACCTTTGGCCAAGTACCATTTCCTTCACCTGTAGATTTTCTATTCTCATCTTGATTTGGACTTATCTATTGTATTCATCGAGCAAATATTTTTCACAGGATATATCAGAGCAATTTAACCACACCAACAACCTTAAACTTATAGCTCGAGCTCATCAGTTAGTCATGGAAGGATACAATTGGGGCCATGTAATCGGTTAAACTTTTCTACCTTTATTTTTAGTGTGCACTGCTTGCTTAGTGTTATATTTTGTACCTTTTGTGGATTCATGATACAGGAACAAAAGGTGGTAACCATTTTCAGTGCACCTAATTATTGCTATCGTTGCGGGAACATGGCCTCGATATTGGAAGTTGATGACTGCAAGGGACATACATTTATCCAGGTCTTCCCACTCCTTTGTTATCTCTATCCGATGTGCTTATATTTTTTCTTATTTTACAAACTTTGTTTAAATTCCTCTTATTACTTATATTACTCCACATTTATAATCAACTTGCTTGTATTTATTATTATTGTTGTTGTTGAGATGTGTGGATTAAAATAGTCCCACAATGTAAAAGTTGGGACAAACCTCAACAAGGCCCGAGTCTTATTGTTGGAACCCATTTATATCAAAAGCCTGTGTATACTCGTAATAATAAAATATATAATCACCCTCATCTTTAAATAAAAAAACTCTAATAATAATAATAATTATTACTATAAGTTACATGAGCCACATATTTAGCATGGCAAATCATTTCAATTATATATAGCTCACTGGTCCTTTCTACTTGGTTGGAAAAATGTGTCATTCTCTGCATGTAACTTATTCATATCAATCATTAAAGTAATAATTTGGATAAGTGTCTTGTATATACATGATTAATTTTGACTTTTTGATCCTTATGAATAAAGTTGTGATGCCGCTTAGAACACCACATAGATGATGATATGAAACCCTTGACATGTTTATATTTTTCTTGCAAACATTACAGAAGACGAAGTAATCTGATTGTGGTATCTAAAGAAATAGGAAGAAGAAAAGGTGGTCATGGCTTTCTTTTAGAAGGCTTTTAACCAACTAGATTCAAATTTTGATTCATATACTGAGATCCCATCAAACGCCGCATGAGTTGTTTTGCTGTATCTCGTAACAAAATTGAAATCAGAAATATCTTCACTTGGATAAACGGATTAACATAGGTGTTTAAATCTTCATACGAGGAGTGAATCTAGTTTGAAAGAGCTTATGTTAGAAATCTTGGAGAATTAACTCTATTCCACTTGGCTACAGTTTGAACCAGCGCCTAGAAGAGGGGAACCTGATGTCACTCGAAGAACACCAGACTACTTCTTATGATGCGATCGGAGTTCTTGCAACTGATTTTCAAGAGCTGTGTGACAAGATTGCAGATATTGTTGGAATATCACAAGTTAAAATTGGCATTTTAATTGGAAGATGCTGTACTTGGTTCGGGGGTTTATAAAATTGTGATTTTTATTGTGTAGAGAAGGGACCCCATATCTGTTTCTTAATTATGCATTTTGTAATTGGTTTGCTTGGGGATGCAGCAGTAATAGGATTCGGAACAGCAGCAGCAGAAACCCTAAATGTAACATTTTAAGGAGAACTTTGTGGGTTGCCACCACTTATCATTTTTTTTTGTTTTTATTTGTTAATTTTATCTTGTGGAGGCAATGGTTTTTATTTCTTGTTTTTGTTCCAACAGTCGAAATCCCAAGCGAAATTTTCCTTTTGGCATGTTATTTGTGTAACCAAGTTTTAGGACCGCTTGTTCTAAGAAGTTATTGATGGTATTGAGCTGCATTTTGCTTTGGAAGTCTTTTCATCCTTACAAAACCTGGTAATTAGATGTAGGAAGAACTTCCGATGGTATTTGGAGTTGCAGTCGTTCCTTCTCGCTTTCCTTTAATTTATTTGAACTGCAAGGCTCTATCATAAGCTACACAACACGACATGAGGCGATGTTTGATTTATTGTGGCCTGAAAATTACATTTCCTTCTTGCTGCACCAGACTCGTTCTGTTCACGGTTTTGTTCATCTAAATTTCATGCCGAGACAATTCTAGTGTCGTTTGCAATTATATGTCAAAGTCAAATTACTGACAAAAAAGATTATAATCTGTCGATCAGAGTCTTTCAAATTATGCAGGCAGTATACAGGTAAAGCAATAATATGTAAAACCACTCCTGCTGCAACGTTGAACATCAGTTTCCATCTAAAACTATACCTTAATCGATATAACAAGTCACGGAACTTATCGATGTTTGACTATAATTCACAGAAACAGCTGTTGCTGCTTATTTACTGCCGCTCATTGTAAAAAATGTTTGCCAAGTGAAAATGGCATAAAACAATGCATAAACATCAGCTCATATTTTCTTTCTTCATACATGAGTATCTAATAATGATATGATTATTTGTGATAGACAGCTTAAGGCAAGACAAGCAGATAGCTACTATATAAACATTACATGAACATAGACCAAATATGAATACAGAAACAATACACTTCGAAGTGAGTCATTTTGAGTGCAAGCAAAATTTTCTCTGGATCTGGGGGAAAAAACAAATACAGGTATCAATGTAAAATTTACAACACTGAAGAAGGTTTTCCCCGTGCTTTTTGCAACTTAAAATAATTCCTGCAAGTTAAGATGAGAAAAAATCGATGGTACCAAATCAACAACTGACCATGCAAGGCCAGCGTATTGAAGAAACCTTATTCCAGTATCTACATCGTATGTTTTACGAGGGAAGAAAGATACTGATTTACAAAAATAACCCCCAGAAAGCATATCATTGGCGTTGTTTTTGACAGTGTCGAACTCTTTCAGTGCCGGGATGTAACATGAGGACTTTACAGGAATCCCGAGGGTGCTGCAGAGCAGGAAGCAACCACTTGGAAATAGACTTGCTGCAGAATTTGACAAGCAGTATTGTAGGGATGCCTACGAGCACTCTTCCCATGAAAATTGGAAGGGTCGGTTGGGGGGTAAATAAGCATGGGACACTCTCGGGGTGGAAACGGAAACGATGATAAGTTTGTTGAATTCCGCTGACCTGCATTATGGAAAGAGAATTTAGATTCCAAAATTTTAATGTACTTGCCACTGCATCAAACCTCAGAGGCTGTAGTGAGGCTGTAGTGAGAGTGGAATTTTTATATTCTAACATTTTCCTGCTGGTTAAATGTTCTTTTGTAGCCTGAAATCTACATTATGCGCAGCGGTTCTTTATTCCCTAAAAAAAATTGCTTGTACAGGGGTTAGTTCTATACCATCTTAATTCCTGCCCCACTTCACAAAAAATAAGAATTTGCGGTGAGGGATACATTTTGATATTCTAATAGATAATATTGAGAGAATAATGTAGGGAAGGTGCATAGGCGGGAATTTCCTCCTATGGCGTCGAAAAATACTCTCCATGATTTTTTTCGACGATCGGCACACATCACCTCTATCTTTATCATCTAAGATGTAGATACACCAAATTTCATGTGATTCTACTACCTTTTCACTGTTGATTCAGTGGGTGCAAAATTAACGGTTTATCGACATTATAACTTTTTACATTGCTAATTCAATGGTGACAAAGTGGCAAAAGTGGCAGAATCACATGAAATTTGGTGTTTACACATGGCCTCTTTTGGTGTTTTTTCTTCGTTTGATAATAAAGATGGAGGTGATGGGTGCCGATCACCGGAAAAAATAGTAGTGGTATTTTTTCAATGCCATAGGAGGAAATTCCCTCCTACGGTCTCTTTTCTTCATTATTCTATCATATTGATTTAGATAGACTATGCAATAGATAGAAAATATATTCTTTTTTTCCTTTTTTTGCCTGGGGTGATATTATTTTGATGAAGATGCATGTAACATGCGAAATAAACTTGATATAATGCTCAATGAGTGCTAATGTACTATTGTAGCTTCAAACTCTGAGTAAATGTTCATACTAAATAATGCGATATTTTTACCTTTTATTTATAGTTATTTAGGTTATGCTCCAGTTCTAAGAAGTGACAAAATATAGGTACTTGTGCAACTACGGTTATAGAGAGACCTAAGCGAGCATGTATAGAGAAAGTTAAGAAAAATGTTGTTAGCTGTCAATTTAACTGAGAAGAGAAGATATCGTCGACCCCTAAAGTTTGGGTATAAAGGCATTAGTTGTAGTAGTTAATTATCACCCATAATATACTTACTTCTAATTAAAGGGCAGGAAAAATATTCATTTTGCACATTTTGTGTTGCCAAAAAAGGAAAAAAATAGGAAAAAATGTGTAGTTAACATAATGAACATAGGTCAATGTCGATCCTTTACAGCTTATCAATCTATCTGGCATTTGATTATTTAAACGAGTTTTAGAAAAATAAGGAGATCGTTCAACTAGTCATCTTCTTATTCTCTAACTAACCCTATAGATGAATATATTTTTTATATTAATCATGAGTTAAAACCTAGTTTCAGGTAAAACTATGTGTATTGACTGTTTGGCATTGGCTTTTTTAGGAGATTGGTCCATGGCAAGCCAGAATATTGATTTAGACCGATATCTTACAGAAAAATGTGAAGAGTTATAGCAACAACAATTAAAGCACAATATCTTAGGGTCCCTACCCCACCAAAGTTAAAGAGAAAAACGTGCCCCTCTCTCTCTCTGTGTGTGTGAGAGAGAGAGAGACCTTGTTCTACTCCCTAGGTATAACTAAGTTACGCCCTACATAAAATAACCCACTTCACAATTATTTTTCTATGATCGGCTCCGTCCATCTTGATCTTCATCATCTAAAGTATGGATACATCAAGTTTCATGTCATTTGGATTCCGTTTATACATCGATCTTGGATTATAAAATGTTCTATTGTTGGAAAACCGTTCATTTTGCAACCAATTGATGCATGCACAATTAGTTTCAAATCACATAAAAGTTGGTATAATCATACTTTAGATGACAGAGATCAAGATGGACAGAGCGATCGTGGAAAAAAATCGTGAAGTGTAGTATTATACGTAGGGTGTGACTGACTTAGTTACACCTAGAGAGTAAAATAGCCTCTCCCTGCACGCACGCACACACATACGCATAGAACCGAATCGAGCTTCTTTTTGGCCGTGTTTGTGAAAAAAATTCTTCAGCTCCTTAATGTGTCGCACTTTCATATTAACCCTTTTATATTGTATTTGAACCCAAGAGATTCAGACTATTTTTTGTTAGGACCTGAGGAAAATTTGGAAAATTATCTTGGGAACCATTTTAGGGCCTGTTTGGATGAGCTTATTTTAGGTGATTATTTGCCATAATCACTTGCAAGTGATTATTTCTGGAAAAAGTGAAAAAATCACTTATAAGTGCTTATGGCAAATAAGTTGTTTAGTATTTTGATGATTTTGTATGAAAAATGATTATAAGTAGATAGTGTGTTTGGATGAAAAGATAGATAAGTGATTATTGAGTGTAAAATAACCAAAAAGACGTATCATTAACGCCATCTTAAAATTTGGATGAAAAGATAAGAGATATTATGGTATATTACTTGGTCAACTCTACTATTCTATAATCACTTATGAAATAAGTTAGGAATTTCTAACTTATTTTTAAGTGGGAAAAGATATCATTTTTAAGCTAGTCATGGTGGGACCCATGGTAAAATAACTACTTATTAAATGGTAAAAGAGATGTCCAAACACACTATCTACTTAGGACCCACATTGATGTGATTTTTAATCACTTATCGACCAAAAATAATCCAATCCAACAGGCTCTTAGCATCTTCTATCCATGCCAAAAATGTAATTTAATATTACAAAAGTAGCTTCAGAATCACGTACTACCATGATCTGGAACATCGAGTGCATGACAGCTGGGTGACACTTGCAAACAACTAGAGCTAGGAATTTTTGGTTTTATCTTTGTTAAAATGTTTGTTCCATTCTTTCCTTTTTAAGTGATTTTGGTATGTTTTTTGTTGAAGATAATGTGTGATAAAACAGCTTTTGATCTTAAGATCCAAACTCGTATCCGTAAACTCTAGTATAAATTTATACGTATTCCTTCATGAATTAGCTAATAAAAAGAATTCTGTATTTTGCTCAAATTCCTTGTCATGGTATCAGAGCAATCTCCTCAGGTTTGGTTTGGTAGATTCAGCGCCGTTGTGCAGAAATTTAGTTTATATCAATACAAGAGTTATTATACTGTTTTTACACGAGTTCTTAAAGGAAAGAGAATTATATTAATAGTGTATGTTGATGATATTATTATCTATGTAGATGATGCTGACGGGATTGCTCTATTTAAGAAATTTCTCCAACATCATTTCTATACAAAGGACTTGGGGTTATTATGATATTTCTTAGGGGTTAAGGTTGCATGCTCCCTAGAAGGTATTTGTTTGTCTCAAAAGAAATATGTCCTAGATATTCTAAAAGAGGTCGAACTTTTGGATACCAAGCCCATAAATACGCCAATGGATTCTAATATGAAACTCTATGATGATCGAGAAGAATTATTAGAAGATCCAGTAAGCTACCGTCGATTTGCCCTTCCATATATAGATTTACCGCAATCATAGAGATGTTCTGTTGGATATTGTGCCCTCAGAGTCAATTATTGGATCACAGGCACGTGATTGCAATGATTGAGGGAGGACCTATACCGGTAGGACGGTCTTACTGGAGATTATAGTATGCTATCTGGTTTATCTTTATCATCGTGTACTGCTTTAGGTGATCTTACATGTCACTATTACGCGTTGATAGAGCCCTTAGAATTCTTGCTTGACGGCCAGCAGTATGATGGCGATCATATACGTGGGAGCTGGGGTCTATAAGCACATCCTTAAAAGGTCCCTAGTCGTGGGAGTTTTCGAGACAGGGCATCGATACTCCAGAGTAGACTAGTGTATACAGTCGAGACCCCGACGAGAGGCGGTGGCCGGTCTCACAAGCCACTGGTGTCAGTTGGTTCACCTAAGATGTATACAGGTGCTCATTGGGTTATGAGTACACCGGACAGGACTCGCCGGGAACATGCTAGTTGGTTTTATACCTGACGTCAGATAGCAGTTCCCTGATGACATGTATACAGGTTAGTTCATCGACCTGAGATCGTCATTTGTCTCGTGTGAGTTCCCACTGTACTTTGATTACTACCGTACCACGGCTCAAAAGAGTCGTGCAAACAGGTTTTAGTTGGGTACAGTCCCGAGCCATATGGAGGCAGTGAGCGGATCGGCAGGGGTTTCGTCTCTCCTGGTATTGGGGGTGAGATCGCGCTGTGTCTAGGAGAGCCATTACACGAAGTCCTTGGCCAAGGCAGGAGATTTACTGGTAGGTATTCCAGTAGTATCTCAGGGTGTTCTGGGCTACACTCCGACATTACTTGTACCGCTTTTGGGGGTTTGACTTTTTCCAACTCCCTAGGCCCGACATGCGATGCTCATAGACGAACGGACCGGACTGTACGGATATTGTCACTGACAGGCTCAGTAGGGTGTCAGGATGAGTTCGCTCATCGACCTCCCTTTTGGTCAATACCTGGTAGCCCGTTACGTACAGCTAGTACCACTGACGTGCTAGTGGTTAAATCCACAGCCAAAATATTGACGAGTCTTTAGAGTCCTCCACAGACAGTTTCTCAAGTTTCGGGCGAAACGCTGTAGAGGACGTATGGATTTATGGCAGGGTTCGAACGTACGCGTGTACTTGTGCACGTGTTATGGTTCGGACGGATAATACTAGCGGGCTTTGGTTTAAACCGGATCCTATTATTGTACAGTGTAGATTTTGTCTTATTGCATTTGTATTCGGTCGGAATACAAATGCGGGTATGTATATACAGTCGCGGGGTTTTCCTGTAATTTATTACGGGATCGCTTTTTTGAAGTTGTCAGTTTGCATTCCGTTTCGGCCATTTTCCTTTCTTTCTTTGGCTGAAAATTGATGGGAGGGGCTTATTTGCAAATTAGCAAAATGGAGGGTGTTTTTTGTGGTGGAGGGTTCATGATGGTTCTAGCATGTTATGGTTTGTTTTGTTCATCCTTACTTGCTTTATGGAGATAGGATTGAAAAGGACTTTGGTGTGACATGTTTCATGATGATCACTCATTTTTCTCTCTTGCATTATTCTCTTCCCTCTCTCTCTTTGATGATGGCCGGCCACTATTTTGAAGGGGGAATATACATTTTGGTGTGAAATTTTTTTGGTTCATTCTCATTTTGCAAAAGAAAAATTCATCAAGCTCATTCCTCTTGCTCATTTTCATTCTTCCATCCAAAAATGGCAACTTCATTAACCCCTCGAGACATAGCATTCTACACTCAGTCTACAGCAATTTTGGACATGTCGGCTAGCCAACTTCGTGTCCGAGTTGCCTCGGTTCAGAGATGGGAGCTCGTAAAAAGACTTCTCGATGTGGTGCCCTTCCGACGAGAAGACCGGAGATCAGTGATGCCGCGAGGAGCTTGGGATGGTGGCCGAAGACCGAAGGACACGGATCGCTCGGTATGTCTCTCTACCATTTTTCCAGTTAGCTAGTAGTAGGTTAACGGTCCGATCCGGGTTTATAGTCCACGGTAGCGCCGTTTTCTAATTAAAGAAAAGTTTTTGTTTCCGCATTTTGGCCTCGGAAAGACGGCCGGGGCGCTACCGTAGACTTACATGTTCAACAGTTGATGGGATTTTGTGATGTTGATTCGGTGGGATCTCCTACTGATAGGAGATTTACTACTGGCTATTGTACCTTTCTCGGTGATAATCTTGTATCATGGAGAAACAAAAAACAATCAGTTGTGGCTAGATCAAGTACGGAGACTGAATACCGTGCTATGGCCTATACTACGTGCAAGTTGATTTGGATAATTAACTTATTAAGTGAACTTGTATTTCAAATTTATCGTCCTATTCCTCTCTTTTGTGACAATCAAGCAGCAATCCATATTTCGTCTAATACTGTTTTTCATGAGAGAACCAACTACATTGAAGTTGATTGCTATTTTTTTCGGGAAAAGAAGAAGAATGGATTTAATCCACAATACATTGCAAGTAAGGATCAACCAGCAGATATTTTCACAAAGGTATTGAGAAAAGCAAGAATTGAATTTTTATGTAACAGGTTGGGTCTACATGATATGTATACACCAGCTTGAGGGAGAGTATTAAAGATAATGCGATAAAGTATTTAGGCTTTTGATATTAGATCCAAACCCGTATCCGTAAACTCTAGTATAAATTTATATGTATTCCTCCTCCATAAATTAGCTAATAAAAAAAATTCTATTTTTTCTCAAATTCCTCATCATTTTTCACAATCCGTGACGTGATATTATCAATTTGAAGATTTGTGTATCGGAGTCCATATCTGCATAAGGAGAAATTGTATAAGATAAGATTTTCTTCCATTTAAATTTTTTCATAATTGAAAATCATATTTACGCCATTTTTAAGTACTATAAAAAGTTGATTTCTTTTTCTGGACAAAGCATATATATGATCCTTCAATTTTTTACAATCAACTCCATTGTGAAAATAGCACCAAAGTACGCAGTGGATGATCGAAACGTGTAAATCGAGAATAATGAAAAAGAACAATCACAGCAACTACGCAAACACAACAAGTATGAAAAGGAAAAACACCAAGCACAAGACACAAGAAATTATCCAAGTTTGGTGCGTCGCATCTAGTCCTGCAAACCGACGACGAATTGCTTTACTATTCACAGAAGAATACAAGAGAATTGCCCTCTCGATCTCACCCAATATAAAGACAATCTCTTTCTCTAAACCTCTCTATCTCTTTTTGGAATTTACTCTCTACTTCTCTGATTTACCTATGATTTGCCGCACTGAGTAGAACTAATGGATTGATTTTATTGGGTATTAATTAATCTCATATTTATAGGATATAGGTTTAGATAGAGGTAAGTCTAAGATTTAGTTAATTAGATAATCTAGACCTTTAACCTGGCTCCTTCTCAAACCCACAACCGCCTCAACTTCAATTCGCCGCTAAAAGACAAGTTTCCACTACGTACACTGCACGTGCTGCTTGCCTCCGTAAGCTCAACTCTTTGGCTGCATCTAGAGTCAAGATTTTAATCAAAATCAACGATCTCCATTTTGATTAAAAATCAAAATCTCAACACTTCCGTGAAAAAATTTGGAATCCTGCAATTCGTCGTCTCTATGCCTTTATCAATCAGCTAGGCCAATTAAGTTTTATCAAAGCTTGAACTTGAAAACTGGGACCACCTTCGTAAATGCGTCCGCCGGATTTTCATGAGTACTAAATAAGAGAAATGACCTTTTCATTCTCTGTAGCGCCCATGCAAATACACACACACACACACACACATATATATATCTTATGATAATCAACCATAAATAAAAATAATAATAAAACAATTTGACATGAGACTTTAAATTTTAAATAGTTAAGGTTTTAGTGTAAAATGGTAGTTAATTGTCAAGAAAAGAAAATTACACTTCGTGTGTTATTTTAGAATTGGTAGAGAGTACACTTCAAGCTTTTATGAGTTGGTGAGAATTTCGCTTAATTGACACCTCCTACTAATAGTTAGATTAGTAAGTTGTATACTTAACATGCTTACTTTATTTCTTAAGTGACACCTCCTTTCTCTGCACTATATATACAAATCTTAAGTTTTTCATTTCTAGATCTTCTCTTTACAAGTTCTCTTTTCTCAAACTTCTTCACTATCTTGGAATCATTTGTAAAGGAAAATCAATTTGAAGCCTAATGCGACGACGTTAGAAACTTCGGAGTTTGGTAAGTGGTGCTTCATGTTTTGAAATTTATGATTCATTCATTTGATTTCTTATTCGTCGTAATATCCGAATACCAATCAAATATCCATTTCAAGTTGTTATTACATGTCGATTATCATACATCATATGCCTTTTATGAACTGTCGCATGTTATGCAAATTGGATAATTGTGACTCTTGATCGTATTATCATATCGACTATTATATTGGTGTCGTTATGCTCTTATGTATCATTGTGTCCGTTATGTATGATTATCCCTTAAAACTATAATTGTTCCGTTAAAAGTGTATACCGAAAAATTTAAGTAGTTTATATTGTTACGGGTGCGATTTAGTTGTGCCAGCGTTCCATGGATACGCCGCTGTAGGCACCGGAGATTTTATATTACTTTTGCCGTTGTAGATGGGCCGCGGTGGGTCAACCCATCCATTGGTGAATAAGTGGGAGCCCGTATCTTACAGTATTGCCTAAGTTTCTTTTCCTCCATCGTATATATTTAAATTGTGGATCTTGCATTTCCTTTTTGGATTTGTTAACGATATTTTCTGTCATTGTTATATCCATGCATCAACATGAGTATTAAGATATGATACATTCACTTGCTGTCCAGATTTGCCTGAAAATCTTACGAGGACCAATTAATGGTTGTTTGGACTTTTTGGCCTACTTAGTATCTCTCCTAATACGATGGCGCATTTTGACGATAAATTAGTGCCTTGTCATATTTTGAACCCTTACTTATGTAACAAGGGGAACTTTTGTACGATGGTGCCATCTTAAGATGTTAGACTCGATCATGTATATATAAACCATATTTTGATGATATATAAAAGTAAAGTTTAATCATTATGTATTCTTGGGATGCGGCCTTTATGTTATGGTACTTGAGAGTTAGGTCTTGCAGTTTCTGAGTAGAGGAGATTGCGACCGGCTGACCTATCCCATCTCGAGATATGACAGTTTTAGTGGTATCAGAGCATGACACCTTGAACCATGTCTAAAGTTAGGACTAAGACATTATAACAACTACTTGTATCCGTGCCAGGCATCTATATGTCACGGCAATGGGTAAGTGTCGCTCAAGATATGGAACATAAGTGAACACTATCGGGGATTGTGACCCACGATTTAGGTGCAAGGTTTAATGTCTTAGGATGAGTGGTGGTGTAGGACCTTTTGACGACGAGATGGAGCCTGAATGTGAGTTATCACCAATGACGACATGGCCATATGGGAGGACGAGGACTCGATGGAGGAAACACCCATCGAGGAGGTTGTTGATGCTCCACCAAGAGTGCTTACGGACGAGGGCCCGATGATTGATCAAGATAATGAGGTCTAACCTCTCCCGGAGACCGGAAAAACAACATAAAGGCCAGTAATGCCTTTTTCTCTCAATGAAGTACCGGAGGAAGTAGAGCATATGGAGAAGGAACAGGATCCTCTTAATGAAGAGGAAGAGGATGTTGGGGGAGGACGGTGTCCAGCATCCTTGGGCCACTTCTGGGTTGGATACGAGCAACCTATTATTCTCCAAATGAAATATTTTCTTTACTTAATACCGAATCTAGAATGCATAAGTTATCCTTATCATAGTATAACGTATCATTTTCAATTGTATTTCATTTTATTATTTACTTATATCGTTGAAACATTACTTTAAGTTATGATGTTCTAAATGAGCATTATCTTTACTATGTTGGGAACCGATAGCTCGAACTAACATTGCTACTAGAGCGCTTCGAGGGCGTCCCGCGACTAGAATGGGTGGTCGGGAAGCTTTACCTGCTCCAATCCCTCACGCGAGACACGCTAGTCCTGTAGCCGATTTTCATGAGGATACCCAGCCTTTTCCTTTCACTGTAGTCCTACGACGTCCAAGATCCAAAGGGGTTGTCGGTGAGGATATTGGTGCTACGGTTTTTGTTGGAGCTCAAGCTGCTCTTGTTTCTAGTAATACTCATACTCCTATTATGACTCGTGCTGGTACTTTCATCCCTACTGATGTTGCTCTTGCTACAACTGCACCTTCTATAGCTATTGTTGCCACTTTAGAGCCTACAATTGCAGCGCCGAATGGGTTCCCGAGCGGGTTGACACCATAGAACCTTGGTGATGATAACGCAACGAATATTGGAGTTCTTTACAATGCCTTGTATGCGATGTCTCATGTGGTTGACAGGATAATAAAACACCCAGACCGAAAGGACAGAAGGTTGCACTTTTTCGGAATTCAAGAAGTGGAGTCTTCTATTATTTAAAGGCGGCCCAGATCCTGCTGCAGTAGATATTTGGCTAGAAAAGATTGAGATACACTTTGAAGCTGTGAAGTGTAGTGATGAACGACAAGTCTGTTACGCCATTTTCCTATTGAAGGGAGAAGCTCGCCATTGGTGGAAGTCCGTTAAGCGAACAGTGAGAAAAGAAGGAGAGGTATTTACGTGGGCAAGATTTCAGGAGGTTTTTAAGGAGAATTTTGTGGTGATATGTGAAAATTGAGAAGAAAAGAGTTCGTAGATTTGGTTCAAAATGGTTCAGCCGCACAATACGAAGTCAAGTTTAATGAACTCTCTAGGTACGCACCTGAGCTCATTAAAGAAGAGTGTATGAAGGTAGATAAATTCGAAGGGTGCACGTATCCCTGGATCCAAGATAGGGTCACTCTGCTTCTATCCAAGAAATTTAAAGACATGGAAAACACAAAAAGAGTTGAACACTCAAAGGAATTAGAACCTAAGGAAGTGATGGAGGTTCTTTTCAGATCTCCTTCAGATGTTGTTGTAACGTTTTAGAAATCGTTATGAGAATTTTTCCGTTTTAGGGTAAATTTGTCGGTATTTTCTGTTTTAACCCAACTGTGATCAAACGACCATATATACTTGCCAGCACATAGTTTAGCTAAAATAAATCTAGTGCGCAAGCTTTGGGGGTATATGAGACGTTTTGGTTCAATTTGAATTTTTTCCAATTTTAATATTATTTTAATCTGGTATTTACATTTTGGGAAATTCCTCAAGAATTGGAATCTTTTCAAATAAATCAGGTTGGGTAAAACAAAACTTTCCTCTTAATATCTAGATATTTTGTTGGTGCAAAGGGATTTAAAATGTTTTAAAAAGAAAAGAATTGAGTGAGGAGGTGGCTTGCATGCATGAATGTGCATGTGAATGCATTTATGTGTGCATTCATTGCATTCTCACTAGAAATTTCTAGGAAATTCCACACAAAACCCCCACCTCATCTCTTGGCCGAGCTCTTCCTCCCCCATTATGCCCTTGATCAATTCTTTTCCTCTTTGCATCATTCCAAGCAAATTAAATCTCCAAAATTCCCAAATAAATCACAAAATGCATCAAGTCTTGAATTAGCATCTTGGTGTTAGTTATATGTATGCCCTAGAGGCCATTACTATACATAGGATGTACATTGTAGTGGATGCTTAGACATATATAGGGATGACTTTCTTGCTCGATATGATAGTATACTATCTGGTTGCTCTTTACCTTAACGTGTACACTGATTGTCTCTCTGTTACATGTTGGTAAAGCCCTTAGGATGTGTACTTGACTACCTGGACTATGATGTGGATCATACTAGTAGGGACATGGTAGTCTATAAGTACATCCTTCAAGCTCCCTAGTCGTGGGTGTATCGAGACGGGGCATCGATATACCAGTGTAGGCTAGCGTATACCTTCTCGACCCATACAGATGGGCGATGGATGATCCCATATCCATTGGTGTTTGACATCAGAGATGATATACGGGTGCTCAGTGGAGACTGGGTACACTGGACGGACTCGCCGAGAACTCCCAGATGGTATTATACCTTACGTCAGATGGCAGTTCTCTGGTGACACTGGTACATGTTAGTCTGTAGACCCGAGATCGTCATAGAGTCTTGTGTGATTCCCACTGTGCTTTGATTTCCATCATACCATGTCCAAGAGGGCATGCAAAAAGGTGGCTTTTGGGTACAGTCCCGAATCACATGGAGGCAATGAGCGATAGGAGGGGTTTCGTCTCTCCCGGTATAGGGAGTTGATGTTGCGCAGTGCTCGATTGGCTATAACAGGAAGTCCTTAGCCAAGGCTGCTTTAGGGATTTACTGGTAAGTGTTACCAGTAGTTTCTCGACCCGTTATGAGCCTCATATCGACACGACTTATCGAGTTATTGGGGTCTGACGTTTACCACCCCTAGACGAGATATGCGACATATCAGACGAACAGACCGGACTGTACGGTAGTGTTACTCGTTGGATTCACAGGAGTGTGAGCGGGCTTGCTCGTTGATCTTCTGATCGTTCAATACCCGGGTGGCCGTTACGTTTAGCAGACCGCTTGGGGCTTGTGGGTGTTTGATATGATCATCACCTACTGCCGGCGTATTGACGAGTCTTTAGAGTCCTACACAGGGGTTTCCTGGCTCAAGCGAAACGAAATAGGAGCGCATATGAGATATGTGCGGGACCGAGAATAATACCAGTATGCGATACTGTATTCTATTCTCGCGATTTATATCATCGGTCGGTTATATGTGATATAGCCGGGTTACCGAATCAAGTGTTGATTCGATACATTGATACACTTGATATTAGTCGGTTATATGTGATATGACCGGATCGTTAAATCAAGTGTTGATTTAATGATTTAATGTATAATTATATATTTGATATATTACTTTACATTAACTAGTATTGGTTCACTTAAGATTGATTTTTCACTTGAATGTGCACATTGTTTATATGTGATATATGCAAGTGTACATGTTTGTATCATGCTTGATGATACAAACAAGTTATGTGTATGAGACTTGAACCAAATCAAGGTTAGATTAGGGTTTACTATTTTATTAAGCATATAACAAAAGAGTGTGACTTTGGTCAAAGTTATCAAGCTTCATGAAGCTTGATAAACATTGACAAAGTCAACTCTTTTGTCATATGTTTAAAGATATTGGTTAACCTAACCTTTAACCTAATGGTTTGGTTAAATCTCTACATGAGTTAAGCATGGGGGCTTAACTCAACTATGGTGCCATTATTCATTTGGATAAGTTTCATTTTGGATAATAATTCATATGATGCTTTCTTCTTCTTCATATTCATCAAGCTCACAAAAGCTTGAGAGCTCCAATGGTGCCATGAGAAAAAGAGTGAGAAATCCAATTCTAAAGTGAACCCACTTCCTATTTCTTCATCCTCTACCACTTGCCAAGTAGTATAGGGTGTTCTCTTCACAAAGTTTTTGACCAAGTGAAGGAATAGCTTGAGTTTGAGTCTCCCCGACGTAGATCATCTTCGGCCTCGAAGTCAATGACCTAGCCCGATTATTTCTCCGACGAAACCATTGCTAGAGTCCGGGATCCCGATGATCGCAGCGGAGGGACATCAACATGGAGCTAAAGAAGTGGAGGACCGGATCTACAAAGGTTGTAATCCCTTTCACTTGTAGTTAAGTTGTTAAATTGCATGTTCTTTCGCCTTAATCTCTAGTTAACGATCTAGTTTAGGGTTTCTCGGTACCGGAAACTTTTAATTTGGCATGGTTGATGCCTTGTGGAACCTCTTGAGTATGCCTAGGAACCCTACACTTGGAGCTAGTAAGGCTTGGATCTTGGGAGCTAGTGTTGTTAGGTATAATCCCTAATCTGATAAATAGGAGTTTTTATGTTGTATAACTTGTTGGTTGTGGCGTAGAACTCTTAAAGTATCGATTTATGCAAAATCGTATTTTTAATGTCCTTTATGAGTCTCTGAGAACTGCTGTGACCTGAAAATTTTAGTGAGTGACCAAACAAAATTGTGGTGATGTACTAGTGACCCTGGAGCACCACCTGAGATACGAGACCCACCCCACCGGCTTTGGCCGGCGACCCAAATAGGAATTCCGGCGACTCCGGTTTTGTAGAGGAGTTGGGGTGTTGGGTTCTTGTGGGTAGTGGTCTGCTGTGCTTTATGGGTGTTTGGTACTGTTTACTTTTTTAGTATTTACAGTATGCAAAATCTGGGATCGTTTTCCTATAATCTAGTGTTTTGTGTTCGTGCGATACGTTATACGATACGGATCGTGCACTTTGTGTGATTTTGCTCTTAGGTTGTTTTTGTCGTGTCGCTACGCACGTTAGCCACAATACGAACACTTGAGAGTATGTTTTGTGTTGTTGCGTTGGTTAATTGTAGTTTGTGCGTGTTTTGGGTCTATTATTAATATATATACGTGTTTTATTGTTTTAATGTGGTAGGTTCACAGGCGGGGACTTCGGACACATCTACAAGGGGAAAACAAGTGGTTGGCTTCACTTAGTCAGGAGCGTTGGTGAGTAGATTTAACATCTACAGGGGAATCGCCCGCATGGCGTTATGCGTCTGGGCTAGAAATGACTTAACTTGTCGCATATTCTATGTCATATTTAGAATTGCGCATTTACCCTACTGCTTAGTAAATTATTGTGCTTGGACTAGTATCCTTGGAACACTGCATTATTATTGACGGCTCATGTTGCACGAGCACTGATTGTATGCCACACACACCGTCAATAATTGCCATGTCACGCACAACCCACATATAGAAATGCTATGGTTTGGTTAGGGACATTGAGACATTGATTCATATTTCTTTATGCATATGACTTATAGCATACATGTATACCTACATGCTTACACATATGCCTTGACATACTTACGTACTACTTATCTGTATACCTATAGAGTGTTGTACCATTAGCGATAGGTACATACACACTTCATGACATAGCTACGGGTATACCTTGCACACATACTTCACTTATACCCAGGGGGTATATTACATCATTACTTATAGGTAGATACATATACCTTGCTATATCTTATGTTTACACATATACCTGTTTATAGCTACATGTTTACCTTTACTTGATATTATATAGACTTGGAGAAATTAGGAACCGCATGATTTATATGTTAGCTTGTTGCAGTTAATTGCGGATTTTCCTTTATATGCTCGCATTTCAGATTTATGATGCGTATATTATATTCATGGATTTTCGCATTGGGATATGGATTTTTCATGATGATTTCTGGATTTGGGGACCGTGGGAGTTTCATGAAATTATGCATTATTTGAAAAACCCGGTTTTCCTTGATATGATATTTCAGCAGCCACCATGAGATTTATCGGTTCGGATATATATATACCCCACGCGAGGAACGGAGGGAGCCGTGTGCGGGTACATGGTAGGGACCGAAGGTATCCGGGTTAAGAATCTCAGTGAGGAGATGAGTTAGTGGGGGAACCATACTTTCCGGTGATATTACCAATGACTCGGCGGTTATTATGGGGATACCGACGGGAGTCATGTGCGTATGGATACGTCGAGAGGCGAGGGTCAGAGCTAGGCACTCGAGCTTTCGGGATAGCGTATGATACGTACCTATCAGGGAGCCAGTCATGGAGACAACACCTGCTAGATCGGCCTTTTTGTGTCGATACTTGACACATTGTTTTCATGATATTCTACTTCTAAGTATATATGACAGTGGAATGTGACGCTGTTATATATGCCTTTACACATATATTAGTGGAATGGGACGCTAATATACGTGTATTGATATCAATTTATATACTTCATCATATTTATTCATGAAAACATACGGGATATATGAGATTTACTTGATGTTGTATACAAGATATACTTGATATTGTACATACGGGATATGTGAGATCTACTTGATGTTGTACATTCGGGGTATACGGGATATACTTGATATTGTACATTCGGGATATATGAGATTTACTTGATATTGTACATTAAGAATTTGTGAGACTTGATATGATAACCAATTTGGGGGCTGATTTGAGAAAATTGGGATTTGGATTGTCTTGATGGATTTTGATCCTACTACGATGTCAGGATTCCATGGAAATGACATGTTTCATTCCATACTCTACATTTACTGTTTATGCACGGCTTCATGCATTAGTGTACCTGTTAGAGTACCTTCCACGACTGTTGCATTTACATACCATTATTCATATCATTTCTTCATGTATTAGTAGTACCGATATAGTACCTTACATGATGCTGCATACAGAACGTCATACTTTTATTGCTTCATGTATTAGTGTACCTGTTAGCGTACCTTTCATGACTATTGCATTCATATGACATGTTACTGCTTTTAACCTGCATATGTTAGATTCACGCTGTACGTGCATATTTACGATTACCTGCATATGTTATTTACTATTCACGAGTTGGCAACTCAACCCCGTTGTGCCACAATGTTTTGCAGGTGTTCTTCGGGATAGTCAGAGGCAAGGCTATTTTCATCCATCGTATCATCTTTTACTGCGGATACCGTTTCGCCTGATAGCGTGCAGTTTTGCTTAGGTAGGTTTTGCGGTTATCCGATGTTGCCTGTTGTATATTCATTGTATCATGTACTCTCCATCTACCATTATATTGTATGACTTAGAGACTTGATGAGAGGACGATATTGTATATTATTTTGTGACTTGGAGGTTTTTATGCAGTTTTATGTATATCGTCTCTTTCTTCGCTACGGCGTCGTATATCTGTTGTGGTGGTTGTTTTTCCGCCTTTTGGCGTGGATTTGCTCCCGTTGGGGATGTTTTACTTTATATTTATATTGTACCCATTTTGGGGCTAGTTTTTACAAAGGGGGTGCTGCCAAAATTTTAAAGGAAATAAGTTGGATTTTTAAAGAATTTGGGTTGATATTTCAAAGGTTTTGAAAATACTATTATTTCTTATTATTTTTAATGGTTTAGATTTCGGGGTTTTAGCTTTCTTTTACCGCGTTACGCCTGTAGACGTTGCGTAGTATTAGGGCCGTCACGTGCCAATTTCGGGTCGTGACAAAGTTGGTATCAGAACGCTAGGTTTTACCTTTCGGAGTGTAGGATGATCTTGGTATGATGGAGTAGGTAGCTTAAGCAGAGTAACATAGTGTGTGTATGTCTGCAGCATACTCACAATGCGGTACTCCGCCTAAAGTGGCCTAAGTACAAATTGCTTGAAATTCCTTCCTTGATGATTCATATTCTTGTGATTCGATTTCCGTGTTCTTATCAAATCTTATTTCCATTTATAGCCTTTGCCGCCGATGACTATGGGGACTCAGAGTGATGCAGCGAGGGCCGAGATCAGGATTGACTCGGGTAGGACGAGGACTGACCAGGATGGCACGCTCGTTGCACAAGAGCAGACGGATCCGCCTTCGACAGATAGTATCGCTAGGCTTATGGCTGAGATGCAGGACATGCGCCAGACGATGAGTTCATTGGTTGAGGCCATTCGGGCGCAGCGACAGGAGGTTGTCAGCCCTGTTACCCAGTTGTTCCTTGTGGTCAGTACACAGCATTCCGTCACCTACATAGCACCTATGGATGCAGCCCCAGTTGACGAGACACTTCTTCCTGAGACTCTAGGAGTTCTGGAATAGTGGAGGACTCGTACAGAGGTACCAGCTCAGAGACAGAGGCCTAGTCGTCGATACAGATTTCGTGACCATCGCGGGAATAGCAGAGGCTTAGGACGAGGACAGTCGTTCAGCTCTCATCCCCAAGAGGGTCAGCAGTCGTCGCATGGATGTTTTCGATGTGGGAGCCTTCGTCACCTCATCAGGAGTTGTTCCCTAACACCGCGTCAGGGTCGTATTCTGAGACGTCAGGCACGCGGAGGGTTCGCTCAGAGGGGTCAGTCTAGCAGAAGAGGAGTTCAGCCAGTTGCGGGTAGGGGGCAGACACGAGAGTTTGCTTCTACTCATCGGGACGCGCGGGCATCCAATGCAGAATTTCCAGGTATCCTTAATTCGTATGTTCTTTTGATGTATTTGCTTGTTTTTCCCACTTGTGCTGTAGTTGGGATGAGAGTCGTGTTAGGTAGATCAGCCGTTTGTTGTGTTAATTTCTGTCAGCGATTCTTTTGTTGTGCAACACATATTTCGGTCGTGTGCCAATCGGGCAAGAGATTCATCCGTCATTTGATCCTTCTAGAGATGTTGGATTTGACGTTCTCCTGGGCACGGACTGGTTAGCTAAGTGCTAGGCGTCTGTGGATTGCCGCGAAAAAACAACCAAGTTTTGTTTTTCCGGCGAATCAGTTCTTGTTGTGCAGGGGGACAGTTGTGCCGCCTCTCACAGCTTGAATTCGGCCTTTTTCGCTTGTCGGATTTTTGAGGAGTGGATGTCGAGGATTCTTGATTTTCATTCGTGATACCGGAACCACAGTGAGTTGTTAGACCGGGTTCCTTTCGTGCGAGAGTTTTCCGACGTTGTTCCAGATGAGCCGGCGAAGCTTAGGGAGCTTAAGGATCAGCTGCAGAGTTGTTGTTGGGGGGCTTGTGCGTCTGTGTGTTTCGCTTTGAGGAGATCCTATTTCTGTTCGTCAAGGAGAAGGATGACAGTTTGAGATTGTGTATTGATTGATCGTCAATTTAACCGGCTTACGGTGCGGATAGGTATCCTTTACCTCGCATTGATGATTTCTTCGATCAGCTCCAGAGTGCGAGACTTTTTTAAGTTTGTTTGGGATCAGGTCATGATTGTTGCGGGTTCGGAGTGATGACATTCCGGAGACTGCTGTTGTGCGTGCTATCGGCTTTATGTGTTTTGGTGGTGTCGTTGGACTCACCAGTGCCTTAGCAGCATTTGTGGATGTGATGAACCAGATTTCTTCAAGCCGTTCCTCGACCAGTTTATTATTGTGTCATTGATGACATTCTGGTCTATTCCGATGTGTCGTGAGGAACAGGAACAGCACTTGAGGATTTGTTTTGCAGACATTGAGAGAGCACCAGCTGTTTGCTAAATTCTCGGAGTGTTCCTTCAGGCTTGATTGTGTTGACTCCTAGGTCTAGTAGTTACGGGAGACGGTTTTTGTATGGACCCGAGGAGGATCGAGGCCATACATCTTTGATCCATACTTATATTCGGGACAGAGGTCCGCAGATTTGGGCTTAGCAAGTTTTTACCGCCGTTTCATGCAGGATTGCTTGTGTATCGCTGCACCGTTGACTGGATTGACCAGAAAGGAGGTTGCTTTTCTTTGGACTGAGGCATGCGTGCGGAGTTTCTCAGTAGTTGAAGACTCGGTTAACAACTGCATCAGCTCTTTCTTTGCTTTCTGGTTCGGGCGACTTTGTTGTTTAACTGTGATGTTTCGCGAGTGAGACTCGATTGTGTACTGAGGTGACACTATAGAGTTATCGCTTTTTGCTTCCCGACAGTTGGAGGAAGTACGAGCAGGATATCCCACTCATGATCTGGAGATGGTCGTGGTGGTAGTGCGTTGGAGATTTGGAGACATTACTTATTCGGAGGGTCGTGTCAGATTTTCACGGACCACCAGAGCTTAATGTACATCTTCCTGCAGCGGGTTTTGATTGTTGAGATAGTATTTTGCAGATTTACTGTTCTTGTTCGATCGTTGAGTACAGCTTAAGTTCGCCTCCACTGAGGGGACAGCCTGCTCATGTCCACGCCCGACCACTTTTCCTTAATCGCTTTCGCGAGGCACTGCCCCCCGATGCTCGTTCGTCAGAGATACTTGAGCATACTCGGCTGGGTAATGATTCGGAGTCCTTGATTTATGACAAGGGTGTACTAAGTTTAGGGAAGCGTTTGTGTACCTGATACCATTGGGTAGAGACGTGAAATCCTAGAGTAAGCACATCTGTCAACTCTCTGTGTTCATCCAAGTTCCACCCACATTTGACGTGACTTGTGAGATAGTTACGGGTGGGCAGGGATGTAAAGAAAAGTTTCGGGTTTCGTTTCAAGGTGTCTGTCTTGTTGTGTGCTTTGGTTGAGCATTTGAGACTGGCTGGAGAGTTGCGACCTTTAAACGTTTCGCAGAGGGAATGGGAGCAGATCTCCATAAATTTTTCATTGTGGCGTCTACCCAGGTTTAGTAAGGGTGTGACTCCATTTGGGTGTTTGTTGTCCGGTTACACTTAGTTTGCTCAGTTGTTCTTTGTTATGTTTGTGCGTTGCACGGAGTTCCTTCATGGGTCGTATCCAATGAGGGCACCCTGTTCGCTTGCCGTCTGGGGCAGGAGCTTCAGGAAGCCTTGGGTACTGGTTGAGTTTTAGCTCCGTCTTTCCATCCGCAGGATGATAGTTTTGTGAGAGCGGGCTATACCGACTCTGGAGGATATGCTTGTGCGTACGTACTTGTTGTTGTCGGCAGTTGGGATCGTCACTTGCCATTGTTAGAGTTCTCCTTCGATAGCTATTATCAGGAGGCACTCCAATTGGCAACCTTTAGCTTTTGGTGTTCGGTTGTGTCGATTGCCATTCCGTTTTTCTGACTCTGCGCGAATAGGATTTTTGAACCCCAGCTAGTCTAGAGACTTCGGAGATGATCCAGTTGTTTTAGGTCAGAATGAGAATTGTCCTGTGCGGACATAGGTCTTATGCCGACCATAGTGGTCGCAGACTTGAGTTCGCATTGGGAGATCATGTATTCCTACGGATTTTTCTGATGAATGACGTGTTGCGTTTTCGGGAGCTTATCCCAGGATTGTTGGTCCTTTTGAGATCCTTTTAGCAAGTTAGTTTCGTTGCCTTTAAATTGGCACTTCCGTCCAGATTATTGAGTGTTCACCCCGTATTCCTTGTGTCGCTATTTTGCAAATACTTTCACGACCTTTCTCACATGATTCAGCATCAGACCATTTAGTTTGGACGCGATCTTTTCGTTCACCGGCAGTCATTTGTGTTAGTGGCTCAGCAGGTGGAGAAACTTTGGTCAAGGGTCTTGCCATCTGTGGAGAGTTTTCTTGGACGTAGCCGTATAGTGAGGTGATCACTTGGGAGGTTGCGAGCGAGATTAGAGAGTTTTGTACTCTTTTCCTTAGAGGTACGCTTAGTGAGAATTTTAAATTCGGGGACAAATTTTTATAAAAGGGGGAGATTGTAACGTTTTAGAAATCGTTATGAGAATTTTTCCGTTTTAGGGTAAATTTGTCGGTATTTTCTGTTTTAACCCAACTGTGATCAAACGACCATATAGACTTGCCAGCACCTAGTTTAGCTAAAATAAAGCTAGTGCCCAAGCTTTGGGGGTATATGGGACGTTTTGGTTCAATTTGAATTTTTTCCAATTTTAATATTATTTTAATGTGGTATTTACATTTTGGGAAATTCCTCAAGAATTGGAATCTTTTCAAATAAATCAGGTTGGGTAAAACAAAACTTTCCTCTTAATATCTAGATATTTTGTTGGTGCAAAGGGATTTAAAATGTTTTAAAAAGAAAAAATTGAGTGAGGAGGTGGCTTGCATGCATGAATGTGCATGTGAATGCATTTATGTGTGCATTCATTGCATTCGCACTAGAAATTTCTAGGAAATTCCACACAAAACCCCCACCTCATCTCTTGGCCGAGCTTTTCCTCCCCCATTCTGCCCTTGATCAATTCTTTTCCTCTTTGCATCATTCCAAGCAAATTAAATCTCCAAAATTCCCAAATAAATCACAAAATGCATCAAGTCTTGAATTAGCATCTTGGAGCTAGGAATGCTTGGATCTTGGGAGCTTGTGTTGTTAGGTATAATCCTTAATCTTATAAATAGGAGTTTTTATGTTGTATAGCTCGTTGGTTGTGGCGTAGAACTCTTAAAGTATCGATTTATGCAAAATCGTATTTTTAATGTCCTTTATGAGTCTCTGAGAACTGCTGTGACCTGGAAATTTTAGTGAGTGACCAAACAAAATTGTGGTGATGTACTAGTGACTCTGGAGCACCACTTGAGACACAAGACCCACCCCACCGGCTTTGGCCGGCGATCCAAATAGGAATTCCGGCGACACCGGTTTTGTAGAGGAGTTGGGGTGTTGGGTTCTTGTGGGTAGTGGTCTGCTGTGGTTTATGGGTGTTTTGTACTGTTTACTTTTTTAGTATTTACAGTATGCAAAATCTGGGATCGTTTTCCTATAATCTAGTGTTTTGTGTTCGCGCGATACGTTATACGATACGGATCGTGCACTTTGTGTGATTTTGATCTTAGGTTGTTTTCGTCGTGTCGCTACGCACGTTAGCCACAATACGAACACTTGAGAGTATGTTTTGTGTTGTTGCGTCGGTTAATTGTAGTTTGTGTGTGTTTTGGGTCTATTATTAATATATATACGTGTTTTATTGTTTTAATGTGGTAGGTTCACAGGCGGGGACTTCGGACACATCTACAAGGGGAAAACAAGTGGTTGGCTTCACTTAGCCAGGAGCGTTGGTGAGTAGATTTAATATCTACAGGGGAATCGCCCGCATGGCGTTATGCGTCTGGGCTAGAAATGACTTAACTTGTCGCATATTCTATGTCATATTTAGAATTGCGCATTTACCCTACTGCTTAGTAAATTGTTGTGCTTGGACTAGTATTCTTTGGACACTGCATTATTATTGATAGCTCATGTTGCACGAGCACTGATTGTATGCCACACACACCGTCAATAATTGCCATATCACGCACAACCCACATATAGAAATGCTATGGTTTGGTTAGGGACATTGAGACATTGATTCATATTTCTTTATGCATATGACTTATAGCATACCTGTATACCTACATGCTTACACATATGCCTTGACATACTTACGTGCTACTTACCTGTATACCTATAGAGTATTGTACCATTAGCGATAGGTATATACACACTTCATGGCATAGCTACAGGTATACCTTGCACACATACTTCATTTATACTCAGGGGGTATTTTACATCATTACTTATAGGTAGATACATATACCTTGCTATATCTTATGTTTACACATATACCTGTTTATAGCTACATGTTTACCTTTACTTGATGTTATATAGACTTGGAGAAATTAGGAACCGCATGATTTATATGTTAGCTTGTTGCAGTTAATTGCGGCTTTTCCTTTATATGCTCGCATTTCAGATTTATGATGCGTATATTATATTCATGGATTTTCGTATTGGGATTGGATTTTTCATGATGTTTTCTGGATTTGGGGACCGTGGGAGTTTCATGAAATTATACATTATTTGAAAAAGCCGGTTTCCCTTGATATGATATTTCAGCAGCCACCATGAGATTTATCAGTTCAGATATATATATATACCCCATGCGAGGAACGGAGGGAGCCGTGTGCGGGTACATGGTGGGGACAGAGGTACCCCGGGGCAAGAATCTCAGTGAGGAGATGAGTTAGTGGGGAAACTATACTTTCCGGTGACATTACCAATGACTCGGCGGTTATCATGGGAATACTAACGGGAGTCATGTGCGTATGGATACGTCGAGAGGCGAGGGTCAGAGCTAGGCATTCGAGCTTTCGGGATAGCGTATGATACGTACCTATCAGGGAGCCAGTCATGGAGACAACACCTGCTAGATCAGCCTTTCTGTGTCGATACTTGACACATTGTTTTCATGATATTCTACTTCTAAGTATATGTGACAGTGGAATGTGACGCTGTTATATATGCCTTTACACATATATTAGTGGAATGGGACGCTAATATACGTGTATTGATATCAATTTATATACTTCATCATATTTATTCATGAAAACATACGGGATATATGAGATTTACTTGATGTTGTACATTCGGGATATACGATATATATGATATTATACATACGGGATATGTGAGATCTACTTGATGTTGTACATTCGGGGTATACGAGATATACTTGATATTGTACATTCGGGATATATGAGATTTACTTGATGTTGTACATTAAGGATTTGTGAGACTTACTTGATATGATAGCCAATTTGGGGGCTGATTTGAGGAAATTGGGATTTGGATTGTCTTGATGGATTTTGATCCTACCACGATGTCAGGATTCCGTGGAAATGACATGTTTCATTATATACTCTACATTTACTGTTTATACACGGTTTCATGCATTAGTGTACCTGTTAGAGTACCTTTCATGACTGTTGCATTTACATACCTTTATTCATATCATTTCTTTATGTATTAGTAGTACCGATATAGTACCTTACATGATGCTGCATACAGAACGTCATACTTTTATTGCTTCATGTATTAGTGTACCTGTTAGCGTACCTTTCATGACTATTGCATTCATATGACATGTTACTGCTTTTAACCTGCATATGTTAGATTCGCGCTGTACGTGCATACTTGCGATTACCTGCATATGTTATTTACTATTCACGAGTTGGCAACTCACCCCCGTTATGCCACAGTGTTTTGCAGCTATTCCTCGGGATAGTCAGAGGCAGGGCTATTTTCATCCATCGTATCATCTTTTGCTGCGGATACCGCTTCGCCTGATAGTGTGCAGTTTTGCTTAGGTAGGTTTTTCGGTTATCCGATGTTGCCTGTTGTATATTCGTTGTATCATGTACTCTCCATCTACCATTATATTGTATGACTTAGAGACTTGATGAGAGGACGATATTGTATATTATTTTGTGACTTGGAGGTTTTCATGCAGTTTTATGTATATCGTCTCTTTCTTCGCTACGGCGTCGTATATCTGTTGTGGTGGTTGTTTTTCCGTCTTTTGGCGTGGATTTGCTCCTGTTGGGATGCTTTACTTTATAGTTATATTGTACCCATTTTTGGGGGTAGTTTTTACAAAGGAGGTGCTGCCAAAATTTTAAAGGAAATAAGTTGGACTTTTAAAGAATTTGGGTTGAGATTTCAAAGGTTTTGAAAATGCTATTATTTTTTATTACTTTTAATGGTTTAGATTTCTGGGTTTTGGCTTTCTTTTACTGCGTTACGCCTGTAGACGTTGCGTAGTATTAGGGCCGTCACGTGCCAATTTCGGGTCGTGACAGTTGTCTCCCGTCGATCTCCCGATGGATTCTGGAGGGGATCCCCTGTTGTGTATGGGTCTCAATGGGTTTTGTGGAGGTTTGGTGATTGGAGGAGTTGGACGCCAAGTACCTGCAAAGAAGTCCCGGGGTGGTTTGACGCCACCGAGGACCCTCCGACGATCAAGTTAGTACTAGATCCGAGCAGCGTAATGGCTAAGTGAGTCAAAAATGGCTTACTTGACCCCTCTATGATGGGGGTTTATATAGCGGTGGTGGCACGCAGTAGCAGGCGCGAGAATCTCGCCGGCAGTTATGCTCCTGACGTTACACCCGCGTAGAGAGCGGATCGCCCATTAATGGAGATCACGAAGGCGTGGAACGTGGGATGTTGCTGGCGGAGAATCCGCGCAAGGCGAGATTCGCGGAGCGGCGGTTATGCCTGTGAGCGGTGGAGCTGGTCGGAGGACCGAGGAAGACGACCTCGGCCAGGGGCTCGGGGACGAGCGAGAAGGCCGAGGAGTCTTGGTCTTGTGGCAGCTCGGGGCGAGCTGAGGGGCCGAGGAGGCCAATCTACGGGGAGCCCTGAGGGGGGCTAGCTTGTGATTGTAGGTCTGGTACAGGGGAGGCCTGGTCGGTCTCGGTGGGCCCTTTCTTCCGGGTCATGGGACATGCCATCCGCCACGTGTCCTGATCCCAGGCATCGCCAATATTGAGCATCATCATCAGCCCCTCACTCTTGTCCCGATCAGCCAGTGGGTCGGGTCAGGAGTGGACCGCCGGGCCGCCCGGGGTGAGCTCCCTCCTGATGGTTTCGTCGGGACGCGTCCTCGGGCTGTGAGCTGTCTTTTATGCCAGCGGATCAGGGCAAGATCTCTGCATTTAAGGAGGATGCGCCGGTTCGTGTCGCTTTGAAGTGATGGCCCACGTGTCAAGCATCGGTTGGCTGACGCGACGTGTGCAGACCCGCGACGTCTGAAAAGGCACGGTCCAGTACGAGGACGACAAGTAGAGTAGTCGGAGCCGTTGGACGCGAGGAGGCGTCTTGGCGGGAGATGAAGGGCACCGTTGGATGAGGTCGCTTGTGGCGGTAAATAGGGGTGGGGCCCATTCCGGGGCCGTTACTCCTTCATATTTCCCGTTTCTAGGCCTCGGTTGCTCGGCACTCATCTCCCTGCTTCCACTTTCGTTTCCTGAGGATCATTCTTCCCAAGGTTAGATGTCTTCTCTTTCCGAGTTAATAGATGTCGTTGAGGTAGGTTCTAGGAACCCTTTAGGTGAGTCTGAGTCCTCCTAGGGGCAGGGGTTGGCCCCTCTTCCTGGGATCATGTGGCGGGGGCAGCCCCCAGGGAGGAGGCAGTAGATGCTGCCCCAAGTGCCTTGTGTTGGATAAGACACAAGGACGAGCTTGCCAACGCGCGGGCTCGCTTCTACATCTCCTCGCGCTATACGCTCCGCCTGGCCAAGGAGGGAGAGAGAGAGGACCAAGTACGGGGCAGGGAGATCGCTTTGTATTTGGAAGCATTTTGGGGTGGAATGCGTTTGCCCTTCTCTCCTGAGGTCGTTGAAGCGTTGAACTTCTTCGGGTTAGCCCCCGGTCAGTTGGTGCCAAACTCATGGAGGATTCTCCTCGGGTTCCTGGTCCGCCTGAAGTTACAGGCGATCCCCTTCAACCTTTCCCTCCTTGATTCTTCACTCGTCTTCAAAATTCACCCCGGTGGTCGAGCGGGCGACCCGAGGTGGGTCTATCTCTCTTTCAGAAAGCGACCAGGGGGCCCCGCCGGGACGGGGGTTGTGGCCCTGCCTTCTTCAATTCACGACTGGAAGAAGAACTTCTTCTTTGTTTCCCCTCCCGAGGGCGAGGATTGGCCCGTGCCTACAGAGTGGTCGAGGGAGAAGCACTTGCCGGGGGACCAGTCCAGTGACCCCGCCGCGGTGAGAGTGGCGTCGTGGGAGCCCATCCCCGCTATGACGTGTTGTTGTCTGAGAGGGTTCTGAGTTGGGTCGGACTTAGCCCCGTTGAGTTCGTCGGTAAGTTTAGGTTTACTTTTTTGCTCGTATACTGCCTGTGTCGCTGACTCTTTTGTACTCGGTTTTGTGCAAGACCCATGGATTTGGACTCGCTCAGAAAGTCTATGCGCCAGCCGAGGCCGGTCGCGAAGGTCGGGGGCGTCGGCTCTTCCCGTTCGCAGCCCGTCTTGGCTCCCTCTCCCCCGGTGGTAGAGCCCCGCGAGCGCTCAGAGGCGGATCCCGCCCCAGGGCCTAGCAAAGCGTCGGGTCGGAGGCGGGATCGGATTCTGGAGGACCCGGCCTCGGAGGAGGAGGCCGGTTTTCCTACAAGGCTGCTCAAGAGGAGGTCCGCCCGGGGACCGTCTTCGCCGATCACGGTGGAGGAAGGCGGTCTCCAGTTCGCCGTGCCTTCGGGGCTATCCGTTGTTGATAGCCTGCTGCATGAGATAGAGGCGTCGGCCGGGGGTAGAGTGTTAGTTGTATGTATGCTCTAGAGGCCAGTATTGTACAGATGATGTATATTATATTGGATGCTTGGACATATATAGAGAGGACTTTCTTGCTCGATATGATAGTATGCTATCTGGTTGCTCTTTATCTTAACATGTATACTTGTCTCTTGATACTATCTTATAGCTACATGTTGATAAAGCCCTTAGGATATGTACTTGACTACCTGGACTGTGATGCAGATCATACTAGTGGGGACAGTGTAGTCCATAAGTACATCCTTCAAGGTCCCTAGTCATGGGTGTATCGAGACGGGGCATCGATATACCAGAGTAGACTAGCGTATACGCTTCTCGACCCATGAGATGGGCGATGGATGATCCCATATCCATTGGTGTTTGACATCAGAGATGGTATACGGGTGCTCAGTGGAGACTGGGTACACTGGACGGACTCGCCGAGAACTCCCAGATGGTATTATACCTTACGTTAGACGGCAGTTCTCTGGTGACACTTATGCAGGTTAGTCTGTAGACCCGAGATCGTTATAGAGTCTTGTGTGATTTCCACTGTGCTTTGATTTCCACCTTACCACGTCCATGAGGGCATGCAAAACGGTGGTTTTTGGGTACAGTCCCGAGTCACATGGATGCAATGAGCGATAGGAGGGGTTTCGTCTCTTCCGGTATTGGGGGTTGATGTTGCGCTGTGCTCGATTGGCCGTAACAGGGAAGTCCCTGGCCAGGGCTGATTCAGAGATTTACTGGTAAGTGTTATCAGTAGTTTCTCGACCCGTTATGAGCCTTACATCGGCACGACTTATCAGTTATTGGGGTCTGACGTTTACCACCCCTAGACTTGATATGCGACATATCAGACGAGGAGACCGGACTGTACGGGAAGTGTTACCGGCAGGCTTTTACAGGAGTTGGAGCGGGCTTGCTTGCTGATCTTCTGATCGCTCAATACCCGGGTAGCCGTTACGTCCAGGTAGTACCGCTGACGGCTTGTGGGGGCGTGATGTGATCATTACCTACTGCCGGCGTATTGACGAGTGTTTAGAGTCCTACATAGAGGTTTTACTGGCTCAGGAAAAACGAAATAGGGGCGCATATGTGATATGTGCGGGACCGAGAATAATGCGTGTATGTGATACCGTATTCTATTCTTGCGACTTTTTGTATCGGTCAGTTATATATGATATAGCCGGGTTATCGAATCAAGTGTTGGTTCGATAAGTCGATACGATGAGTGTTAGTCAGTTATATGAGATATGACCGGATTATTAAGTCAAGTGATGATTTAATAATTAAGTGTATAATTGTATATTAGATATACTAGTTTACATTTACTAACACTTGTTCACTTTAGGGTTTTTCTCACATGAGCACAACTTTAATGTATATATGATATATATTAAAATTGTGTTTTCTTTTATTGTATCATGGTTGATGATACACTTGACTTGGGTGTATGAGACTTACACCATGCTATTTATTTATGTTGGATTTTAATATTCAAAGTAATTACAAAATTAGTGGAGGATTAGCTGAATACTTGACGCTTGTGGAAGCTTGTGGAAGCATTGACTAATTCCACTAAATTTGTTTTTACTATGGATATTTCTTAACCCAACCATAAAGCTTAGCCATGGGTTAAGTCTCTACAAGAGTTAGTATATGATACTCACTTACCATGGTTAAAACACTCACTTGATCATTATCCTCATCGTTTTCTTTTGTTCATATTTTTCATTGTTCAAAAGAAAAGCTTGCTAGGGTTTGATCCAAAGTGAGAAATATTGTGAGAAATAAAAATCCAAAGAGAACCCACTTCCTATTTCTCCATCCTCTACTAGACTAGCACTTTAGTATAGGGTGTTTGCTTCACTAATTCTCAAGATAGTGAAGTAGTAGCTTGAGTCGGAATTCCCTCGACGTAGATCATCTTCGACCTCGGAGACTTCAAGCAAGGACGCATCTTTCGCCTCGTGAAGCCATGCAAGAGCCCGGGAGAACCATGATCGCAGCGAAGGGACTACGACAAGGAGCCCTAGAAGTGAAGGACCGATCTATAAAGATTGTATTTCGTATTCACTTAGTCGTAAACATAGTTTACTTGCACATGATTCGCTTAATCTCTAGTATACGATCTTGTTTAGGGTTGTTGGCACATAAAAATTTAATTTTGGTATGGTCGATACCTTGTAGAGCCTTGTTAGTGTGCCTAGTAACCCTACAGTGGTATCAGAGCCTAGCTAGAGTATTAGGCAACGTGTTAACGAAGTTAAAACTCCGAACGAACCCGAACACGTCAAAATGAACCCCTCTCTGTACATTTTTTAAAATCTGTGTTTTTTCAGTATTAAAAATACCTAAAAAATTCAGCAGGGTTTTCTAAGAATTGTGGTGAAAAACGATAGCATGTTCCGTACAATCCACCGCGGAACCGCGGCCGTACCCTGCTTGGGCCGCGGTTCCGCGCCCGTACAGAGGAACTATGCCATCATTTTTATACTGTAATTTCTTTTTCTGTAATCGCTATTTTATGGGTATTTTTAATTTGACTCAAGTGTTGAGTATTTTGGGGTTTATTTTATAATCGTCGATTCGATCGAAGAATTTAATTTTGTTTTGTTATTCCGGATAATTTAGAAAGTACTAAAATGTTGAAACGGATATCATTAACTAAATTTTTCCCGGCACTAAAAATATTCAAGTGTTGAATTTTTTTCTCGGGTTTAAATCTTTCGGAAAAACGTGCATGTGACGTGATGGACCCTCTAGAAGACAACAAACCTTAACTCGATTATGTGACCGTCTTGAACTGCCTTTTGAATCTTAGGGTTTGGGGCAGTACGGCGTGCCACATGTGAGGCGTTGGCTTGACCCTTCTACGGCTGGACCGTTGCTACTGTGACGTATTCTGGAACTTTTGAACTCCGCTCAAGTGTTGAGCTATTAAAAAAATCTTGGGTATTTGATTATTCGATCGAAAAGTTTAATACTATCTATTTATCTGGAATATGATACAATATATGGAATTCATACAGTTAGGCATGAAATGCGAAATATATGATATTTCGGATTTACGATGTCTAAAGAGATTGTGGATTCCAAATGTTGTAGTTTTACACTTTCTTTTCTGCGACCGTAAGTGTAATATGTGATATCGCCGGTTTCGTTGCTATATGTCAATGACAATTGGGATGCGCATATTTACTTACGTTGATGACATGTGATGTTATGTGTTGCTGGATATGTTTTATTGGATCGTCGCGTTCTGAATAGCCGGGGTTTTTTTTATGTGAGATGAGAGTTTTTATTTTCATTCATGTAAAATCAAATGTATGTAATATTCTTTTATTGGGGCACTTCCGGGATGAGGTCGATGTCACCATTTGTATATTATTTACCTTTCCGCACTAGGATAGACCCAAGGAAGAGAGCACAAGTAACCGGGTTCTAGAGTCCAGTGGGAGACCAACTCGAGGAGTCGAGTCCGGGTCTCCTAACTCTAGAATTGGTAGGGTTGCTTGCCGCTCTCGTAGGGGTCTAGGGGTGTGGGTTTGGCTATTCGTCGCGACCGTGGAATCCGTGTTTTATAGAGGCTCAAAATAAAACACGGACGTCCTAGTACATCCAATGTTTCATATGTTTCTTCTGCTGCGATATCTGTGATGTGATCATTTGATGTTCTGTGATAAATACTGTATATAGTATATATGATATATTATATAAACGTTACTTATGTTTTACACCCGCGCTAGCCCTGCCCTGCTCTGCCGTTAGTTACCTAACCTAACGGTGCACGAGGGAACATCGAGGCGAATGCGGATGGCATAAGTGTACGTCGTATTTATCTGTGATGTTTAGGTGACTTAAATGATGGGACTTCATTAATGTGATTAATGGAAGAAAAGAAACCTAAAAGATGTTGTAGAATCAAATTTTAATAATAATAAAAAAGGTAGTTATAGTTTTGCTTTGTATAGCGGTATATATGATATACCCTGCACCTTATTCGATAGGGAAAGAGCCGAGATCCCTTCACCGGGAGTGACCTCTTTAGCAAAACTGGCAGATGCTACTATACTCGGTTTGACTTTTGACTGCTTTTGGAGTTTTGCTTTGCATAGCGATATATATGATATATCCTGCACCTTATTCGATGAGGAAAGAGCCGAAATCCCTTCACCGGGAGTGACCTCTTTAGCAAAACTAATGAAAGCCTCAAAATCACTCCATTTCAAAATTCACTCGATTCTACAACGATATCAAGTTCATTACGCAATGGGTTTTCAGAAAAACCTGTCGTAGCCCTCCGTCATTTCAGATAGGAACTATTTAGTATTCGTGCTGCGTTTGTTGGCCTTTATCAAGGCGTAGTGTGCGGTAGCTAAATGGTGCTTATCTGCTTATGCATATGATGCAGATTGTTTTGGGGTAGTCGTACGACCTTGTTGGCCTTTGTCAAGGGTCGTGCGGGTGGGTTTGATTCAATCAAGAAATGACGGTTGAACTTGACTAGTATCCTATGATTTGTTGGCCTTTGTCAAGGTCATAGGGGTTAGGGGCAAAATATTATCGGGAATTTCAAGTGTTGAAATTTGCAATGAGATTGCATACCTTCTATGAAATAGTTGGATCCCGATACCCACTGCGAGTAATTGTTACTCCTGGGAGAGTTTTACACAGGACAATTAGTCGATCAAGTAGGTGTCTAGAAAGGTGTCAACGGGGTTACGCCTCTGGGAAAATGATGTTTACTTTAATTAGGTCCGTGCGAAAGCACGGGGAACCTCCCTCAAAATACCGACACTGGCCTGGCTGAAAGATTGGCGAAGTTGTAGTGTGTAATTAATCCCGGCTAGTCTTTCCTTTTAGGGTTTGAAGGAAGTTTTGATAAAAATAGTGGGAGCCATCCTGATTAGATAAAATAATAACCAATCTGATCTTGCAAGAGCATACGCTAAAGTGTTTTCTTCTTTCTCTCTCCAGGTAGCAACCATATCATGCCTTAATAAAGATAATAATATGGATGTATTGACCAAACCCGCATGTTATACTGTGCTGGGGAACGTTGGTTCCGTTCTTTCTTATAAGAGTTATAGGACTGAACATGATATAGGGGAATACCAGGATTCCCATGCCACCCGTGTGAAGAAAGTACATGTTGATGCATTTTCTTCGGGTGTTTTCGTTACAAAGAACTGTTTCTCCATTTCCTCTACGTCCTGGGTATTAGATACCGGGTCAGGATCCCATATATGTAATCAGTTACATGGGCTTAGGAAAGGTAGAGAACTTGGAGAAGGTGATAAAGACATAAGGGTTGGAAATGGTGAAATTGTTGCAGCTAAAACCGTCGGGGAATATCACCTTGTATTTCCAACTGGTAATACATTGATTCTGAATGAATGCTATTACATGCCGAACCTGATATGCAACATTATATCAGTTTCTTTGTTGAGTAAAGAAGGATATAATTTTGTATTATAGGATAATGTTATGAACATTTTTCTAAACCAAAAGTTGGTTGGATCAGGCACGATTTGCAATGGCATTTATGTTCTAAATCAATCAACAGTTCTGAGCATAACAAACACACACAAGAGGAAGAGTTCAGAACTGAACGAATCCTTCTTGTGGCATTGTAGACTGGGTCACATCAATACGACACGACTAGCTAAGTTGCATAAGGATGGATATTTGAATCCGTTTGAATTTTCATCTTATGAAACTTGCCAGTCATGTCTCAAAGGCAAGATGACCAAAACTCCGTTTACGGGACACGGAGAGAGAGTTACAGAACTCTTGGGACTGGTACATAGTGATGTATGCGGCCCCATGTCTACACATGCCAGGAATGGTTCTGCGTACTTCATTACATTCACCGACGATCTCTCTAAATTCGGATATGTGTTCCTGATGAAACACAAATCAGAAGCTTTTGAGAAATTTAGAGAATATAAATAAGAAGTCGAGAACCAAACCGGGAAAAGTATTAAAATCCTTCGATCTGATCGAGGAGGTGAATACTTGAGCAATGAATTCCTGGACTTCCTAAAAGAGAATGGGATTCTCTCTCAGCTGACTCCTCCATATACACCACAGCACAACGGTGTATCGGAACGGAGGAACCGCACCCTATTAGATATGGTGCGCTCTATGATGAGCACAGCTGAGTTACCTATTTCCTTCTGGGGGTATGCACCGAGATAGCAGCATACCTATTGAATCAAGTTCCATCTAAATCTGTACCTACCACACCATATGAGATATGGAGTGGGAAAAGACCATGTCTTAAATGAGTTAAGATATAGGGTTGTCCGGCCTATGTCAAAAGGCAAAATCCGGACAAACTCGAGGCATGGTCAGTTTTATGCAAGTTTGTGGGATATCCCAAACATTCACATGGATATCTTTTCTACCATACTGAGGAACAAAAAGTGTTTGTTTCTCGACATGCCACCTTTTTAGAAAAGAAATTTCTTACAAAAGAAATTAGTGGCGACAAAGTAGAACTGGAAGAAATTCCGGCTACACAAACTCAAACTGAAGATTTAGTGGAACCGGAGGATTCGGTAGTTCCCAATGAACCTCAGCCTCTCCGCCGATCTAGTAGGGTTCCTCACCCACCTGAGAGATACTACGGTTTTCTCATGTATGGTGGGAGCGAGGATTGCATCATGGTTGATGATGACCCAACTAGCTTCGAGCAGGCCATCACGAGTGGAGACTCAGAGAAATGGCTGGATGCAATGCGGTCCGAGATGGAATCCATGTATTCATCCGGATCATGCTTGCCATCGCTGCATATCATGACTACGAAATCTGGCAAATGGATGTTAAGACCGCCTTTCTAAACGGTGATTTAGAAGAGTGCGTGTACATGACTCAGTCAGAGGGCTTCATAGATAGTGGGAGCAGCGGGAAGGTGTGCAAGCTGCTTAAATCCATTTATGGATTAAAGCAAGCATCGCGGAGTTGGAACATCTGCTTTGACGTCGTTATCAAAGAGTTTGATTTCGTCAAAAACGTAGATGAACCTTGTATCTACAAGAAGGTGGCAGAGAGTAAAGTTGTCTTCCTCGTATTGTACGTGGACGACATACTCTTGATAGGAAATGACATTCCTATGCTGCAATCGGTCAAGCTCTTCTTATCACAAAGATTCTCAATGAAAGATCTAGGTGATGCCTCTTGCATATTGGGAATTATGATCTATAAAGATAGATCTAAAAGGATATTGGGATTGTCTCAATCCAGGTACATTGACACCATACTAAAGAGGTTTAGTATGGAAGAGTCCAAACGTGGGTTTTTACCCACGATCTCAGGGCTCACTCTCTCCAAAGAGATGTCTCCCAAGACTGATTTGGAGAGAGCTCGCATGCAAGGGATACCCTATGCTTCGGCTGTAGGCTCTATCATGTACGCGATGCTATGTACCAGACCCAATGTAGCATACTCACTAAGTGTAGTGAGTAGGTATCAAGCTGATCCTGGAGAGAGTCACTGGACAGCTGTGAAGAGCATTCTCAAGTACTTACGAAGGACTAAGGAGATGCTCTTGGTGTATGGTAACGGAGAACTCCAAGTGGAGTCCTTTACCGATTCGAGCTTCCAGAGTGATAAGGACGACTCTAAGTCGCACTCGGGATTTGTCTTTAACCTCTACGGAGGGGCGGTTAGCTGGAAGAGTTCCAAGCAGGAAATTGTGGCAGACTCGACGATGGAGGCTGAATACATTGCTGCCAACGATGCTGCCAAAGAGGCTGTCTGGATCAAGAAGTTCATTACTGAACTTGGAGTGGTTCCATCCATTGAGCATCCAATAGCTTTGTATTGTGATAACAATGGAGCGGTGGTTTTGGCCAAGGAACCCAAGTCCCATCAGCGATCCAGGCATATTCTGAGGCGGTATCACCTGATCCGGGAGATAATTGATCGCCGGGAGATCGAGGTCAGGAGGGTTGACACGAAGAACAACACAGCGGATCCACTCACGAAGGCCATTCCCCAGATACAGTTTTAGAGACTCTTCGGGATGCTCGGTATGCGATACTACAGCAGCTGGCCTTAGTGCAAGTGGGAGATTGTTAGTTGTATGTATGCCCTAGAGGCCAGTATTGTGCAGATGATGTATATTATATTGGATGCTTGGACATATATAGAGAGGACTTTCTTGCTCGATATGATAGTATGCTATCTGGTTGCTCTTTATCTTAACATGTATACTTGTCTCTTGATACTGTCTTATAGCTACATGTTGATAAAGCCCTTAGGATGTGTACTTGACTACCTGGACTGTGATGCAGATCATACTAGTGGGGACAGTGTAGTCTATAAGTACATCCTTCAAGGTCCCTAGTCGTGGGTGTATCGAGACGGGGCATCGATATACCAGAGTAGACTAGCGTATACGCTTCTCGACCCATGAGATGGGCGATGGATGATCCCATATCCATTGGAGTTTGACATCAGAGATGGTATACGGGTGCTCAGTAGAGACTGGGTACACTGGACGTACTCGCCGAGAACTCCCAGATGGTATTATACCTTACGTCAGACGGCAGTTCTCTGGTGACACTTATGCAGGTTAGTCTGTAGACCCGAGATCGTCACAGAGTCTTGTGTGATTCCCACTGTGCTTTGATTTCCACCTTACCACGTCCATGAGGGCGTGCAAAACGGTGGTTTTTGGGTACAGTCCCGAGTCACATGGAGGCAATGAGCGATAGGAGGGGTTTCGTCTCTCCCGGTATTGGGGGTTGATGTTGCGCTGTGCTCGATTGGCCGTAACAGGGAAGTCCCTGGGCAGGGCTGATTCAGAGATTTACTGGTAAGTGTTACCAGTAGTTTCTCGACCCGTTATGAGCCTCACATCGGCACGAATTATCGGTTATTGGGGTCTGACGTTTACCACCCCTAGACTTGATATGTGACATATCAGACGAGGAGACCGGACTGTACGGGAAGTGTTACCGACAAGCTTTTACAGGAGTTGGAGCGGGCTTGCTTGCTTATCTTCTGATCGCTCAATATCCGGGTAGCCGTTACATCCAGCTAGTACCGCTGACGGCTTGTGGGTGCGTGATGTGATCATCACCTACAGCCGGCGTATTAACGAGTCTTTAGAGTCCTATATAGAGGTTTTACTGGCTCAGGCAAAACGAAATAGGGGCGCATATGTGATATGTGCGAGACCGAGAATAATCCGTGTATGTGATACCGTATTCTATTCTCGTGACTTTTTGTATCGGTCGGTTATATATGATATAGCCGGGTTATCGAATCAAGTGTTGATTCGATAAGTCGTTACGATGAGTGTTAGTCGGTTATATGAGATATGACCGGATTATTAAGTCAAGTGATGATTTAATAATTAAGTGTATAATTGTATATTAGATATACTAGTTTACATTTACTAACAATTGTTCACTTTAGGGTTTTTCTCACATGAGCACAACTTTAATGTATATATGATATATATTAAAATTGTGTTTTCTTTTATTGTATCATGATTGATGATACACTTGACTTGGGTGTATGAGACTTACACCATGCTATTTATTTATGTTGGATTTTAATATTCAAAGTAATTACAAAATTAGTGGAGGATTTGCTAAATGTTTGAAGCTTGTGGAAGCTTGTGGAAGCATTGACTAATTCCACTAAATTTGTTTTTACTATGGATATTTCTTAACCCAACCATAAAGCTTAGCCATGGGTTAATTCTCTACAAGAGTTAGTATATGATACTCACTCACCATGGTTAAAACACTCACTTGATCATTATCCTCATCGTTTTCTTTTGTTCATCTTCTTCATTGTTCAAAAGAAAAGCTTACTAGGGTTTGATCCAAAGTGAGAAATATTGCGAGAAATAAAAATCCAAAGAGAACCCACTTCCTATTTCTCCATCCTCTACTAGACTAGCACTTTAGTATAGGGTGTTTGCTTCACTAATTCTCAAGTTAGTGAAGTAGTAGCTTGAGTCGGAATTCCCTCGACGTAGATCATCTTCGGCCTCGGAGACTTCAAGTAAGGACGCATCTTTCGCCTCGTGAAGCCATGCAAGAGCCCGGGAGAACCATGATCGCAGCGAAGGGACTACGACAAAGAGCCTTAGAAGTGAAGGACCGATCTACAAAGGTTGTATTTTGTATTCACTTAGTCGTAAACATAGTTTACTTGCACATGATTCGCTTAATCTCTAGTATACGATCTTGCTTAGGGTTGTTCGGCACATAAAAATTTAATTTTGGCATGGTCAATGCCTTGTAGAGCCTTGTTAGTGTGCCTAGAGACCCTACATAGAGTCCCCGGAGGGACCTTCAGGGCTCAGCTGGTGTCTATCGCCCAGGAGTCCGTGCAGGTAAGAGTCTGTTTTTCACTACTATTTGAGGTTCAGTGCCTCTCTCATTTTCCTGATCTCTCTTCTGCCTTTCAGGTCCTTCAGCACATCGCCCTCCCCTGCGTATGGAGGCCGAGGTGGTTGCCCCGGTGATGAAAGTTGCGGGCTAGCTCAACTCGCTGGAAGAGAGCTCCAAGCGGGAGCTGGAGGCGATGAAGGCGAGGGTCGTCGCCCTGGAGGGTGAGGTGGAGGCCGGGAAGCGGGAGGTTTCCAGGCACCTCGAGGCCGCCGCGGTCGCTGAGGCCAAGCGTGAGGACGCTCAGGTGCTGGCCGACAATCTGAAGAAGACAGTAAAATCCCTTCGGAAGGAGCTGGGGGCGGCGGTCGAGTGGGCAAAGTCGGCCGACCTCTCAGCGGCGAAGGCGGTAGAGGGCTAAAAGAAGTCGAAAGACTTCTATGATGACTTGGCCGTCGCCATGACCCTCATCTGGCACGAGGCCCTCGACGCTATTAAGGCTCGAGTGCCGGGTTCGCCGATGAAGAGCTCCGGGCCTTGTACCCCCTCGCGGACAGCAGTGGGCAAGGGCAGAAGGCTAATGACGAGGAAGTCGCCGAGGACCCAACTCGCCTCGTTGTGGATGTCGAGGGCCCTGAGGTCGCTCCTGGCCCCGAGGCCTAAAACCCCTCTTCCTCCTATTTTTTATTTTGCTGCGCCTAGACCTTTGTTAGCCTCCAGGCATTTTGTTAGGCTGGGGAGCCAAGAATACCTTCTGTAAGGATCGCCTTTTAGTAATAAAACTTTTTTCTTTCTTTGGTTCCCTTGATTTGTGCTTTTGCCTTTTGTTCATGAAGAACGCTTGCAAATTTTTCTTCTTGCGCTGTTGGGCCTTCGTGTCAGGTTGGCTACCTTTCTAGCGATCGTCTGTCGAGTTGATTTATGCGCTGCTGAGGAGAAGGCATCTCCATGGCCCCGAATTCGAGGGGAGATCGCTCGAGGCTTGGATAGACCTGATGCCCTTGGTTGGCAGCTCGGGCCGTCCGTGCGTGCCCCACGGAGGGCTGCCCGCCTTATTTGGACCGAGCAGGGTAGCTGCCTGGTTGCCTCTTGCGAGGGCTTTTGATCCTTCAGGACGGGGACCAAGCAGGGTTACTGCCCAGTGCCTCTTGGCGAGGACTTTGATCCTTGTCGGTTGTGGTAGGAAGCTACCAGCCGGGGATAGCCGAGTAAGGACTCGACCGCCTCTGGAGGAATTTGGTCCTTGACGTGGGGGATGTAGAAGCCTACCAAGGACCCTTGGCCGGGCAGGGTTACTTCCCGGTGCCTCTTGGCGAGGGCTTTTGTCCTGAAGGATAGCCGAGCGAGGGATCCTCGGGCTCGACCGTCTCTGGGAGGGCTTTCTGATCCTTGGCGTTGAGGTAGGGAGGCTACCCACCAGGGATAGCCGAGCGATGGTTGTGCTTGACTGCCTCTGGGAGGACTTTCTGATTCCTGGCATTGCGGTAGGGGAGCTACCCGCCAAGGGTGACCGAGCAGGACAGCTGTTAGGTCGCCTCTTGGTGAGGGCTTTGGTCCCTGGCGTTGCGGTAGGGAAGCTACCCGCCAGGGGTGAACGAGCAGGGCAGCTGCTGGCTTGCCTCTTGGCGAGGGTTCTGATCCCCGGCGTTACGGTAGGGGAGCTACCCGCCGGGGATGACCGACCAGGGCAGCTGCTAAGTTGCCTCTGGGAGGACTTTCCGATCCCTGGCGTTGCGGTAAGGGAGCTACCCGCCAGGGATAACCGAGCAGGGCGGCTGCTGGCAGCTGCGAGTCGCCTCTTGGTGAGGCTTTCTGATCCTTGGCATTACGGTAGGGGAGCTACCTTCCAGGGGTGACCGAGTAGGGCAGCTGCTCGGTCGAATCTCCAAGAGGTTTCGCCCGACCATACGCGTGGGGAACTGGAACGGTTAGCATGCGTATTGAATGCAGGGGGAGGTGAAGTGCCAGGGCCACATCGCTTCGGCTCCGTCGGAGGAGGCTTAGTGACCGCCGCATGGCAGCAACTCTTTGGACGAGAGTGGGTGACCGTCGAGTTCCTCTGGGGCGCAGCGGGCTATATAAGGCTGAAGGAGCACTAGATCTTCCTTCCCTTGCAAACAGAGCGTTGAGAATGCAGGACTTCCCATTCACCATCCCCGACATCATCAATTTTGAAGACGTGTACCTGTATGACCAGAACTGTACCGAGGACACGGTGCAGCTGGTGTACATGAGTATCGAGGACCACTTCGGCCGGTTGTTCCCCCGGCGTTCTTCCCTGTGCAGCTGCTGATGTACTCCATCTCGAGGGCGTCGCCGGGGCTCTGCAACCCCCTGTCCGAGCAGCTCTACGACAAGGCTGTGGGTAAGCTGCGGTCTTTGAGTCGCTTCGGCCTTATCTCCGCGAACCGGCTGGCTCGCTCGGAGGCGCTCGTTCGTGAGTGCTATGAGCTGAGGCTCAAGATCAACGCGCGTGAAGGGAACCGAGGAGAGAGGTTGGACCTTGCGAGGCCGCGGCTGGCGGAGATCTTCACCGAGTATCATGAGCAGTGCTCCCTGCACCCCCTTCCCCCGTTGTTGTAATATATTTTTTTCTTTTTGCATGTACGGCTGAGGAGCCCATAATACCTCCCCTTTTTTTGAATAAATAAGATCTTTTCTACTTTCTTCGTAATGTTCTGTTGATCTTTATTATATTGACAATAGGCCTTAGGGAGAGTTTACATTGCCTCAAAAGAAAAGTACATGCTAATAGATGACCCTATCAGCGTGGCCTGAGCTTCCTGGCAGCTTGCTGGTCTCCGAGCTTGGCACTGGGTACGGGGCTACCCGGGCACCGGACTGGTCGTCTGAGGAGGTAAGCATGATCTGGCCGATGGTCAGCTCGGCGGGAAGTGGACGCTGCTCTTGTCCGCGGTCGGCCTGCCGTTTATCCCTTAAGTAAGCGGCGAGGTGCCTCGATCGGACGGGCTCCTCGATGTAATCCCGGAGTTGATTGCAGTCCTCGGTGGCGTGGCCCAGCGTCTGGTGGAAGGCGCAGTAAGGGCCCCGAGTCCACTTTGAGGCCTGACACGGGATTGGAAGGAACTTGAAGAACCCTTCGCCTTGGGCCTCCTCCAGTAACACTGCGAGGGAGACGTTGAGTGGGGTGTACTCCTGGAACTTCGGGTGATAGGGCTGCTGACGCTCCGGCCTCTTCTCTCGAGCCTTCTTCTTCTGGTCGGACCGATCTGTTCGGGGGAGGTTCGCGTTCACCTCGGACTCTAGCTGAACCTCACGCTCGGTCCACGCCTTGACCTTGGCCATGGTCTTAGGCTGTGCCAACGCAAAGGAGCGCAGCCACTCTTTATGCCTCAGACCAGATCTGAGCGCCGTGATGACGGTCTCATCCCGGTGCTCGCGAACCTCGAGGAGGGCGTTGTAAAAGCGGGTTATGTAAGCTTTGAACGATTTCTTATCTCCATTCTTAATTGTGAAGAGGTAGTCGACCGTGCTCTTCTGCCGACGGTTCCTGACGAAGTGGCCGAGGAACTGAGTAGCCAGCTTGTCGAAGGTCGAGATTGAGCGAGGCTCGAGTCCTCGGAACCAGTCTCGACCAGAACGGATGAGGGTGGCTGGGAAGGCCCTGCACCGGGCGGCAACGGAATGGTCCTGGAAGCTCATTCCCACGGTGAAGGCATTCAAATGGTCTTTGGGGTCGGTTTTCCCGTCGAACAGGGAGACCTTCGGGGGTTTGTTGCCCGAGGAGACGTGGACGGCGAGCAGTTCCTCGGTGAACGGTTTGATGAGCGAGTCGGCGGCGTACTCGGCCCCGTCGGCCGAGAGGTGACCTTCCCGGCGCATGCCCTCGATCTTCTTCTCAAGGGCGTCGAGTCGGCCGTGATACCCCGAGGACTCGGCGCCTCGTGATCCCTGGCCCCCACAGTAGGAGACCTGCGTCTGGGCACGGCTCCAGTTCCTCTCAATGAGGTTCCTCAGATCCCCGGGCACGGTGGCTCTTGAGCCATCATGGCGATCCCCTTCTGTGCGACCCCGTCGGGGGAGTGGGTGCCGGCCGTGCCTGTGGGCAGGCGAGGTGACCGACATCTCGGGAGGGCAAGAGTCGCGAGGAGGTTCGAGGCGTGGTGCTCCGGCGCGGACCTTGGGGTGGAGCCGCTGGGTGCCTAACGAGCCTTAGGGAGTATCGGTCGGTGAGATCCGTGGTCGGGAGTCGCAGTCAGCCGGTGGTCGGCCATGCCGACGAGGGCAGAGCATTCAGGATGCGGAGGAGCGGCGAGGTGGGGCCCAGGCCCGGCCGTTTGGGCACGGACGAGCGCCTCCACGAGGGACTGTAGCCGATCTATTCGGCTGGTGAGGGCGTGGATGATGGTCGCCGGAGCGGGTTCATCCATGCTTCCGGTGAGGGGGAGGCGGCGGCTGGTACTCGAATCTTCAGGATGGTCGCTTGCCATGTGGATGAAGATCGGAAGGCCAACTTTGTTTTTTTCGTGGAGTTTGCGTTTCCCACAGACGGCGCCAACTGATGGAGGTCCTTTTCAGATCTTCTTCAGATATTGTCTCCCGTCGATTTCCCGATGGATTCTGGAAGGGATTCCCTGTTGTGTGTGGGTCTCAATGGGTTTTGAGGAGGTTGGTGATTGGAGGAGTTGGACGCCAAGTACCTGCAAAGAAGTCCCGAGGTGGTTTGACGCCACCGAGGACCCTCCAATGATCAAGTTAGTACTAGATTCGAGCAGCATAATGGCTAAGTGAGTCAAAAATGGTTTACTTGATCCCTCTATGATGGGGGTTTATATAGCGGTGGTAGCACGCAGCAGCAGTCGCGAGAATCTCGCCGGCTGTTATGCTCCCGACGTCACGCCCGCGTAGTGAGCGGATCGCCCATTAATGGAGATCACGGAGGCGTGGAACGTGAGATGTTGTTGGCGGAGAATCCACGCATGGCAAGATTCGCGGAGCGGCGGTTATGCCTGTGAGCGGTGGAGCTGGTCGGGGGACCGAGGAAGACGGCCTCGGCCGGGGGCTCGGGGACGAGCGAGAAGGCTAAGGAGTCTTGGTCTTGTGGCAGCTCGGGACGAGCTGAGGGGCCGAGGAGACCAATCTGCGGGGAGCCCTGAAGGGGGATAGCTTATGATTGCAGGTCGGGTACAGGGGAGGCCTGGTCGGCCTCGGTGGGCCCTTTCTTCCGGGTCATAGGACATGCCAATATTGAGCATCATCAGGAAGAGACAGCAGGCTGCAGGCCGTGAGTAATCAGAGAACCAGTGGTAGGCCTCCTAAGAGGCCAATATTCATGCATAGGGCACAGTCTCAGGCTTCAACACGGAGGAGTGTGGTGCAAGGAAGCAAACCAAGTGTCCAGAGGTATGACAGATTTTGCCACTTCTGTGGAAGGAACCATAAGGGTCAACCTTGCCATACTCTAGGTCGATACTTTGAGTATGGTTGTGAGGGCCATTATGCCAGAGAATGCCCAAGCAAGAATAATCAACCCGTGGCATCTCAGACTGTAGTACAGAACCAGCAGCGGAGAACCCAGGATCGAGTATATGCCCTAACTCAGCGGGATGCTTAAGCATCCAATACCGTTGTTGCAGGTGCATTTTTAGTACAATTGCAATTTCTTTATTTATCTTGGAGATGCATGATTTTGACGTAATCCTCAGGATGTATTGGTTGGCGTCTTATCATGCATCTATGGACTCCTTTAATAAGAAAGTCGTGTTTCGTATCCCATGAAAATCACAGTTCAGTTTTGTAGGTGTTATCTCTCTCTATATAATTTCAGCTATGCAAGCCTATAAGCTTATGAAGAAAGGATGTGAAATCTAATTAGCTTATGTAGTTGATGTGGAGAAGGAGGATATGAAACTTGGGAACATTCCCATAGTTCAAGATCCAGAGGTATTCCCGGAAGAGCTTCCAGGATTACCACCGGATTGGAAAGTCGACTGCACTATTGATTTGGCTCCGGATACTACACCAATCTCCAAAGCTCCTTATAGGATGGTCCTGGCAGAGCTTAAAGAGCTGAAGACCCAGTTGCAGGAGCTACTTGACAAGGGGTTCATCCGACCGAGTGTGTCGTCTTGGGTGCTCCAGTTTTATTCGTGAAGAAAAAGGATGGATACATGAGGCTTTGCATCGATTATTGAGGGCTCAATAAAGTGACCATTAAGAACAAATACCGCTTGCCAAGAATAGATGTCGGTTACAAGGTGCTCAAATATTCTCGAAGGTCGATTTGAGATTAGGTTATCATCAGCTTAAGATTAAGGCTGAAGATATTCATAAGTCTGCTTTCTGAATAAGATATGGTTACTACGTGTTCTTGGTTATGCCTTTTTGGTTAACAAATGCTCCAGCTGCTTTTATGGATCTCATGAATAGGATATTCATGTCTTATTTAGATCAGTTTGTCGTAGTCTTTATCGACGATATTCTTATTTATTCAAAAATTAATGAGCATAATGCCCACTTGAGGATCATGTTGCAAATCTGAAGGAGAAGAAACTTTAAGCTATGCTGAGTAAATGTGAATTCTGGTTTGAGAATGTAGCATTTTTAGGCCATACAATATCGAAGGACGGTGTTTCTAGAGACCCTAAGAAGGTGGAAGTTGTGGTTAATTGGAGACGACCTACGAATGCTACTGAAATTCATAGCTTCTTAGGATTAGCCGGCTACTATAGGAGATTTGTCGAAGGTTTCACTCGGATTGCCGCTTCATTAACCAAGTTGACACAGAGGAATGCAAAGTTCTTTTGGACTAATGAACGTGAGAATATCTTCGAGGAGTTGAAGAACCACTTGGTGTCAGCACCGATTCTCGCACTTCCTACACGATCAGGAGGATACGTAATCTACAGCGATGCATCCGGTAAAGGGTTTGGTTGCATTTTGATGCAGCATGGAAAAGTTGTAGTTTATGCATCAAGGTAATTCAAACCATACATGCAAAATTATCCTACTCATGATCAAGAGTTGGCAGCGATTATCTTTACGATTAGAGTTGCGATATCTACATCGATCACAAGAGTTTGAAGTACATCTGTACTCAAAAGAAGTCGAACACGAGGCAAAGGAGATGGCTTGAGTAAATGAAGGATTATGATTTGACTATTTATTATCATCCTGGAAAAGCCTGGTAGATGCTCTGAGCCGGAAGTCCGGTTCTAATCTAGCATCCTTATTGACGATGCAAACGCATCTACTTAAGGATATGCAACGACCCGAGAGAGATGTTTATCATCATAGGTCTGAGATTATCCTGCCTCGGCTTAGATTGCAGCCTATCCTAATTGAGCATATTAAGAACGTACAAGTTGGTGATCGTCAGCTGGAGAAAATTTTATCAGAAGTCGAGTAAGGATTTAAACCAGAGTTTAATGTTCAGGATGGTGTCGTAGATTTGGATTGAGGTTGTGTGCCTCTACAGGAGTAAACTTGGGCTTTGCTTTCTCCATCCTATATATACTGTATTTGTCGCAGATGCAACTCTCCATGCTTCCTCTCCTGACAAATTCCATGCTAAGTATCTTCTTCGCAGCCCAAAGTCTTCCATCTCGAACTCCTGACACAACTGATGTTACAACCTGTTGACCTCTGACATGCCACGTGCTACCAATATATCGTCCATATACAATAGGAGATAAATCATGGATGTTTCCTCCAATCAGAGCAAGTCTCTGTTTGAATTTCAAAAATTCAAATTTTCTGAAGCAACGCTTCAAAATCCCGTGCGCTGCGCGCAACGCGGCACGTGTCAGAAGTTGATGCGTCAGCACCACGCCCGAGGCAGTGCGTCCAATCAGAGCAAGGCTCTTTTAAAACAAAAAGTAAAGGAAGCATCGTTTCAGTTGCACAAGCACAACTACGCAAGCGCTGCGCGACACGTGTCTGCGCAGTTGCGCAAGCACAGCTGCGCAAGCACAGCTGCGCAAGCACTGGACTGCGCGACACGTGTCTGCGCAGTTGCGCAAACGCAGCTGCCCAAGCGCAGCTGCGCAAGCGCTGCGCTGCGCGACACGTGTCACGCGCTGAGAGGTTTGCGCAAAACAGAATTGAGATTTTAAAGAAATCTTTTCTGTTCTTGTTAAAACAAGAAGATTTTCTTCTGTAAAACAGAGGCCTTTGGATCAAAGATCCAACGGTGGGGAAAATTCCCCAAATCACTTAGAGAAAGATCTCTTTAACAAATTTAACTAATTTGTGGGCACTATAAAAAGAACCCCAAATCTCAATTCAAAGGAATCAACATTGGGTGAGAAATCAAAAATTTTAAACAGAGAGAACTCTGAAGAAATCTCAAGAGGAAAAAAGGTAAAAACCTTTAAAAGAGAAGAATTTCTTCTAATAGATCATTAATCTAAGAACAAGATCAATGATCTTCAATAAAAAACAAATAAAAACAGTGCTTTGCACTTTTTATGAACCTTTGGTTATCTGAGATAAGAAAAACAAGAGAAACTTGTTTTCTTTGATCTAAATTAGATCAAGAAAGCAAACAGTGCTTTGCACTTCTGTTATGAACCTTTGGTTCTTGAATCTAAAAGATTATCAAATTTATAGTGCCTTGCACTTGCAAACTGCGCTGTTGCGCTCTTGGGAGAGCGCCACGTGTCAGCATCTGAACTACTTGCGCTATGCGCTTTAAGATAGAGCTTTGCTCTCTGTAATTGGCGCAACTCACTAGAGTGCGCCACGTGTCAGCAGCGCAAGCGCAGCGCACTAGCGCAGCGCACTGCGCTTGCATGACACGTGTCGTCACCACAAGCGCTTGCGCTCTTTGATTGGCGCAAAGCGCCTAAGAATGCAATGCATTTCTTTTGCTAAAGGGCCAGGCCTAAGTCAAAAAGACCTAACAGGCCAAAATAAATTGCAAAGCAATAAAAAGGGGAGAGCCCAAGTAAAATTGATGCTCTGCATCATTTATAAATGGGCAGAGCCCAAAACAAATTGATGCTCTGCATCCTTTATGGGAAGAGCCCAAATAAAAATGCAATGCAAAAGCAGATAAAATGCTGAACATCTTCAATTGGACTTAGCCCAATTATGGCCGTAAGTCCTCAAATTAAATTGATTGAGCACGGCTGCTCCCTAAATCAATTTACGACCGGTTCTAGGGTACATCTCCGAACTCCTCTGACACTCACCGTTGTAATCCCTCAACGACGTCAGAGAGGTGACGGGTCCCAACGACCACACATTAATATCGGACCGAAACGTCCCTAAACTAATATCGGACCGAAACGTCTCTAAACTAATGATGGACCACCACGTCCCTAAATTGGCGACGGACCACCACGTCCCTAAACTGGCCATGGACCACCACGTCCCTAAACTGGAATATGGACCACCACGTCCCTAAACCGGAACAATAGATCCTCCAAATGCTCTTTTGCCGGATCTAAACGGTCTCGTTTAAGTTGATCTTAGCCCCAAACACGGCTAACGTATCCTTAAACATTCAAATGGACTATAAAACTCCAAATCAACTTTGGTTCAAGGGTACATCTCTGAATTCCTCTGACACCTATCGTTGTAATCCTTCAACGACGTCAGAGAGGTGACGAGTCCCGACGACCATATATTAAATGGATCACCACGTTAAGTCGATCTTAGTCTCAAACAGGACTAACGTATCCTTAACGAACGTTTAAGTTGATCTTAGCCTCAATACGGCTAACGTATCCTTAAACTAAAAACACCAAACCCAAATCTAAGTAAATACGGATTTGGACTAATCCACGTCCTACGGGCGACGGCATTACTCAGTCTCCGTATACAATCCACGGGCAACCACAAACAAAACAAACACACACGACACGAAGTGAAATTCTGGAGAAGGAGAAAGTGGCTACCGCGATGCGGTGGCGTAATTAACTGTAGGGGCTTGCGCCTGCAGGGAAGAGCGTCCCCACAATCAAAAACCCCTCAAGCGAGGGGGAATTTGACGAAGTCTGCTACATCGGCCGCATCCGTCTAAACCTCCGATACACGGTGCCATAAATCAACTTGGCATCTTCGGAGAGGTAGACGGATAAAACCATATAGCATCTGCCCCGAATCTCAGGCAAGATGTCCTCACGTCGTCTCGGCCGCCATTCGGAGGGGAACAGATTCTGGCACGCCCGGTGGGACCTTTTCCTCTTTCCACTCCACACTTCGTGTGTCGTCTTCGCGAACCAATCGCGGTTTGTTAACGGTTGCCTTTGGATTTTCAAGTTACTAAGATTTGGTCTTTTGTCTGGCGCAGAACCCAAGCATCTATGGCCTCTAACTGCACCAACTGCTCGAAGTGCCACTGCAACGGATGCTCCACCTCACCTAGAGGTGTAGCATATAGGCCCCAAGCGGCCTCCTTCCTCGCTTTGCCGGTTGAACAGGTGACCCAGGCCACCACCGGCCTATTTTTCGGGACCATGATCCCGCCTTCAAGCTTCCCTATGCCAATACCTGCACCGGAAGTGAACAAGAAGTCGGTCTTCGACCGGCTCACTGCTACGACGACCCCTGTCAACGGGTCATCCATTACCAAGCCAACAGCCTCTATCTTTGCCAGGATGGATCAGAACTCTAAATTGGCTGTCCCGAGGAAGGTAATAACTGCTACTCCAGAAGTCGTCAAGACGGCTTCCCCTGTCAAAGAGTCAGTCTTTTCAAGACTGACGATCCCTGCTCCTGCCCTTGCTCGAGGATCCGTCTTCGACAGCTTGAATATCACCCCTCAAAAGACAACCTCAGTCTTTAAGAGGTTAACACCGGTGGCGCCTCATTCAGATAGGGGCCAAAAGAAGCTATCTCTATCTCCGAGCCAGTCCCAACGGCTCGTCATGCTCGACGTCGCCATTGGCGACGAGTGAGGAAGGCAGGGGGCAACTCCCCCTCAGGGCTAACTCCACGGCTCCAGTGGTGGAAGTCAACGCTGCTGTTCCAACTGGGAACATCTATGAACTGCTGAGGAGGGTACGTAAGAACTCTCCAACCGCTACATTGAAAAGATCTCCTCCACCCGTGGAAAGAGTCCCGGAAATAAAGCAAAAACAGCCCCCTCAACGGCTGTCCTAAAAAATATACAAGGTTTGGCGGAGGGTTCAAGATTCCGTGATTGACCCGGGTCACTCTCGTCAACAGAAAAAGGCGAAAGTGCAAGAAGAAAAGGATCGTCCTCTTAAACAGCAAAGGACGACAATCACCAGGGTGCCCTCTGCAACGGCCCCCTCCACTTCAACGGCCTACAAAAGAAGAAGGCCGGAGAAAACCCTCGTGCCGGCGACAAATATCATAGGAGGTGAACCCAAACGCCCTAAGTCAGGGGGCATTGTAGTTCATACCGTCTATGTGGCGTCTGGTAAAGAGGACAGTCGCATATCTACGGGTCATCGACCGCTTACGCGATCAGTGACCAAAGCCCAGGAGCAGCAGCAGAAGCTCCAAGAGATGATGAACGCTATGGCCGCACTTACAGGGCCAAAAGAAAACCCTGAAACGTCCTCGGATGAACGCCAAGAGGAAGAAACCGACGCCGAATTCCTTCGTCGAATATTGGAGAAGAAGGACAAAGAGGCTGCTGAACAAGCAGCCAACATACAGCGTATGGGCCTCCTCTTCCAAGACATGGTAGGGATGATGATACAACAAGATCCTCCGGCCGAAGAGCCCCTGATTGTCCTTGGAGACGATAGGGGAGAGACATCAAATCCTCCGCCAGCTCTGTCGACGGCTAAGGAGGATACAATCTCCAAAGCTGATTTGGACGAGTACATAGCCCAACAAATACGGGTTCATCATGCGACCGAAGCAGCCGGCCAGGTCGTAAATGTTGGAGATAGTGCCCTCAGAGTCAATTATTGGATCACAGGCACGTGATTACAATGATTGAGGGAGGACCTATCCCGGTAGGACAGTCTTACTCGAGATGATAGTTTGCTATCTGGTTTACCTTTATCATCGTGTACTGTTTCAGGTGACCTTACAGGTCGCTATTACACGTTGATAGAGCCCCTAGGATTCTTGCTTGACTGCTAGCAGTATGAGGGCGATCATATACGTGGGAGCTGGTAGTCTATAAGCACATCCTTAAATGGTCCCTAGTCGTGGGAGTTTCAAGACAGGGCATCGATTATCCAGAGTAGACTAGTGTATACAGTCGAGACCCCGACGAGGGGCGGTGGCCGGTCTCACAGGCCACTGGTGTCAGTTGGTTCACCTAAGATGTATACAGGTGCTCATTGGGTTATGAGTACACCGGACAGGACTCGCCGGGAACATGCTATTTGGTCTTATACCTCATGTCAGATAGCAGTTCCCAGGTGACATGTGTACAGGTTAGTTCATCGACCTGGGGATCGTCATTTGTCTCGTGTGAGTTCCCACTGTGCTTTGATTACTACCCTACCACGGCTCAAAGGAGTCGTGCAAACAGGTTTTAGTTGGGTACAGACCCGAACCACATGGAGGCAGTGAGCGGATCTTCGGGGGTTCGTCTCTCCCGGTATTGGGGGTGAGGTCGCGCTGTGTCTAGGAGAGCCATTACACGAAGTCCTTGGCCAAGGCAGGAGATTTACTGGTAGGTATTCCAGTAGTATCTCAGGGTGTTCTGGGCTACACTCCGACACGACTTGTACCGCTTTTGGGGGTCTGACTTTTACCAACCCCCCAGGCCCGACATGCGATGCTCATAGACGAACGGACCGAACTGTACGGATATTGTCACAGACAGGCTCAGTAGGGTGTCAGGATGAGTTCGCTCATCGACGTCCCTTTTGGTCAATAGCTGGTGGCCCGTTACGTATTGGCTTATACCTCTGACGTGCTAGTGGTTAAATCCACAGCCATTGTATTGATGAGTCTTTAGAGTCCACCACACTTTCAGTTACTCAGGCTTTCGGGCGAAACGCTGTAGAGGCCGTATGGAGATATGGCAGGGTCCGATCAGATACGTGCGGTATTGCACGGATCAGGATCGGACGGTTAGTACTAGAGGCCGTATAGTTATATGGCACGGTTCGATCAGATACGTGCAGTATTGCACGGATCAGGATCGAACGGATTTTACTAGCCGGCTTTGGTTTAAGCCGGATCCTAGTATAGTACAGTGTAGATTTTGTCTCATTGCATTTGTATCCGGTCGGAATACAGATGCGGGTGTGTATGCACAGTAGCGGGGTTTTCCTGTAATTTATTACGGGACCAGTTTTCTGGAGTTGCCAGTTTGCATTCCGTTCCGGCCGGTTTTCCTTTGTTCTTTCCCGGCCGGACTTTTCCGATGGAGGGGGTTATTTGCAATTGTGCAAATAACATTTGTGGAGGGGGTTTCTTGCAAATGTATTCATTATGATAGGATAAGCATCTTTGCTTTTTCATGATGGTTTTTGCTTTTATGAGATTTGATAGGATATGGGTTGATTAAGGGTTTGATTTGAGGTTTACCTTGAAGGAAGGGGTCACCCTCCACCTTTTCCTACACTCACCTCCCTTCTTGTTATGGATTGATATTTGATTCCTCCACCATTCTCACTTGATGAGAGAGGGGCTACACTTGTGAGAAAAATATGAGAGAGTTTCATTTGGAGAGTGTGGCATTCTTGATCTCATTTCATGCTAGAAAAAATGCAAGCACCATTTTTCTTATCTTGATTCCTCCATCATCTTCAAAGGCAACAAAACCCCAAATGAGACACAACCCTACACATTCTACAGCAATTCTTGGGCATGTCGACTTGCTAGCTTCATGCCTGAGTTGCCTCGGTATAGAGGCGGGAGCCCATAAAAGAAACAGGCGACGTGGTGCCCTTCCGGTGAGGAGATGGAGACCGGACTTTCCGCGTGAGATCGGGACGACGACGAGAAGACCGGAGGACTCGGATCACTCGGTATATCTCTTCCCTATCTTGTTAGTTAGCTAGGACAAGTTTAATGGCCCGATCCGGGGTTTAGTGCGCGGTGGTGCCGGTTTGCTAAGTTCGCAAAATTAAAGTTTATCACCGCTCCCGCATTTGGCCGTCGGTTTGACGGCCGGGGCGCCGCCGTGCACTTACAGTGGTATCAGAGCCTCGCCATTAACTTCGTCTAGCTTTGTTTGATGTGTTTGCATTTCCGATCGACCTAAATTCCAAAAACCCGCGTTTTTCTTTACATCAGTTTTCTGTCGAATTTTTTTGAAGTCTAAAAATTTTTCAGGTTGTAGAAAACTGATGTACAAGAAGTTCTAAGAGTTCTGGGAAAATTCGAGACATTGATCTCTCAGGTAGAGCGCGGAACCGCGGCAAAACCACCCTTGTTGCCGCGGTTCCGCCGCCATGTTGAGGGATCAATGCGTCAAAATTTTCCCTTGGGCTGGTGGGCTGAAAATAGGGGTTTTGGAATATTAAAATTGGGCCCAGAATTTCTGTGAGTGCTACAGTATTGCTTGGGGGCCCACTTGTTAATTTTTAATCGATCGGATATTTTAAACACATTATTTCACAGTATTTACATTATATCTGCGACCGTGAATGTCACTTGATCGGTAAATCCTGTCTAACTGCTATAGCCCGGTTAGACGGATTTGCGAACGTGACTTTCACGTTGATGTTCTGTGTTTTTGCTGTGATGTTGCGGATCGGTCGTGGGGGATAGCCTGGATGCAATGCTAGTACAGTTTTGTTGTATTATGTACATTTGATATTGCGGGGCGAGCGTCCGACATGTGGACTGCCGTCACTGCCTGTTTGTATTATTATTTTGGGGCACGACCAGGTTGCGGTCGATGTACTCGGTGTATGTATATTTTACTTTCTGTACTAGGATTACCCCGCGGAGGGGTGAACGGATAGCCGGGTTCTAGAGGGCAACAAGCCCGCATCTCATGGCATTGAGACGGAGGGGGCTTCACTCTAGGATTGGCAGGCTATTCGCCGCACTCGTAGGGGGTACAGGTTGACCCAGGAGGGGTGCCCAAGTTACCGGATTCCGTGAAGTGCCGGGTGGTCCATTCACGGCGCTGAAGGGGGCTGCCTCGCTTCAGGTTTTGGCGGGTAACTTGCCGCGCCCGTAGGGGTCTAGGATTTCATTGCACAGGCTATCCACACGACCAGGGGAACGTCGGGTTTCAGTAGTGGCTTTGTGAAACCCGGGGATCCCAGATATATGTATTGTTCTGTGATGCTGTACATTTCTGTGATGTTGCATTTCTTGTCACGCCTTGAGCGAAATATAATATATTGGTATATATATTAGTAGATGTTGTATATGTTTTTCATCCGCGCTAGTCCAGTCCCCGTTCTGCCGTTAGTTAGCTAACCTAACGGGTGATGACGGGACCCAGTGGCGAATGCGGATGGCATATACGTACGTCAGTATATTTTCGTTCTTTGTGGTGTGATCAATTGATGGGACTGCATTGATTCGGATCAATGCAAGATAAACAAACCTAATCTGATGTTGTTGGAACACTTTTTCAAAAAGCTGTTATTGCAAGGACGTTCTCTTTTGTTTTGCACAGTGATATTCGGTTATGAATATCCAGCACCTCAGTCGACGAGGCAAGGGCCGAGATCCCTTCACCGGGAGTGACCCCTTGGACAAAAAGTTTGCGTCAGGGCAATGACTTCACTATAGCCGATTACTTTTGCTTTGCATCGTGGTATTCATTTGGAATATCCTGCACTCCATTCTATGGGGAAAGAGCCGAGATCCCTTCACCGGGAGTGACCTCTTTAGCGAAGGTTATCGTCACTATATTTTTAAAAGCTATCCGTTCCTTCAACGATATCAAGTTCATTACGTTAAAGGTTTTCGCCAGAAACCATTCGTAGCCCTCCGTCGTTTCATATGGGTAGTCAATAGTATTCAAGCTGTGTTTGTTGGCCAAAGTCAAGGCACAGTGTTTGGTAGCTGTTGGTTATTCTTATGCAGCATAGATAGATGTGTTGGTTTGGGGCAGTCGTACTACCATTTTGGCCAAAGTCAAGGGTATGTACGGGTGGGCTCAAATTAACCTGGAGAATGACGGGTTGAACTTGACATGTGACTTATGATATGTTGGCCAAAGTCAAGGTCATAAGAGCATGGGGTAGAAATCCACATCGGGAGTTTCAAAAGAATTGAAACTTGCCAGATATGCGCATACCTTCTGGAGTGTGATAGCGTGAGCGGATTCCGTCACGTTATCATGTGATGAGAGTTGGATCCCGATTCCCACTGATGAGTTGGTTTACTCCTCGGGTGACCCCGACTAATTCTTCTTTCAGGTTTGGAGGAGAATTTGAGGTACAGTGGGAGGTTTCCAGATTAGATAAATTGGTAACCATTCTGATCTTGGTTAGAGTGCACGCTGAGTGTTTCTTTTCTCTCTCTCTTTGGCAGCGACCATTGGCCCGACCCAAGACTATGACTCAGAGACCAAAATTGACCGAACCTTCTTAACACTGGCTTTTGGATTGTCAGAGTTGCAGACCTCATTGCCACTCCTACTTTTACCCTTTTTTCCAGGACACCCCGTATTTCTACAAACGTCCACTTCCATTGGACAAAACCATCGTATGGTTATATACGAACTCGAAGGAATTCGAGGATGGTTTCTGGTTCTGGAGAAAACGAATAGGACTATTCAGTTGTCTTTTCCTTTTACCTTCTCTCAGGTTGCGAGTACTCCTTGGTTTAGGAGATAGTACACCTATTACGCTTATTGGATAGTCTTCTTCCAAACCTTAGGCTGGTGCCGAACGGTGGGGAATGAAGAAAACCAATTAGCATAACGATGGTGTACAGAAGGTATTAAGATTAAGACAAAGCAAGGGATTAGTAAGAGGGCAAAGTAAATTGCGACTGCTGTTCACGACCAAACCAGGTATTCCTTCGCCAATCCTAAATCACCTTGTATTTCTCCAGGACACTCCGTATCACTACGAAGATCCACAGTTTATTTGGATACTCCATCGTATGGTTATATACGAACTCGAAAGGAACTTGTTCCAGTTCGGGGATGGATTCTGGTTCAGGAGAAATAGGAATAAGGTTTATTCAGGTGTCTTTTATCCTCACCTTCTCTCGCATTGCGAGTGCTCCTAGGATTAGGACAGTACACCCATTATGCTTACTGGATAGTCTTCTTCCAAACCATAGGCTGGTGCCGAACGGTAGGGAAGGAAGAAAACCATTTGGCCTAAGGGGTGTGCAGAAGGTAATGACTAAAGACATATAAAGGGATTTGGAGAGGTGGCAAAGAATTATACGGTTATAGTTGTGAATCTCGATAATGGAAGAGGCATTACTAGGAATACCAGGATACCCCATCGAAACATTTCAATGTTTCAGTTCACTGTGTAATGTTAAAAGAAAACTGATTTCCCGATTAGATACTTACTCCAGGGTATGTATTTACCAGTTTTAATTCTCACATCTGTATGGCTTTACAGATGATGAGTGGGAGTAAGTCATTGGGAATAGGGTGATCGTCCTCATTATATCGGGATTCGTTATAATCGGTGATATTTGAGGAAGTCACCTGGGTTGTTTGCCGGTCGGCAAATATTTGGTTTTGAATATCCGCTGTTATGCACCAATTTCAAATTGATATATCTGTACGTCTATTTTCATAGAGTGAGATATACCTTTTGAAATTATGTCGATGATATTTACCTATATCAGTGGATGGTTAGGTAAGGAGCATTGAACAGCGGTATAATTCTTCTTAACCATAAGTACAGTTTTCAACCTACAACACACAGTGAATGAGTTATCAGACTCAAGGGACTTATACAGAGTATTGTATGTTGTCCAGTGTCCATTAGGACAGAGGGGTTCGTTCTCGTACTATATTCGGTTTACTTATGACTTCTCTAGTTTTTAGACAAGTGTTTCGTAGAAACACAGGGTCCGAATTTTGAGAAGTTATAGGTATTTGAATAAAGTAGAGAACCAAGTATTGCAAGTATCGGGATTCTTCAAAGTGATCGAAGATGTAGATACTTGTGTATGGTATTCAGTTGATAGTAATGATTAAGAGAACTTGCTTCTCTTTCAGGTTACTCATAATTGGAAGCATTCCTAAGTTGAGTAACGCTGATCGGCCTCTTTCCATTTAGTAGACATGCACTGGAGACAGCTGCATGATTTGAATCTGGTTCAATTAAATCAGTGCCTCTGTTCCTATATTGGATATAGAACAGTTCATATCTTAACGATGTTAAGGTACGGGGAGTTGTCCGGCTTATGCTTAAAACCAGACTCTGGATAACTCAAAGGCGCGTTTCTGTAATGGCCGTTTGTGGGTTGACCCAGGCTATGACGAGGGTTGACTTTCTACCACCTGGGAGAACAATAGTAATATTGTTCTAGACTCGCCACAGTTTTAATAAAAATGGATTTTTTCAGAAAACAGTAGTGGGAGTATGGTAGAACTGGAAGTGATTCCAGAACCGCAAACGATTACTGAAGATTTGATAAGGAACCTAAAGATTCAATATGGATTGACATTCCATTGGCCACTCCGCAGATAAGGTGGGTAACTTCAGGCACCCGAGAGGTACCCCGGTAGCCTCAAGGACGGTGACAGGGAAGTTCTTGTTTACCCACACTTGCCATTGTTGTTGTTCCAGGCTGCGAGACCCGACAGGAGGATGAGTATAGCGTCGTTCTAAACTAGCTTTAGAAGTGAACGTCTATATGACTCTGCCAGAGGGTTGTCGTAGTCAGTGGGAGCAGCGGAAGCATTGGTGGACATCAGGCTTATGTCTATTTATAGACTAAAGCAGATATAGCGGAGATAGATCATCTATTTCTGATGTGACAGTCATGGGTTTGACGTCATCAGAATAGGGGATGGATCTGTTGAGAAGGTAGTAGGGTGTGATGTCATGGTATTTGGATGACATACACAAAGTAGGAAAGGAAACTCCTATACTACGATCGGTTATTCTTTGGTTGTCACACAGTGGTTTCTCCACATAGGACTTGAATATTATATCAGACATACTGGTTACTAGGTCTATGGTTTTAGATCTAGATTTGGGTGGTTTCCCAATCAGGGTACTTAGACAGCATTCTAAGAGTATTTAGAATGAACGACTCCTGGCACGGTAGTGTACCTGCAGGTAATGGAGTCACCCTTTCTAAAGGTGTCTTATAGACTAAAGTAGAGAGGGATGTGCATGATTGGCAGATCACTTGCTTAGGCAATTGAGTCAATCATGAGATGTCAAGTACCACACCAGATGTTGTTCTTGCACTAGATGCAATAAGATGATATTGATCCAATCCTGGAGAAACAATCGGAAGCAGTTTTAGAACATAAGTTAATGTTCTAGGGAATTGATAACGGCAGCCTCCTTTAGGAGACGGTTATCATTCCAGGCTTCCAAGGTGACCTGGACGACAAGGAGGTTGTCAGAGTTATAGTTTTCCCTCTGACGAGGGGCAGTATTTTGGACAGGTGATCCAAGGCAATACTGAGGGAGGCCTGGCGCAGGATACTGATTAAGTTCAGTTGACGATACAGTCTAAGAAGTTTGGATTTGGAGTTCATTTATGAGCTAAGTCCCATAAGACATCCAGACACATTCTAAGACAGGTATTGCTCATTTCGGGAGATGGCATTCTCCGCGAACTTGAGATAGAGAGAGACATAGAAAGAAACATCAGAGCGGATCCACTCGCTGAGGCTATTCCTCGAACGCAATAGTCTCGCAAACGAGCTTTGTGAGACTGACTAGTAGAGGAGTTGGGTGTTCGGTATCACACGGGCTGTGAGTATGCGACATCGCAATAATTAGCCTCGAGTGCAAGTGGGAGATTGTTGGAGATAGTGCCCTCAGAGTCAATTATTGGATCACAGGCATGTGATTACAATGATTGAGGGAGGACCTATCCCGGTAGGACAGTCTTACTCGAGATGATAGTTTGCTATCTGGTTTACCTTTATCATCGTGTACTGTTTCAGGTGACCTTACAGGTCGCTATTACATGTTGATAGAGCCCCTAGGATTCTTGCTTGACTGCCAGCAGTATGAGGGCGATCATATACGTGGGAGCTGGTAGTCTATAAGCACATCCTTAAATGGTCCCTAGTCGTGGGAGTTTCGAGACAGGGCATCGATTCTCCAGAGTAGACTAGTGTATACAGTCGAGACCCCGACGAGGGGCGGTGGCCAGTCTCACAGGCCACTGGTGTCAGTTGGTTCACCTAAGATGTATACAGGTGCTCATTGGGTTATGAGTACACCGGACAGGACTCGCCGGGAACATGCTATTTGGTCTTATACCTCATGTCAGATAGCAGTTCCCAGGTGACATGTGTACAGGTTAGTTCATCGACCTGGGGATCATCATTTTTCTCGTGTGAGTTCCCACTGTGCTTTGATTACTACACTACCACGGCTCAAAGGAGTCGTGCAAACAGGTTTTAGTTGGGTACAGTCCCGAGCCACATGGAGGCAGTGAGCGGATCTTCGGGGGTTCGTCTCTCCCGGTATTGGGGGTGAGGTCGCGCTGTGTCTAGGAGAGCCATTACACGAAGTCCTTGGCCAAGGCAGGAGATTTACTGGTAGGTATTCCAGTAGTATCTCAGGGTGTTCTGGGCTACACTCCGACACGACTTGTACCTCTTTTGGGGGTCTGACATTTACCAACCCCCTAGGCCCGACATGCGATGCTCATAGACGAACGGACCGAACTGTACGGATATTGTCACTGACAGGCTCAGTAGGGTGTCAGGATGAGTTCGCTCATCGACGTCCCTTTTGGTCAATAGCTGGTGGCCCGTTACGTATTGGCTTATACCTCTGACGTGCTAGTGGTTAAATCCACAGCCATTGTATTGACGAGTCTTTAGAGTCCACCACACTTTCAATTACTCAGGCTTTCGGGCGAAACGCTGTAGAGGCCGTATGGAGATATGGCAGGGTCCGATCAGATACGTGCGGTATTGCACGGATCAGGATCGGACGGTTAGTACTAGAGGCCGTATAGTTATATGGCACGGTTCGATCAGATACGTGCGGTATTGCACGGATCAGGATCGAACGGATTTTACTAGCCGGCTTTGGTTTAAGCCGGATCCTAGTATAGTACAGTGTAGATTTTGTCTCATTGCATTTGTATCCGGTCGGAATACAGATGCGGGTGTGTATGCACAGTAGCGGGGTTTTCCTGTAATTTATTACGGGACCAGTTTTCTGGAGTTGCCAGTTTGCATTCCGTTCCGGCCGGTTTTCCTTTGTTCTTTCCCGGCCGGACTTTTCCGATGGAGGGGGTTATTTGCAATTGTGCAAATAACATTTGTGGAGGGGGTTTCTTGCAAATGTATTCATTATGATAGGATAAGCATCTTTGCTTTTTCATGATGGTTTTTGCTTTTATGAGATTTGATAGGATATGGGTTGATTAAGGGTTTGATTTGAGGTTTACCTTGAAGGAAGGGGTCACCCTCCACCTTTTCCTACACTCACCTCCCTTCTTGTTATGGATTGATATTTGATTCCTCCACCATTCTCACTTGATGAGAGAGGGGCTACACTTGTGAGAAAAATATGAGAGAGTTTCATTTGGAGAGTGTGGCATTCTTGATCTCATTTCATGCTAGAAAAAATGCAAGCACCATTTTTCTTATCTTGATTCCTCCATCATCTTCAAAGGCAACAAAACCCCAAATAAGACACAACCCTACACATTCTACAGCAATTCTTGGGCATGTCGACTTGCCAGCTTCATGCCCGAGTTGCCTCGGTATAGAGGCGGGAGCCCGTAAAAGAAACAGGCGACATGGTGCCCTTCCGGCGAGGAGATGGAGACCGGACTTTCCGCGTGAGATCGGGACGACGACGAGAAGACCGGAGGACTCGGATCACTCGGTATATCTCTTCCCTATCTTGTTAGTTAGCTAGGACAAGTTTAATGGCCCGATCCGGGGTTTAGTGCGCGGTGGTGCCGGTTTGCTAAGTTCGCAAAATTAAAGTTTATCACCGCTCCCGCATTTGACCGTCGGTTTGACGGCCGGGGCGCCGCCGTGCACTTACAGTGGTATCAGAGCCTCGCCATTAACTTCGTCTAGCTTTGTTTGATGTGTTTGCATTTCCGATCGACCTAAATTCCAAAAACCCGCGTTTTTCTTTACATCAGTTTTCTGTCGAATTTTTTTGAAGTCTAAAAATTTTTCAGGTTGTAGAAAACTGATGTACAAGAAGTTCTAAGAGTTCTGGGAAAATTCGAGACATTGATCTCTCAGGTAGAGCGCGGAACCGTGGTAAAACCCTCCTTGTTGCCGCGGTTCCGCCGCCATGTTGAGGGATCAATGCGTCAAAATTTTCCCATGGGCTGGTGGGCTGAAAATAGGGGTTTTGGAATATTAAAATTGGGCCCAGAATTTCTGTGAGTGCTACAGTATTGCTTGGGGGCCCACTTGTTAATTTTTAATCGATCGGATATTTTAAACACATTATTTCACAGTATTTACATTATATCTGCGACCGTGAATGTCACTTGATCGGTAAATCCTGTCTAACTGCTATAGCCCGGTTAGACGGATTTGCGAACGTGACTTTCACGTTGATGTTCTGTGTTTTTGCTGTGATGTTGCGGATCGGTCGTGGGGGATAGCCTGGATGCAATGCTAGTACAGTTTTGTTGTATTATGTACATTTGATATTGCGGGACGAGCGTCCGACATGTGGACTGCCGTCACTGCCTGTTTGTATTATTATTTTGGGGCACGACCAGGTTGCGGTCGATGTACCCGGTGTATGTATATTTTACTTTCTGTACTAGGATTACCCCGCGGAGGGGTGCACGGATAGCCGGGTTCTAGAGGGCAACAAGCCCGCATCTCATGGCATTGAGACGGAGGGGGCTTCACTCTAGGATTGGCAGGCTATTCGCCGCACTCGTAGGGGGTACAGGTTGACCCAGGAGGGGTGCCTAAGTTACCGGATTCCGTGAAGTGCCGGGTGGTCCATTCACGGCGCTGAAGGGGGCTGCCTCGCTTCAGGTTTTGGCGGGTAACTTGCCGCGCCCGTAGGGGTCTAGGATTTCATTGCACAGGCTATCCACACGACCAGGGGAACGTCGGGTTTCAGTAGTGGCTCTGTGAAACCCGGGGATCCCAGATATATGTATTGTTCTGTGATGCTGTACATTTCTGTGATGTTGCATTTCTTGTCACGCCTTGAGCGAAATATAATATATTGGTATATATATTAGTAGATGTTGTATATGTTTTTCATCCGCGCTAGTCCAGTCCCCGTTCTGCCGTTAGTTAGCTAACCTAACGGGTGATGACGGGACCCAGTGGCGAATGCGGATGGCATATACGTACGTCAGTATATTTTCGTTCTTTGTGGTGTGATCAATTGATGGGACTGCATTGATTCGGATCAATGCAAGATAAACAAACCTAATCTGATGTTGTTGGAACACTTTTTCAAAAAGCTGTTATTGCAAGGACGTTCTCTTTTGTTTTGCACAGTGATATTCGGTTATGAATATCCAGCACCTCAGTCGACGAGGCAAGGGCCGAGATCCCTTCACCGGGAGTGACCCCTTGGACAAAAAGTTTGCGTCAGGGCAATGACTTCACTATAGCCGATTACTTTTGCTTTGCATCGTGGTATTCATTTGGAATATCCTGCACTCCATTCTACGGGGAAAGAGCCGAGATCCCTTCACCGGGAGTGACCTCTTTAGCGAAGGTTATCGTCACTATATTTTTAAAAGCTATCCGTTCCTTCAACGATATCAAGTTCATTACGTTAAAGGTTTTCGCCAGAAACCATTCGTAGCCCTCCGTCGTTTCATATGGGTAGTCAATAGTATTCAAGCTGTGTTTGTTGGCCAAAGTCAAGGCACAGTGTTTGGTAGCTGTTGGTTATTCATATGCAGCATAGATAGATGTGTTGGTTTGGGGCAGTCGTACTACCATTTTGGCCAAAGTCAAGGGTATGTACGGGTGGGCTCAAATTAACCTGGAGAATGACGGGTTGAACTTGACATGTGACTTATGATATGTTGGCCAAAGTCAAGGTCATAAGAGCATGGGGTAGAAATCCACATCGGGAGTTTCAAAAGAATTGAAACTTGCCAGATATGCGCATACCTTCTGGAGTGTGATAGCGTGAGCGGATTCCGTCACGTTATCATGTGATGAGAGTTGGATCCCGATTCCCACTGATGAGTTGGTTTACTCCTCGGGTGACCCCGACTAATTCTTCTTTCAGGTTTGGAGGAGAATTTGAGGTACAGTGGGAGGTTTCCAGATTAGATAAATTGGTAACCATTCTGATCTTGGTTAGAGTGCACGCTGAGTGTTTCTTTTCTCTCTCTCTTTGGCAGCGACCATTGGCCCGACCCAAGACTATGACTCAGAGACCAAAATTGACCGAACCTTCTTAACACTGGATTTTGGATTGTCAGAGTTGCAGACCTCATTGCCACTCCTACTTTTACCCTTTTTTCTAGGACACCCCGTATTTCTACAAACGTCCACTTCCATTGGACAAAACCATCGTATGGTTATATACGAACTCGAAGGAATTCGAGGATGGTTTCTGGTTCTGGAGAAAACGAATAGGACTATTCAGTTGTCTTTTCCTTTTACCTTCTCTCAGGTTGCGAGTACTCCTTGGTTTAGGAGATAGTACACCTATTACGCTTATTGGATAGTCTTCTTCCAAACCTTAGGCTGGTGCCGAACGGTGGGGAATGAAGAAAACCAATTAGCATAACGATGGTGTACAGAAGGTATTAAGATTAAGACAAAGCAAGGGATTAGTAAGAGGGCAAAGTAAATTGCGACTGCTGTTCACGACCAAACCAGGTATTCCTTCGCCAATCCTAAATCACCTTGTATTTCTCCAGGACACTCCGTATCACTACGAAGATCCACAGTTTATTTGGATACTCCATCGTATGGTTATATACGAACTCGAAAGGAACTTGTTCCAGTTCGGGGATGGATTCTGGTTCAGGAGAAATAGGAATAAGGTTTATTCAGGTGTCTTTTATCCTCACCTTCTCTCGCATTGCGAGTGCTCCTAGGATTAGGACAGTACACCCATTATGCTTACTGGATAGTCTTCTTCCAAACCATAGGCTGGTGCCGAACGGTAGGGAAGGAAGAAAACCATTTGGCCTAAGGGGTGTGCAGAAGGTAATGACTAAAGACATATAAAGGGATTTGGAGAGGTGGCAAAGAATTATACGGTTATAGTTGTGAATCTCGATAATGGAAGAGGCATTACTAGGAATACCAGGATACCCCATCGAAACATTTCAATGTTTCAGTTCACTGTGTAATGTTAAAAGAAAACTGATTTCCCGATTAGATACTTACTCCAGGGTATGTATTTACCAGTTTTAATTCTCACATCTGTATGGCTTTACAGATGATGAGTGGGAGTAAGTCATTGGGAATAGGGTGATCGTCCTCATTATATCGGGATTCGTTATAATCGGTGATATTTGAGGAAGTCACCTGGGTTGTTTGCCGGTCGGCAAATATTTGGTTTTGAATATCCGCTGTTATGCACCAATTTCAAATTGATATATCTGTACGTCTATTTTCATAGAGTGAGATATACCTTTTGAAATTATGTCGATGACATTTACCTATATCAGTGGATGGTTAGGTAAGGAGCATTGAACAGCGGTATAATTCTTCTTAACCATAAGTACAGTTTTCAACCTACAACACACAGTGAATGAGTTATCAGACTCAAGGGACTTATACAGAGTATTGTATGTTGTCCAGTGTCCATTAGGACAGAGGGGTTCGTTCTCGTACTATATTCGGTTTACTTATGACTTCTCTAGTTTTTAGACAAGTGTTTCGTAGAAACACAGGGTCCGAATTTTGAGAAGTTATAGGTATTTGAATAAAGTAGAGAACCAAGTATTGCAAGTATCGGGATTCTTCAAAGTGATCGAAGATGTAGATACTTGTGTATGGTATTCAGTTGATAGTAATGATTAAGAGAACTTGCTTCTCTTTCAGGTTACTCATAATTGGAAGCATTCCTAAGTTGAGTAACGCTGATCGGCCTCTTTCCATTTAGTAGACATGCACTGGAGACAGCTGCATGATTTGAATCTGGTTCAATTAAATCAGTGCCTCTGTTCCTATATTGGATATAGAACAGTTCATATCTTAACGATGTTAAGGTACGGGGAGTTGTCCGGCTTATGCTTAAAACCAGACTCTGGATAACTCAAAGGCGCGTTTCTGTAATGGCCGTTTATGGGTTGACCCAGGCTATGACGAGGGTTGACTTTCTACCACCTGGGAGAACAATAGTAATATTGTTCTAGACTCGCCACAGTTTTAATAAAAATGGATTTTTTCAGAAAACAGTAGTGGGAGTATGGTAGAACTGGAAGTGATTCCAGAACCGCAAACGATTACTGAAGATTTGATAAGGAACCTAAAGATTCAATATGGATTGACATTCCATTGGCCACTCCGCAGATAAGGTGGGTAACTTCAGGCACCCGAGAGGTACCCCGGTAGCCTCAAGGACGGTGACAGGGAAGTTCTTGTTTACCCACACTTGCCATTGTTGTTGTTCCAGGCTGCGAGACCCGACAGGAGGATGAGTATAGCGTCGTTCTAAACTAGCTTTAGAAGTGCACGTCTATATGACTCTGCCAGAGGGTTGTCGTAGTCAGTGGGAGCAGCGGAAGCATTGGTGGACATCAGGCTTATGTCTATTTATAGACTAAAGCAGATATAGCGGAGATAGATCATCTATTTCTGATGTGACAGTCATGGGTTTGACGTCATCAGAATAGGGGATGGATCTGTTGAGAAGGTAGTAGGGTGTGATGTCATGGTATTTGGATGACATACACAAAGTAGGAAAGGAAACTCCTATACTACGATCGGTTATTCTTTGGTTGTCACACAGTGGTTTCTCCACATAGGACTTGAATATTATATCAGACATACTGGTTACTAGGTCTATGGTTTTAGATCTAGATTTGGGTGGTTTCCCAATCAGGGTACTTAGACAGCATTCTAAGAGTATTTAGAATGAACGACTCCTGGCACGGTAGTGTACCTGCAGGTAATGGAGTCACCCTTTCTAAAGGTGTCTTATAGACTAAAGTAGAGAGGGATGTGCATGATTTGCAGATCACTTGCTTAGGCAATTGAGTCAATCATGAGATGTCAAGTACCACACCAGATGTTGTTCTTGCACTAGATGCAATAAGATGATATTGATCCAATCCTGGAGAAACAATCGGAAGCAGTTTTAGAACATAAGTTAATGTTCTAGGGAATTGATAACGGCAGCCTCCTTTAGGAGACGGTTATCATTCCAGGCTTCCAAGGTGACCTGGACGACAAGGAGGTTGTCAGAGTTATAGTTTTCCCTCTGACGAGGGGCAGTATTTTGGACAGGTGATCCAAGGCAATACTGAGGGAGGCCTGGCGCAGGATACTGATTAAGTTCAGTTGACGATACAGTCTAAGAAGTTTGGATTTGGAGTTCATTTATGAGCTAAGTCCCATAAGACATCCAGACACATTCTAAGACAGGTATTGCTCATTTCGGGAGATGGCATTCTCCGCGAACTTAAGATAGAGAGAGACATAGAAAGAAACATCAGAGCGGATCCACTCGCTGAGGCTATTCCTCGAACGCAATAGTCTCGCAAACGAGCTTTGTGAGACTGACTAGTAGAGGAGTTGGGTGTTCGGTATCACACGGGCTGTGAGTATGCGACATCGCAATAATTAGCCTCGAGTGCAAGTGGGAGATTGTTGGAGATAGTGCCCTCAGAGTCAATTATTGGATCACAGGCACGTGATTACAATGATTGAGGGAGGACCTATCCCGGTAGGACAGTCTTACTCGAGATGATAGTTTGCTATCTGGTTTACCTTTATCATCGTGTACTGTTTCAGGTGACCTTACAGGTCGCTATTACATGTTGATAGAGCCCCTAGGATTCTTGCTTGACTGCCAGCAGTATGAGGGCGATCATATACGTGGGAGCTGGTAGTCTATAAGCACATCCTTAAATGGTCCCTAGTCGTGGGAGTTTCGAGACAGGGCATCGATTCTCCAGAGTAGACTAGTGTATACAGTCGAGACCCCGACGAGGGGCGGTGGCCAGTCTCACAGGCCACTGGTGTCAGTTGGTTCACCTAAGATGTATACAGGTGCTCATTGGGTTATGAGTACACCGGACAGGACTCGCCGGGAACATGCTATTTGGTCTTATACCTCATGTCAGATAGCAGTTCCCAGGTGACATGTGTACAGGTTAGTTCATCGACCTGGGGATCGTCATTTGTCTCGTGTGAGTTCCCACTGTGCTTTGATTACTACCCTACCACGGCTCAAAGGAGTCGTGCAAACAGGTTTTAGTTGGGTACAGTCCCGAGCCACATGGAGGCAGTGAGCGGATCTTCGGGGGTTCGTCTCTCCCGGTATTGGGGGTGAGGTCGCGCTGTGTCTAGGAGAGCCATTACACGAAGTCCTTGGCCAAGGCAGGAGATTTACTGGTAGGTATTCCAGTAGTATCTCAGGGTGTTCTGGGCTACACTCCGACACGACTTGTACCGTTTTTGGGGGTCTGACTTTTACCAACCCCCTAGGCCCGACATGCGATGCTCATAGACGAACGGACCGAACTGTACGGATATTGTCACAGACAGGCTCAGTAGGGTGTCAGGATGAGTTCGCTCATCGACGTCCCTTTTGGTCAATAGCTGGTGGCCCGTTACGTATTGGCTTATACCTCTGACGTGCTAGTGGTTAAATCCACAGCCATTGTATTGACGAGTCTTTAGAGTCCACCGCACTTTCAGTTACTCAGGCTTTCGGGCGAAACGCTGTAGAGGCCGTATGGAGATATGGCAGGGTCCGATCAGATACGTGCGGTATTGCACGGATCAGGATCGGACGGTTAGTACTAGAGGCCGTATAGTTATATGGCACGGTTCGATCAGATACGTGCGGTATTGCACGGATCAGGATCGAACGGATTTTACTAGCCGGCTTTGGTTTAAGCCGGATCCTAGTATAGTACAGTGTAGATTTGTCTCATTGCATTTGTATCCGGTCGGAATACAGATGCGGGTGTGTATGCACAGTTGCGGGGTTTTCCTGTAATTTATTACGGGACCAGTTTTCTGGAGTTGCCAGTTTGCATTCCGTTCCGGCCGGTTTTCCTTTGTTCTTTCCCGGCCGGACTTTTCCGATGGAGGGGGTTATTTGCAATTGTGCAAATAACATTTGTGGAGGGGGTTTCTTGCAAATGTATTCATTATGATAGGATAAGCATCTTTGCTTTTTCATGATGGTTTTTGCTTTTATGAGATTTGATAGGATATGGGTTGATTAAGGGTTTGATTTGAGGTTTACCTTGAAGGAAGGGGTCACCCTCCACCTTTTCCTACACTCACCTCCCTTCTTGTTATGGATTGATATTTGATTCCTCCACCATTCTCACTTGATGAGAGAGGGGCTACACTTGTGAGAAAAATATGAGAGAGTTTCATTTGGAGAGTGTGGCATTCTTGATCTCATTTCATGCTAGAAAAAATGCAAGCACCATTTTTCTTATCTTGATTCCTCCATCATCTTCAAAGGCAACAAAACCCCAAATGAGACACAACCCTACACATTCTACAGCAATTCTTGGGCATGTCGACTTGCCAGCTTCATGCCCGAGTTGCCTCGGTATAGAGGCGGGAGCCCGTAAAAGAAACAGGCGACGTGGTGCCCTTCCGGCGAGGAGATGGAGACCGGACTTTCCGCGTGAGATCGGGACGACGACGAGAAGACCGGAGGACTCGGATCACTCGGTATATCTCTTCCCTATCTTGTTAGTTAGCTAGGACAAGTTTAATGGCCCGATCCGGGGTTTAGTGCGCGGTGGTGCCGGTTTGCTAAGTTCGCAAAATTAAAGTTTATCACCGCTCAAGCATTTGGCCGTCGGTTTGACGGCCGGGGCGCCGCCGTGCCCTTACAGTAAAAACAGGGCGGCCATATCCAAGTTGGTACGATCAAATCAAGTACCCATCCGGTTAGACAATTCCAAAGTTCCATGTCTACAAGAGAACGGGCAATCCTCACCAGCATGTTGCCCAGTTCAGGGCAACACCGACGGTGACGACAAGCTGTTGCTTCGCCAGTTTGTTGGAAGTTTATCAGATACGGCGTTCGAGTGGTACTCTGAACTCCCGAACGACTCTATCAAGACCTTCGCAGAGATGGAGCTGCTGTTTACTCAGCATTTTGCAAGCGCCAGTGAACGCACCCCGATAACGGCATTGATTAATGCCAGGGTAAAGCCGGGCGAAACATGGGTCCAATATGCTATACGGTGGCGTAATTTATGGTCAAAATGCGAGCAACGCGTTGAAGAAGCTCCTGCAGTGGGTATGTTTGTGGGAACCCTCGATCCGCAAGCAACCATCTCGCAGTTTATGATGTTCTTCAAGCCGACTACCTTCCAGGCACTAATCGACAAGCTAGCGTAGATGGATCAGATGGGCCATAAACCTCCTCTTCCAAAGCCGGACTCCCGAAATGAGAAGGGGAGGGGAAGCGATCGTTGTTGCTAATGCTCAGCAACAGCCGAGCAATCCGAAGCCAGTCGTTCGTCAAAATAATATGCGCCCGTACGTACCCCTTGAGGAGAGGATGGGACGTTCCTACTCGTTTCCCCGAGATAAAACGAGAAGGTTATTCGAGCTGGCGTTGCGCAACCGACTCATAAATCTGCCGGACCCAAAACGTCCGTCGCAACCAAGTGATGTCAATGAGCCCAACTACTGTCCTTATCATCGAGTACTGGGTCATCCGATCGAGGATTGCTATGTCTTCAAAAATTGGCTTGAAGACCAGTACCGACAGGGAAAGTTTGCATTGTCCGACAAATGGAAAGTGAATCCACCGCAACCCCACACCTCTAAGGGAATGAATACGCCGGGGGCAACATGCTCTGTCGTTGAAGAAGCTCCTTGGGAGGTTATATTGTCAGCCAAGATAAAGAGGATGCTAAATGATCTTCAATTTTGCCCAGCAATCAAGTGGAAGAACCCGTTGGAGCCGCAGATCATTGAAGGGATGTTGAAGCCTCGTCCAACTCAAAAGATCGATGGAGGTGGCCCAAGCATTTACAACCAGCCGTCGAAATATTCAAAGAAGAAGAAAAAGAAGTCAAAGAAGCCTGTGAAGCCTGGCGACAAGCGCACGGACTTGCAAAAGCAAATTGACGCGCTGGAGGAATACAACCAGAAGACACGGACTCCCATTATACTCCAAGAGTTCCTCAACCACGTCTTTCAAGAGGAAGGTGAGGGAGAAAGTTCGTCGGATGAATCTGAGGAATACGTGGCGAGCTGTCATACGATTTCTCATTCGCTCACGAACAATGAGGAGACTCCTTGTACTGAAACGCTGGGGGCAAATCCCAAACCAAAAATTCTAAAGCCATCGGACGAAGTAATCGATGCATTCCTCAATGAAGCTCTCTTAAAAAGCAAAGCTGATAGGGAGCGCGGGGAGGTTATATTCAAAAGGGCCAAACGCCAACGCCTTGACGAAAGAATTGAGATACTCCCGCTGGAGCAAAGTACACCCACTGTGGATAAAATCAAATTCAAGATGAGGAAGAGGTTTGCTAAAGCCGTGTCAATGGGTATGAAGCTACCATCCTCTGAGGGAAGCGTTACTGGTGAAGCGGAAATGCACCCCTCCTATTGCTTGTATCATCGGAAGATTTCGCATCCCACTGAAAAGGGCAAAGCTTTCGATAGATGGTGGCAAGGATATGTTGCTCACCGGCAGCAGTTTAAGTGGGAAAAGCGCAAGACCCGCCGAGAGCAAAACGGTACGACCGAAGGGCTTAACAGAACCACCGGCAATTGTCGCATGGTCAATGCCGGAGGATCACAAGTACTCACATTCGGGAGCGATTCTGTTGAGGAGCTGGAGCTTGGCCCTCTTTTTAAAGAGTCCACTTTGAGAAAAGAAGAAGAGCCTAAGATTTGTGAAAATATCCGGCTGCGTAATCGCACGTTGCCCGAAAAGAATCTCGGACCCCTAAACAAAAGAGACAAAGGGAAAGAAAAGGTCCCTGAGGAGATCGCCTTGGATGACCAAGTCACGGAAGAGCTAACTGCCAAAGACCCACCGAAAAAGAATAAGGTGGATTACAACGTCTTAGTGCATCTGAGGAAGTTACCCTCGCAGCTTAGCATTCTTGACGCCCTTTTACTATCAAAGGAGGCGAGAGATTCGTTAATTAAGGCACTACAGGACCCGGAGCAGTTCTAAGCTTTCCTGGCCGAAGAAAAGATGAAGGATGAACTGGAAGAAGTGCACACGGCCAATGTCACTTTTGGCGATGAAGATCTTCTCCTCGGGACGTGCGAACACAATCGCCCCCTCTATGTCTCAGGATACTGCCATGATATAAAGATAGGCAAAATCCTGATCGATAACGGGTCGTCTGTTAACCTGCTCAATGTGCGGGTTTTAAAGGAAATCTGCATGAGCGTTCAACACCACGCTTGAGACAAGATCACCATCTCCGGGTTCGACTCCCAATCGTCAAAGACTCTTTGATCTGTGATACTGACGCTACGCTTCGGGTTGCTCGTCACGGACATTAAATTCTACGTCATAGATGCCAAGACATGCTACAACGCTCTGCTCGGCCGACCATGGTTACACGAGTACAACATCATCCCTTCTACACAGCATCAGTGTATGAAATATTTTAGGGATGGTCTCGAGTATACCGTGACGGGAGAACTGAATCCATTTTCCGTGAACGAAGTTCGCAAATATGAAGATGCCAAATACTTCTTGCCGAATTTGGAAGAAACGGAAAGGTGTCGCAAGCCGGAGAATAAAACTAACGCTACCATCCCTGTCTTCGGCAGTGATACCAAGGAGGAAGAGGAGATAGTTTATTCGGGTCATCTCCAATACACCAAGTCGGGACCATCCGCTCCTACGTTGATCTTTGGTAGTGATTCGGAGGATGAGGTCCATGCTGTATTCTCTGCTCGACCTTCAATACGAGCTTCCGCTGACGAAGAGCAAAGTCTACAAGTCGCTATGGTGCCGCTTAAACATTATAAAGAACTGGATGCGCTCGGTACCGACAGTGTAGAGGAGCTGCAGACGTTCTATATCCCTCCCAGGCGAGAAGGCGAGAAGGCAATTCTATTCTACCGCTCTGAAGAAAACAAGGTGGAGAGAGAAATCTGGCACGGGGCTGATCCTACGCTAGACAGGATTCAACCAATCCGTCTACCCAGATATTATACAGAAGGCTTGAAAAGGTTACTGAAACGCCACGGGATATCCTTCAAGCAAACCGTTCGAAAAGCCAAGTTCTATGACAAAGTCTGGAACGTTCCCGGGACTCAACGCAAGCTGCCTAGTGGGAGGATGGAGACGATCGGGCTCGGATACATTCGCTCCAAGAAACGAGAGCTGCTCCGTGACTATTACGTCGTGCGTGACTTCAATGAAGAACCAGATGCTCAACAGGAGGACGCTAATCCTGAACCAGTAAAAGTTCCTAATGCAAAAGTGTCCAGTCCGTCGTTTGAAGAACAAATGGACATGCTTATAAGGGAAGCCGGCCAAAAAGTCCGAGATGATCACAATCGTGAAATGGTAATCTACGAGAAAGCCAAAATGCAATGCCTCCTTCAACAGGCCGTGAAAGACGAAAATGCCGCACCCTGCCAACCCGTTATAAAAAAGGCTCGACGCAGAGGCAGAAACAAATCGAAAGGCCAAAAAGGCGCTCAACAGCAACAAAGCGGGGCTAAGAGGCCACGCAGGCGGGAGTCGAGCGTTATTGATCTATCCCTCATGAAGAAAATGGGTCGAGCGTACTCGTTTCCGCGGGACAAGACGAAGAAGATACTTGATCTTGCTCTAAAACATCAAATACTTCACTACCGGAGTCCAAAAACCCCAAACAAGCAGGAGAAGTCTTTGACCCAAACTATTGCTCTTACCATCGAGTAATAGGGCACCCGCTTGAAGACTGCTTCACCTTTAAGAATTGGGTCGAAGATCAGTACCAGCTCGGCAAGTTCGCTCTGTCTGACAACTGGAAGATAGCTCCGCCACAGAAGCACGAACCCAAAGCCACAAGAACAGAACCAACTCCATATTGGGATTGGAAGCGGATTCGCACTTGTCATATGATAACAATATTAAAAGAAGAGCCCGAGAACATGGATAGCCTTCCCTGGTGCTTCGAAAACAGCAATGACGAGGTGATCTCAGAATTTCCGCCAGCTCCGAAAGAGTTGGAGGATGGAATACATACCACTGCAGATAACCTCAAGAAAATTGAGTTGGGGACGGCAAGTGACCCACGGCCGACATTTGTCAGCGAGCTACTATCTGAAGAAAGGGTGGCTGCATTAAAAGACGTCCTTGTACAGCATAAAGATTACTTCGCATGGAACTATTCCGAGATGCCAGGACTAGATCCGGAAGTTGTTGTGCACAAATTGGCGATATCCCCGGACGTCAAACCAGTCACACAAGCGCCGAGGAGAATGCGGCTCGAGCTTGAGATGAGTATCAATGCTGAGGTCAAAAAGTTAATCGACTCTTGCTTCATCCAGGAAGTTCAATACCCTGAATGGATCGCTAACATTGTCCCGGTGATGAAGAAAAATGGGACGGTGCGCATATGCGTGGATTTTCGGGATCTCAATAAAGCCTGCCCGAAGGACGATTTCCCAGCGCCAGTCACCGAACTGATGATAGACAATACGTCCACTCATGAGGTTTTCTCCTTCATGGACGGCTTATCAGGGTATAATCAGATAAAGATGCATCCTGAAGACCAGAAGCATACCGCTTTCCGGACCCCTTTGGGAATATTCTGTTATAAAGTGATGCCCTTCGGTTTAAAGAATGCCGGTGCCACCTATCAGAGGGCCATGACGAAGATCTTCGATGACCTAATACACGAAATCGTCGAATGCTATATCGACGATCTCGTGGTTAAAAGCAAATCATACGAGGAGCATCTTGAGCATCTGAAGACCGTATTTCAACGCCTTCAACAATACAACTTGAAGATGAACCCTCTCAAGTGTGCATTCGGGGTTTTCTCAGGCAAATTCCTAGGATTCATCGTCCGACACTGGGGCATTGAGATAGATCCGTCAAAGATTAAGGCGATCATGGAAATGTCTCCGCCAAGAACTCTCAAACAGTTGCGGTCTCTCCAAGAAAAGCTCGCGTATATTCGGCGATTTATAGCTAACCTCTCTGGCAAGTGCCGCCCTTACAGTCACCTGATGAAGAAAGGAACACCATTCGTTTGGGATCAAAAATGCCAGGGCGCGCTGGACGAGATTAAACAGTACCTGCAGAACCCGCCAGTGTTGGCTGCTCCGGTCAAAGGGAAGCCCCTCATTCTTTACACAACTGCCCTCGAAGGTTCCTTAGGCGCATTATGGGCACAAGAGAATGATCAAGGGAAGGAGAGAGCTCTTTATTACTTAAGTCGAGTTCTACTGGGGGCAGAAAGCAACTATTCCCCTATTGAAAAACACTGCTTGGCGTTGATCTTCGCGATAACAAATCTCAGGCACTATGCGTTGGCGCATGAGGTCCGTCTCATTTCGAAGGTGGACCCTCTTAAATATTTAATGTCAAAGGCCATATTGACGGGACGACTCGCTAAATGGGCCCTGCTCTTGATGGAGTTCTCGATAAAGTATCAACCTCTCAAGGCAGTGAAAGGCCAGGTCATCGTCGACTTCCTCGCTGAACATCCGATACCCGCCGATTCTCCTTTGAATTGCGATTTTCCAGACGAACATGCGTTTGACGCGATCGACGGTGGTGATACCTGATGGGAGCTTTATTTCGATGGAGCATCCTCCATGAAGAAGCGCAAACAAAATACCCCTGTATTCAAATCAGGGGTAGGACTCATCTTTGTAACTCCACAAGGAGGGATAATGCGCTTCGCTTTCTCCTTAACAGAGCCGAGGACAAATAACGAAGCCGAATACGAAGCTTTGATAGCAGGCCTCGAGATCGCCATCGACATGGGAATTGAAAACCTCCTCATATACGGAGATTCTCAACTGGTCGTTAGTCAAGTAAACGGCGACTACCAAACGTGCAAACCGGAGTTGGTGAAGTACGGTGAAAAGGTGCAACAACTGTTGACCCAAATTCCCTCTTATACTTTGGAAAGTATACCGCGCGCGGAAAACAGCAAAGCGAACGCATTAGCCAAGTTAGCTAAAGAACTGGCTGACGAGAACCTCGATGATGTTAGAATCGTGGTACAAAGCCGTCGGGTGCTTGCCTCAACAGAAATATCTCCGGAATCATCCGAAGAGAAGGGGGCGACTGAACAGACGACCTTGCAAATAAAAGACCGGGAGAAAGCTGAGGATTGGAGGCAAGTCTTCATAGACTACTTTAAGTCCCACCAAATGCCTGAAGAAGCGTCCATAAGACATCAGCTCATGAAACGAGCTCTGTCTTTCGCCTTCGTCAATGATACTCTATACAAGAGGTCATTCGATTCTGTGGCTGAGATGCTTAAGACCTGACGAAGCAGAAAGAGTCGTTTAGGAAGTTCATGACGGAATCTGTGGTTCTCACCAAGCGGGCCCAAAGATGAAGTTGAAGATCAAACGGATGGGCTACTACTGGCCCACGATGATTCAGGATTGCCTCGAATATGCGAAGCAATGCCACTCATGCCAAATCCATGGGGACTTCATCCATCAGCATCCAAATCCGCTACACCCGACAGTGGCTAGCTGGCCATTCGAAATGTGGGGAACTGACATAGTCGGCCCCATCAAACCAACATCGTCCAGAGGACATCGCTTCATCCTGGCGACGACTGACTACTTCTCCAAATGGGCAGAGGCAGTACCGCTGAGGGAAGTGAAGACGGAGAATATTCTCCACTTCTTCAAAATGCACGTCATATATCGGTTTGGAACCCCGCGACGGATCATCTCCGATAACGGGCCAGCTTATAGAAGCCACAAAATCAGTCGCTTCGCACAACAGCATAATATAGACTGGAGATATTCCTCAGTTTATAATCCGCGAGCTAATGGTCTAGCCGAGGCCTTCAACAAGACCTTGACGAAGATCATGAAGAAGACGGTGTCCCGAAATGAGAAAGACTGGCACGAGAGACTGCAAGAAGCTCTTTGGGCGTATCAAACTACGTTCAAGACGGCCACAAACACAACGCCATACGCATTGGTATTCGGTAAGGAAGCAGTACTCCCCCTCGAGATAGAGCTACCCTCTCTACGAGTGGCAGTCCACTACGAGCTGACGAACGAAGAAAACGTTCACCTTCGGCTTGAGGAGCTTGATGCCCTTGAAGAAACACGGCTCATAGCGCAACAAAACTTGGAAGCTTATAAAGCAAAGATAACGCGCTCATATGAAAGATTGACCCGACCGAGGACATTTCGCCAAGGCGAACTCGTGCTAGTGGTCAAAGACCTATGATCCCCAATCGCGCCAAGCGGGGAAAATTCGAGCCAAACTATGAAGGCCCGTACATCATAGATAAGGTCTACCAGGGTGGGCCTATTTACTCATGGACATGCACGGTGAAAGGCCTTTCAGGCCAATAAACGGTCGCTTCCTAAAGAAATACTACGCTTAATGAGCCACAGCTTAGGTCAATGATAGATGACGACGACTATGTCCGCTCGCTATCTTCCCAAGCTCAAGCTTTATAAGCAGTAGCCAGCCTTCTTCATGACGGACCGAAACGTCCTTAAACTAATGACGGACCGAAACGTCCTTAAAACTACTACCACAGCATACTTAGGCTGGCGAGATAAAAAAAAAGAGAGAAAAAAGAGGGAAAGAAAGTAAAAAATAATGAATGATAAAAAAAAGAATGGTATGTCCATAAGCAAAAAGGGCACGGATGAAAACCTGAAAGGGCTCCGTGAGTAAAAACAGCAGGGCTACCGGCGAGTGTTCATGAAAACCCGAAAGGGCGCGACCTCGTAAAAAAAGAGGGAAAATAAAAAAAAAGGAATAAAAAAAGGGGGTAGGTCCATAAGCAAAAAGGGCACGGATGAAAACCCGAAAGGGCTCCGTGAGTAAAAACAGCAGGACTACCGGCGAGTGTTTGTGAAAACCCGAAAGGGCGCAACCTCGTTAAAAGACACTTATAGGGTCCTTTCGACCTTGTAAGGAAAAACCACCCGCGTGAGATCCTTACGACTCACAAGGGAGCAACACACTTAGGGATCTCCATGATTCTTAAGGAGAAAATACATATGCGAGATCCTCACGACTCATAAGGAGAACTCTCTTATGAGACCCTCACGGCTTATAAGATTTGAAAGTCTTAAGTTACAGAGACCTAAACCTGTGCTTAAGCAACCCCCACAACTTCCAATATTGCCCTACAAGTGGCTCAATACCGACCCTTGTATATAATCCACGGGCGCGAATAAACATTTTCCTGACCAAGTCCCATCCGTGACTGGGGATACGTTCACATGGTGAACAACCCTTGTAAATCCTCTCGATTTATGAGGAGAAAATCCTCTTGTAGGATCCTTACGACTTACAGAGGAACAAAACACTTAGGAATCCTCATGATCCCTAAGGAGAAAATACACCTACACGATCCTCAAGACTTGTAGGGAGAAATAACTTTGTGAGACCCTTACGGCTCACGAAGTCAAAAGCCTTAGTCAACAGGACCCTAACCCTGGTCGCTAAGCCACCTTTGGTCAACATCGGCAGAGGCAAATGATGATTCGCTCCTGTTAATATCCCAGTTGTAGCGGTGCTGATGCCGAAATCGGTGTCTAATTTCAGGTTTACGGCGAAAAGCCAGTAGGCCGCACATGCATTCGAAATAGCCGAAATGTTGGGGCAACTTGCAATAAAAAGCAGCAAGTAAAAACATATGCACGTAAAATAGCCGAAATGATTGGGCAACTCGCAATAAAAAGCAGCGAGTAAAAATAAAATAAACGGCCGAAATGATTGGGCACTGCGAAAAATAGCCGAAATGATTGGGCAATCGCGACCTTCGCGATATAAAGGCTGAAATGATAGAGCATCGCGGAAATAAAACAAAAAAAATGATGATAAAACTTTTGCCCTACAGTTAAGATCACATCGATCCCTGTATACAATCCAAGGGCGCAAACAAAGAGGGAACCTTACTTTCCCAACAGGCTCCGCCAGATAACGAAGCCAAATCTCAACGATTCATCCCAACTCCGAAGAAACCAGTGTCTTCGGCAAACCCCTCAACTCAGGGAAACAAACAATCTTTGACAAGAGCCTCCTGATCCGCGTCGACTCGTAGAGCAACCAGTGTCTCCGTGGGAAATTCTTGACTCGTTTCAACTCCACGGAAACAAATAATCCTTGGCGCTAGGGAAACAAATAATCCTTAGCAAATACCTCAACTTAGGGAAACAAACAATCATTGACGAGAGCCTCCTGATGCGCGTCGACTCGCAGAGCAACCAGTGTCTCCGTGGGAAATTCTCGACTCGTTTCAACTCCAGGGAAACAAATAATCCTTGGCGCTAGGGAAACAAATAATCCTTAGCAAATACCTCAACTCAGGGAAACAAACAATCCTTGACGAGAGCCTCCTGATGCACGTCGACTCGCAGAGCAACCAGTGTCTCCGTGGGAAATTCTCGACTCGTTTCAACTCCAGGGAAACAAATAATCCTTGGCGCTAGGGAAACAAATAATCCTTAGCAAATACCTCAACTCAGGGAAACAAACAATCCTTGACGAGAGCCTCCTGATGCGCGTCGACTCGCAGAGCAACCAGTGTCTCCGTGGGAAATTCTCGACTCGTTTCAACTCCAGGGAAACAAATAATCCTTGGCGCTAGGGAAACAAATAATCCTTAGCAAATACCTCAACTCAGGGAAACAAACAATTCTTGACGAGAGCCTCCTGATGCGCGTCGACTCGCAGAGCAACCAGTGCCTCCGTGGGAAATTCTCGACTCGTTTCAACACCAGGGAAACAAATAATCCTTGGCACCAGGGAAACAAATAATCCTTGGAAAACACCTCAACTCAGGGAAACTAGCATCCTTGATGAGAGCCCCCTGATTCGCATCGGCTCGCAGAGCAACCAGTGTCTCCGCGGGAAATTCCCGATTCGTCTCAACTTGCAAGATGAAGCCTCAGGCAGCAGGGATTAAAAAACTTGCTTCCTGAACAATGGGACCCTGCAAGTCGATCTAAAACGGTCTCTTGCATATGATTCACGGGTCTCACTCTCCAAAGTCGAGTTTCGACAAGGAGGGAAACAACCGCTTACAGGTCCTCTCGACTCGTAAGAGGGAAAAATTCTCTTATAGGATCCTTACGACTTACAAGAGAAAACACACTTAGGAATCCTCACGATTCCTAAGGAGAAAACCCACCTACGAGATCCTCTCGATCTGTAGGGAGAAAAGTCTCTGTGAGACCCTCACGGCTCATAGGGTTGAAAAGTCTTAGGCGACAGATCTGAACCTGCGGCCTAAGCCATCGCTATCTCTCGGAGAAATTAAGTTATCTACCAATTATGTTTATCGAGACAGCATGCTGAGAAGGGAGAAAGCAAAGAAATAGTACAAAACATTGCAAAAAGAAATGTGTATCTTTATTCATGAATTCAATCAAATACAAAGCGAATCATATAAAGAACAAAGAATGTATATATACTATGCAAAAATTACAAGTGTGAAAATGATACAAAATGTTCAGGGAGAAGGAAGCCTCTAAAATAGCTCTATCAATTGCTCGCGTACTTCCTTCCACGCCTTCTCTTGATCAGCCGCCACCGCCAGTTCGTCCTCTACTTGAGCCCGCTGCTGCATGAAGGATGCAAGATGTTCCCCAACGACCTGCTGAGCTGCTTCACGGCCTCGGGCATCACGTTCGGCGGCATCAAGATTCCGCTTCATTGCTAGCCCATTAGAGATACGCTCCAGGAGGCCTTCAAAGACAGCTTTCACCTCGGCAGCATTCATCCTAACTTCAGCGCGCAGGCGAGCAGTTGCGCTTAAGGACTCCTGACATTCCTTCAACCGTAAAGCTGCTTCTTGCTCCAAATGGCGGAAATAAGAAGTGCTTTGCTCAAGCCAGGCTGTCCGTTAGGTGCTTATGGCCAAAACTTCAGGGGAAGGACGCGTCGACTCCAACCGATGTAGGCAGGCCTCGATCTTCCTGCAGTGGTTAACCCAAGATTCGACGACGCCTTCGTTGTGAAAGTTTACGAGCGCCGCCAACATTGGGTTAACATCCACAGCGAAATCTGCGGCAGAGGGGAGAGCGTCCACGTTAAGCTCTTCGATATACCTGCTCAACATGCCCAAACTCATCGCGGCACCCTTTGAAGATGGACGTTTCAAGAAGGGGCCGGCCGGTGAAAGGACGCGAGACTCAAGAGGGACCGGAGCCGGAACGATAGCTGCAAAACAAAACATAGTTAAACGACGGTTCAAGAGATGTTAAAGAGTCATCAAAAAGGGAATTTACTATACCAGCTGCAACGGACGGCAAAGCCGGAAGTGCCGGTGGCGTGGCGGGTCTTGCGTCCCCTCCTTCGATTTGTGGCACTACAATAAGGAAGAAGAAAAGTCAGAAATAATCCCATTGCTAAAAAAAAAGAAGAGAAAGAAAGACATCGAAGCGAAAATATACTCACCGGCACCACTAAAGGGAGAAGCGAGCTCAGACGGGAAGGAGAAGTGCGGAAGCAACACCTGATGGATATGATCAAAAAGAACTCCTGAAAAGACACAGTGGTACAACGTTAGTATAGGAATCATGCGGCTAAAAGATAAACTAATGAATCGCAGATCCATACCTTCCAACATCTGCGATGGCTTAAGGGAAGGCTGGGAGGTGACCACCGCCAAGGTAGTAGTTGATGGTGCTCCTTCGAGCAATGGGGCATCGTCGCTGGCCGTACCTGCGTTGAAAACAGAGACAGACTTGTTAGAAAAGGTTGCAAGATATAAAAAAAGAATGACAGTAACTCAAAATTTACCTGATGAGCTGCCGGCTGAAACGGAGACGACTCCCTCCTCCATCGACATAAGACCACCGCCCGTGGCCTCATCACCCGACTCAATAGGGGCCGTTGTCGTGCTCGCGCGACCAGGAGACGGCGGAAGATCGTAGGCGGGGAGGGCAATGATTGGAGCGTTGCCGGACTCTTGGGAGGAAGCGGCTGACTCTTCCCCAAGAGTCGTGCCCATCTCACCCGCTACTTCTTCGGGCTCCACCGTCTCCATCGGCTCATCCACCATCACCACGAGGTCGCCAGTCTCAAGCGCCTCGCCCACCATTACCCTCGGCTCGGTTATAACGATCATTTCATCTGCCGCCACTTCAGGCTCGGCATCAATGACCTTCTCGGCTGCAGATCCCTCAACCTCTGTTTCAGGCTCCGTAGCCCCAACGACGTTGCCCACCGTCAGCTCGGGTTCGGCAGGTACCGCCTCCTCTGTTTCCCTGGGTTCAACGGTCTCCGCCTCCCCCTCGGTCGGACTTGGCCCTGCAAGATAGAATACATAAGAACCGATGGCTTTATAATTCTTACAACAAGATTCTGAAAGAAATGTTACCTGAAGAGGATTTATCATTTGCACTCCGAACCGCGCGCGCCACTTGCCTGCGAGCAGTAGATAGGTCGACAGGGGCCTCTTCGGAGGGAGTATCAGCACGAGAGATGGTGCTAGGGCCCGCTCCCGTGGCCAAAGCAGCCCTGCGCGCCTTCGCCTCACGCCTTAGCCGCTTTCCCTCCTCCCGGGCCGTTGAGACGGATCTCACCAGAACCTCTTTCATTGAAGCGTCCTCGTCCGTGTACAGGGATGCCTTCAAATTCTTCAAGGCATCCCTCGTCGACTTGTCAAGTCGAGGCTCTTGCGGCAACCCCCGACGAGACTGGAACTTCAGTAACAGGCTTGGGGAGGATCCCCACATCAACTGGTATAGCCCCTGCAAAGAAACATAGGAAGAAGGTTAGGTTGACCATCAGAAGAGATAACAATTTTTTTTTTTAAAAGAAGGGGGGTGGGACGTACCAGCGCCCGTCAAAGCGCCCTTCTCCTCCTCCTCTTAGAAGGTCTTTAAAGAGGCAGCAATAGCTTCTTCGGTAGTGACACCTGTTGGAAAAGGGGGAAAGTATTAGTCAGAGACAATGATAAAAAATATATATGCAAAAAAAAATGACGAAGAAAGCAGTTAATGGTTACCTGACTCAGCGAGTTTACTTAACATCGCTTCGAGCCTTGTTGATCGCTCAGAAGTTGCAATTGCGGCCGCCAAATTGGTGTCTGCGGGGTCTACCAAGAAGCCCTTGTTGCTGCCATATTCACTTATTCCTTCGGTGAGAGGAGCCTCAGGCTCTAAACCGAGGATCGCGTCGAGGGAAAGGATCGACTTTTTCTTCTTTTGCCCGCCAGCTCTAGAGACGCCTGGGATTGATTTGCGCTTGGCAGACACCTTGGGGCGGCGGGTCCCGATATCCGCTCCTGCGCCAGACTCCGGCAATACTACACTGACCGTCTTTGTGGGAACACGAGACGCCGGGGGCACATCCACCTTTGCAGGCAGCTGCAATCCACGCGGAGGGCTCAGCACGCGTGGTCGGTCAACTCCTGCATCTTTCAGCGGAGCAATGACTGGGGTCCTCGGCCTCAAGGGGGCCTTGCGATCACCGCCAGGAGGCGCACCCCTGCGGTCAACCAGCAGGCGCTTCTCCATCTAGATAACTGGGCCCATTGCATGCGCATACCAAGCCACGTACGTGTTGAGTACCTTGGGGACACAGCTTGGTTCGCTGATGAAGAAATAGGAACCCGTGTTAAGCCGCATGAAATGGCGCGTTGCATTCTTTACCCCTCTCGGCTGACCACGGGCTTTTCCAAGAAGGCTTCCATCGGGATCCCCTGGTGATAGCTCGATTGCTGAGCAAACCGGTGAGGGTTATACCTCATGAAGAGTGCCGTCTCATTCTGCCTAAACACCAAGTAGCCCGGCCGAATGGAGTAGAGGTGGAGGATTTCCCGAGCCTTCAATATGGAAGCCCCGTCCTTAAAATCATCGCGCAGCGACACTACCGACTTGGTAGTCTCTGAGCCTATTGTTATGACCTTATCCACAAAGGAAACCTTCGCTCCGACCAGACATGGACAGAGGAGCAAACCCCTCGATTCCCGCGGAGATGCAACCACAATTGAAGCGCCAACCAACCGCATAACTCTCGGGAGTCTGCATTTTTCAAAGAACGGAGGAATCTTATGGGCGCCGAACACCCCTTGCACGTGCATTTCCATCCAGGAGGTGAAGTAGTGCATTGGGAAGTTAGCGGGTTGTACCCCAGGTTCACTAGCGTCCGCCGCTACGCCAAGTCCATTATAAAGGTAAGCTAGCCCGGCGATTCCTACCGATAACTGCAAGCCAGCCACCATCCGGTGCGCTGGGTAGAAAACAGATGACCACATGTGGCACGGGTGCATGGGGAGCACAAAGCTGCACAGCCACAAGCCCATAAACCCTACAAAAAAGATTTCCTCATCCATACCTGGGATGGCGATTTCCGAGAAAGAAACGACGGCGGCACCGGGGAGATAAAAGTCCCTTTGGTCATTCTCTGATACGGGTCGGCGGTCCAAGCCGAAGCCAAAAGGGTCATCAAGTTGGGCAAACTTCTCGCTTTGCTCTGATAAGAACTCTGGTCGGATAAAGCGGGCAATAAAATCGGCGAAACTGACCCCCCGAACACCCGATTCCAGATAGAGCCCTTCATAAATCTCCAGCACCTTCACCAAGCCCGGAAACTGGTGCTGAATGGCGTTCTCCGGAGTCAAGTCAAACACCGGTGGTTTGGTGGCAAAGACGTATTCATCAGGAGGGAGCAGCTCCTCGTAGTGCTCCCCCCTCATTGGTAGACCCGAGACTTCAGCAAACTCCTCCAAGGAGATGGAGACCTCCCTGTTCGTCATCAAGAAGGTGTGGGTGGGGATATTCCATTGTTCAATAAAGGCATTGATCCACCACGTTGGAGGAGAGGGATACTCGAAAAGCGAGACATAGATGGCCGAATATAAACCAATCTTCGTTAGATGAGTCCTTTTCGCCGATAAGATGTACCGGGCCCACTGCAAATATCCGGCGGGCGGTCGCGGGACCAATCCAATATTATAAGCCTGTCCCCAAGGGCGTGCTTCACCCTGACAGATTCGCCTCCCTAGAATGTCTATTGCCGGCAGCTGCTGCATGGGAATGGCACCGATTGCAGGCTGGAGGAGGTCATCCGAATTCCAATTCTTAACCTCGACGGCATACTTCACCGATGGTTCGTCCGCATAGGGGATCGTAACTATGGGCTCAAACGGCATGGCAGAACTGAAACTGCGGCGACCCTGGATGATTTCATTGTACCATCTACCCCACAAGTGAAGGTTTTTGTACTTAGGGTCATGATCTTTAATGAGAGCAAGCACCACTCGGTCCACCGGTGCCTGGGGAAACCCTCCCTCCGAGCGACCAAACGGAAAGGACAAATTACCAGACATGTTTCCTGCGGAGGGACAAAAAAAATTTTAATTAGCCGTCAGTGTTGTAATTCCAACGCTTGGCATTTTAAAATTTTACACTACACTGGAATGCAGTGGGTAGGGGACAAAAGGGGGACCCATAAAATCTGTATGACGGTGCATCATTTAATAAGACAATCCCATCATTAGATGAGACTGTCAATTAATGAAAAGATCCCCAAGAGAATATCCTCATTGATGGGAAGTCCCTAGAGACAAGGAGAAAATCTCCTCTCTTAGAGCAAAGCTCTGTCACAGAGTGACGTTTGTCAAACTCTGGTCTCAAAGGGATAAAGTTTCTTTAAAAGAAAGAGCCTAGCTCTATAATAATGATGGAAAAATCCATCAGAAAGGAAATTTTAACTCCTAAAAGATTAAAAATTTAGGATCTTAAAGATCCATGAAAACCTTTAGAAGTTCTCCATGTTCAGATCTAAAAGATCTACATTTGATCTATGAGCAAAGCTCAGTTCATGGGTTAAAATCCATGAACAAGATCTCTATAGATCTGTAGATTTTTGAGAGCAAGGCTCTGTTAATGAGACCCCAAAGGGGTTTTCTTTAGATCAAAAGATCTATGAGAGCAAGGCTCTGTTAATTCAAGAGCAAGGCTCTAAAAGTTCTTAAGCAAGAGCAAGGCTCTAGGATTCAAGATTCAAGAAAACGGTGGAATTTACCAAGGACCAAGGGTCCTATTTATAGGCGCCTCCGCCTCTTCAACTTACCCCCTTTGATCCAACGGCCAGGATCTTGCCACCGCTGCACTCACGTGCGTGCCACGTGAGCGCAACGGTGGGGGGGGGCATTTGTTTCCCCCAATCAGAGCAAGGCTCTGTTTGAATTTCAAAAATTCAAATTTTCTGAAGCAACGCTTCAAAATCCCGTGCGCTGCGCGCAACGCGCCACGTGTCAGAAGTTGATGCGTCAGCACTACGCCCGAGGCAGTGCGTCCAATCAGAGCAAGGCTCTTTTAAAACAAAAAGTAAAGGAAGCAACGTTTCAGTTGCGCAAACGCTGCGCTGCATGACACGTGTCTGCGCAGTTGCGCAAGCACAACTGCGCAAGCGCTGCGCTGCGCGACACGTGTCACGTGCTGAGACGTTTGCGCAAAACAGAATTGAGATTTTAAAGAAATCTTTTCTGTTCTTGTTAAAACAAGAAGATTTTCTTCTGTAAAACAGAGACCTTTGGATCAAAGTTCCAACGGTGGGGAAAATTCCCCAAATCACTCAGAGAAATATCTCTTTAACAAATTTAACTAATTTATGGGCACTATAAAAAGAACCCCAGACCTCAATTCAAAGGGATCAACATTGGGTGAGAAATCAAAAATTTTAAACAGAGAGAACTCTGAAGAAATCTCAAGAGGAAAAAAGGTAAAAACCTTTAAAAGAGAAGAATTTCTTCTAATAGATCATTGATCTAAGAACAAGATCAATGATCTTCAATAAAAAACAAATAAAAATAGTGTTTTGCACTTTTTATGAACCTTTGGTTCTCTGAGATAAGAAAAACAAGAGAAACTTATTTTCTTTGATCTAAATTAGATCAAGAAAACAAACAGTGCTTTGCACTTCTGTTATGAACATTTGGTTCTTGAATCTAAAAGATTCTCAAATTTATAGTGCCTTGCACTTGCAAACTGCACTGTTGCGCTCTTGGCAGAGCGCCACGTGTCAGCATCTGAACTACTTGCGCTATGCGCTTTAAGATAGAGCTTTGCTCTCTGTAATTGGCGCAACTCACCAGAGTGCGCCACGTGTCAGCAGCGCAAGCGCAGCGTACTGTGCTTGCATGACACGTGTCGTCACCATAAGCGCTTGCGCTCTTTGATTGGCGCAAAGCGCCTAAGAATGCAATGCATTTCTTTTGCTAAAGGGCCAGGCCCAAGTCAAAAAGATCTAACAGGGAAAAATAAATTGCAAAGCAATAAAAAGGGGAGAGCCCAAGTAAAATTGATGCTCCGCATCATTTATAAATGGGCAGAGCCCAAAACAAATTGATGCTCTGCATCCTTTATGGGAAGAGCCCAAATAAAAATGCAATGCAAAAGCAGATACAATGCTGAACATCTTCAATTGGACTTAGCCCAATCGTGTCCGTAAGTCCTTAAATTAAATTGACTGAGCACGGCTGCTCCCTAAATCAATTTACGACCGGTTCTAAGGTACATCTCCGAACTCCTCTGACACTCACCATTGTAATCCCTCAACGACGTCAGAAAGGTGACGGGTCCCAACGACCACACATTAATATCGGACCGAAACGTCCCTAAACTAATAATGGACCGAAACGTCCCTAAACTAATATCGGACCGAAACGTCCCTAAACTAATGATGGACCACCACGTCCCTAAACTGGTGACGGACTACCACGTCCCTAAACTGGAACATGGACCACCACGTCCCTAAACTGGAACAATAGAGCCTCCAAATGCTCTTTTGCCAGATCTAAACGGTTTCGTTTAAGTTGATCTTAGCCCCAAACACGGCTAACGTATCCTTAAAAATTCAAATGGACTATAAAACTCCAAATCAATTTTGGTTCAAGGGTATATCTCTGAATTCCTCTGACACCTATCGTTGTAATCCTTCAACGACGTCAGAGAGGTGACGAGTCCCGACGACTATATATTAAATGGATCACCACGTTAAGTCGATCTTAGTCTCAAACAGGACTAACGTATCCTTAACGAACGTTTAAGTTGATCTTAGCCTCAATACGGCTAACGTATCCTTAAACTAAAAACACTAAACCCAAATCTAAGTAAATACAGATTTGGACTAATCCACGTCCTACGGGCGACGGCATTACTCAGTCTCCGTATACAATCCACGGGCAACCACAAACAAAACAAACACACACGACACGAAGTGAAATTCTGGAGAAGGAGAAAGTGGTTACCGCGATGCGGAAGCGTAATTAACTGCAGGGGCTTGCGCCTGCAGGGAAGAGCGTCCCCACAATCAAAAACCCCTCAAGCGAGGGGGAATCTGACGAAGTCTGCTATATCGGCCGCATCCGTCTAAACCTCCGATATACGGTGCCATAAATCAACTTGGCATCTTCGGAGAGGTGGACGGATAAAACCATATAGCATCTGCCCCAAATCTCAGGAAAGACGTCCTCACGTCGTCTCGGCTGGAGGGGAACAATGGACCCATTATCTAGTAGCATCATATAATCGCACCGATCCTTAATATGCCTCGTGTACCCAATTGCCAGCATGAACTGATCAAATCGCTTGTACCTCTGTCTCGGAGACTGCTTCAAACCGATAAATGACTTCTTCAGTTTATAAACATAGCCTTATTGCCCTCAACTACGAACCCCTCTGGATGCATATAAATATCATCCTCAAGATCACTGTACAAGAAAGCAGTCTTGACATAATGCTACTCTAGCTCCATATCATAAACTGCAACCATGGCTAACAAAACACGAATCGAAGTGTGTTGAACCACCGGAGAAAAGATTTCATTGTAGTCTTCACCCTTCCTCCTGCTAATCTCGCCTTGTATCGCATGCCCTCTGCCTCTGACGAACCCTCCTTAACTTTAAAGACCCAATTGCGGCCAATAGCGTGCTTGCCCTCTGGTAGAGCAACTAAATCCCACGTATCATTCTGATGAAGAGACTCTTATCATCTCCATCGGAACTAAATCCCACGTATCTCTCTGATGAAGAGACTCTATCTCCTTCTCATTGCAACTCTCCAACTAGAAAAATCAATAGACTGCACAGTTTCTCTGTAACTAGACGGTTCATCATGATCAACAGTCAGTGCATACAATGCCACGTCGTCAAAACCAACTGCGGTCATGTCCTCAAAATAAAGTCTAACCGGCGGACGCCTAACTCGTGTAGATCTCCGCCCCTGGACTATCTGGTTCTGTCGGACCCCCTACTTGAATGTGAGTATTAACTACCTCATCTATCCCACTATCCTGAGCCGAAACCTCTATCCACCTCGCTTGGTGGTGCAACCATTCTTCTCACCATCTGATTGAGTCTATTTTCTACGAAATATCGTAGACTCATCGAATGTAACATGCCGGCTAATCACTATCTCTGGGTCTTAGGACACCACAATATGTACCCTTTGGCTTCACTTCCATGGTCTTGTAGGACATACTTTCTAGCCCTTGACTCTAGCTTATCGCATCTTTGCTGAACATAAGCTGGACACCCTAATATACGAAGCCGTAAGTAATCTCCAGCCTTCCCGGTCCACTCTTCCTCAGGAATTTTTTTCTTTATCGCCGCCGACGGTGATCTGTTGATGAGGAACACAGCGGTAGATAGGGCTTTAGCCCAAAAATCCGTTAGGAGCTCAGTTATAAGCCGTAAACATCTGGCATTCTCTAGTAGTGTTCGGTTCATCCGCTCCGCAATGCTATTTGACTGAGGGTCTCCCGAAATGGTGTAATGACGTACAATCCCCTCCGACTTGCATAACTCTACAAATGTATGTCAAGTAAACTCTCCGCCGTTATCAGACTGAATGGCCTTTACGTGCCTGCCAGTCTACTTCACCACCCTGACCTTTTACGTCTTAAACTTCTCAAAAGTTTCAGCGTTAGACTTGAGAACATACACCCGGACTTTCTTCGAAAAATCATCAATGAAGGAAACAAAGTATCTGGCTCCACCTCGTGAAAGAATCGATGTTGGACCCCAAATATCAGTGTGGACAAAATCAAGAATACCTTTTGTGTCATGTACTAATGTCCTGAACTTTCACCTTTGTTTGTTTTCCTAAGACGCACTCCTCACAAAAATTAAGACTGTCAAAATCTCCATCTTCAAGTAATTGCCTCTTGCAAAGCACCTTCAAACCCGACTCCCTAATATAGCCTAACCGCAAATGCCACAATCTGACCAAATCTGAATCAGCTGAATGAGTAAATAGCGCAACATCATCTGTAACTGACTGTCCCTCTAGAAAGTACAAGTTCCTCACTTTCTTTCCTTCTATGACAATGAGAGACCTATTGAAAATTTTTATGGAATATCTATCGATCACGCACTTGCAGCCGATCCCTGCCAAAACTCCTACAAGCCAAAGCTCCTACAGAAATAAAACTCTTCTTTAAATCTGACACATATATAACATCCGTCAAAGTTTGCACTGCCCAATCAAACATGCAAATCCGAACAGTTCCAATCCCAACGATCTTACACGTCGCGTTATTCCTTATCAAGACCGAACCCCCATTAAGAGAACGAAATGTCGCAAACCAACTCCGATATAGAGTCATGTGGAAAGATATCCCTGAATCTAGCATCTATAGACAGTGGCGGAGTCAAGATATTTGGCCAGGTAAGGCAAGGCTTTACGCTATATTTTTTTAATTTGTTAATATTCATGACACCAACAAAAAAGCACATTGTTTCTCATAATAAATAGGTTAAACAGTTGCAAAATTCATAGTTTATCATTATAAATTTAAACCGCTACAAAAAATAAAAATATACTAAAATTATTTTTTTTTCTTTCAATTTAATTGTTGACAGAGGAGCCTCATTGTCTGGAAACACTACATAATCAACCTTTCATCAACCTGTTTGGAGATATCCTTCTCAATAAATAACATGTAAAAAGTTAAAATCCAATTTTAAACATTAAATAATGACTAGTTCAAACAATAAATTAATAAACCATAAGACTAATAAAGCCAATGAAGTAACAACAATATTTTATTTGCTCTTTTGATGCCACCAAGCCCTAGAAATAGTCCAACTCACTTAGGGCCTGTTTGGTTCCAGGATTATGGGTTTGGATTTGGATTTTGGATTGTGGAATCCTAGGATTCCACAATTTTGTGTTTGGTTGCAAGATTAGGATTTCTAGGATTCCTTTGTTTTGTATGGGGGGCCACCACAAAAGAAGGATTCATGAATCCTAAAATTTTTCAAGGATTCTCAAGGATTTGACACTATTCATTGTACTTTTAGATGGGGCCCATGCACTTTATTTATTTAACAATCCTCTCTCTCTCTATCTCTCTCTAAAATCCTCAAATCCAAATCCCATTTTTTTCCACCAACCAAACAAAGATTACAAGGATCTACAAATCCAATACTAGTAATCCAAAACCAACCAAACAACAAATTACCAAATCCAGAAATTTCAACCGTACTATTTTTGGAATACAAATTCCATAATCCTGCAACCAAACAGCCCCTTAAGAGATGCTACACTAATCTTTGGGTAAAAAATAATTTTTAATTAGGATTTGACTTTTGAGGAGAACAAAGGCTGTAAAACCTGTGAAAGCTGCCGAGACTTGGAGGTGGGAAATATCAAAGGAAAAATGAGAAGGAAGTAGTAGAGGGAAAAGAAAAATTGAGAAGAAAGAAGCAAAAGGAGAAAGTTCATGCTATTCCTTCATAACCCAAAACAAATTTTGGGGAAATTATTGATCTTCTCTCTCAATAATCGAAACGTACTCGATGCGTGTAGGAGAAAATCTCGGTTCAATCTTATATGCAATTGTAAATAGAAATTTTTGGGGCCTTAATTGATCAAATCCTACAAGGATCTGGAATCTCCAGGTAAGTCATTAGAGAAAATTTAATGGGTCAAGCGCCTAATCTTGACCCACCTTGCCTCCGCTATTGTGCATAGATTATGGGCGTTGTCAACTGCACACACTGATAATACGGAGCAATCACTGTCATCATCAACCACAATTGCGGTACTAGAATACTCCATCTTGGTATCCTCCTTAAACTTCTGACAGTCGCTCTTCCAATGGCCTTTCATCTTGCAATAGTTGCACTTGTCATTTATCCACCACAATTGCGGTACTAGAATACTCCATCTTGATATCCTCCTTAAACTTCTGACAGTCCCTCTTCCAATGGCCTTTCATCTTGCAATAGTTGCACTTGTCATTTATGTGATTCCTCAAAACAAAAGCCCTGATACCACTTGTTGTGAAAATAGCACCAAAATATGCAGTGGATGACCGAAATGCGTAAATCAAGAAAAATGGAAAAGAACAATAGCAGCAACTACGTAAACGCAACAAGCATGAAAAGGAAACACACCAAGCACAAGCACAGAGGACACAAGAAATTACATGAATTGCTTCCATTATTAATGAAAGAATTACAAGAAAATTTCCCTCTGGATCTTACCCAATATAAAAACAATCTCTTTCTCTAAACTTCTCTCTATGGAATTAGTTAATCTCATATTTATAAGGTATTAGTTAATCTCATATTCATAGATATAAGTTTAGATAGAGATAAATCTGAGATTTAGTTAATTAGATTAATCTAAATCTTTAACCCCAACTCCTCAAACCTGCAGCCACCTCAACTTTATTCTCCGCTAAAAGACAAGAGTTTCCACTACGTGCACGGCACGTGCCGCTTGCCTCCGCATGATCTCAAGCGTGGCTCTCTGGTTGGTTCAACTCTTGGGATGCATCTAGAGCCAAGATTTTAATCAAAATCAACAAAGTCATTTTTTTGCAACATACATATGATTTTATGTGTCGTGAATGCTCAATTTTTATACTGGCTCTAGGTTTTTAATCTCTTATCGTCCGTCCTGAAGATCAATTTTTGTTTGCTAAAAATCTTACATTTTCTCACAATGTGCGACCCATTGTTTTTCTTTTTGTTGTGTTGTCCAAAACCTCATTTTTCATGATCTTTGATCAATCAATTGAAGCATGTAAGTGGAAAACGTATGAAATCATTTATGTTTTGGTAAATTTAGGGTTTAAATTTTCGTTCCTTCTCATTCTGAAATATTAGACTTTTTTCATAGATGTTGAAACTATTTAGATAATAGCATCACAAATTGCTACCATAGATGCAAACGAGCAGACCAATTTATGGTTTAACTTTTTCCTTCTATGAACAAGTTCGTTGAAACCTTACCTGGAGACGAGTTCTTAAGAAGCTTTCGAGTGGAAAGTTTTCGCCTCTAAAAGGTATGGATTCTAACTCTGAAAATGAGCCGCTTTCCGTCAATCGGTCAACAATCTCCAAATAGAGTCATACTCTTGACTGGTCCTAGGTAGGCCCACAATAAGATCCATAGAAGTATGTTCCCGTTTCCACTCCAGAATGGCCAAAAGTTGTAATTCTCCTGCTGACCCCTGATGCTTGGCCCTGACTTGCTGATAAGTCAGCATCTCGAAACAAATCTATGACATCTCTCTTCATCCTTTCACACTAGTAGACAGCTCTTAAGTCATGATATATCTTGGTGGAAACCGGATAAACACTATATGTCGATTGGTATGTCTCCTCTAAACTTTCATATCATAGTCCCTCGGAACCTGGTACGCACGGTCGAATCCCAAATCTTAGCATTCCTTGATCATCAATCACGAACTCTGAATCTCTACCCCGTCAAACCTGCTCCATGATTTCCAACCAATAAACGTCATCGGACTGTGCCTCACTGACACAACCAAATAACGGTGGATGTGCACGGACACGGACAAGTTGTCCCCCGGTCGAAGTAGACTCGAACTGTACTCGGCTGTCACATAGAATTTTTCAATCTGTCGTCGACTGTCTCTGAACTGTGTTACACGAGAAAAGCTACCTCCGGCTTCCTACTCAAAATATCTGCCACAACATTCTCCTAGCCCAAAAGAAAATTTATCTCGCGGTCCTAGTCTTTCACCAACTCCATCCATCGGCGCTGCCCTAAATTTAGATCTTGCTGCCGAAAAATGTACTTCAAACTCTGGCGGTCCGTAAATATCTAGCACGACTCGTTGTATAAGTAGTGTCTCTAGATCTTGAGTGCAAAATCACTGCAACCATTTCTAAGTCATGCATGGAATAATTCTGCTCGTGCTTTTTCAACTGTCGAGAAACATCGCAATAAACAATGAAACCGCTTGATCTTGAGGGAAAATAATTCCGGTGCAGTCGCTGAAAGCTCTGCTCGCAAGCCTCGGTCCAAGGAAGATGGAACTCCCTTTCCGGTCAAGCCAATCAACGTTGCAGTTATATGAGAAAAATCTGTACGAACGTCAATAGAATCCAGCCAAACCCAAAGGCTACGGACATCTATAACGGATACTGGTCTGGGCCAGTGCTGAACGGCCTCACTCCTCTTCGGTTCCATACTTATCATTTCTCGTAACTTTGTGACCCAAGAAGTTAACATATCCAATCAAAAAAACACACTTGGATAATTTAGCGAATAGCTGGTGCTCTTTCAGAGTCTGCAACAAAATTCTCAATTACTGTCCAGGCTCCACTCGGCTCCAAAAACACACTATGACGTCCTCAATGAATTACGATAATAGACTGATCAAGAAACGACCTGAATATTCGGTTCATCAAATCTATAAATGTTGCCGGGGCATTGGTGAATCCGACGATATCACCAAAACTCATAGTGCCCGCAACGTGTGAGAAAAGCAGTCTTTGGAATATCATCCTCTCGAACCCGCAATTGATGGTAACCCGATCGCAAGTCAAACTTCGAGAAATGTCCCACACCTTGGAGCTAACCAATTAATTCATCGATGCGAGGTAAGGGATATCGGTTTCGCACAATCACTCGACTCAACTGACGATAATCAACGCATAATCGCATACTGCTGTCCTTTTTATTGAGAAACAGAACAGGAGCTCCCGAAGATGACGCACTCGGTCGAACTAGCCCTTTTATCCAACAAATCTTACAACCGATCTTTCAGTTCTTTATACTCCGCCGGGTCCATCCAATATGGCGGTATAGAAAAATGCTCCGTGCTGGGAATCAAGTCAAAGCAGAACTCAATATCGCGCTCTGGCGACAAACCAATCAACTCGTCAGGAAAACATCTAGAAATTCCTTCACAATCGGGACCGGATCCAACGGAACATCTACGGCTCTAACAAGCATATGTCAAGAACCCCGGTCATCATTTCCTCAGGAGCTGACTAGCGTGAATAGAAGAAATCAAATTGGGAAGGGTGGAGCTACGATCTCCCTGAAAACAAGAACCGGTTCACCCGGAAGCTAAATCTGACCACCTCCTTATGGCAGTCCACGGGTGCATAACACATGGCTAACCAATCCATGCCCAGAAAAACCTCGAAGTCAAACCTATTGAGAAGGATCAAATTGACAGAAGAATCCCAACCTCTGATATGGACAAAACAAATACGAATGAGAAACATATCGAGCAACGACAGATTAAACTACGGAAGAAATCACAAGCGGCTGATTTAACAAAGACTACTATCGGCTAAACTTCGATACGAGGTATATGGATACCATCTTAAATGACACCGGAAAGAAATACGTATCGCAAGAAAACACCGAACGAATACCTGTCACAACGGCGTCTATCTAATCGCCTCTGTGCTGGCATACCGGTACGAACCGCTTCGGTCCAGAAACAACTGAAGTCTCAAAAATACGCTCCTCCAACAGTAAGGTTGTGTTCATAGCAGCGACGTAAAAGTCAATATGCTGGGCGCAAATTGCAAGGAATAATTGCATGTCCAATCTTTACACGAACCTCTTTATCCGTTTCTCTTCAGTGTCCACCAGGTAAGGAGCATATCAGATCGATGAGTAAACTAAATGTCGTACTTGGACACTGTCATCCCTGGGGTCTTGCGCAAAAACCCGAAACTACGAGCTCGGGCATTTCGAACGCTCTTCGGAAGGAAACGGGCAAGAAACTCAACTGTGAATTTCATCCTAAATCATAGGAACTAGATCTGCAGCTCGGCCTCTCTCAACCGACTCGCACCACGTCTGACCAAGACTTCTTTAGACAAAAACTTGCAAGCTCAACCCGTATCTCGTCAGAACATCTCTGTGAACGACGAATCCTAGCTATCTTGTCGAGGATTATCTACGGATCCTCCGTTGCATCTGTGTCGGTGACAACTGGATGCTTCAGCCTCAAAAACTCCTGTAAGAATATGGGAATAAACTTGGTAATAACAGAAACAGCTGCGTGAGCAGCAGGTACAAACACAGTTCCTGAAATAGGAGGGACATCATCGGCTCTCGAAGCTCGGCTAACCACCACTAACAATCCAATCATCCGTCGTACGTCCTGAATACTCGACTCTAGCCTAGCTATGAGTTCTAGAGAAGGCGGATTACTCTGTCCCTGAGAGTTAGGCATACCGCCCATATCGGTCCTCGTCTCAAACGAGTCTACTCTAAACTCATCTCTGGCGGCAGCCCTCTGGCCTTTATAGTCTCCTGCGGTATAGTGGCTGGAACGAGAAACAGGATTGATAGGAACATTGCGATCAAATCAAAGGATTACCGGAATCAAGAAAGGGAATATAAGCAACTATATATATCCTAAGATCACTTAGGCGGAGTACCGTATCGTAAGTATGCCGCGGAATATACACACGCTACGCCACTCTGCTTAAGTCACCTACTCCATCTACCAAGGGTCATCCTACACTCGGAAAGGTAAAACCTATCGCTTTGATATCAACTTTGTCACGACCCGAAGGTACGGAACATGACTGGCACTTAAATTACGAAACGTCTCAAGGCGTAACGTAATCTAAGTAAGCCAAAGCCCAGAAATCTAAACCATTTAAAGAAATAGAGTGAAGGAAAACTTATTTGAAGAAAGTGATTTAAACCAAATAAATCGCATTAACATTTTAAAAACATCAAAATTTTCCGAAAATTTCGGCAGAGTCTCCTTTGTAAATACTGGCCCCGAAACGGGTACAAAATAAGTAAATACTTATAAATGAATAACGGCATCCCCAAGCGGGAGCTAGCTCTTCGCCAAAGACAAAATCACAACCACATGCAGTAAATATATCATAATAATGCGAAATAGGTATAAAAGCATAAAAGTATCATGTCGTCTTAAGTAAGCATCGACACCAAACCATAATACAAGTCTCAAGTATCACCGTCTAGTCCAATATATATGGGTAGATGGAGTGTACTAGATACAAAGTAATATACAAAGTGAAAACAAGATATTCTCGCAACTCACCTATGAGCAAGCCGCAAGTCCAAGCAAACGAAGCAAAGGAAAAAGTACGTCCGCCGCTACTATGCTAACGGGTCGGACCTGCAAGATACTGTGGTACAACGGGGGTGAGTTGCCAACTCGTGAGTAGTAAGTAATATCTAATAAGGCTATCGTAAGTATGCATGCAAATGCGTCATAACCTACATATACCGATATGATGAGATGCACTAGTATGCGTGCAACATGAATGCAAAATCACATGAAACCTGAATATGTTTGGTACGAGAAAATCTGTATTCTTATCTTAGTAAAACTTTTGTGAAATACTGAAGTATCATCAATAAAATCAACTGAAGTTCCGTGTCAAACATCGACACAAAAACAGAGATCTCAATGTCACAATATCTCAATGTCTTTACATCTCAATGTCACAATATCTCAATGTCTCAATATCTCGGGCTCCGTCAGTCCGGATTAGCCCATATCATCAATCTCTCGACTACGGTCGATATCCTCCGGATATCCGCCTCGTGACAAATAATAACCGGTCGGTAGTGCTCCCCTGCCGTCCTCAACACCATCTGTGCGATCTTCTTGCCCCGAGGTACCACACCGGATCCACCATGTACCCGCAGATGGTGCATCCCCCTTCTCGAATCGGGTATATGATACTGCTCAAGAACCGAGAAAACTCATGGTGGACGCCACACACATCACATCACGAGAAAACCGCAAATCTTTGTTTTTTAAAATGATAATAGGTTTATAATTCTTTTTGCGGTTTTCTCCAAAATCCAGAAATCTCATCAATACTGAAATCCTAAAAAAGAATCGTAATATGAAAACATGTCGATAATGATGGAAATCTATGATACGGTAGTATATACCATGCGAAGTACGGCCAGAAGCTATGCATGAATCATGATGCAATAAGGTATGTATAAATGTCTAACAATCCTACGTATCCATCTTAATGAAATAAATATGCAAGTATAAATCTACGGATTATATACGATGCATATGCACAATTATCGATCATACTATAGTGTTCGTGACATAGCAATTACTAATGGCGTGTGTGTTCGCATAAATAGTGCACGTGCTGTTGGAGATAGTGCCATCAGAGTCAATTATTGGATCACAGGCACGTGATTGCAATGATTGAGGGAGGACCTATCCCGGTAGGACAGTCTTACTCAAGATGATGGTATGCTATCTGGTTTACTTTTATCATCGTGTACTGCTTTAGGTGACCTGACAGGTCACTATTGCACGTTGATAGAGCCCCTAGGATTCTTGCTTGGCTGCCAGCAGTATGAGGGCGATCATATACGTGAGAGCTGGCAGTCTATAAGCACATCCTTAAAAGGTCCCTAGTCGTGGGAGTTTCGAGACAGGGCATCGATACTCCAGAGTAGACTAGTGTATACAGTCGAGACCCCGACGAGGGGCGGTGGCCGGTCTCACAAGCCACTGGTGTCAGTTGGTTCACCTAAGATGTATACAGGTGCTCATTGGGTTATGAGTACACCGGACAGGACTCGCCGGGAACCTGCTAGTTGGTCTTATACCTGACGTCAGATAGCAGTTCCCTGGTGACATGTGTACAGGTTAGTTCATCGACCTGAGATCGTCATTTGTCTCGTGTGAGTTCCCACTGTGCTTTGATTACTACCCTACCACGGCTCAAAGGAGTCGTGCAAACAGGTTTTAGTTGGGTACAGTCCCGAGCCACATGGAGGCAGTGAGCGGATCTTCAGGGGTTCGTCTCTTCCGGTATTGGGGGTGAGGTCGCGCTGTGTCTAGGAGAGCCATTACACGAAGTCCTTGGCCAAGGCAGGAGATTTACTGGTAGGTATTCCAGTAGTATCTCAGGGTGTTCTGGGCTACACTCCGACACGACTTGTACCGCTTTTGGGGGTCTGACTTTTACCAACCCCCTAGGCCCGCCATGCGATGCTCATAGACGAACGGACCGGACTGTACGGATATTGTCACTGACAGGCTCAGTAGGGTGTCAGGATGAGTTCGCTCATCGACGTCCCTTTTGGTCAATAGCTGGTGGCCCGTCACGTATTGGCTTATACCTCTGACGTGCTAGTGGTTAAATCCACAGCCATAGTATTGACGAGTCTTTAGAGTCCACCACACTTTCAGTTACTCAGCTTTCGGGCGAAACGCTGTAGAGGCCGTATGGAGATATGGCAGGGTTCGATCAGATACGTGCGGTATTGCACGGATCAGGATCGAACGGTTTTTACTAGCCGGCTTTGGTTTAAGCCGGTCCTAGTTTAGTACAGTGTTGATTTTGTCTCTTTGCATTTGTATCCGGACGGAATACAGATGCGGGTGTGCATGCACAGTATCGGGGTTTTCCTGTAATTTATTACGGGACCAGTTTTCTGGAGTTGCCAGTTTGCATTCCGTTCCGGCCGGTTTTCCTTTGTTCTTTCCCGGCCGGACTTTTCCGATGGAGGGGGTTATTTGCAATTGTGCAAATAACATTTAAGGAGGGGGTTTCTTGCACTTGTCTTCATTATGATAGGATTAGAATCTTTCATCCATGCTTTTGCATTAATGGTGATTTGAGAGGGTATGGTTTGGATGTAAGATTGTGATGATAATGTTTTGCTTGTGGTCACCTCTTTTCTTCTCCTACACTCACCTCCCTCTTGTAATATATTTTGTCTCCACCACCATTTCCATTTTGATGAGGCCGGCCACTATTTTGTGAGGAGGAGAAAAATGAGAGGTTTCATTTTTGGTGTGGGAAATTAATCATCCATCTCATTTTCATTGCTACCATAAAACCCCAAGTTGATATCTTGTTGATTCCTCCATCAAGGCAACATAACCCCAAAGAGACAAAGCCCTACACATCCTACAGCACTTCTTGGGCATGTCGACTTGCCGGCTTCATGCCCGAGTTGCCTCGGTATAGAGGCGGGAGCCCGTAAAAGAAACAGGCGTTGTGGTGCCCTTCCGGCGAGGAGGCGACGACCGGAGTTTCCGCGGGAGATCGGGACGATGACGAGAAGACCGGAGGACTCGGATCACTCGGTATATCTCTAACCCGTCTTGTTGTTAGCTAGATCTAGTTTAATGGCCCGATCCGGGGTTTAGTGCGCGGTGGTGCCGGTTTGCAAAGTGCGCAAAATTAAAGTTTATCACCGTTTCCGCATTTGGCCGTCGGTTTGACGGCCGGGGCGCCGCCGTGCACTTACAGTGGTATCAGAGACTCGCCATTAACTTCGTCTAGCTTCGTTTGATGTGTTTTGCATTTCCGATCGACCAAAATTCCAAAACTTGCATTTTCCTTCACATCAGTTTCTGTTGATTTTTTTTGAAGTCTAAAAATTTTTCAGGTGGTCTCAGAATGATGTGCAGGGAGTTCTAAGAACTCTGGGAAAATTCGAGACAATGATCCCTCATCTCGAGCGCGGAACCGCGGCAAAACCCCCCTTGTTGCCGCGGTTCCGCCGCATGTTGGTGGGATCAATGCTTCGAAATTCTCCAGTGGGCTTCTGGGATGATTTTAGGGGTTTTGGAATATTAAAATTGGGCCCAGTATTTCTGTGAGTGCTACAGTATTGTTTGGGGGCTCACTTGTTAATTTTTGATCGATCGGATATTTTAAACACATTATTTCACAGTATTTACATTATATCTGCGACCGTGAATGTCACTCGATCGGTAAATCCGGTCTAATTGCTATAGCCCGGTTAGACGGATTTGCGAACGTGACTTTCACGTTGATGTTCTATGTTTTTGCTGTGATATTGCGGATCGGTCGTGGGGGATAGCCTGGATGCAATGCTAGTACAGTTTCTGATATACATTTGATTTTGCGGGGCGAGCGTCCGACATGTGGACTGCCGTCACTGCCTGATTGTATTATTCTTTTGGGGCACGACCTGGTTGCGGTCGATGTTCCCGTTGTATGTATATTTTACTTTCTGTACTAGGGTTACCCCGCGGAGGGGTGCACGGATAGCCGGGTTCTAGAGGGCAACGGGCCCGCATCTCAGGGCATTGAGACGGAGGGGGCTTCAGTCTGGAATTGGCAGGCTATTCGCCGCACTCGTAGGGGGTACAGGTTGACCCAGGAGGGGTGCCCAAGTTACCGGATTCTGTGAAGTGCTGGGTGGTCCATTCACGGCGCTGAAGGGGGCTGCCTCGCTTCAGGTTTTGGCGGGTGACTTGCTGCGCCCGTAGGGGTCTAGGATTTCATTGCACAGGCTATCCACACGACCAGGGGAACGTCGGGTTTCAGTAGTGGCTCTGTGAAACCTGGGGATCCCAGATATCTGTATTGTTCTGTGATGCTGTACATTTCTGTGATGTTGCATTTTTTTTCACGCCTTGAGCGAAATACTATATATTGGTATATATATTAGTAGATGTTGTATATGTTTTTCATCCGCGCTAGTCCAGTCCCCGCTCTGCCGTTAGTTAGCTAACCTAACGGGTGATGACGGGACCCAGTGGCGAATGCGGATGGCATATACGTACGTCAGTATATTTTCGTTCTTTGTGGTGTGATCAATTGATGGGACTGCGTTGATTCGGATCAATGCAAGATAAACAAACCTATTCTGATGTTGTTGGAACACTTTTCAAAAAGCTGTTATTGCAAGGACGTTCACTTTTGTTTTGCATCGTGGTATTCATTTGGAATATCCTGCTCCTCAGTCGACGAGGCAAGGGCCGAGATCCCTTCACCGGGAGTGACCCCTTGGACAGAAGTTTGCGTCAGGGCATTAACTTCACTATAGCCGATTACTTTTGCTTTGCATAGTGATATTCGGTTATGAATATCCAGCACCTCAGTCGACGAGGCAAGGGCCGAGATCCCTTCACCGGGAGTGACCCCTTGGACAGAAGTTTGCGTCAGGGCATTAACTTCACTATAGCCGATTACTTTTGCTTTGCATCGTGGTATTCATTTGGAATATCCTGCACCTCATTCTATGGGGAAAGAGCCGAGATCCCTTCACCGGGAGTGACCTCTTTAGTAAAGGTTTTCGTCACTATATTTTCTAAAAAGCTATCCGTTCCTTCAACGATATCAAGTTCATTACGTTAAAGGTTTTCGCCAGAAACCATTCGTAGCCCTCCGTCGTTTCAGACGGGTAGCACGTAGTATTCATGCTATGTTTGTTGGCCTTCGTCAAGGCATAGTGTATGGTAGCTTCTTGTTGCCTTTCTGCAGCATAGATAGATGCGTTGGTTTGGGACAGTCGTATAGCCTTGTTGGCCTTCGTCAAGGGCTTGTGCGGGTGGGTTCAAATCAACCTGGAGAATGACGGGTAGAACTTGACATGTGACTTATGATTTGTTGGCCTTCGTCAAGGTCATAAGAGCATGGGGCAGAAATCCACATCGGGAGTTTCAAAAGAACTGAAACTTGCCAGATATGCGCATACCTTCTGGAGTGTGATACCGTGAGCGGATTCCGTCACGTTATCATGCGATGAGAGTTGGATCCCGATTCCCACTGATGAGTTGGTTTACTCCTCGGGTGACCCCGACTAATTCTTCTTTCAGGTTTGGAGGAGAATTTGAGGTACAGTAGGAGGTTTCCAGATTAGATAAATTGGTAACCATTCTGATCTTGGTTAGAGTGCACGCTGAGTGTTTCTTTTCTCTCTCTCTTAGCAGCGACCATTGACCCGACCCTAAGACTATGACTCAGAGACCAAGTTAACCGAACCTTCTTTACACTGGCTTTTGGATTGTCAGAGTTGCAGACCTCATTGCCACTCCTACTTTTACCCTTTTCTCCAGGACACCCCGTATTACTACGAACGTCCACTTCCATTGGACAAAACCATCGTATGGTTAGATACGAACTCGAAGGGATTCGAGGATGGTTTCCGGTTCTGAAGAAAACGGATAGGATTATTCAGTTGTCTTTTCCCTTTTACCTTTTCTCAAGTTGTGAGTACTCCTTGGTTTAGGAGATAGTACACCTATTACGCAAATTGGATAGTCTTCTTCCAAACCTTAGGCTGGTGCCGACCGGTAGGGAATGAAGAAAACCAATTAGCCTAAACGGTGTGCAGAAGGTATTAAGATTAAGACAAAGCAAGGGATTAGTAAGAGGGCAAAGTAAATTGCGACTGATATTCACGACCAAACCAAGTATTTCTTCGCCAATCCTAAATCACCTTTGTATTTCTCCAGGACACTCCGTATCACTACGAAGATCCACAGTTTATTGGATACTCCATCGTATGGTTATATACGAACTCGAAAGGAACTTGTTCCAGTTCGGGGATGGATTCTGGTCCAGGAGAAATAGGAATAAGGTTTATTCGGTTGTCTTTTATCTTCACCTTCTCTCGCATTGCGAGTGCTCCTAGGACTAGGACAGTACACCCATTATGCTTATTGGATAGTCTTCTTCCAAACCATAGGCTGGTGCCGAACGGTAGGGAAGGAAGAAAACCATTTGGCCTAAGGGGTGTGCAGAAGGTAACGACTAAAGACATATAAAGGGATTTGGAGAGGTGGCAAAGAATTATGCGGTTATAGTTGTGAATCTGGATAATGGTAGAGGCATTACTAGGAATACCAGGATACCCCATCGAAACATTTTACTGTTTCAGTTCACTGTGTACTGTTAAAAGAAAACTGATTTCCCGATTAGATACTTACTCCAGGGCATGTATTTACCAGGTATGATTCTCACATCTGTATGGTTTTACAGATGATGAGTGGGAGTAAGTTATTGGGAATTGGGTGATCATCCTCATTATATCGGGATTCGTTGTAATCGGTGATATTTGAGGAGATCATCTGGGCTGTTTGCCGGTCGGCAAATATTTGGTTTTGAATATCCGCTGTTGTGCACCAATTTCAAATTGATATATCTGTACGTCTATTTTCATAGAGTGAGATATACCTTTTTGATATTATGTCGATGACATTTACCTATATCAGTGGATGTTTGGGTAAGGAGCATTAAACAGCGGTGTAATTCTTCTTGACCATAAGTACAGTTTTCAACCTACGACACACAGTGAAAGAGTTGTTAGACTCGGCGGACTTATACAGAGTATTGTATGTTGTCCAGTGTCCATTAGGACAAAGGGGTTGGTCCTCATACTATATTCTGTTTACTTTTAACTTCTCTAGTTCTTAGACATGTGTTTCGTAGAAACACAGGGTCTAAGTTTTGAGGAGTTATAGGTATTTGAATAGAGTAGAGAACCAGGTGTAGCAAGTATCGGGATTCTTCAAGGTGATCGAAGATGTAGATACTTGTGTATGGTATTCAGTTGATAGTAATGATAAAGAGAAATTGCTTCTCTTTCAGGTTACTCATAATTGGAAGCATTCCTAAGTTGAGTAACGCTGATCGGCCTCCTTCCATTTAGTTGACATGCACTGGAGAAAGCTGCATGATTTGAATCTGGTTCAATTAAATCAGTGCCTCTGGTTCTATATTGGATAAAGTACAGTTCATATCTTAACATTGTTAAGGTACGGGGAGTTGTCCGGCTTATGATTAAAACCAGACTCTGGATAACTCAAGGCACGTTTCTGTAATGGCTGTTTGTGGGTTGACCCAGGCTATGACGAGGGTTGATTTTCTACCACAAGAAAGATCAATAGTGATATTGTTCTTGACTCGCCACAGTTTTAATAAAAATGGATTTTTCAAAAAAAACAGTAGTGGGAGTATGGTAGAACTGGAAGGGATTCCAGAACCGCAAACGATTACTGAAGATTTGATAAGGAACCTAAAGATTCAATCTGTTTTGACATTCCATTGGCCACTCCGCAGATAAGGTGGGTAACTTCAGGCACCCGAGAGGTACTCCGGTAGCCTCAAGGACGGTGACAGGGAAGTTCTTGTTTACCCACACTTGCCATTGTTGTTGTTCCAGGCTGCGAGACCCGGCAGGAGGATGAGTATAGCGTCGTTCTGAACTAGCTTCAGAAGTGTACGTCTGTATGACTCTGCCAGAGGGTTGTCGTAGTCAGTGGGAGCAGCGGAAGCATTGGTGGACGTCAGGCTTAGGTCTATTTATAGACTAAAGCAGATATAGCGGAGATAGATCATCTATTTCTGATGTGACAGTCATGGGTTTGACGTCATCAGAATAGGGGATGGATCTGTTGAGAAGGTAGTAGGAAGTGATATTCCTATACTACGATCGGTTATATTTTGGTCGTCACACAGTGGTTTCTCCACATGGGACTTGGACATTATATCAGACATACTGGTTACTAGATCTATGGTTTTAGATCTAGATTTGGGTGGTTTCCCAATCAGGGTACTTCGACAACATTCTAAGAGTATTTAGAATGAACGACTCCTGGCACGGTAGTGTACCTGCAGGTAATGGAGTCACCCTCTCTAAAGGTGTCTTATAGACTAAAGTAGAGAGGGATGTGCATGATTGGCAGATCACTTGCTTAGGCAATTGAGTCAATCATGAGATGTCAAGTACCACACCAGATGTTGTTCTTGCACTAGATGCAATAAGTTGATATTGATCCAATCCTGGAGGAACAGTCGGAAGCAGTTTTAGAACATAAGTGAATGTTCTAGGGATATGATAACGGCTGCCTCCTTTGGGAGACAGTTATCATTCCAGGCTTCCAAGGTGACATGGACGACAAGGAGGATGTCAGAGTTATAGTTTTCCCTCTGACGAGGGGCAGTATTTTGGACAGGTGATCCAAGGCAATACTGAGGGAGGCATGGCGCAGGATACTGATTAAGTTCAGTTGACGATACAGTCTAAGAAGTTTGGATTTGGAGTTCACTTATGAGCTAGGTCCCATCAGACATCCAGACATTCTAAGACAGGTATTGCTCATTTCGGGAGATGGCTTTCTCCGCGAACTTGAGATATAGAGAGACATAGAAAGAAACATCTAGACGGATCCACTCACTGAGGCTATTCCTCGAACGCAATAGTCTCGCAAACGAGCTTTGTGAGACTGATTAGTAGAGGAGTTGGGTGTTCGGTATCACACGGGCTGTGAGTATGCGACATCGCAATAATTAGCCTTGAGTGCAAGTGGGAGATTGTTGGAGATAGTGCCCTCAGAGTCAATTATTGGATCACAGGCACGTGATTGCAATGATTGAGGGAGGACCTATCCCGGTAGGACAGTCTTATTTAAGATGATAGTATGCTATCTGGTTTACTTTTATCATCGTGTACTGCTTTAGGTGACCTGACAGGTCACTATTGCACGTTGATAGAGCCCCTAGGATTCTTGCTTGGCTGCCAGCAGTATGAGGGCGATCATATACGTGAGAGCTGGCAGTCTATAAGCACATCCTTAAAAGGTCCCTAGTCGTGGGAGTTTCGAGACAGGGCATCGATACTCCAGAGTAGACTAGTGTATACAGTCGAGACCCCGACGAGGGGCGGTGGCCGGTCTCACAAGCCACTGGTGTCAGTTGGTTCACCTAAGATGTATACAGGTGCTCATTGGGTTATGAGTACACCGGACAGGACTCGCCGGGAACCTGCTAGTTGGTCTTATACCTGACGTCAGATAGCAGTTCCCTGGTGACATGTGTACAGGTTAGTTCATCGACCTGAGATCGTCATTTGTCTCGTGTGAGTTCCCACTGTGCTTTGATTACTACCCTACCACGGCTCAAAGGAGTCGTGCAAACAGGTTTTAGTTGGGTACAGTCCCGAGCCACATGGAGGCAGTGAGCGGATCTTCAGGGGTTCGTCTCTCCCGGTATTGGGGGTGAGGTCGCGCTGTGTCTAGGAGAGCCATTACACGAAGTCCTTGGCCAAGGCAGGAGATTTACTGGTAGGTATTCCAGTAGTATCTCAGGGTGTTCTGGGCTACACTCCGACACGACTTGTACCGCTTTTGGGGGTCTGACTTTCACCAACCCCCTAGGCCCGCCATGCGATGCTCATAGACGAACGGACCGGACTGTACGGATATTGTCACTGACAGGCTCAGTAGGGTGTCAGGATGAGTTCGCTCATCGACGTCCCTTTTGGTCAATAGCTGGTGGCCCGTCACGTATTGGCTTATACCTCTGACGTGCTAGTGGTTAAATCCACAGCCATAGTATTGACGAGTCTTTAGAGTCCACCACACTTTCAGTTACTCAGCTTTCGGGCGAAACGCTGTAGAGGCCGTATGGAGATATGGCAGGGTTCGATCAGATACGTGCGGTATTGCACGGATCAGGATCGAACGGTTTTTACTAGCCGGCTTTGGTTTAAGCCGGTCCTAGTTTAGTACAGTGTTGATTTTGTCTCTTTGCATTTGTATCCGGACGGAATACAGATGCGGGTGTGCATGCACAGTATCGGGGTTTTCCTGTAATTTATTACGGGACCAGTTTTCTGGAGTTGCCAGTTTGCATTCCGTTCCGGCCGGTTTTCCTTTGTTCTTTCCCGGCCGGACTTTTCCGATGGAGGGGGTTATTTGCAATTGTGCAAATAACATTTAAGGAGGGGGTTTCTTGCACTTGTCTTCATTATGATAGGATTAGAATCTTTCATCCATGCTTTTGCATTAATGGTGATTTGAGAGGGTATGGTTTGGATGTAAGATTGTGATGATAATGTTTTGCTTGTGGTCACCTCTTTTCTTCTCCTACACTCACCTCCCTCTTGTAATATATTTTGTCTCCACCACCATTTCCATTTTGATGAGGCCTGCCACTATTTTGTGAGGAGGAGAAAAATGAGAGGTTTCATTTTTGGTGTGGGAAATTAATCATCCATCTCATTTTCATTGCTACCATAAAACCCCAAGTTGATATCTTGTTGATTCCTCCATCAAGGCAACATAACCCCAAAGAGACAAAGCCCTACACATCCTACAGCACTTCTTGGGCATGTCGACTTGCCGGCTTCATGCCCGAGTTGCCTCGGTATAGAGGCGGGAGCCCGTAAAAGAAACAGGCGTTGTGGTGCCCTTCCGGCGAGGAGGCGACGACCGGAGTTTCCGCGGGAGATCGGGACGATGACGAGAAGACCGGAGGACTCGGATCACTCGGTATATCTCTAACCCGTCTTGTTGTTAGCTAGATCTAGTTTAATGGCCCGATCCGGGGTTTAGTGCGCGGTGGTGCCGGTTTGCAAAGTTCGCAAAATTAAAGTTTATCACCGTTTCAGCATTTGGCCGTCGGTTTGACGGCCGGGGCGCCGCCGTGCACTTACACGTGCGGCATGAACTAATGGTAATGGTGCAAATGTCCTATGAGACGGTATCACACACACACATACACACATATATATAACGATGCGATGCAATGAGATGGCTAATTAGGGAACTACACATATAATGCAAATACTATAAGTAATACTAAATCATCGGGCACCTCGCGCCATCCAGAAGATCCCCCGATAGATGTATACATCTACTCACCGGGACGCCTTGGCTAATCTGATCCGATTTCAGCCTTGTCTCTTCCGCGCCACATCTGACGTCTCTGCATCCGATCTTAGAATTGCACATAAGTAAACAAAAGGAGAATTAAATGGTAGTCGCGGATACAACGAAGCAAGACAAACATCGCGCACTAATTAGACGCGCACGAACTTGGTGCACAAAACGCACTCGCGACAACGCCGCAAACTACAACTAGCGTCGCTATACGTGAAAATCCCCAAACCTAAAACCCAATCGTAAAAATCTCGCAATCACAACACATTAAATATTATAGGAATTAGGTTGTAGGTCATTAAAATCTCAAACTAAATTGAAATCTATTTATCCTAAAACCTAGTAAGTATCAATTACCATTTTAGTTCAAATCTAATTGTTTTAACAAATCTAGTGACCACAATAATCACTTAATATCGTAATTAAGCCACATAAACCTTTTCTAAAATTTTATCTCATCAATTTACACATTAATTCAAAACCTAGTTTGCAAAGTTAAATGATTTGGACAATTTCAAAATAACAATTAGCAATTTAGCAACTAAGTTAGGTTTTGCAAAACTCAAGATGTTAAGCTAAACATCATAACCATAACCAAGTGATAAAACCCTAATCTTGAATTCAAAACTTTCACTTGAAATTTCAAAACTTGCAATTTGAACCATTTAAAATACCTAATTAAGTTTATTTAAAGTAATTAACCAACAAATTAACTATGGGTTTAGGATTTATACCTCAAAGATTGTAGATTAAACATGCAAACTTGGCCTCCTAATTGACTCTCTTGCTCCAAAATCCATGGTAGATTAGGCCAAGGAATAATGGGTAAGGATTTGATTTAGAGTTTGTGGGATTTTGTATTAATTTTTGATGGATTTTTGGAGGTTTTAGAGTTGGAAATGAAGGGGGGGGGGGGGATGGGGCTGCCACAAGAGAAGGCTCGGCCAAGTGAAAATGAGAGAAAAGAGAGAGAGTGAGATGTATAGATAAGTGTAGAAACTTTCCTGTTATAACATATATTAATTCCCTTCTTTAAATTATTAATTTCTTTTCATGTTTGGTGCAAGGAAATGATGTTGAAGAGAGTGAAGGGGGGTTGCCAAGTTCGGCCAAGTGGAGGTTTGGGTGTGTGTGGGTGTGTGTGGAATTTTCTATGTCAATAAAAACCCTTCAAGTCTCATTAATACATCTCACATCATTTCTATTTAAATTTTATTTAATTTCTAATTCCCTTTTAGTCTAAAATTGACTAGAACCTTACAAACAAAAAGCGAAAAAGAAAACATGTTACAAACTTGTTATTAAGTTGTTATGGTTCACATTTATATAATTAACCCATTCTCATATGTAATTTACACTAGTTTAATGTATAAATAAAAGCTTATAATAATAGTTAAAATAATTAATTAAGGAAAAAATATTTAAGTAAACTAACAATTTATAAGTGACTAAATAAATATCAAATACTGGTAATTTCATAGTTAAAATAGGTGTATTTAAGTCTATATTGAAAAATAATTATAGTTGCATTTTACGGAAAATACGAGTTATTTTAACGGTTATCGGAAAAATCCACCTAAAGGATTTATTTTTTTATTTATTTTTAAAACGTTACGCCAATAAATGTTTTAATATCAACAGAGATGATAACTATTGGAAAGCAATAGTGCAAATGAATGGCCTAAGTATTAATGTTATCAGTAAAGATGATAAAAATGCTATTTCAAAGATTATAAAAGACAATGATATTCAACCAGAGTTGAAATCTAAGTTGATTGAAGTTCTTCTGAAAGAAGAAAACGAGAAATCTCCTATACCAGAGAATATTTATAAACTTTCTGAAGTATTTAAAAGGCAACAACAAAGAGAAAATAAGCCGGTAACTCTTTCGGCTTTACAGAAAGAGCTTAATAATCTCAAAATTGAGATTAAAGAATTAAAACTTCAAAATGGAGTTATTCTTTCTAGACTCTCTACCATTGAGAGCAAGACCTTAATAAAAAAATGAACTCTTTTATAAACAAGAAACGTCTGATGAAGAAAGTGGAATATTTGAATCTGAAGAAGCCCTTAAAAATCTTTCAGATGAATTCCTTCAGATTATTGACTTAGTGTTGACCCAAAAATGGTACATAAGGGTCATTTTAATCGTTAATAACTATTAGATCATACTCAATTTAATTGCTCTTATAGATAGTGGTGCAGACCATAACTGCATTAAAAAAAATTATTCCTATTAAATACTGCGAGAGAACTACTCAAAATTTGAGTACGACAGATAATAGTGCCTTGACTACACCATATAAGGTGTCAAATGTCAACATATGCAACGAAGACATTTGTTTTCCATCTCCGTTTATTATACTAAAGGAAATAACACAGTATATTATACTAGGGACTCAATTCCTTAGTAAAATTATGCCTATTGAGAAAATAAATTCTCAAGGGATTTGTACCAGTCATAAAGGTAAAAGGGTAATATTTCAGTTTATAACTGATTTCATGATAAAAATTCTTAATGAGGTAAAATATATTTACCTAAAAGAAAACCAAATCAATTTTATCAAAGAAGAAATATCTTCTATACAGATAAATCAGCAGTTTAAGTCAATCCCAGTTAAAAAGAGGATTGAAAAGCTTGAAAATGAGTTTATAACTCAAACATGCAATGATCTTTCTAATGCCTTTTGGGATAGAAAACGACATATTGTTTCTCTTCCTTCTATAGAAGAATTTAATAAGGATAATATTCCTACCAAGGTAAGATTATGACAAATGAATCAAGAATATCTTAAACTTTGTAAGAAAGAGATTAAGAGTTTCTTAGAAAAAAAGCTAATAATAGAATCTTGCTCCCAATAGAGCTGTATAGTATTCTATGTTAATAATGCTAACGAACAAGAGAGGGGGGTTCCCCCATCTTGTTATCAACTACAAGCCAATTAATAATGTGCTTAAATGGATAAGCCATCCTCTCCCTAATAAAAGAGACTTGCTAAATAGAATTAGCAAAGCAAAGATCTTTTCAAAATTCGATCTTAAATCTGGGTATTGGCAAATTCAAATTAATGAATTCGATAAGTATAAAACTGCTTTTACCGTTTCTTTTGGGTATTTTGAATGGAACGTTATGCCATTCGGGCTAAAAAATGCACCATCAGAGTTTCAAAATATCATGAACTCTATATTTAACCCCTATACGAAATTTATATTAATGATGTTTTAATGTATTCTGATAATATAAATCAGCACTTTAAACATCTAAATATTTTCAAACATCTTATTATAAAAAACGGGTTAGTCATATCAGCCCCTAAGATGAAGCTGTTCCAAACTGTTATAAAATTCTTGGGACACAACATTGACAATGGTACCATTATACCAATTGACAGAAGTATTGAATTTGTTCTAAGTTCACAGATAATATTTTGGATACAAAACAACTGCAAAGATTTTTAGGTGCTCTAAATTATGTGGTCGATTATTATAAAAATCTAGCCATAGATGCAACCATTTTATATAATAGGCTTAAGAAAAATCCTTTTCCCTGGACGGCTGATGATACAAAAGCTGTACAAAAAATTAAACAAGTGGTTAAAAACCTACTATGTCTTCATATTGCTAATCCTGCATGGCAAAAGGTTATGGAGACTGATGCATCTAATATTGGATATGGAGGTATTCTTAAGCAAGTAGACCCTAGTAATAATATGGAAATACTTATTAGATTTACCTCTGGAAAATGGAATTCAGCTCAGTTGAATTATTCAACAATCAAGAAAGAAATTCTTTCCATCATAAAATATATTTATAAATTTTAAGATGATTTATTAAATCAAAAATTCTTACTTAGAATTGATTGTAGCGCTGCTGAAACAGTTATACAAAAAGATATTAAAAATTCAGCATCTAAGCAAATTTTTGCCAGATGGCAAGCAGTATTAGCAGTTTTTGATTTTAATATTGAGTATATTAAAGGTACTAATAATTGCTTTCTTGATTTCTTGACTAGAGAATTCTTATAGGACTCTAATGTAGAGTCCATCGAGGGGTCAAGACCCAGGCAGGGGCCGAGGACGGGAAAGGAATAATAATTCCTCTAACTCCCCTTATTCAAATTGGCTAAAAATGTAAAAAACCAAAACCTGTGAGATTCGAGATCGAATTTGAGGCGTCATACGCCTAGTCAGATTGGAGAACGCCTAATAAAATGGAGAAAAAAAGTGTTTATAACACTCAAAAAAGCTATATTAGCTCAGAAAAATCATCCAGTTCCGGAAACAATTCTGGACAAGCTCGGTCATTCAAAAAGGCCGTGGAAGAAGGGTCTGAAGATAATTACTTTCAGAAAAGAACTTTCGAAACAATTATTTATTTAGAAGGGAATGATATTCCCCAAATGTATGATCCTTGGTCTCTAAAAGAGAAATATATTGGGACCAGTTCATATACTTCTCAATCCCGAAAAACCCGATAGATTATGAAGCCTTGCTGACGGTTTCCAATTCAATAAAAATTAAGCATTATTATCCAAATGAAAAAGAAAGAGGGGATATTATAAATTTCTCTAATGTCATTATTAAAAAGGTTTATCAACCACAAGAATGAGCTCTACGTCCCAAGAGGGCCAGACCATTTAAGATAGGCGATATACGCCATGAATTCAACTATTGGGATTATATCCCAACATTTGATAAGTTTTTATCTATGAAAATTCAGGAAGAAAGCATAATAAGACCTGAGATAATAAAGTCAGGTATTCCAAACTAATTCATACACTGGTGGAATAAGATAGGAGCTGAATTAAAAATTCCGTCTGAACAAATTTTTAATATGTTTATACCATGGTTGGAATCTCATCCATGGTTCCATAATATAGAAGATACCTTAATTAAAGAGGGTGAAAACATTATATTGCTTCATAGAAAATGAGATCCCCTACATTTTGAGGTGGACTTTATTAGCAGAATTCAACGAGGGTAATATCCCTGTTCTCACTAGAAAATTTCTGATAAAACGGTGGACATGAATTAACGAAGAAAAGAAGATAGTCGAAATAAAAGAGACAATCAATAATAACAACAAAATCCTTGATAAAAGAATCAATGAGGAATTGACTACAGACAATCCCGTATAGAAGTTAAAACTTCATTTCAGAGGAAATATCCTAACATTTCCGAAGAGGAGTTGATGAAGAAATGTCTCAAACACATGAAAAAAGAGTTCGAGCAAACATTACACTGTCTCTATGACCTCCATGAAATCTACTTGATCTGTGGAGATGAAAAAATTGTGACTTCCAAGTAGGCCATGCCCAAGATCCAAAGGAAGACCTGAGATGAGCCGATCGGCTATGGAAGGACTTAATGGGCTCACCATTAGGCCAAGAAAAAGGAAAGGCGATAATAAAATAACCTAAGCCTTGAAGCCTTGATAAAATTGGCTTTATTAAAAATTAATATTCTTGCCAAACAGATCGACTGTACTATACCAGCACACGTTTTAGTGGGACCCACTAAGCATTAATAAGGTGGAAGCATTGTTCACATATCAGCGGTAAAGGAATCTCCTTTAATGATAGCTGCCTACCAGCTGTACCTTTTATAAAGGTGTTGGTGAAGATAAAGGACGCATGTGAAGATAAAAAACACGTACCTAGACACGTAACCCTTCTCCAATCTTCTCCAAACTTCTACCCTCTTTCCCCCTTCTAGTATAAATAAGAGGCAACTCTCCCATTGTAAGCATCGAACCTTAGCCTATTTTCTTAAACTCTATTGTACTCTTTCCTCCTCTTGTAATAAGTCCGAGTTTGTAATAAGTTTTTAAATAAATATAAATTTGGTTTGTTAACTACAAGGCGTTGGACCTCAAGTAAGCACTCTTCTCTTTTTTCTTTTATATTCAATACTCTGTATTTATGGTATCAGAGCCCTGAATGCAACTATTGGGATTATATTCAAGCATTTGACAAGTTTGTATACTATGAAAATTTAGAAAGAAAGCATTCTTGGTTCGTTATAATAAGACCTGAGATAATAAAGTCAGGTTGCATTGAGCATAATAAAATGAGGTGGAGGGTGATGTGGCATTGAGCATGGTTAAAGACATGTAGAGAGCAATGGCCTTGATTATTTTATTACAAATAGTTATGAGATTTTTATTTGTAAGGTTGCAAAATAATATGAAGCCATACAACATTCTATTCTTCTTCATTCATGCTCTCTAGTTCTTGAACACTTGCTCATGGCTATTTTTCCTCACCTCCTCCTCCTTCTTCTTTAGATGCTCTTGTGAGCTTTAGATTTAAGAGAAAATAATAGTGGAAAATTTCTACATCCCCACTCTCCATTTCTAGCAAGCTTGGAGTGTCGGTTGCTTCACTAGATGAAGCTGAAGCTTGGATCGGTTCTCTCAGGTGGATCATCTTCAGCGTCGGTTACATTTATGGTGGCCCATGCAGATCCCTCAGTAGTAGGTCTGTGGTTCGAGGATGAACCATTGTTCAAAGATGGGGAGAATGTCGGGACCCGGTTCTTGTTCATGGAGTAAAGTGCCACACGCAACAAAGTTCCACGTCAAGTATCATGCCAAGGGGACGGAGGCCACCACTTGAATCCGTGGGGGCCACCTCTTGAGTCCGTAAGACCTACTGTAGAACAATGGGGACTCTTCAGAATACATTCCGAAAGAGGGCAGATTTATACTATAAATGGAATGATACCACTCTTCCATGCAGAGACGCCTTTTAAGTGAATTGACACTACAGGAGCTTGAAAACTCCGTAGTTAAGCGTGCTCAGGCCAGGGAAGTCTTGGGATTGGTGACCTCCTGGGAAGTGGCCCCTGGTCGGGTCTGGTTCGCCCTGAAGGACAAAACCGTGCGTCTTCGGCCAGAGCGGACAATACTCTCTGTATTGGGGATGGGGCATGACAGAGGACCGGTTTGCAAACACGACCCGGAGCTCTTGAGAGCATGCTAGAGTCCACAACATTGGAGCCCTTGAAGAAAGTTTAAGAATGCGAGTGTTCTACATATAGTAGATTAGTTTAGCTCACTAGGTTTTTGTTTATAAGTTCTAGCTCTTTAGTTTTGATTCATGGTTTTGGAACTTTAGCAAATTAGAAATTTTTAAAATCCATGTTGCTATTTTCTGAAATTAGCTTGCTAGTTTGCATGAGTTCCCGACAGTGATATCAGAGCCGGGCTAAAGGCTAGACTTGTTTGCACAGATTTAGAGTTTCAATCGACGGAATTTTTCGATTCACATTTCCAAAACTTTGCTTTCTGTTCGAATTTCATAGTTGGTCAAAAAAATTTCCAGGTTGTATAAAAAATATGTGCAGGCAAAATTAGAGCCAGGAAAAAAATTTGGGCACCTAAGCCCAAAATTCGGCCGCTGAACCGCCGTGAAATGCGTACATACGCGGCTGATCTGCAGCCAAATTGTCCGTAGTGCCTCAAATTTTTTCTGGGGCTCTAATACATGGAAATGTGATTTTTGGAATATTTGGCTTTGGTCCAGATTTGTTTTTGTACTGGTTTATACTTGGGGCCAATACGGAAAGTTTTAATCAATCTAAATTTTAAATTCGTGTTTTTCTGTGCTTTTGTTTCTGCGACCATGAATATCATAGTGCGGTATAATACGACTAGTTGCTATATGTACAATCAGACGGGTTTACGAACATGATATTCGCATTGATGTTCTGTGTTGCTCTGTGATTATGGTTGTGTTGGATTTGTCGCGATGGATATCCCGGTGTATGTAGTATTAGATATAATTCTCTGTGGTGTAATGTATATTCATATTGCGTGGTGAGCGTCTGACATGTGACTGCCGTCATCACGGATTGTATTATTCTTTGGGGCGCGTCCTGGTTGCGGACGCAGTCACCGTTGTATATTCAGGTTCTCATTACATGCACTAGAATTACCCCGTGGCGGGGTGCTTGAGTAGCCGAGTTCTAGAGGGCAACAGGCCACCATCTCATGGTGTTGCAACCGGCGTGTCTTACTCTAGAATTGGCGGGCTATTCGTCGCACTCGTAGAGGGTATAGGATTAACCCGTGGAGGGTTGCCTAAGTCACCGGATTTTGGAAGTGCTGGGTGGCCCACTCACTTCATTGATTGGGGTTGCCTCGATTCTGGAATTGGTTGGTGGCTTGCCGCATTCGTAGGTGTCTAGGATCTGATACTATGGGCTATCCACGCAACCGCAAAATTACATTTTATATTTGGTTCCATTGAAATGTACTTTTCTTAGATTATCTGCATTTCCATATTGTGTTTTCTTTCGCCGTGATTCTGTGTTTGCTATATTATCATGCGTGAGATGAATGTTTATATATTATATATATATATATATATATATATATATATATATATATTTAGTAGATGCTATATATGTTTTGCATCCGCGCTAGTCCTGTCACCAGCCTTGCCATAAGTTAAGCAACCTTACGGTGAAGACCCGGGACTCTGTGGCGAATGCGGATGGCATATATATGCGTGCCTATTTTCGTTTCTTTCTGGCATGATATGTTTAATTGATGGGACTGCATTAATTCTAATTAATGCAAGGAAAATAAATCTAAATGATATTGCGGGAACCGATTTTGTTTTAAAAACTGATATTATAGGCGTTTCATTTTGCTTTGCACAGCGGTATTTGGTCATGAATATCCTGCACCTCATTCAACGAGGCAAAAGCCTAGATCCCTTCACGGGGAGTGACCTCTTGGGCAAAAGTTTGCGTCACTGTAATAACTTCACTACAGTCGATTCTTTTGCTTTGCATAGAGGTATTCAATTAGGAATATCCAGCATCTCATTCGATAAGGAAAGAGTCTAGATCCCTTTACAGGGAGTGACCTCTTTGGCTAAAGTTTGCGCCACTATATATTTGTAATACCACTCAAATTCTTTCAACGATATCAAGTTCATTATGTTAAAGGTTTTTCGCCAAAAACCAGCCATAGCCCTCTATCATTTCAGATTAGTATTACTTATTATTCGTGCTATGTATTTCATGCTTAGCCGAGGCGTAGTGTTCGGTAGCTATGTAGTGCTTTTCTACTACATTAGATGCCATTGGTTAGGACAGTCGTACGATCATTTTGCCTCAGTCAAGGACTCGTACGGATGGATTTAATGAAATCAAGATAATGATAGGCTGATCTTGACTAGGACACTTTGATATGTTGGCTCAGTCAAGGTCGCTTGGGTCTTAGGGGTAAAAACCATATCGGGAGTTTCAAATATAAGGGAAACTTGCCAAGTTTGCGCATACCTTCTGGAGTGTCGTGATTTTGGCCGGCTTCTGTCAAGATTATCACACAATGATAGTTGGGTCCCGATTCCCGCTGATGAGTAGGTGTTACTCCTCGGGTGATTTTCAGATGATCCCGATTAGTTCTCCTTTTAGGGTTTGAAGGAGAATTCGAGAAAACAATGGGAGCCATTCTGATTAGATAAAGTGATTAACCAATCTAATTTAGGTTAGAGTGCACGTTGAGTGTTTCTTTTCTCTCTCTCTTTGGTAGCGACCATGACCTAACCTTAAACTAAAACTCATGCACCAAGTTAACTGAACTTTCTTACACACTTTGGTTTTGAATTGTCATGATTCACGATAAAACTGCATATTTCCCTACCACTCATACTTCCTCTTTGTATTTCTCCAGAACACTCTGTATCACTATGAAGATCCATATTGCTTGGGTATGCTATCGTATAGTTACATACGAACTCGAAAAAACTTGTTTCAGTTCGAGAATGGATTCCAGTTATAGAGAAATTGAATAGGATTATTCGGTTGTCTTTTCTCTTTACCTTCTCTCAGCTTGCGAAGGCTCCTAGCATTGGGAGAGTACACCAGTTACGCTTATTGGATAGTTTTTTTCCAAATCTTAGGCAGGTGTCGAAAGGCAGGGAAGAAGTAAACCAATTAGCCTAAGTATGGTGTACAGAAGGTAAGATGTAAAAACATATAAAGGGATTGAAGTGAGTGCAAGGAAAATTGCTACTACCATCATGAATCTGGATAGTGAAAGAGGCATTATTAGGAATACCTGGCCACCCCCTCGAAACATTTTCATTTTTAATTTTTCCTGTGCGAACTTAATTGAAAACTGCTTTCCCAATTAGATTCTCACTTTAGAGTATGTATTTACCGGACATGATTCTCATATCTGTATGGTGTTGCAGATGCTGAGTGGGAGTAGAATATTAGAAATTGGATGATTAGATCCTCAATATCAGAATTCTTTGTAATTGGTAATATTTGAGGAAATCACCTGGGTTTTGCCTAACGGAAAATTTTTGGTTTTGAATATCCATTGTTATGCACCAATTTCAAACTGATATATCTGTACGTTTATTTTATAAAGTGAGATATAATATTTTGAAATTATGTTTATAACATTTACCTTTATCAGTTGATGATTAGGTAAGATACATTCAATAACGGTGTAATTCTTCTTAACCATAATACAGTTTTCAACCTACAATGCATAGGGTTTGAGTTATTAAACTCAGAGGACTTATACAAACTATTGTATGTTGTCCGATGTCCATTAGGACAACGGGGTTGGTACTCGTACTATATTCCGTTTACTTATGACTTTTCTGGTTTTAGACACGTATTTTGTTGAAATATAAGGTCTAAATTTTAAGAAGTTTTAGCTATAAAAATAAAGTAGAGAACTATGCATTCGAAGTTTCAAGATTTTTCGAAGTGATCGAAGATATAGATACTTATGCTAGGTATCTCGTTGTAAGTAATATATTTGAGAACTTACTTCTCTCTCAGGTTACTCATTCATGGGTGCGCTCCTTGATGAGTAATGTTGCATTGCCTTCTTTCATTTAGTCGATATGCATAAGAAACAACTGCATGATTTTTGAATCTGGTTCCAATTAAATTAGTGTCTTTGTTTTCTATATTGGATATAGAATGGATTTATATCTTAATGAAGTTAAGGTGTAAGGAGTTGTCCGGTTTATACTTAAAATCAGAATCCGGATAAACTTAAGGCACATTTCAGTAATGGCAGTTTGTGGGTTATCCCGGGTTTTGACGAGAGTTAACATTCAACCATTTGCAGGATCAATAGTTATATTTGACTCGCCATCCGTTTTAGTAAAATGAATTCTTTTCAGAAAATATTAGTGGGAGTATAGTAGAACTGGAAGTGATTTCAGAACTACAAACGATTACTAAATATTTAGTAGAACCTAAGAATTTAATTGGATTCGACAATCCATTTGCCACTCTGCAGATTTGGTAGGTAACCTCAGCCACCCGAGAGGTACTCCGGTCTCCCCAAAGACGGTGACATGGAGGTTTTGATGACACAAGCTTTCCGCTACTGCTGTCCTAGACGATGAGATCTTCCAGGTGGATGACTATAACGCCGTTCTAAATTAGCTTTAGAAGTGCACGTGTATATGATTCTTCCAGAGAGTTGTTGTAGTCATTGGGAGTATCGGAAGCGTGATGGGCCAGTGGCTTAAGTCTATTTATAGACTAAGGCAAGTATAGCGGAGATAGATCATCTATTTTTGATATGACAATCATAAAGTTTGACTTCATCAGAACAACAGATGGATCTGGTAAGAAGATAGTATGGAGTGATGTCCTGGTATTTGGATGACATGACCATGATAGAAACTGATATTTCTATACTACAATCGGTTATACTGTGGTTGTCACAAGGTGTTTCTCCATATAAGATCTGGACAAAATATCAAGGATTCTAGTGACTAGATTTAGATTTGGGAAGCGTCTCAATTCGGGTACTTTGACACTATTCTAAAGTGTTTTAGAATGAACAACTCCTGGCGTGGTGGTGTACCCGCAAGTGATGGAGTCACCCTCTCTAAAGAGATGTCTTCTAAACTGATGAGGAGAAGGATTTACAAGATTGACATATCACTTACTTAGGCAATTGAGTCAACCATAAGATGTCAAGTACGATATTGCTTTTGCACTAGCTGCAATAAGCATATATTAATCCAATCCTGAAGAAACATTAGGAATCAGTTATGAACATAAGAGAATGTTCTTGGTATATGGTAACGGCAGCCTCATGTGGGAGGCGGTTATCGTTTTAAGCTTCCAAAATGATATGGATGATAGAGTGGCTGCCAGAGTTAATAGTTTTCCCTCTCTTGAAGGGCAGTATGTCGAACAGGGGGTCCAAGCGCATAACGAGGAAAGCATAGCACAAGATACTGATTAAATTCAGTAGAAAATACAGTCTAAGAAGTTTGTTGGATTTGGAGGTCATTTATGAACTTTGTCCTATCAAATATCCAGACAAGTTCTAAGACATGTATCGCTCATTTTGGGATATGGTCGTTCTCCATGAATTTGTAATATAGAGAGATAAAGATAGAAACATTAGAGCGGATCCACTCACTTAGGCTATTTCTCGAACGCGAATATTTCGCAAACATACTTTGCGTGACTGATTAGTAGATAAGTTGGATGATCGGTAGCACACGGACCGTGAGTATGCGACACAGCAATAATTAGTTTTAAGTGCAAGTGGGAGATTGTTGGATATAGTGCCCTCAAGGAAATTATTGTAATCACAGGCAGGCGATTATGATGATTGAGGGAGGACTTATACGAGTAGAACAATTTTACTCGAGATGATAGTATGCTATCTGGTTTATCTCTTTCATCATGTACATGTATTATGTGGTATTACAGATCTCAACTACATATTGATATAGCCCATAGGATTCTTGCTTGACTACCAAGATTATTGTGACGATCATACTTGTGAGAACTGGGTAGTTTATAAGCAAATCCTTAAATGTCCCTAGTCGTGAGAATAACGAGACTGGGAATCAATATTCCAAAGTAGACTAGTGTATATGTTTCTTGACCCTGATGAGGGGTGAAGGCCGGTCTCACGGCCATTGGTGCCAGTTAGTCACCAAAGATAGTATACATGTGCTCATTGGGTTATGAGTTACACTAGACGAACTCGCCGGGAACATGCTAGATAGTATTATACCTATTGTCAGATAGCAGTTCTTAGCTGCTATGAGTACAGGTTAGTTTGTCGACATGAGATTGTCATTTGTCTTGTGTGAGTTTTCACTGTGCTTTGATTACTACCCTACCACGGCTTAAATGAGTCGTGCAAATATGTTTTAGTTGAGTACAATCCCAAGCCATATAGAGACAGTGAGCGGATCATCGGGGATTCGTCTCTCCCAGTATTGGGGGAAGATGTCGCACTATGCACGGATGGCCATCACCAGAAATCCTTGGCCAAGGTGGATGGGATTTACTGATTTGGATCAGTAGTTTCTTAGTGGGTGATGGGCTTCACACCGACACGAATTATCGTGTTATTAGGGATATGATTTTATCCACCTCTAGACCCGATATGCGATACTCTTAAACGAACTGACCGAACTATATGGAGATTGTCACAGATAGGCTCAGTAGGGGTACGGATAAGTTTACTTGTCGGCCTTCCTTTCGCTCAATTCCTGGATAACCGTTACGTACAGCTAGTTCCGCTGACGTATCTGTGGTTAAACCCACTTTCAGCGTATTGACAAGTCTTTAGAGTCCCATACAAAGGGTTTTTTCCGTTTCAGGCAATATGATATAGATGCCGTATGTTGGTACATACAGGTGTCTGATTAAATATGTGTACAGGTTACACGGAGTTTAATCCGACGGTTGATAATACTAGCGGCTTAGAATTAAGCCGGGTTATTAAATCAAGTTTTGATTTAATAATTTATATATATATATATATATATATATTTAATATATGTATTCTAGTATTATTGTTCACTATTCATTTTCTCACTTGGCTATTCATATTTTTATATGGATAAGCGTATATGTATTTCGATACGTATACTGGGTTGTATTCCGTATTTATACGGGATTTGTTCTAGAAGATGGACACCTCATTTGTGAATATTCATTTATGAATATTCATAAAATGAGGTGGAGGGTGAGGTGGCATTGAGCATGGTTGAAAACATGCAAAAAGGAATGGGCTTTATTATTTTAATTGTTATGAGATTTTTATTTGTATGGTTGCAAAATAATATGAAGCCATTCTATATTCTATTCTTCTTCACTTATGCTTTCTAGTTTTTCAACACTTGCTCATGGTTATTTTTCCTCACCTTCTCCTCCTTTTTTAGATGCACTCTTGAGCTTTAGATTTGAGAGAAAATAATAGTGGAAAATTCCTACATCCCCACTCTCCATTCCTAACGAGCTTGGAGCATCGGTTGCTTCACTAGGCGAAGCTGGAGCTTGGATCGATTCTCTCAGGTGGATCATCTTCGGTGAAGGAGGACCGGCTTGCAAACACGACCCGGAGCTCTTGAGAGCATGCTAGAGTCCACAATATTGGAGCCCTTGAAGAAACCTTGAGGATGCGAGTATTCTACACATAGTAGATTAGTTTAGCTTACTAGGTTTTTGTTTACAATTTTAGTTCTTTAGTTTTGATTCATGGTTTTGGAACATTAGCAACCTAGAACTTTTTAAAATCCATGTCGCTAACTTCTAAAATTAGCTTGCTAGTTTGCATGTGTTCCCAACAACCGTGGGATCAGTTATAAACTGAAATATTACCCTTTTACCTTTATAACTGGTACAAATATCCTGATAATCTATTTTCTCAATAGGCATAATTTTACTAAGGAATGGAGTCCCTAGTATAATATACTGTGTTATTTCCTTTACTATAATAAAATGAGATGGAAAATAAATTTCTTCGTTGCATATGTTGACATTTGACACCTTATATAGTGTGGTCAAGACACTATTATCGTACTTAAAGTTTGAATGGTTCTCTCGCAATATTTAATAAGAATAATTCTTTCTTTAATACAGTTAAGGTCTGCACCACTATCTATAAGAGCAATTAAATTGAGTATAACCAAATCATTATTAAAAATTAAAGTGACCCTTATGTACCATTTTTGGGTCAACACTAAGTCGATAGTCTGAAGGAATTGATCTGAAAGATTTTTAAGGGCTTCTTCAGATTCAAATATTTCTCTTTCTTCATCAGACGTTTCTTCTTTATACGAAAATTCACCTTTTATTAAGGCCTGCTCTCAATGGTAGAGAGTCTAGAAAGAATAATTTCATTTTGAAGTTTTAATTCTTTAATCTCTGTTTTGAGATTATTGACCTCCTTCCGTAAGGCCGAAAGAGTTACCGGCTTACTTTCTCTCTGTTATTGCCTTTTAAATACTTCAAAGTTCCTCGGTAAAGGAGATTTCTCTTTTTTTTTGCAGAAGAACTTCAATCAACTTAGACTACAACTCTGGTTGAATATCATTATCTTCTATAATCTTTAAAATAACCTTTTCTGATAATATTAATGCTTAGGCCATTCGTTTCCACTATTGCTTTCCAATAGTCATCATCTTTATTGATATTACAATATTTATTGGAGCATTTGCTAAAGCATTCTGGCTTGTCTTCACTTTCTGAAGAAGATGTGGAATCTGATATTTCTGATTTAGAGGAGTTAATCATAATCTTATGTAAAGATTTTCTTAACTCTTCATCTTCGATCTCATTGATTTTCTTTTTTGTATAACATTTGTTGGCAAATTGACCAATCTTGCCACACTTATAGCCAGAGGCAGTAGTTTTTTATTTAGACTTATCAAATCGCCTCTTATAAATAGGCTTTTTACTATAATTTTCCCCTCGATCCCTTTTAGGGTTTGTTGGAGGATGGTATTTCCTTTTCCTTTTATAAAAAGGATTAGAAAGAGATTCCTTTCTCCTTTTATTTTCCTTCATTTCATCTCGAGGAGTAACGTAACATTTCAGAAATTGAAAAATATTATTTTAAAATTTAAATAATAAAATAATGAATTTTATGGATATTATACGAGTATGGATTTGAGTTTTCGTAGATTAGTATAATTATATACCTCTATTTTGGAAAATAATCGGAAATTTAAAAATGAATTATTAATTATGTGAACATTTATTTAAATAGGACTTTTCCAAATTAGTATATAATTATATACATACAAGTTTAATATTAACTTAATTAGTGTTTTCCCATTTGTGCACTAAACCTAGTTTTATTTTTGTTAACCATGTTTAGTGTGCATGGCATGTTAACAAATGAGGGTATATTAGTTTTCTTTTGTTATTCTTTTTCATTTGTGTTTATGGTTTTATTCTTTTTTTGAAAAAAGAAAAGAAATGAAAAGAAAAGAAAGCAGGGTTGAGAATATAATATGAGGTATGGGCACGAGAGAGAAGGAGAGAGTGAGGGATTATGGTTGTAGCACTTGTATTTCTTCTTTCCTTCATCTCATTTTCTTCCTCTTCTCATTTTTCTCAACATACTCAACTCAAAACACCTCAAAACACAATGTAGCCTTCACAAAAATTATTCATATCCTCGTCCTAAGTATCTTGGTGGGATCAAGTTTTCATTTTTGGAACCTTTGGTTGTCTTAGAATTTTTCCTAGTTGCCTTATGAGGTAATGATCTCACTTTTTAATGAAGTCTTTAGATTTCTTAACCACACAAACTAGTTAGAGTTGGTTTTAGAACTTAAAGTGTATGTTTTATAAACTTGAAAATTCTAAAGTGAGCTTTTATGGATATAATGAGTAGTGGTGATGAAGTAGAGGGTTGATTAATGACTACAACCTTATTAAGTGCTAGATGAGGGCATGTTAGTGCAAGTATCATTGGTTTAAATGAATTTAGAATTTCAAATGTCGGTTTTCATTGAGGGTTTGGTATTCAAATGGAATCTGGAGCAATTAGGGTACTTTGAAAATTATTTAGAAGGTACATAGAGATGTTTAGACCAGTAGAAGACCAGCATAGAAGTCCGAGCCCACAATTCTTTTCCTTGGCCGCAAATTTAATAGGTTTGGCCGCAAATTGCGGCCATGTCGGGGAGTTAGGGTATGGGGTTTGTTCTGTAGTCCACACACTTGATAACTAAGCCTATCCTATATGCTAAATAGTCCCAGATCACCTGAAGAAAACTCTAGAGTGTTGGATATGTATGCCCTAGAGACCTGTATTGTATAGGATGCTCGGGATATGTATGTACAGGACAATCTTTCTCAGTTGTATATAGTATATTATTTGAGTTGTCTTTATCTTAATATGTGTATTGCTTTCTCTTGTTGCTTTATATTGCTTGCACATATTGATAAAGACTTGATATAGTAGTATACTATTATGGTTTGACTTTATTTTAACATGTGCATATGTTATACTCGATATCATATATGGCGGATACATGTTGATAAAGCCTGTTGGATTTTGCTTGACTACTAGTATTATGATGGTGATCATACTTGTGAGAGCTGGGTAGTCCATAAGCACATCCTTAAAGGTCCCAAGTCATAGGAATATCGAGACCGGGCATCGATATTCCAAAGTAGACTTGTGTATACGTCTCTAGACCTCGACGAAGGATGGTGGTTGGTCCCACAGCCATTGGTGTGATCACCTAAGATTGTATACAGATGCTCACTGGGGGTTGATACACTAGACGAACTCGCCGAGAACCTCTAGATGGTATTATACCTATCGTCAGATAGCGTTTCTCAGGTGACATGAGTACATGTTAGTCTTTAGACCTGAAATCATCATTTTTCTCGTGTGAGTTACAACTGTGCTTTGATCACCACCCTACCACACCTCTACTGAGTCGTGTAAATAGCTTTCGGTTGGGTACAGTTTCGAGCCATATGGAGGCAGTGAGTGATTGTCAGGGATTCATCTCTTCCGGTATTGGGAGTCGATATCGCACTATGTCCGGTTGGCCAGAACCATAAGACCTTGGCCAAGGCAGTTGATATTTTCTGATGGTTAACTTAGTAGTTTCTCGGATTGGTCCTGAGCCACATCGACATGACTTATCGGGTCAGTAGGGGTTTGACATTTACTATCCTTACACCCAGTATGCGATACTCTTAGACGAAGAGACCGGACTGTACGGAGATTGTCACGTATATGCTCAGTAAGGGTCCGGATGAGCTTGCTCGTCGGCTTTCCTTTTCGACAGGTACCTGGGTAGCCGTTACGTATATGTCACGACCCGAAAGTATGGAACATGATCGGCACTTAAACTACGAAACGTCTTGAGGCGTACGTAGAAAACCCAGAAATCCAAACCAAGAAAAGTAGTAGAGTGAAGGAAAAAGCAATTTAAATCAAGTAGTTTGCAACATACGCCGAAATATGTATTTTAAAATCACAAGTCTTTTCTAGAAATTTCGGCAGAGTTTCCTTTGTAAATACTGACCCCAAATGGGTACAACCCTGATAAAGCATATATATAATGAATAAAGGCATCCCCAAGTGGGAGCTAGCTCTTCGTCAATCGACGGTCACAACCACGCAAGCAATATAATATACAACGCCGAAGGGCGAGGATCACAACAAAAAAGGAAACTTAAAACAGTATGAAATCCATAGAAATACAACGCGCGGCTCTAAGGTCGAAAGAATAAACATCACTGGTCTCTATCTCTGAATTAAATACATGTTTGGTTGATGGAGTTTACGAGATACAACTGAATAATAATATACATAGTATAATGATGGTCACGATGCAAGTGAACCCACCTACTAGCAAATCAGCCGGAAATGGAAGTAGTGCCAGCAAAGCCGTAACGAAACTTGTACGACAAACCTGCAAGAAACTGTGGCACAACGGGGGTGAGTTGCCAACTCGTGAGTAGAAAACATCTACGAGCAGAAATCGCATGAATAACGCAATCCTAGGTCATACGATCACTATATATATAATCCTCAAAATGTGAGTCTAAAGCATGAAAAGGTGGCAAGGGTAAATATCTAACCCAAGTGTAATCCCATGTGCTCGTGTCAGTGCCTCAGGTAGCAATATATCATATGGATGAGGTATGAATGCATGAAAACAGAATACATGAAAATGAAGAAACTGTTTTCATAACTTAGTGAGATTTCTGTATATTTAAAACGAGGTGTCATAAATGAAATCGGCATAAACAGTGTCTAGCATCGACATAAAACATAAATCCCAATATCTCAGTATCTCAGTGACTCAATCTCACTATCTAGGGCGCCGTTAGTCCAGACAGGCCCCTAACATCAATCCCAAGACCACGACGGTATCCTCCAGATATCTGACGCGTCAGATAAAATCACCGGTAGGTAGTCTTCCCCTCCAGGCTCAACGCCATCATTTGCGACCTTCTCGCCCCGGCGTTCCTTACCGGGTCCACCATGTACCCGAGACGGTTCATCCAACTCCTCGAATCGGGTCTCAAAATCCATCAGCAATCATGAAAACTCATGGTGGACGACTCATACATCATGGGAAAACCGCACTTTTCATTTTTAAAAAGAGAGAGAGAAGAAGTTTATATATGTTATTGCGGTTTTCCCCCAAATCCAGGAAATCTCATGAAAATCCGAATCCAAATCATCAATAGCATGTAAAACAGTGAATATAGGCATAAAAATCCATGATTGCGGCATAACAGTGAATAACAATATGCATGAAGTAGCAAGTAATAACTGCAATGTCTAAACTGGCATATAAGGCAAGTACACTAATATCATGTCGAAACTATTAGCTAACAAGCTATGTCAATGTAATAGTATTTTCTAAAGTGTACGTGACATGGCAATTACCGATGATGATGTGTGTGAGCCGGCAAGTATGTGTATGTGGTACATACGCATCATCGGTAATGGTGCTGTTGTCCTAACAGCATGGTATCAATAATGGTATATGAAATCACAATATAAGTATGCGATGCGGAGCGAACAACAATAATGTGCGGGAGCTGAATACTAAACACAATGATAACTAATCTGCATTTAATATAATATAAGTCATACAGCAGTGCCTTTTGAAATGACACGAATCGTGGTGTTTTGAAAATAAGGGCTACGGTGTTTTTAAGAAAAGATACGTCCTTTGAAATATCCGTAGATTCCCTGGGCCTGTCTTTTAAAATACCCACGATTCGTTAGTTTTTGAAATAGGTAAGAATCGAATCTAGTCTAACAACTACACTAAACTATAGGGCTGAGCTAACAGGCTAAACGAAAGGTAAGGAAACCGCCTAACATCTGAGTCGCGATATATATATATATATATATTAGTCTGTGATTCCGCCTCAATAGTATCACATCCGATACAATATCTATAATAAAACATCCCCAAGTCAAGAGTGCGGATCTATCATCAATATATAGCTCGTACGTAAATCCGTCGTACGCATCCCAAATCTGGGTACGGGTCAATATCACATTCATCCTATTATTCATCTAGTATCCTCTTTATCAAAGATCATAATCCGGGTACTGATCTACGTCTAGTACAATACTAATATCATCAATATAATCATGATCTGACTACTGATCTACAGCCTCATATAAACCGATGTCATCAACACATATCATCATAAAGAAGTATATATCGCCCAATGCGACCTATTATAAATATCTTAACATATCTTATCTCATATCTCGATCATATGTCAACTATTCTATATATATCACCATTCACATGGTATCGTCGTCCAAATATCCGCTATAACATCATGACTTATCTCGGTCACACCTTAACTATCTCACGGCATCATGCCCGATCATATCGACTCATCCCAAAGTATCATATAACATCCTCGTCATCCATGCATATGAATATACCAAAATGAATATGTCCCAATACGTACAAGGATACCAAGGTAAGCTAGTATGTGTATGTGCGTGTACGCAAGCCTTTACTCTAGGGTTTCGGGACTAAGAAAATCGACTAGAGTCAGTCATCAAATCCTTGCTAACACTAAACCCATGATCACCTAAAACTCCCTTTCTGCTAAGTGTTCAATCATTCCATATCATATAAAAGCATAGCTAGATCATATCGTATCATTTCTTAAGACTTTGCGGGGGTGCTATACGCCATCCACCCGACTTCTCCCCGTAGATATAAATTTACTCACCTTGCTTCTTGTGTGCCGATGCCGATGTCGCCATCTTCATCTTCAATGCCTCGACATCACGTGGGGTACCTACAAAGATAACACAATCGCAAAAGCATATGAAAATCACATCGGAAACCAAAATGGCACACGCTACTTTCATAGGTAAGAACCTATAGTCTCGCATGCAAACACGACCATAATCCTTTGCTGTTGACGTTCAAACGCCACCCGACAGAAACGAATCATCAAATATAAAAATCCATGCTAAAATAAGTTGTAAACCATGCACCAACACAAGAAAAAGATCCCAGAGTCTACCCTAGATGGAATCAGTCAAAGTTGCATATGCCAAGGGTTTAGTTTACTGGAGATGGACCTACAGAACAAGCACGAACCAAAATGGGCCAGGTCTGGCCGCAAATTGCGGCCAGAAGGGATTTATTTGAGGCCATAAAGAGGGGGTAGGGGCTAGGGCTTTGGGTGATGGTTCCTATGTGCCTGCATGTATCACTGTCAATCCAAAATAATTTTCAGGTGTCTCGGGTGTTAGCAGATTTCCAAATACAATCACAGAATCACAGTTTTTCCCGATATCGTTTTTATAAATCCGTATTCCGGGTTCTAGTTTCTGGTTTTGTCCAAAGTAACATCACAACAGGGGTTGTAGTCTCTAATTACAGCTCAATTCACCTTTGATTTCAATTCAAACCCTAAACCCTAACTTGGAATTTCCAAAGTTCATCAAACCACACAATATCGACATGAAACAAGTATGGATGCATAATGAATTGAAACACTACTCTAATGGTGTAGAAATTATCTCCTTTGGCAACTCAAGAAACTTCTTGAGTTGCTCAAAGTCCTCAAAATCCTCTCTTTCTAGGTCCAATGTGTTCCTCTCGAGCTTGTGAACAATTTTTGTGAAGTGGGAATGGGGTTTTGGAGTTGTATTCATGGTATTTTGGGCTTGAAGATGGAGGAGGGAGGGGGAGGAGGCAGCAACAGCAGCTCATGGGAAGAGGGGAGAGAAATAAGAAGAAGAAATGATGGGGGGGATGGCTTACAACAAGGGTTTGACCCCAAACCTACTCTTTCTCTCTCTTAATCATTCTTTCACTTTTCCTTTTCTTTTCTTTTTCTTTCACTTCCTTCTCACATCAATGGTAAACCCTAAGCAACCATGCTAAAATGAAGAGATGGCAAAGAAACAATTGTAACACAAAGGTAAAAATGATGTGTGCATGTTTTGCACAAAAAAAGCTAAAAATCCGATTAGCGATTTTTAATCGCGATTAGCACTAAATTAGCATATAATTAATCATAAAAACTTTAAAATGGCATAATTCCATAAAATACCCTATTTTATGATTTTCTATAATTTTTCCAAAATTTTTCCCATTTATCGGTATTTAATTATACCGAAATATTAAAATATTCATTAAAAATTAATATTAAATTATGAAAATTCCCAAAAATAATATTTTATTTTTTTGAAATGTTACAATCTTCCACCCTTAAAGAAATTCGGTCCCTGAATTTAAATTTAAACCCCTAAATTCTAAAACATTTCAAATGAAAGTCCAAGTCGTCGGGGCTCCGAAATCATCAATACATAAAACGCATCATAGCGTAATGCATGCGCATGAGTAATGAGCAGATAACTCAAAATCAAAACTCCGTCAAGCATCCCACAATCATCGGATTCATGGTAAAGACACGAATGCCAAATCCCAAGCAAAACCAATATGATATAAATCAGAACTATACATGTAAATATTAAATCTATACCTGTATATATCAGAAGGAAATGCATGCCAAATCTTTTAAAGTCGGTGTGCAATGCGCATAACACTGCACAGTGGCGGACGTCTATCGTAAGAAAAATAACCATATACGTATATATCTTTTGTTTAATATGCACGTCCCGCCGTTTTTGAAAACAATTTAGAAGGGTTTCCTTATTTTAAACGTTTCGTGTCATATCAGATACGTAGGTAAATACTAAGACTATAGCTCGCTTTTTGGAAATCCCTTCGCTAACTATCAATGAAAGCAAAATATATCCAGGTACTGTCCTCTGACTAATCCTGCTCGGTACGAAAATAAATCGCAAATATCATAAAAATGTACTGCTCCATAAGAAATCAATTCCAAAAATGTATATATGAATACCCTATGCGTCTGGTGCGCACGGAAATCAAAATCCATACATGCGCCATACAGGTGCACAAAACAATATCTAGGTGCAACGGGTGTGCACCCAACATCTGTCATAGGCAACGTGTGTGCCTGACAGCAAAATCAGATGCATCTGACATACACGAAGAATCTCGATTTAGTGCATCTGGTGTGCACCAAAATTGCATCTCATAATATGCGCCCAACATGCGCGAAAACCCAAATCAGGTGCATCCATCATGCACGAAATCATGAAATCCAATATCAAGTGCCGAACATGCGCAAAATCCAATCAGGTGCACAAGGTGCACAAAACAAATATCGAACATCACAATCGAAATCGAAGTCCAGTGCATCTAAGTGCACAAAATGCGTATCACTGCACCGCAAGCATATGTGAACTATACCGAGTGCAAAAACCAAATCGTGTGCGTACATATGCATAAAATCAACTCAACTGTATGAAACCCATAAAATCATAAACATGTGAAACTAAGGCACGGAAACGATATCAAGTGCAACAACTGTGCAAAAGTCGTAAATACTCAGTAGGTGTAACCATGGTGCACGAAAACAAATATCATGAAACTCAATCATCAAAATCAATCATGCGAATAGATCGCCCAAAGTACCAAAATCAAGTATGGCGGAATAGTCCCGCTCAAGCACATCCTCTAAGAATCTCTGGACAACTGTCGTGGTCACTCATAGCATGTCTCATCGACGATCATGAACTCTGGCCTGCCGGTGTGCGTAACATGACCACTCCTGGGTCCAAGTCTTCTCGTAATTTATTCCAGAAAGGTCCTGTCGAGGTCTCTCCCAAATCTCGTCTCTGCCGAACTGTCCGGAAGTCATCGTCCTTTACTATATCTGTTTCTTGTTCCGGAACGGCTGCATACACATCGCGACTCCTTCTGGAAGGTATATCCATATACAACGCCTCTGCATGCATTTTCACATTCCTGATGTCGGCGGAGTGGAACGTCGTCTCATCAAGATCTCGTACGAACCTCTTACTCCACTTTTCTCTAATGTCAACTGCTTCGGACTCGTCTCGTCGTGGCTGCATGGACTGAGCTCCAACGGCTATCCTCGTATCTGGAGTCTCCCAAGAAGTGCATCTCATCACCTAGCATCCGAATGAAGTCGAACCATCCGATCGATTCGTAAAAACCTCATAATCCCCCAAGAGCTCAACATTTTGGGTACAGTTTAATAGTATCGAGTACATACCACAGCATCGGTGGTCCAGCCGTAGAAGGGCAAACCCAAGCCTCACTAATGGCGCCGCGGAACTGCCGCAAACCCTAAGGTTCAAAGGCTTTCACACGGTCATTATGTCGAGTTAGGGTTTCATTCTTCTAGAGGGTCCATAGAATTGCCTGCATGTCTTTCCGAATACTTTAAATTTGGAATAATAGGTTTCTGACATTTGATCGCCTCTATCGACTCTCAACGTATCCACGCGAAGTCGTCTCTAACTAGAATCAATCTATCTGATGATCTCGCATCGGGGTAGGCGAACGAACCACATGTCCTAGTCATTCATCATCAGTGACCAGCGAACTTTTATCATCTCTTAGTACAACTCGTACTGCAATAGCTCCAGCATCTGGGGCGATATCTCGTCGTTCGCAGCAACAACTGGCTCACTCGTCTGCACGCTGAACAGTGCCTCAATCATCATGAATAAGCAATACATCAACGGTCATCAAAATCTGGCTGGCCTCTATCAGTGGCCTAATCCTCTGGTGCTGATCTGCATGCCCGAGTAATCTCATACAGCGATCCATCAAACGCTCGTGGCGCAAAAACACCATAAAAAGACACATCTCTGCAATCGTGTGTCGCCGGAATTACGCCCTGGTCAGTCCTCGTTCGTGACGAGCTCGTGCTGACCGCAACTCTAGTCGTAGCTCTCCTTGCCTGTAATCGTGGCAGTAAAACCATAACTGGTACCGATGAGGCTAGATCATGAATGAATATAATACTGAGCAAAGAAATGTACATCCTAAGGCTTCTTAAGTGGAGTAGCGTATCGTAAATATGCCGCGGAACATACGTACGGTACGTCACTCTACTCAAACTACCTACTCTATCAACCAAAGGTCATCCTACGCTTCGAAGGTAAAACCTAACGCTCTGATACCAATTTTGTCACGACCCGAAAGTACGGAACATGACCGGCACTTAAACTACGAAACGTCTCGAGGCGTACGTAATCTAAGTAAGCTGAAAACCCAGAAATCCAAACCAAGAAAAGTAGTAGAGTGAAGGAAAAAGCAATTTAAATCAAGTAGTTTGCAACATACGCCGAAATATGTATTTTAAAATCACAAGTCTTTTCTAGAAATTTCGGCAGAGTTTCCTTTGTAAATACTGACCCCAAACGGGTACAACCCTGATAAAGCATATATATAATGAATAAAGGCATCCCCAAGCGGGAGCTAGCGTTTTGTCAATCAACGGTCACAACCACGCAAGCAATATAATATACAACGCCGAAGGGCGAGAATCACAACAGAAAAGGAAACTCAAAACAGCATGAAATCCATAGAAATACAACGCGCGACTCTAAGGTCGAAAGAATAAACATCACTGGTCTCTATCTCTGAATTAAATACATGTTTGGTTGATAGAGCTTACTAGATACAACTGAATAATAATATACAAAGTATAATGATGGTCACGATGCAAGTGAACGCACCTACTAGCAAATCAGCCGGAAATGAAAGTAGTGCCAGCAAAGCCGTAATGAAACCTGTACGGCAAACCTGCAAGAAACTGTGGCACAATGGGGGTGACTTGCCAACTCGTGAGTAGAAAATATCTACGAGCAGAAATCGCATGAATAACGCAATCCTAGGTCATACGATCACTATATATATAATCCTCAAAATGTGAGTCTGAAGCATGAAAAGGTGGTAAGGGTAAATATCTTACCCAAGTGTAATCTCATGTGCCCGTGTCAGTGCCTCAGGTTGCAATATATCATATGGATGAGGTATGAATGCATGAAAACAGAATACATGAAAATGAAGAAACTGTTTTCATAACTTAGTGAGATTTCTGTATATTTAAAATGAGTTATCATAAATGAAATCAGTATAAACAGTGTCTAGCATCGACACAAAACATAAATCCCAATATCTCAGTATCTCAGTGACTCAATCTCACTATCTAGGGCGCCGTCAGTCCAGACCGGCCCCTAACATCAATCCCAAGGCCACGACGGTATCCTCCGGATATCCGACGTGCCAGATAAAATCACCGGTAGGTAGTCTTCCCCTGCCAGGCTCAACGCCATCATCTGCGACCTTCTTGCCATGGGGTTCCTTACCGGGTCTACCATGTACCCGAGACGGTTCATCCAACTCCTCGAATTGGGTCTCGAAATCCATCAGCAATCATGAAAACTCATAGTGGACGACTCATACATCATGGGAAAACCGCACTTTTCATTTTTAAAAAGAGGGAGAGAGAAGAAGTTTATATATGTTCTTGCGGTTTTCCCCCAAATCCAGGAAATCTCATGAAAATCCGAATCCAAATCATCAATAGCACGTAAAACAGTGAATAGAGGCATAAAAACCTATGAATGCGGCATAACAGTGAATAAAAATATGCATAAAGTAGCAAGTAATAACTGCAATGTCTAAACTGGCATATAAGGCAAGTACACTAATATCATGTCGAAACTATTAGCTAACAAGCGATGTCAATGTAATAGTATTTTCTAAAGTGTACGTGACATGGCAATTACCGATGATGATGTGTGTGAGCCGGCAAGTAAGTGTACGTGGTACATACGCATCATCGATAATGGTACTGGTGTCCTAACAGCATGATATCAATAATGGTATATGAAATCACAATATAAGTATGCGATGCGGAACGAACAGCAATATTGTGCGGGAGCTGAATACTAACACAATGATAACTAATCTGCATTTAATATAATATAAGTCATACAGTAGTGCCTTTTGAAATGACACGAATCGTGGTGTTTTGAAAATAAGGGCTACGGTGTTTTTAAGAAAAGATACGTCCTTTGAAATATCCGTAGAATCCCTGGGCCCGTCTTTTAAAATACCCACGATTCGTTAGTTTTTGAAATAGGTAGGAATCGAATCTAGTCTAACAACTACACTAAACTATAGGGCTGAGCTAACAGGCTAAACGAAAGGTAAGGAAACCGCCTAACATCTGAGTCGATACATATGTATATATATATATATATATATATATATATATATATTAGTCGGTGATTCTGCCTCAATAGTATCACATCCGATACAATATCTATAATAAGACATCCCCAAGTCAAGAGTGCGGATCTTGTACGGATATTGTCACTGACAGGCTCAGTAGGGTGTCAGCATGAGTTCGCTCACCGACGTCCCTTTTGGTCAATACCTGGTAGCCCGTTACATATGGCTAATACCTCTGACGCGCTAGTGGTTAAATCCACAGCCAAATGTATTAACGAGTCTTTAGAGTCCCCCACAGACAGTTTCTCAAGTTTCGGGCGAAACGCTGTAGAGACCGTATGGAGATATGGCAGGGTTCGATCATATACGTGCGGTATTGCACGGATCATGATCGGACGGATAATACTAGCGGACTTTGGTTTAAGCCGGATCCTAGTATTGTACAGTGTAGATTTTGTCTCATTGCATTTGTATTAGGTCTGAATGCAAATGCGGGTATGTATATACAGTCGCGGGGTTTTCCTGTAATTTATTACTGGATCGCTTTTCTGAAGTTGCCAGTTTGCATTCTGTTTCAGCCAGTTTTCCTTTCTTCCTTTCGTTGCCTGATAATTGATGGAGGGGCTAATTTGCAAATGTGCAAATTAGCAATTGTGGAGGGGTTTCTTGTAAATGGAGAGATTATGATAATACTAGCATCTTTGATTCCATTTTTCTCATTATGGCTAGCATTAAATGAGATAGGATTGGATTTGAAATGGTGTGACATAATTTCCTTTTTATCATCTCACTTTCTTATGCTCACCCTTGCTCTTGATATGCTCACCTCCCTCCTCCCATTTAGGGGCCGGACACACAAAAGAGAGGATGAGGGAAATTTCATTTTGGGTGTAGGAAATTTCTTCATCTCATTCCATGCTTGTATCAAAAATCTCAAAGCTCATTTCCTCTTGCTCATTATTCTTCACCTCCATCAAAAATGGCAACTTCACAACCCTTTTGAGACAAATGATTCTACACTTAGCCTACAGCATTCTTGGACATGTCGGCTCGCCAACTTCATGCCCGAGTTGCCTTGGTCCAAAGGTGGGAGCCCGTAAAAGAACCCGGCGATGTGGTGCCCTTTCCGACGAGGAGGTGAAGACCGGAGATTCCGCGAGGAGATTGGGACGGAGGCCGAAGACCGAAGGACACGGATCGCTCGGTATAGCTTTCTCCCCATTTTCTAGTTTGCTAGTATTAGGTTAATGGCCCGATACGGGTTTTATAGTGTGCGGTAGTGCCGGTTTACAAGTTTTGTAAAAGTTTCGTTTCCGCATTTTGGCCTCGTTCAGACGGCCGGGGCGCTGCCGTGCACTTACAGATCTATCATCAATATATAGCTCGTACGTAAATCCGTCGTACGGCATCCCAAATCTGGGTACGGGTCAATATCACATTCATCCCATTATTCATCTAGTATCCTCTTTATCAAAGATCATAATCCGGGGTACTGATCTACGTCTAGTACAATACTAATATCATCAATATAATCATGATCTGACTACTGATCTACAGCCTCATATAAACCGATGTCATCAACACATATCATCATAAAGAAGTATATATCGCCTAATGCGACCTATTATAAATATCTTAACATATCTTATCTCATATCTCGATCATATGTCAACTATTCTATATATATCACCATTCACATGGTATCGTCATCCAAACATCCGCTATAACATCATGACTTATCTCGGTCACACCTTAACTATCTCACGGCATCATGCCCGATCATATCGACTCATCCCAAAGTATCATATAACATCCTCGTCATCCATGCATATGAATATACCAAAATGAATATGTCCCAATACGTACAAGGATACCAAGGTAAGCTAGTATGTGTATGTGCGTGTACGCAAGCCTTTACTCTAGGGTTTCGGGACTAAGAAAATCGACTAGAGTCAGTCATCAAATCCTTGCTAACACTAAACCCATGATCACCTAAAACTCCCTTTCTGCTAAGTGTTCAATCATTCCATATCATATAAAAGCATAGCTAGATCATATCGTATCATTTCTTAAGACTTTGCGGGGGTGCTATACGCCATTCACCCGACTTCTCCCCGTAGATATAAATCTACTCACCTTGCTTCTTGTGTGCCGATGCCGATGTCGCCATCTTCATCTTCAATGCCTCGACATCACGTGGGGCACCTACAAAGATAACACAATCGCAAAAGCATATGAAAATCACATCGGAAACCAAAACGGCACACGCTACTTTCATAGGTAAGAACCTATAGTCTCGCATGCAAACACGACCATAACCCTTTGCTGTTGACGTTCAAACGCCACCCGATAGAAACGAATCATCAAATATAAAAATCCATGCTAAAATAAGTTGTAAACCATTCGCCAACACAAGAAAAAGATCCCAGATTCTACCCTAGATGGAATCAGTCAAAGTTGCATATGCCAAGGGTTTAATTTACTGGAGATGGACCTACAGAACAAGCACGAACCAAAATGGGCCAGGTCTGGCCGCAAATTATGGCCAGAAGGGATTTATTTGAGGCCATAAAGAGGGGGTAGGGGCTAGGGCTTTGGGTGATGGTTCCTATGTGCCTGCATGTATCACTATCAATCCAAAATAATTTTCAGGTGTCCCGGGTGTTAGCAGATTTCCAAATACAATCACAGAATCACAGTTTTTCCCGATATCGTTTTTATAAATCCGTATTCCGGGTTCTAGTTTCTGGTTTTGTCCAAAGTAACATCACAACAGGGGTTGTAGTCTCTAATTACAGCTCAATTCACCTTTGATTTCAATTCAAACCCTAAACCCTAACTTGGAATTTCCAAAGTTCATCAAACCACACAATATCGACATGGAACAAGTATGGATGCATAATGAATTGAAACACTGCTCTAATGGTGCAGAAATTACCCCCTTTGGCAACTCAAGAAACTTCTTGAGTTGCTCAAAGTCCTCAAAATCCTCTCTTTCTAGGTCCAATGTGTTCCTCTCGAGCTTGTGAACAATTTTTGTGAAGTGGGAATGGGGTTTTGGAGTTGTATTCATAGTGTTTTGGGCTTGAAGATGGAGGGGGGCGGGAGGAGGCAGCAACAGTAGCTCATGGGAAGAGGGGAGAGAAATAATAAGAAGAAATGATGTGGGGGGGGGGATGGCTCACAACAAGGGTTTGGCCTCAAACCTACTCTTTCTCTCTCTTAATCATTCTTTCACTTTTCCTTTTCTTTTCTTTTCCTTTCATTTCCTTCTCACATCAATGGTAAACCCTAAGCAACCATGCTAAAATGAAGAGAAGGCAAAGAAACAAATATAACACAAGTGTAAAAATGATATGTGCATATTTTGCACAAAAAAGCTAAAATCCGGTTAGCGATTTTTAATCGCGATTAGCACTAAATTAGCATATAATTAATCATAAAAACTTAAAAATGGCATAATTCCATAAAATACCATATTTTAGAATTTTCTATAATTTTTCCAAAATTTTTCCCATTTATCGGTATTTAATTATACCGAAATATTAAAATATTCATTAAAAATTAATATTAAATTATGAAAATTCCCAAAAATAATATTTTATTTTTTTGAAATGTTACAATATATCTAGTGCTACTGACGTACTTGTGGTTAAACCCACTGCCAGCGTACTTTCAAGTCTTTAGAGTCCCACACAGAGAGTTTCTCTGGTTCAGGCAAAACGATGCGGTGGCCGTATGTTTATACGTGCAGGGTTTTGATCGAATGATAATACTAGCCGGCCTAAAATTAAGCCGAATTATTAAATCAATTATTGATTTAATAATTTACATATACACATTTCGATATATATATTCTAGTGTCATCCAGGTTTTCGATCGGACGGTTGATAATACTAGCGGGCTTAGAATTAAGCCGGTTTGTTAAATCAGATATTGATTTAATACTGGTATTATATTAGTAGTATTATTGTATCTCTTGGGTATTCGTATTTTGGTATGAATATGAGTATATATATACGGTAGAAAGTATTTTGTATTTATACAAAATACCTTCTAGAAGGTGACACCTCATCATGCATTTTTTCTATTTGTTGAAAATAGAAAATGAGGTGGAAAAAGGAAGCATGGCTTTAGTATTTATTGCAAATACTATTGGAGTATGGTTATGTTTTAAAAATAAAAGAAAATACTTCATCGAAAAGGTTTTTAGCCATTCTTCTTCTTGTCATTCAAAACATTCCATTCTCTCTATTCTTTCTTAAGTTCACCCTCTTGTTCATTCCCTTATCACTCTCATGTATTGAGAACCAAAGAGATTTGAGATAGAAAATTACTACTAAATATCACTACATCATCAAAGCAAACTAGATTAGCAAACTAGTTTGCTTTTTTTCGAAGTAGGAGCTTGAATCAAGAACTTTTAGGTGGATCGTCTAGGACCGAGAAAGCCGGCCATCAAGATTGATCTAGGAGACCTCAAGAAACTTAAGAAAAGGAGTGAAGACCCGAAGGACACATGTCTTTCGGTATAACTCTCTATCACAGTAGCTAAATCCTTTTAGTTTGCTAGTTTAGGGTTATGGTTTGATCACTTGGGTTAAGTTAGTTATGCTTGCTTAAAAATTTTAATTTTGTGCATTCCGCCTCTCTGCTTAGATGTTGAGTGAACACAACTAACCAACATGGAGTTGTTTAAACTTAGTTTTGGTGATATTTTATGATATTTGAAAACTTGGTTTTTGGATTTTCATGTTGTGACTTGGTCGTTTGACGTTCGTACGTCGACGTCGGGGAGTATTTTGTTATTTTAGCATGCGTTGACCATAAGTTCTAATTTATGTGCGCTTTACTCGTGATTTAAAATTCGATTTAGGTTTTTATATGATTTTGGTTATGATTTCGATTATAGGCACAATCACGTGGACTTCCGAAATGACGAAGGAGAGCAAGGCATCCGTCGACTTCGACTAGAGCGAGGCGTTTGTCGATGAGTAGATGTATATCTACGGGGGAAGTCAGGTGGATGGTGTATAGCACCCCCGCAACTGTAGAATTAGGATACGATATATATATATTATAATAGTATATTTAGTCTATAGGTTTTGCTAGACTACCGTATTCGTATATGTCTATACTTAGTAGAAGTTTTATCCCTAGTCTCTATTGTTTGCCATTAGGCTATATATATATATATATATATATATATATATATATATAAGGATATTTACGATATAATGATAAGAGACGATATGCTATGAGATGATGATTTGAGGCGATATAATATGATATGAGATGAGATGAAATGATGTACGCGACTATAGATCCGTACCATATTGATTGGATGATATCGTATAAGGGATATTCCGTACATGATATGATGAGGATGGATCGCCGATATTTATTTCGACTCGAGAAGTCTTGTTTAAATTCATAAATTGGATATTATGAGATATGTAGAGCCATATCTACTTTCAAAACTAATGAATCGTTACATATTTTTAAATGATAACTTCAAGAGTACACTATGAATTTTCAAAGGGTATCTATTTCAAAAATATCGTAGCCTCCTGTTTCTAAAACAACGTTTCATACTATTTAAAACTATAACTGTATGGCTCAGACGTAGTTAGTTATTTTTATACTTGTTCAAGTTAGTATTTTCTTATTCCATTTACGCTCGCATTTCGATTTCTTGTTTTTGCATACGCTCGCGCTTCGATCATTACAATACATAGTACGTTTATACTTTTAGTTTTACATGACCTCATTGCTAGGACATGCACACCATTACTGATGATTTACTTGTTGCATGTACACATACTCGTATATTCACACATACTTCACCAGTAATTGCCATGCCACATACATAAATGAACTCGCTATGGCACCGTATCACATTATAATCTGTTAGCATTTTAGATTCTGTTAGTACCTTCTTTACATTGCTATACACCACGCTTATATGAACACACTTGCTATGTATTACTGTATTGTTCTGTTCCTATACATATTACTTCATTATTGCCATATTCTTATGAGATTATGCTTCCATGAGATTTCTGAATTTGAGAAACCGCAAATATGATTTAAAAACTTATGAATGTTTAAAAAATGCAGTTTTCTTGATATGATATTTTGGCGTCCACCATAAGATTTCTCAGTTTTGAGCTATGATTACTGCCCGATTCAAAGAGTGAGGAGTCACTGTCATGCCTCGCTTCCCAGTATACGGGCAGAGAACGTGACGAGACCGCTATGTATTTACTCTGAAGTAAACAAGCTAAGCATATCTAAGCAATATAAGTAAAATGCACAAGAGACAGTGACAACAGATATAATTGAACAACAACTTTATTTATTAACATTCTTTTTACAATACATCTGAAAAGTAAATACATGGAATGGAAAGCAATGCCTAAACAGTGGCATAACAGAAATGGAAAATACAGAATGTAAATGTGTACAAGTAACTAGAGCTCCGGGTCGAAGGCTAGCTGATCCAAGTCCTCGAAAGTGGGCTCGATCTCCAGTGAGTCCGAATCACATGACGACATTCCAAAGAAAAAGAAAGAGAATGTCGTTAGCGAGCAAATCGCTCGATAAGTCCCAAACAGGAGGGAGAAGTAGAATAGACAGAGAGAGAGAGTATAACTATTATAGTGTTGTTTGTTATGTTAACGTAGTTGTTTGTAACTTAGTACAGAAGAGGCCAGTGTATACGAGAGGAGTCCAACTTTCCCCGTGGACTAAGGTATAAGGAGCAAAAGGAACCGTTCAGCCACGGTACAATGGCAATTGAATTCAGGTTAGGTGTATTATGGTTACAGTCTCGTGCCACTTTTAACACCTTCCGTACCGGTCTACCCCTTAAACCTCGCGCTGTCTTGATTGTATTATTTGCATTGTATTATCTTGTATTATAATTTTATAGATGGACAACTGGCCGAAACCATGATATCAGTAATGGAACGGATATAATGGATGAACATGTAAATGGAATATATCCATGGTTCGGTTCGTCAATATAGATTGATTAGATTGAACGGATTGAATATATAGATTCATGAATTCATATTGAATTGTAGTTTTGTAATTTCATATTTGAATCATATTCAAGTCAGATTTATTATATTGAGACTCAGTTTGAGTCAGACAATTAGAAAAGAAATTGAATTCTGAATTAGGTTTTGGTGTTATCGGTAACTGCTGCATATGGACGGCAGGATTTGTGTCTTTTTTAAGACAATTACGGTGTTGATAACACCGTTTGTTAAGTTGTCTACCTTAAATAGGCAAGCACCCATATCTCCGGCTCTCTGAGGCTCAAGAGACTGGTCCCGCTTAAACCTATGTTTACTAGGGTCCTTATTGTAATTTAGTATAACTTGAGGGGGTTTTACGTAAAGTAGTTTTGTTATATTTTCAAAATACACCTCAAGTATTTTATTATCGTCTTTAGAGTTTTCATAGACATTTCTTTTGTTCAATATGAAATTTTTAGTAAATATGACCTAGTTTTAAAGTATAGGGTATATTTGAAATATTGGAATTGTATGGTATTTTCTTGTAAATGGAATGTTTTTCTTGAATTTTGGAAATGTGGAATATTATAAATATTAAAAAATAGATATTTTGATATTAATTATATATATGTTCATTTATTAAAAATATAAGTTTTATTTATAATAGAAATCACATTTTCTAAAGAAAAATGTATTAAAAATCTTTCGAGATCGTATGCTCCTTGCGGAGATCTGCATCTCACTCTACTAGGCTCGAGGATGTGCGATAATCCGCACCATACCGAACGGGTTCCCCAAAATGGGTTGTAAAGACGCAATTGCAAAGATTTGTTAAAATACACTTCTTGTAGAAAAAGGTTTTAATAGTTGAAGGTAGTTATATGTAATGTCGTATTTTTCCCAAATCTATGTTCCCAAATTTTATCGTGCTATGTTAGATATGTGTGTTGTAAGGAGGTAGGTCATTACCTCGTGAGTTTTTCTAAGGTAATACGGTTTAAAAAGTTCAAGTATGTCGAAATGAAACATGAAGGTATTTTAATGAAAAATTGCGATAAAAGATGCATATAATAATCTTTTATGACGAAACTTGTTAAAGATGTTTATTAATGTTTAATGAACAATATGTGATGATATGAATGTATCTTTATTAAGAAAAATTATAGTTTTTAAAGAAAAACTGAATCGGAAGTCGGACTAACTCCGCTTCCATCGGGTTTTAGTTTTGAATATTTTTAGAATAGAGAAAAGAGAAAGAATTAGGGAATTAAGATTATTTGACTAGAAGAGAGAAGGAGGAAGAGGTGGGAGGTGCCGGTGCGTCCTTTCGTCCTCCGAATCTCCTTGGATTGCCGTCGGAAGTTTGTCGGAGCTTCGCCATTTTGCTAACTCCACTTGCATACAATAGACTTGGGAATTTTCTTGAAAGTTTGGGCAGGGATTTGGGAGTGAGGAGAGGTGATTTGAGGGTGGTATTTATAGTAAAAATTAGGGTTTTAGAGTAGTGAAAGGGTGTATTAAAAATTTGTATTAAAATGGATTAAATGGGGGTATTTTAATTCTCTGGTTAATTGTAGAGAATTTAAACAGTGCAGGGGGTAGGGTAGGCCAAAGGGTGTAGGGGGTTAAAGAAAAATTGGACGGACCGAGTTGGACCGGCGGCGCCGGCCGAGTCAACCGATTCGCCAGCCCGAGTCGGGCGAGTCGGGACTCGTCTTGCTGCCATGTGTCCCTGACGATTGGTCTAGCCTCGTGGTCACGTTTGTTTATTCTGTAACTTACCTTATTACGTGTAGTGCACGTGTAGACTATCGGGCTTCTAAAAGATTAAAAGAAAAATAATTAAAAATAATGTGTGGCTGATGGGATTTAAACTCTGGTGCTTTGGTTCAGCAGTGCAAGCTATTACCAATGAGCTACAAGCTCCTTCTTGCTGTTCAAAAGTAAATCAAACTTATAACTTGTGCTCAGGCTCAATTACCCTTTTCTTTATTTTAAAAAAAAAATATACAGAAAGTTTAGGGTTGTTACAATCACCGTCTGCGGGTACATGGTGGACCCGGTACAGTACCCAGAGGCAAGAAGATCGTATAGAAAGGCGTTGATCTTGGCTGGGAACACTACCTACCGGTGACAGTATTGGACTTGGCGGATATCCGGAGGACACCGACTGGAGTGATATGAGGACCGATCTGATGAGACGGTGCTTGAGATATGAGGGCCGATCCAATGAGATGGCGCATGAGATATGAGGATTTACGTGTCGATGCTGGACACGGGATTTATGATGATTTCGAGTGTCGATGCTGGACACTTGGTGTTTTATGAAGATTTTGAGTGTCGTTGAAGGACACTCAGTGGATGATATATATAAACATGCTATAGATTACATGTTACCATATATTAATATAAGCATGATATTATATTTGTGTGTGTATATATATATACACACACGTTCACTTTCGATACCACACAATATGATATTATTATACAGTATGACCTAGGTATATCATTATGCATTCGATTTCTACCCGATGATATTTTCTACTCACAAGTTGGCAACTCACCCCGTTGTGCCGTAGTTTTCATGCAGGACCAACTGCTCGGATCAGTAGCGGCTTGCTGGCATGTTTTTCTTTTGGGTGATTTACTTGGTAGGTGGGTTACACACCAGATCGTAACCACCGCTCGTATATTTTTATATTCATTTGTAATCTAGTTAAAAGCTCCATCAACCAGATTATGTATATTTGTGGACTTAGAGACCAGTTTGTATATTCTTTCGGACTTAGAGGAGAAAGTTGTATATATTCTTTATATTTGATTTTGATGATGTTTTGGTATTTTCTTTAATTTCTTTTCTGAGTTGATCTTCGCATTGGGCATCGTATATTTATACTGTGTGTTTGTGTTTCCGCCGATTGGCGATGAGTTAGCTCTCGATTGGGGATGCCAATATTATTATTGTTTATGTAGTGGTTTTGATCAAAATTTACAAAGGAGGTGCTGCCCAAACTATAGTATATAATCCACTTGTATTTCAAACGAATTTTACTTATACTTTAAAAAGAAAGAACTTGATTCCATCGATACCCTTTTTTAAAACTTCACCTCCACTATTTACTTAAAAAGGTTTAGATTCCTGGTTATCGGCTTACTTGGGTTACGGTGGAGTCCTATAGACTTCACGTGATTCAAGTGTCGGTCACGTGCCATTTTCAGGTCGCGACAAAGTTGGTATCAAAGCGTTAGGTGTAACCTTTGTTCGATTCTAGGTTTGATTATGCGGAATCTAGAGCGTATATTTCGGAATTTAGGCTTGACCTTACGGAACTTAGACTTGACTGAGGGGTATTGGACCCGAACTTTCATTACGTAGGTTGACCTTGGTTAATAGAGTAGGTAACTCAAGTAGAGTAACGTATTGTGCGTATGTTCCACGACATACTTACGATACGATGCTCCGCTTAAGTAACTTTAGGATGTACATATCTTGAGATCCGTTATTCTATTCATTCTTGTGATCTATCCTCATCAATACTTGTTGTAGTTCCTGTCACCATGGTTACGCGAGCCGAGATGGCTGTGGCTAGATGCGGTCAGAGCGAGCTCGTTAGGGACGAGGACTGACCATGGTGTTATCCCGGTGACACAGGAATATGTTGATTACTCATTTTATATTAGGATTTCTCATTTGAGGCGAGTGTTCTGGATCTGCACTGGATGGTCGGGTCAATGCCTGAGGCCAGCCAGATTGAGAGGATTGTTGATGTACAGCCTACTCCGGAGATCGTTGTGTTGTCTACCGTGCAGACAGATGTACCATCTATTGCTGTGATCGACGAGATGTCGCTTCCAGAGTTCATGAAGCTGAAGCTATATGAGTTTACATGCAGGGATGTGACAGAGGATTCCAAGTTATTCTTGGATAAGTGACTAGGATATTTCGTTCGTTGGATGCTCCGATGCGGGATCAGTTGAGTTGGCTAGCTTCAGTTCGAAAGGTCTTGCTCAGACTTGGAGTGAGTCGATCGAGAGAGAACGAGCAGTGCGTATTCCTCTGATGGCTTGGACGAGTTCCCGAGGACGTATTTATCCAGATTTCTTCTACAGAGTATTGGTGTCACACCCCGCTTCCCAGTGTACGGACAAGGAGACGCGACGAGGCCGCTATGCATTTACTCAGAAGTAAACACGCTAAGCGTATCTAAGCAATATAAAGTAAAATACACAAGAGACAAGATGTAAATGAGCAACAACTTTATTTATTAAACATTCTTTTTACAATACAGCTGAAATGTAAATACATGGAATGAAAGCAATGCCTAAACAATGGCATAACAGAAATAAAAATATGTACAAGTAATCTAGAGCTCTAGGTCGAAGGCTGTCTGATCCAAGTCCTCGCTGGTGGGCTCTATCTCCAGAAGGTCCGATCCACTTGACAACATTCTAAAGAAAGAAGAAAAGGAATGTCATCAGCGAACAATCGTTCGGTAAGTCCCAAAGAATAGGTATAGATAGAATAAACAAAAAGAGAATATAACTTTTAAAGTTGTATTATATTGTTAGCGCTATTATTTGTAGCTTGATACAGAAAATGCCAGTGTATACGAGAGGAGTCTCACTATTCCGGAGACTAAGATATACGGAGAACAAGGAACCGTTCAGCCACGGTACAACGGCAATGGATATTCAGGTTAGGTGTATTATGGTTACAGTCTCGTGCCACTTTTAACACCTTCCGTACCAATCTACCCCTTATAAACCCCGCGATATCTTTTGTATTATTTGTATTGTATTGTCTTGTATTGTAAATTGTATAGGATGACTTGCTGGAACCATGATATTGTAATGGAACGGATATAATGGATGGACATGTAAATGGAGTATATCCATGGTTCGGTTTAGTCAAGTTGTATAGACTGAATAGATTGAATATATGGATTCATATTGAATTGTAGTTTATACTTAAATCATATTCAAGTCAGATTGATTAGATTGAGACTCAGTCTGAGTCAGACAATTAGAAAAGAAATTGAAGTCCTGAGTTAGGTTTTGGTGTTATCGGTAACTGCTGCACATGGACGGTAGGATTTGTGTCTTCTTCCAAGACAATTGTTGTATTGATAACACCGTTTGTTAGATTGTCTATCTTAAATAGGCAAGCACCCATATCTCCGGCTCCCTGAGGCTCAAGAGACTGTTTACTAAGGTCCTTAATGTAATTTAGTATAACTTGAGGGGGTTTTATGTAAAAATAGTTTGATATAATTTTCAAAATACACTTCAAGTATTTAATTATCGTTTTTAGGATTTTAACAGATGTATATTTTATAATTGTGAAATTTCTAGTGAGTAGAACCTAATTTCCATAGTATATGGTATTTTATTGAAATATTGGAATTATATTGTATTTGGATGGTATTTTCATGTAATAGTGATTTCTTTGATTTAAAAAACATAGAATATGTATATAATTAAAATAGGTATTTTGATAATAGATATATTTATATTTAATGAAAATAATTTATTTATTTTCTTGTAGAAATCTCATTTTCTAAAGAAAAAATGTATAAAAATTCTATCGAGATCGAATGCTCCTTGCGGAGGTTTGCATCTCGCTCTATTAGGCCCGAGGATGTGCGATAACCCGCACCATCCTGAACGGGGTTCCCAAAAGTGGGTTATAGAGGCGCAATTGCATGGAATGTTTAATATATCTTTTTAAAGAAATGGTTTTATAAGTTGAAGGTATTTATTTGTAAAGTCGTTTTATGCCAAGAATAAATTCCCAAAACTTCATCGTGCTATGATAGAGATGTGTGTTGTGATGAGATATGTCATTACCTCGTGAACTATCTAAAGGTAATATGTTATTTATGTCGGAAACTAAAGTATGTGGTATTTTACTGTAAAACTGCGATAAATATTGCAAAATAAATTCTTTTGATGTGAAACTTGTTTAATAAATTTGTTAATCTTTATTGAACATGATATGAAAGTTTGGTATTTTCTTGTTTAAGAAAAATAGGATTTTTAAAGAAAAACCGAATCGAAAGTCGGATTAACTCCTCTTCCGTTGGGTTTTAGTGTTTAAGACTTTTAGAATAGAGAAAGAGAGGGGAAGAGGGGACTTACTGGTTTTAAGAGAGGGAAGAGGTAGGAGAAGGATTGGGAAGCATCGGGAAGGATTGGGAAGCGTCGGGATGTCGTTTCGTCGCAGGAATCTCCTCGGAATTTTGTCGGGGCTTCGCCCTTCGCTAACTCCATTTGTACACTAAAAAAGACTTGAGAATTTTGTATAGTTTTGACAGGAATTTCTGAGTGAGGAGGGGTGAAATATGGTATGGTATTTATAGGGGAAATTAGGGTTTGGTGTGTTAAAGAATGCATTTAAAATATGCATTAAAATTGGATTAAAGGGGGTATTTTAATTCTTTGGTTAATTGCAGAGAAGATAAACAGTGTAGGGGGAGTGGGATAGGCCAAGAGGTGCTCGGGTGAGAAGATGGGAGCATTCCCTACGGTTGGGCCCGGCGGTATCGGGGATTTAAGGCATCTCGCCGGTTTTGTACCGTCGGATGGGGCTAGGTCTTGGTGCCACGTCTCGTGTTGTTTTGGCTTCTTCAGTGCATATGTTTATATATACTGTGACTCTTCAGTTTACGTGTAGTGCACGTGTAGACTCTTGGGCTTCTAAAAAGATTCAAAGAAATTTTAATAAAAAGAATATGTGGCTGATGGGATTTGAACTCTAGTGCTATGACTCAACAGTGCAAGGTCTTACCAATGTGCTACAAGTACTTTCTTGCTATTCTAAATTAAAACAAATACTTATAGTATACACAGGATTTGCAAATATCCCAATTGTACATTAACTTTAAATGAATTTTCTGTACATTAAATTTGGAGTTGTTACAATTAGAGATACTGAATTCGTAGCTTCGAGTCTTTACGTAAGACCGCGGATATGACCGTAGCCGAATATGAATTGCAGTCTACGCAGCTATCAAGATATGAATCCAATTTGGTCGATATTGAAGAAAAGTGGATTAAGATATTCGTGCAAGATCTCAATGAGTTGTTCCTCTCTGTTGATGCTAAAGATTTGATATGTATGCAGAGGCGTTGGATATGGACACACTTTCAGAGGAACGTCTTGACGACATTACGGATGTTCCAGAACGGAAGCGGGTTCGTTTAAGGAGTGCCAGTCCCGGGCAGTTCGGCAGAGATGATATCGGAAGAGGCCATGGCAGGTTCCTTCCGGAATACTACAGCAATAAAGATTTGGACCCAGGATCAGTTGTATGGCACATATTCAGAGGGCCAGAGGCCGCCATCATTGGCGTGCTATATTGAGTGTGGCCAGGTTACTTGGCCAGGAGATGTTCCGAGAGGCGTCAGAGCGAGACTGTTTCTATCTCTACTCCTTAGCAGGCTGTCGAGCCGGGAGGTCGTGGAATTGGTGATCCACAGAGAGAACAAGAACCTAGAGGCAGAGGGCGCCAGACCGTGGGCAGAAAGCAAGTAGAAATTCTTGCTATGCCAACTCCGGGTGCACAGGCACCTTTTGACATTGAAGGAGATGTATCTTAATGTCATTTATTTGTGATTTGTGTTTTGGTGATTCGAGTATCACGCTTTTGTCGTATTGGACTCTTGTATTTTGATGACTGAGTTTCATGATTGAGATTTTCGTGCACCATAGCTGCACCTGTTAGATATTTTCTTTGTGCGCAGCGATTACACTTGATTCATGTTTTATACATCCATTACACGTGATTTATGTTTTTGTGCATATCCATTGCACTCGATATTGTTATGTGCACCCAGTTGCACATTTAAGATTTCGTGTATCCTGATACACTTGATTTTGATTTCATGCATGTTGTATGCACCTGATTTTGACCTGTACACTCAATATTGTTTATATGCGTTTTCGATGCATTGATATGGTTCTCGTACACGCCAGTTGCACTAGATTTATGTTTTCATGCACCTAGTTGCACTTGATATTGATTTTCGTGCACCCTATTGCATTAAATACTTTTGTGCAGACCTGATACACTTGATTTAGATTTTCGCGCACACTCGGCACACTTGATGTGGTTTTGTGCACCTTTGATGTACTTGAGAATTTTTGTGCACATCAGTTGCACTTTAATGAGATTTTCGTGCACTCTAGATGTACTTGATGTTTTTGTCGTGTACACCCGTTGCACTCAATTTTCGTTTTCATGCACATTGATTAGTCTATAATATTGCACATTTGGATGAGTATTGTCCCTACTATTGTTAAGTAATAAAAGATGTTAATTATAAATATGGAACATATGTGGGTTTATCTGTAAAAATATTATTATCATATGTTTCTACATTTTAATTAACATAATTAGGGAAATATATGCATATAATATTTAAATGAAAAATTAGTAATTAAAATATGCATATCATATCAAATATTTCTAATCAATATTCTTAAGATTTAATATCATATAAAATGGTTAGAATAATATCTCAAAAATACCAAATGCTACCAACACTTTGATTTAAGATATTGTGTAGATATTAGCTCAGGACTGGAACCCAAGAGATCCGAGTTAAATCGGGATGTCGGAATCGAATCTGCCAAAAATATAGAAGCAAATCAAGAGATCTAGCAATGGCAGAGACTCAAAGTATAATTTTCAGAATCTAGACATCAAAAAGATCTCCACATGTCAACACAAGAGACCAGAAGAAATCCCAAAACATGATGCCACTAGGTTGCGGCAGATCCGCGGCTAAATTGAGGGATATGCGGTGGAACCGCGGCTCAATAAAGGCCGTAAGATATGAGATTTTGTGACTTGGATCTTAACAACATATATTCACTTATGGCATTGAGGGTTTCTGGTTTCTGTGACTATATATGGGACCGAGATCTGCACATTGAAGATGATCACCGATGAGATCAAGAGATCCAAGAGGTCCACGTATCCGGATGATCATCATCTATTCATCTACCTCCAATAAGAGAGATCTAGAACAAACTAGGGTTCTTGTAATCTACTTTCTAAGGAGCAAAATTGTAAATGCAATAGTTGATTAATAAAAGTAGTGTTTTTATTATTCTTTTTGCAATTAATTTCCGCACTTACTTTCTGCACTTGCATTTCTGCATCTTAACTATATTTTCATTCTTCTTCAACCTTTCTTCTAAATTTTTAACCATGAGCGAGTAATTCCTAGCTTGCTAGGGTTCATAAGATTTGGTAGAACAATGGATGATAAAATCTTTTAACTTCTTTTATACATCTTAAAATTTATAAATTTTAGCAAAATAAATATTAACATCCTTATCGGGCGCGCTACCAATTTATTGATAGTCACGACCACGATTTGAGATTGGTTTAACACTTGTTTTGTTAAGAGCTGGACACGAATAGAGATCAATGCAAGGACAAGGGTTGGTAGTGGGGAAACCGTAGTTTCTTCCAAGAACCCTAATCTACATTCATTACTATTGATCTAGTTTTAAACTATTAAAAGATAAAGGAGTCATTTTTAATTATTCATCCATTACTACTAAGTCCTATGAACCCTACAAGCCTTTTCTTTATAAATTCTATATCCGTAACGACAAACAATAATCACTCTTCTTTTATCAACTCGTCTAAAGCAAGAAAAGAGTTCATGTTTCCCTATGGACGACCCGTACTCATCGCGGCTAGCTACTAGCGACACCGTCTTGATTGCGGTTACTTTACAAAACACTTTTCAGCAGAACAATCAAATGGCACCATTTCCGGGGAGACGATCGTAATTTTTTTTCTTGTTATAAAGGTTGATTTCTTATAAAATCCGACAACCATAAAATAAAATAAAAAAACCCGCATCTTGTGCTTTTAACGATTATTGTGCGAGTTGTGTAAGGGAATCTGGAGTAACTGGAGTAAGGAAACAAAGATTCGGAGGCTATAAACTTGGACCTTAGGAGTATAGGATGGCCCTGAAGAAAAATTAGCAAAAGAACACACCAACTTGCGGCGGAACCGCGGCATATTGGGGGATTTGGCAGCGGAACCACGGCGGCTTGGTGGAGTTGGTCCCCTAAAATCCTTAGGTATTTTCCTAATATCTTTATCTCTCCTCTAAAACTCCAATAAATTGATTCTACCGGCAGGATTTTTTGCAAATATCGCCGCTAAAAATCATTTTGCGTGTTTTAGATTTTGGTTTGTTTTGCATATCTAAAACGGACATTAAGGGGCAATAAACCCAAATTCAGATTAGGTGGGGATTTCATCACCCTTCCTAAGCCCCACAAATCACAAACGTGCAACCCTACATTAATAAAAAAAATATCTAGACCAAGCCCTAAGGACTGTCGCGCTCAATTAGGACAGAGGAAGGTCGTGGGTAATCTATTGCTTATCCGCATTTTTCTTGTGGTGTCTAAAGCAAGTATGACTAAGGAAGGTGGTTACTTAATTATGTCCGCTATTTCGGTGATTCGTATAGCGGATACCTCTCACTTACCTGGCCATAAGATTGATAAGGAGGTAATAGAGGATTGATCCTACGACTTGTCCTTTGGAAGTCTAGGAGCGGTCTAGTGACTTGACCTAGGAGACCCTAGTTTCAGGGATTGATTGTGTATTTTGTGATTTGTTGAGTCAAGTCTCAAGTCCCTCTTTCAAAGCAAAACAATTTCCAAAATCAAAAAAGTGTTTAAATCATTACCTTATCACCCTCTTTTCTTTTCGTTTTCTTATAATGGGTAACCCAAACAGACGAACTCTTGCCGAGATTTGCTATCCAGAACCAGATATTTCTTGTTTTCGCAATTGCTTCGGTACAAAATTCGACTCTACCATGTCTTTAAAGGATAGGATAGAGCACGCGGAAAAGAATAGTTGGATACCTCACTCAAGGTCCTATCAACCACATCAAAATTCCACATCTTCTTATATTGATAATTCGTTTAAGGCGAGTGAGGAAACTTCTAAGCGCATGTCTATCGCTGAGCATATTGCAAAGGCTGAAAGCCAAAGTTTCAATCCTTTCACTAATCTAAAACCATTAGGACAACAAACACCATCATTTCCATATGAAAATATCGATACTCGTTTTGAGGTGAATATGACATCTTTTACACCCATGGCCATTGCTGAACAAATAGCAATTGCCAGTCGCCAATTAACCAACCAATATCAATATTCTTCATATCACAATATTGATCCTAAACCTGTTTATGAAACTTGGGTTCACCCTTCTAATTCTTATCCACGGTACCAAATTTTCACACGCTCTCAGGTTGACACTTATCTTGAGGCTAATGGGACAAATCAGAAATGCATGTCGATTGCGGAACATATTGAACTTGCCGGTAGCCAACAATTAAAAGCATCTCTTCTTAACATTTCTCTTCAGGCTAATATGGCAAATCAGAAACGCATGTTGATTGCGGAACACATTGAACTTGCCCGTAGCTAATAATTAGATACTTCCAACCATACTTAAATTCCTCACATCTAGACAGTGCTTCTGAAAATCAATTAGGAAGTTCCACAGTTCAAAAATAATCCTTCATTGGAACTTCTTCACAACCCATGTCTAGTCTTGAAGTAGAGTTGGATTTGAGTAGTGAAAAAGAACAAGATATCCATATAAGTCAAACCAAAACCGATTCTTTTGATCTTGACACCTTCCATCCTGCACTCCAACCGAATATATTCGATGTTCAACCGCTTCATAGTCTAAGTGATGAGGTGCCCAAGAATAACATGTTTGACTTTTCCAATAGTGAGTGTGAAAGAGAGCTTGTCACCATTTCAAATCAAACCGATCCTTATTTGACTACACTTGATATTTCTAACCTTCCAACTCCATCAAGTGAACCAAGTGATTTATCGATTGAGCATAGTATAATTGATGAATTTTTAAATACCTATTCGTTTGATTTAACCGAAAATGTTAGTGAGAGCGGTGATGAGAATATCGTTGAAGATAAACCCGTTATGTTAGATGAGTTGTATTCTTTGACCCATCATGTCCCTTGTATTGAATACGAACATCTTCCTGTACAATTAACCAATCCTATTCTTACCACCGACCTATCCGATAAGCAGAACGATATTCAGCCTTCATCTCCCACATCTGGTTCAACAATGCTCGACACCAAAATTTGTTTACCCATTTCATCATCCATTTTCTTTGGTTCTTCTAATCTTTTTTCAACTCCATTGAGTTTTGATGAATCACACTCTGATATTTCGAGTTCTATGATTCTTGAAAGACCACTTGATTTAGACTCTTTTAAAAATAAAGTAGATAAGATTTTTGAGGCTCCTACCTCCATAATTTATGACAAATCAAGTGTTGAATTCTGTCGCGAAAAAAATTAACCTTGAAACTTTCAGTCTTCCTAGAGAATCTGCTTATTCTTTTCTTTCCGATAGGATCATTATCGATGAAAGTTTCGAAAATATTTTCGCCGAAGAACTCGCGTTTCTTAAAGACTTGGATGTTGTGATGAATCAACCTCCATTGGAAATTCGTGTGCCTCCATTTGAGGCCGGAGAAGTTGGACCACCACCCCTTCTTCTTATCCCATACAAGAATGCGAATATTCCGCTCATTCCTAATCATTCACATTCTCGTTTTCATTCACCATCACGGTTTCATCTCTATCAACCGAGACGTAAACCCGATCGATTATGCCTCTTATCTTCCCGTTTCTTCACGTCTATGATCTTCTACCAATGATGGTGTAACATTGATAAAATATTCGAATGGTTGGTGTTAACTTTTGGTCTTTGTAAAGCTTTGCATAGATCAATAACTTTACCCCCTCCTATAATTTTAAATGCTTAATACGGTTTCTCTCAAGTTTGGGGGGGAAGGGAGAAAAATATTTTGGCTCTTGAAAGAAAAACAAATTTTTACACAATTATGAGCCAAAAATAAATTTGGGGGAGGATTTCACTGTCATTGACTTTTTGTCCCCTTTACTAATCATTGAGAACTTTTTCCTCCCAAGTCTACAGGTTTTGCGATAAAAAGATGACATTAGTGAGGACATTGCTGCAAATAGGTTTGGGGAAGGTTTGTGCTTATTCATGCATCATTTTGCATTATACTAAATAAAGCATATTTTTTTTGATAATAAAAGTTAGGATGTGAAAAATACATATGAAAGTTAGGAAGAGATTTAAGAAATGCAAGAAAATTAGATGTTTTAAAACGAAGCTAGTAAGAGGTAGTCATGAGCTGTTATCCTAAGGGTTAGTAAGATGAAAGGAATCAATAATCTGAGAATAGAAATAAGTCTGAAAAATAGTCCCTATTCTTGAGTCCAAACTTCTTAACGTTGATACCCTACTATACGCACTTGCACACATCTTGAAACTTGGGATAGTAGAGGATACGTTGAAATGCTCTTGTCTAAAACCTTAGTATGAAGGATATATATATATATATATATATATATATATATATATATATATATATAAACAAAAATATAAATGACATTAAAAAATGGTGAAGAAAAATGAACACTGGTTTTGTAATTACTTAAGGCAGCATAAAAAAATATAGCGTGGGTGCTTAATCACCTAGTACTTTAGACCAACTGGTTTGGGAGCCACTGCTAAGCTTTAGGTGTTGCAAGACTGGGATATTGCTAATTAAGCCTTAATGAGTGAGCATATTTGGTGATTGGTTAGTTAGTATCTCAAGAAATATTAACGGTCGCATGAAGAATGTGTGAGCAATTCCATCTATAAAACATTCATCGACTAAAAAGTACTAAGAAAGATGGACAAGAGTATGATAGCTTGAATTGAATTCTCTAAGTGTAGGGATGTCTTTTACACACACGTAGGGGTATATGATCGATGTTTGGAAGAAAGGTAGGGAGGAAGACTAAACGCGATGTTTTATTGAGGGATGATGTGATTTCTAACATCTTTTCACGACTATTAAGATAGGGCTCATGTCAACTAAAAAGTTAGTATAGTTTGAAACTCTTATTTTCAAATTCTTTCTTTTATATGTTCCTTATCTTTGTATATAACTTTCATCTTCTTTCTTTTATTATGGGATTTTGTGGGTGTAGTCCGCTGAAAACCCTCAGGAGACAACACTCCTCCTACTAGAGACACCTAGAGCTTTAAAGGCTTGTTGCACGAGCTAAGTGCAATTGTGTTGCCTACAAAAGTGTGCTAGATTTTTATTTTTCTCTTACTAGTTTGCTCGGGATGATCAAAGTTAAGTTTGGAGGTATTTGATTAGTCTAAAATATTGCACATTTGAATGAATATTTTCCCTATTATTGTTAAGTAATAAAAGGTGTTAATCGTAAATATGGAACATATGTGGGTTTATTTGTAAAAAGATTATTATCATATGTTTCTACATTTTAATTAGCATAATTAGGGAAAATATATGCATATAATATTTAAATGAAAAATTAGTAATTAAAATAAGCATATCATATCAAATATTTCTAATCAATATTCTTAAGATTTAATATCATATAAAATGGTTAGGATAATATCTCAATAATACCAAATGCTACTAACACTTTGATTTGAGATATTGTGCAGATATTAGCTCAGGGATGGACCCCAAGAGATCCGTGTTAAATCGGGATGTCGGAATCGAATCTGCCAAAAATATAGAAGCAAATCAAGAGATCTAGCAACGGCAGAGACTCAGAGTATGATTTGCAGAATCTAGACATCAAAAGGATCTCTACATGTCAACACAAGAGACCAGAAGAAATCCCAAAACATGATGCCACTAGGTTGCGGCGGATCCGCGGCTAAATTGAGGGATATGCGGCGGAACCACGGCTCAATAAGGGCAGTAAGATATGAGATTTTGTGACTTGGATCTTAACAGCATATATTCACTTATGGCATTTAGGGTTTCTGGTTTCCGTGACTATATATGAGACCGAGAGCTGCACATTGAAGATGATCACCGATGAGATCAAGAGGTCCACGTATCCGAGTGATCATCATCTATTCATCTACCTCCAACAAGAGAGAGATCTAGAACAAACCAGGGTTCTTATAATCTACTTTCTAAGGAGCAAAATTGTAAATGCAATAGTTGATTAATAAAAGTAGTGTTTTTATTATTCTTTTTGCAATTAATTTCCGCACTTACTTTATACACTTGCATTTCTGCATCTTAACTATGTTTTCATTTTTCTTCGACCTTTCTTCTAAATTTTTAACCATGAGCGAGTAATTCCTAACTTTCTAGGGTTCATAGGATATGGTAGAACAATGGATGATAAAATCTTTTAACTTCTTTAATACATTTTAAAATTTATAAACTTTAGCAAAATAAATATTAACATCCTTATCGGGCGCGCTACCAATTTATTGATAGTCACGACCACGATTTGATATTGGTTTAACACTTGTTTTGTTAAGGGCTAGACATGAATAGAGATCAATGCAAGGACAAGTGTTAGTAGTGGGGAAACCCTAGTTTCTTCCAAGAACCCTAATCTACATTCATCACTAACGATCTAGTTTTAAACTATTAAAAGATAAATGAGTCATTTTTAATTATTCATCCATTACTACTAAGTCCTATGAACCCTACAAGCCTTTTCTTTATAAATTGTATATCCGTAACGATAAACAATAATTATCTTTTTTTATCAACTCGTCTAAAGTAAGAAAAGAGTTCACGTTTCCCTGCGGACGACCCGTACCCATCGCGGCAAGATACTAGCGACACCGTCTTGATTGCGGTTACTTTACAAAACACTTTTTATCATATCAATCACACATTCGTGGCACTTAGTTTTGACTTCGATTTTCGTGCATGCCAGACGCACGTGGGTTGATTTTCATGTACACCTATTGGGACTGATTTATTTTCGAGCATCGTGTTTTATGATATGTTATGTTATATTGTAGCCGAGCAGAACTGGTCTGAAGGACAGTGCCTGAGTATTTTCGTATGTATCGATATTTACTGAAGAGGTTTTCAAGGAGCTATAGTCTCATTATTTTCCTACGTGTTTATGAGCGACATGAAACTTTACAAAAGAAAACCTTTCTTGGTTATTTTCAAAAAGGCGGGACGTATATCTTAAGTGAAACGTATATGGATATACATATATTTCTTTATAAAATGAACGTCCGCTACTTGTGCTGTAATATACGCATCCTACGGCGATTTTGAAAAGGATTTTTCATGCTTACATTTTTCAGCTACTTAAATGATTTACTTGATGCGTATTATATACGTATTGTAACCTTGACTATATTGGGCTTGATTTAAACAGTAGATTTCTCAACTTGCATTTTCATCATAACTTATATGGTTTGCATGACACTTGTCGGAGTTTTGATTATTGAGTTTTGCACTCATTTTCATGTGCACGCGTTGTTGGCTATAGTGCCATCAAGTCAATTATTGGATCGTAGGCACGTGATTGCAATGATTGAGGGAGGACCTATACCAGTAGAACAGTCTTACTCAAGATGATAGTATGCTATCTGGTTTATCTTTATCATCGTGTACATACTTCAGGAGACATTACAGATCACTATTACATGTTGATAGAGCCCATAGGATCCATGCTTGGCTACCAGCAGTATGATGGCGATCATATACATGGGAGTTGGGTGGTCTATAAGTACATCCTTAAAGTGTCCCTAGTCGTGGGAGTTTCGAGACTGGGCATCGATACTCTAAGAGTAGACTAGTGTATACGGATCGAGACCCCGACGAGCGGCGGTGGCCGGTCTCACAAGCCAGTGTCAGTTGGTTCACCTAAGATGTATACAGGTGCTCATTGGGTTATGAGTACACCGGACGGACTCGCCGGGAACATGCTAGTTGGTATTATACCTATTGTCAGATAGCAGTTTCCAGGTGACATGTGTACAGGTTAGTCTATCGACCTAAGATCGTCATTTGTCTCGTGTGAGTTCCTACTGTGCTTTGATTATTACCCTACCACGACTCAAACGAGTCGTGCAAACAGCTTTTAGTTAGGTACAGTCCCGAGCCACATGGAGGCAGTGAGCGGATCGTCAGGGGATTCGTCTCTCCCGGTATTGGGGGTTGATGCCGCGGTGTGCACGGGTGGCCATCATCAGAAATCCTCGGCCGGGGTAGTCAAAAATTACTAATTCGGACTAGTAGTTTCTCAGTTGGTGATAGGCTTCATACCGACACTAAATGTCACGTTATTAGGGGTCTGACTTTATCCACCCCCTAGACTCGATATGTGATACTCATAGACGAACGGACCGGACTGTACGGATATTGGCACTGCCAGGCTCAGTAGGGTTTCAGGATGAGTTCGCTCGTCGGCTTCCCTTTCGATCAATACCTGGGTAGCCATTACGTACAGCTAGTGCCACTGACGTGCTTGTGGTTAAACCCACTGCCAGCGTATTGACGAGTCTTTAGAGTCCCACACAGAGGGTTTTCATGGTTCGGACGTAACGTTGTAGAGGCCGCATGGTTTTATGGCAATGTTCGATCATATACGTGCACTTGTGCATGGATCATGATCGGACGGATAATACTAGTGGGCTTTGGTTTAAGCCGGATCCTAGTATTATATTATTGGATTATTTTCGTCTCGTTATATTCGTATTCAGTTGGAATACGGATGCGGGTATGTATATACAGAAGATGAGTATTCTTGTAATTCGTTACGAGTTTACTTTAGGAGTTGCCATTTATTTTCTTGGCTTTAAACATTTAGTTTGATGTTTAAAGTTGAAAATGTGAGTCATGGTTTTTTGTTAATTCTTTGTGCTGGCAAATTCATGACTCATGCTTGCATTAATTTATTGTGCATTGATGGTTTTTGTTTAGTTTGGGATATTATGTATGAGATATTTTAGTGGCTGTTGATTTTTGTTGTGTGGTTTTTTTTTAAAGTTCTAATTAAAACCACAATAACACACAACCACTTTGAAAAGAATAACCACAGAGAATGTTTTTGTTTGAGCAACCCATTTTTTCACAAGCAAAATTCCTTAGCTCACATTTTTCTATCCATGACAACTTCATTCACCTCCATCTAAATCCTTGGGTGCATTGAGACAAAATATTCACACACTATCTCTACTTCACCTTGGGTATCTAGGCTAGCAAACTGGATGCCCGAGTTGCTTCAGTTTTGAAGCGGGAGCCCGTATTACTAATCCTCGACGTGGATCGTCTTCGACGAGGGAGACCGGAGAGCGAACTTGTTCGAGGCATCCGCGAGAAGCTAAGGACAGAGATTGAAGACCAAAGGATACGGATCAATCAGTATAATCTCTAAACTCCTTTTACAGTTAACTAGTATTGGGTTAATGGTTTGATCCGGGAATCGGGTTCCGTTAGAGCCGGGTTTTTAAAGTTTTTGTTCCGCGTTTGGCCACAGATTGATGGCCGGGGCGCTGGCGTAACCTTACATAGTATCAGAGCCAACCCATTAACCATATACTAGTTGTTTAGACAATGTTAAAATATTGAAATCGAAACAACCCCGAAACAATACCAAGGATATTTTTGGTGATGAGGGAATTTAGTGGCTGTTGATTTTTGGTGAGGGAGTTTTAGTGGCTGTTGATTTTTGGTGAGATAATTTCGTGGCTGCTGTTTTTGGTGCAGGAAATTTTTCTTGTATTGCTTTAAAACACTAGCCACTTCATCACTTCATTCAACAGCCACTTCATATTTTTTCTTTTCCTAGACTTAGCAAAAAACCAATTGCTTCACATTTTCTTCACCCCAATGGCATCTAGTCTCTCGAATATTAGTTTATTGGTATTGCTAGTTTAGCCCAGTTTTGATATGGATTTATCTAGTTGTTTAGGGGCTATTCGAGGTTATTTCGAACTCGATATTTCTAACATTGTTTAAAGTTTACAGTACATACATTTCTATCTACGACCGTGAATGTCATTAGAGCGGTACAACTTGTCTAATTGCTATAGTTCTTTTAGACGGGTTTGCGAACGTGACATTCATATTGATGTACAGTGTTATGATGTGTTTGTTGCGGATTCATCGTGGGGATAGCTTAGTTGCAATGATAGTGCAGTTTAGTTTTATTTGTACATTTGATATTGCGGGGCGAGCGTCCGACATGTGGACTACCGTCATTGCCTATTTATATATTATTTGTTTGAGGCACGACTGGGTTGAGGTCGATGTCACCGTTGTACATATTTTCTTTTCTGTACTAGGATTACCCCGCGATGGAGTGCACGGATACCCGGGTTCTGGAGGGCAACGGGTCCGCATCTCATGGCGTTGAGAAGGAGGGGGCCTCATTCTAGAATTGGCGGGCTATTCGCCGCACTCGTAAGGGGTACAGGTTGACCCAAGGAGGGGCGCTCAAGTTACCGGATTCCGTGAAGTGCTGAGTAGCCCATTCACTTTGATGAAGGGGGATGCCTCGCTTCTGGTTTTAGCGGGTAACTTTCCGTGCTCGTAGGGGTCTAGGTTTTCATTGCACAGGCTATCCACACGACCAGGGGAACGTCGGGTTTCACTTGCGGCTCAAAGAAAACCCGGGGCTCCCAGATTATCTGTATTGTTCTGTGATGCTTATTGCTTAGTCTGTGATGTTGCATTTATCACTCCTGGAGCGATTATTATATATTGTTATATATATACTAGAAGATGTTGTATATGTTTTACACCCGCGCTAGTCCAGTCCCTGCTCTGTCGTTAGTTAAGTAACCTAATGGGTGATGACGGGACTCAGGGGCGAATGCGGATGGCATATACGTACATCATATTTTCGTTCTTTTGTGGTGTGATTAATTGATGGGACTGCATTGATTCGGATCGATGCAAGGAAAACAGACCTATTCGATGTTGTTGGAACAATTTTAAAAAGCTTTATTAGAAAGGCATTTTCTTTTGCTTTGCACAGTGGTATTCGGTTATGAATATCCAGCACCTCATTCGACGAGGCAAGAGCCGAGATCCCCTCACCGGGAGTGACCTCTTGGGAAGAATTTTGCGTCAGGGTAATAACTTCACTATAGTCGATTACTTTTTGCTTTGCATCACGGTATTCAGTTGGAATATCCTGCGCCTCATTCCACGAGGAAAGAGCCGAGATCCTTTCACCAGGAGTGACTTCTTTAGAAAAGGTTTTCACCACTATATATTTATAAAAATCTATCCGGTTCCTTCAACGATATCAAGTTCATTACGTTAAAGGTTTTTCGCCAAAAACCATTCGTAGCCCTCCGTCATTTCAGACGGGTAGCACTTAGTATTCATGGTATGTTTGTTGGCCTTCGTCATGGCATAATGTATGGTAGCTATTTGTTACTTTTCTGTAGCATAGATAGATGGATTGGTTTGGGACAGTCGTACTACTATTTTGGCCTTCGTCAAGGGTATGTACGGGTAAGTTCAAATTAACCTGGATAATGACGGGTAGAACTTGGCATATGACTTATGATATGTTGGCCGTCGTCAAGGTCATAAGAGCATGGGGGTAGAAATCACATCGAGAGTTTCAAACATACAGGAAACTTACCAGGAATGTGCATACATTCTGGAGTGTGATAACTTGAGTGGATTCTATCAGGTTATCATGCGATGATAGTTGGATCCCGATACCCACTGATGAGTTGGTTTACTCCTCGGGTGATTTTAGATGATCCCGACTAATTCTTCTTTCAGGTTTGAAGGAGAATTTGAGGATACAGTGGGAGACATCCTAATTAGATAAAATGATTGACCATTCTGATCTAGGTTAGAGTGCACGCTGAGTGTTTTTTCTCTCTCTCTCTTTGGCAGCGACCATGTCCCGACTCTAGACTTGAACTCATAAACCAAGTTAACCGAACCTTATTAAGACACACTGGCTTTTGGATTGTCAGAGTTGCATACTTCATTGCCACTCCTACTTTTACCCTTTGCTTTTCTCTGGAACATTCCGTATCACTACGAAGATCCACAGTTATTGGATATAATCCATCGTAAAGTTACATACGAACTCGAAGAAACTTGTTTCAGATTCGAGAATGGTTTCCGGTTCTGGAGAAATTGAATAGGACTATTCAGATATCTTTTCCTTTTACCTTCTCTCAGGTTGTGAGGGCTCCTAGGTGTTAGTTATATGTATGCCGTAGAGGCCATTACTGTATATACGATGTATATTGTAGTGGATGCTTGGACATATATAGGGAGGACTTTCTTGCTCGACATGATAGTATGCTATCTGGTTACTCTTTATCTTAACATTTACTCTGATTGTCTCTATGTCACATGTTGATAAAGCTGTTACGATGAGTACTTGACTACCAGAACTATGATGCAGATCATACTAGTGGGGACAGTGTAGTCGCCAAGTACATCCTTCAAATGTTCCTAGTCGTGGGAGTACCGAGACAGGGCATCGATACTCCAGAGTAGACTAGTGTATACGCTTCTTGACCCATATGATGGGCGATAGATGATCCTATATCCATTGGTGTTTGACATCACAGAAGGTATACGGGTACTCAGTGGAGACTGGGTACACTGGACGGACTCGCCGAGAACTCCCAGATGGTATTATACCTCACGTCAGATGGCAGTTCTCTGGTGACACTGGTACATGTTAGTCTGTAGACCTGAGATCGTCATAGAGTCTTGTGTGATTCCCACTGTGCTTTGATTTCCATCATACCACGTCCAAGAGGACGTGCAAAACGGTGGCTTTTGGGTACAGTCCCGAATCACATGGAGGCAATGAGCGATAGGAGGGGTTTCGTCTCTCCCGGTATAGGGAGTTGATGTTGCGCTGTGTTCGATTGGCTATAACTGGAAATCCCTGGCCAGGGTTGCCAAGATTTACTGGTAAGTGTTATCAGTAGTTTCTCGAACTGTTATGGACCTCATATCGACACGACTTATCAAGCTACTAGGGTCTGACGTTTACCACCCCTAGGCGAGTGTTTCCCCCAATCAGAGCAAAGCTCTGTTTGAATTTCAGAATTCAAAAATTGAAGCAACGCTTCAAATTCCTAGCGCTGCGCGCAACGCGCCACGTGTCAAAAGCTGATACGTCAGTGCAGCGCCCAAGGCAGCGCGCCCAATCAGAGCAAGGCTCTATTTAAAACAAAGTTAAAGGAAGCAACGCTTCAGTTGCGCAAGCTGTGCGCTGTGCGACACGTATCAGCGCAGTTGCGCAAGCGCTGCGCTGCGCGATACGTGTCAGCGCAGTTGCGCAAGCGCAGTGCGCTGCGCTGTGCGCTGCGCGACACGTGTCAGCGCAGGTGCGCAAGCGCAGTTGCGCTGCGCGACACGTGGCAGCGCTGGTGCATCTGTGCCAAACAGAATTAAAATTCCAGTAAGATCTTTCTGTTCTTGATAAAACAAGAAAATTGTCTTCTGTAAAACAGAAACCCTTGGATCAAAAATCCAACGGTGGGGAAAATTCCCCAAATCACTCAGAGAATGATCTCTTTAACAAATTTAACAAATTAATTGACACTATATAAAGGCCCCTAGACCCCAATTCAATCAACATCAACATCAAGATAAAAAACAACAGCATAGAGAATAAAGAGAACTCTGAAGAATTTTGAGAAAAACTCAAGAAGAGAAAAAAGGTAAAAACCTTTATAAAAAAAAGAAGAATTTCTTCTGAATAGATCATTGATCTAAGAACAAGATCAATGATCTTCAATAAAAAATAAATAATAACAGTGCCTTGCACTTTTTTTATGAACCATTGGTTCTAGAATCTTAAAGCTTCTTTTCTTGAATCCAAAATTGGATCAAGATATTAAAATAGTGCCTTGCACTTGCAAATCTGCACTGTTGCACTCTTGGGTTGGAGCAAGCCACCAGAGAGCGTCACGTGTCAGCACCAGAACAACTTGCGCTATGCGCTTTTAAAATAAAGCACTGCTCTTTTAAATTGGCGCAACTCATCAGAGCGCGCCACATGTCAGCAGCGCAACGGCGTAGTGCACTGGCGCAGCGCACTGCGCTCACCAGAGCGTGACACGTGTTATTTCCACATGCGCTTGCGCTCAATAATTGGCGCAAAGCGCCTGACAAGCCACTGTCCGATAATTAATGCACTGCATTATTTACAGAAGGGCCAAGCCCAATTAAAAATGTCTAACAGGCCAAATTAAATGCAATGCATTATTTTAAAGAAGGGCAGAGCCCAAATAAAAACAGACGCTGTGCATCATTTATAAAGGGACAGAGCCCAAATCAAAAAGGCCTAGCAGGCCAAAATAAAATGCAGTGCATTATTAAACAGGGGCTAAGCCCTAGCACAGGCCTAATAGGCCAAAGATAAAACGTTGAATATTCTCAACTGGACTTAGCCCAATCATGGCCGTAAGTCCTCAAATTAAATTGACTGAGCAAGATTGCTCTCTTAAATCAATTTACATCCGGTTCGAGGGTACATCTCCAAACTCCTCTGACACCTATCGTCGTAATCCTTCAACGACGTCAGAGAGGTGACGGGTCCCGACAACCACACATCGACACGGACTGTGGGGTCCTTAAACTCATGGACTTATGCATCCTTAAACCAAGATACGGACTGTGGAGTCCTTAAACCCACGGACTTATGCGTCTTTAAACTAATGGACTAATGCGTCCTTAAACACAACCATACGGACGGTGGGGTCCTTAAACCCATGGACTTATGCGTCCTTAAACTAACATCCGTCCCCAAAACGGGAAAGATGGACCGCAATGTCCTTAAACTACCCATGGACCACTACGTCCTTAAACTGGAACAACAAAGCCCCCAAACACTCTTTTGTCGGATCTAAATGATCCCGTTTAAGTTGATCTTAGCCTCAAACACGGCTAACGTATCCTTAAACATTTAAACAAACTTTAGTCCCAAACCGGACTATATATTCCCTAATCAAGCTTGGTTCAAGGGTACATCTCCGAACTCCTCTGACACCTGTCGTTGTAATCCTTCAACGTCGTCAGAGAGGTGACGGGACCCGACGGCCACACATTAAACGGACCACCACGTCCCTAAACTGGAACAATAGAGCCCCTAAATGCTCTTCCGTTAAGTGGATCTTAGTCTCAAATCAGACTAACGTATCCTTAACGAACGTTTAAGTTGATCTTAGCCTCAATATGGCTAACGTATCCTTAAACTAAAACACCAAACCCAAAACTAAGTAAATACGGATTTGGACTAATCCACGTCCTACGGGCGATGACATAAATTAGTCTCCGTATACAATCCACGGGCAACCACAAACAAAACAAACACCCACGACACGAAGTGAAATTCTGGAGAAGGAGAAAGTTGTTACCGCGATGCGGTAGCGTAATTAACTGCAGGGGCTTGCACCTGCAGGGAAGAGCGTCCCCACAATCAAAAACCCCTCAAGCGAGGGGGAATCTGACGATGTCTGCTACATCGGCCGCATCCGTCCAAACCTCCGATACACGGTGCCATAAATCAACTTGGCATCTTCAGAGAGGTGGACGGATAAAACCAAATAGCATCTGCCCCGAATCTCAGGCAAGACGTCTTCACGTCGTGGCCGCCGTTCGGAGGGGAACATATTTGGCACGCCCTGTGGGACCTTTTCCTCTTTCCACTCCACACTTCGTGTGTCGTCTTCGAGAACGAATCGCGGTTTGTTAATGGTTGCCTTTGGGTTTCAAGTTACTAAGATTTGGTCTTTTGCCTGGCGCAGAAATCAAGCATCAATGGCATCCAACTGCTCAAACTGCTCCGAGTGCAACTGCAACCAGCGCTCCGCCTCACCTGGAGGTGTGGCTTACGGGCCTCGAGCGGCTTCCATCTTTGCTATGCCGGTGGAACAAGTAACTCACTCTACCACCGGTCTGTTCTTCGGGACCATGCTCCCGCCGGTGAACGTTAACATCCCAGTGCTCGCACCAGAAGCGCACAAGAAGTCGGTCTTCGATCGGCTCACTACTACAACGGCCCCTTTCAACGGGTCGTCCAATCTCAAACCGGTAGCCTCTATCTTTACCAGGCTGAACCAGAACTTTGATGGGCCCGCTAAGAGGCCCATGAACCCTGAAATGGCCATCCCGAGGAAGACAGCCACCTCTGCTCCTGAAGTCGCCAAGGCGGCATCCCCTGTTAAAGAGTCGGTCTTTACAAGGCTGACTATTCCGGCTCCTGCTCCTACCCAAGAGTCTGTCTTTGACAGACTGAACACCGCCACTCAATAAACAACATCAGTCTTTAAGAGGCTGGCACCGGCAGCGCCTCATCCGGACAGGGGGCAAGACGAAGCCGTCCCTATCGCCGAGCCAGTCCCAACGGCTCGTCATGCTCGACGTCACCACTGGCGCCGAGTAAGGAAGGCCGAGGGCAACTCCCCCTCTGGGCTAACTCCACCGGCTCCGATGGTGGAATTTGATGCTGCTGTTCCAACTGGGAACAGCTTTGAACCGCTGAGGAGGGTACGTAAGAACTTTCCGACTGCTATGCTAAAAAGATCTCCTCCACCTGCGGAGAGAGTTACAGAAACTAAGCTGGAGCAGCCCCCTCAACGGCTGTCCTCCAAGATTTATAAAGTCTGGCGGAGAGTTCAAGACTCGGTAATCGACCAAGATCACTCTCGCCAACAGAAAAAGGCAAAAGTGCAAGAGGAAAAGAACCGTCTGGACAAACAGCAAAGGACGACCACCACCAGGGTGCCCGCTGCAACGGCCCCTTCAACTTCAACGGCCCACAAGAGAAGAAGGCCGGAGAAGGTCCCTACACCTGCGGCAAATGCCAAAGGCGGCGAGCCCAAACGCCCTAAATCCGGGGGCATTGCAGTCCATACTGTATACATGGCGTCGGGGAAGGAGGACAGTCGTACATCTACAGGTCATAGACCGCTTACACGGTCAATGACCAAAGCTCAGGAGCAACAGCAGAAGCTCCAGGAAATGATGAATGCGATGGCCGCACTCACTGGCTGAAAGAAAGCCCCGAAGCGTCCTCGGATCAACGCCAGGAGCAAGAAACTGACGCTGAATTCCTTCGTAGGGTACTGGAAAAGAAGGATAAAGAGGTTGCGGAACAAGCAGCCAATATAAAGCGAATGGCCCTCCTGTTTCATGACATGGTGGGAATGATGATCCAACAAGATCCTCCTGCTGAAGATCCTCCGACCGTCCTTGAAGACGACATGGGAGAAACGTCAAATCCTCCACCGGCTCTGTCAACAGCCAAGGAGGAGACAATCTCCAAAGCTGACTTGGACGAATATATAGCTCAGCAGATAAGGGTTCATCAGGCGACTGAGGCAGCCGGTCAGGTCGTAAAAACAGGACGACCGTATCCAAGCTGGTACGATCAGATCAAGTACCCGCCGGGCTATACAATACCGAAATTCCATGTTTATAAGGGGACGAGCAATCCCCATCAGCATGTTGCCCAGTTCAGGGCGCTTTGCGGCAACACCGGCGGTGATGATAAATTGTTGCTTCGCCAGTTTGTTGGTAGTGTTAGTTATATGTATGCCCTAGAGGCCATTCCTGTACATTGGATGTATATTGTAGTGGATGCTGGGACATATATAGGGAGGACTTTCTTGCTCGACATGATAGTATGCTATCTGGTTACTCTCTACCTTAACGTGTACATTGATTGTCTCTCTGTTACATGTTGGTAAAGCCCTTAGGATGTGTACTTGACTATCTGGACTATGATGCGGATCATACTAGTGGGGACATGATAGTCCATAAGTACATCCTTCAAGGTCCCTAGTCGTGGGTGTATCGAGACGGGGCATCGATATACCAGAGTAGACTAGCGTATACCTTCTCGACCCATACAGATGGGCGATGGATGATCCCATATCCATCGGTGTTTGACATCAGAGATGATATACGGGTGCTCAGTAGAGACTGGGTACACTGGACGGACTCGCCGAGAACTCCCAGATGGTATTATACCTTACGTTAGATGGCAGTTCTCTGGTGACACTGGTACAGAGCAGTCTGTTGACCCGAGATCGTCATAGAGTCTTGTGTGGTTCCCACTGTGCTTTGATTTCCACCTTACCACGTCCAAGAGGGCGTGCAAAACGGTGGTTTTTGGGTACAGTCCCGAGTCACATGGAGGCAATGAGCGATAGGAGGGGATTCGTCTCTCCCGGTATAGGGAGTTGATGTTGCGCTGTGTTCGATTGGCTATAACCGGAAATCCCTGGCCAGGGTTGCTGAGATTTACTGGTAAGTGTTACCAGTAGTTTCTCGAATTGTTATAGACCTCATATCGACACGACTTATCGAGCTATTGGGGTCTGACGTTTACCACCCCTAGGCAAGATATGCGACATATCAGACGATCAGACTGGACTGTACGGTAAGTGTTACTGGTTGGATTCACAGGAGTGTGAGCGGGCTTGCTCGTCGATCTTCTGATCGCTCAATACCCGGGTGTCCGTTACGTTTAGCAGACCGCTTGCGGCTTGTGGGTGCTTGATATGATCATCATCTGCTACCGGCGTATTGACGAGTCTTTAGAGTCCTACACAGAGGTTTCCTGGCTCAAGCGAAACGAAATAGGAGCGCATATGAGATATGTGCGGGACCGAGAATAATGCGTGTATGTGATACCGTATTTCATTCTCGCGATGAATGTATCGAATGGTTGTATGCGATATAACCTAGTTATCGAATCAAGGATTGATTCGGTAAGCCGATACATAGGATACTAGTCGGTTATATGCGATATGACCGGATCGTTAAATCAAGTGTTGATTTAATGATTTAATGTATAATTATATATTTGATATATTACTTTGCGTTAACTAGTATTGGTTCACTTTAAATGGATTTTCTCACTTGTTTGTGCACATTGTATATGTGATATATTTTTGTGCACAAGTTTGTATCATGTTTGATGATGCATGCTAACTTGGGTTTGTGTAAAGATTAAACCATGGTTGTATAATGGTTAGGGTTTTCATTTTATTTATTCATTTATTTATTTAATTCTTTTTGGAAAATGAAAAGAGAATGAGAGAAAATGGTGGCTTTCTTTGTTTGATATTGAAGCTTCATGAAGCTTTGACTAAGTGACCATTTTGTCTCATGCTTAACCCTAACCATTCCCACTAACCCTAGTTTAGTCTCTACACTTGACCATGGTTGGTATATGATAAGTATTCTTATTATTTTCATTTTAGAATAATACTTATCATATCATTATCATCTTCTTCTTCTTCTTCACTTGAAGAAAGCTTTCTACCAATAATGGTGGAATGTGAAAATGAGTGAGAAATCCAATTCTAAAGTGAACCCACCTCCTATTTCTTCATCCTCTACCTCTTGCCAAGTAGTATAGGGTGTTTCCTTCACAAGTTTTCATGGCTTGGTGAAGGTGGAGCTTGATCTTGTGATGCCTCGACGTAGATCATCTTCGGCATCGTCGTCGATGACCTAGCCCGCTTTTTCTCCGATGAAGCCGACGCTAGAGCCCTGGATCCGATGATCGCAGCGAGGAGACATCATCACGGAGCTAAGGAGGTGGAGGACATCATCTACAAAGGTTGTATTTCCGTTCTTTTAGTTAAGTTGTTAACTAGTTTCATTTGTCGCCTAAAATTCTAGTTAACGATCCGTATTAGGGTTTCTCGGCACTTGTAGAATTTGAAATTGGTATGGTTGATGCCTTGTGAGACCTCCTTAGAGTGCCTAGGAACCCTACAGGTAGCTTATCGGACACAGCATTCGAGTGGTACTCCGAGCTCCCAAACGACTCTATCAAGACATTTGCGGAGATGGAGCTGCTTTTTACCCAGCGTTTAGCAAGCGCCAGCGAACGCACCCCGATAACGGCATTGATTAATGCCAGGGTGAAGCCGGGCGAGACGTGGGTCCAGTACGCTATACGGTGGAGGAACCTATGGTCAAAATGCGAACAACGCATTGAAGAAGTGCCGGCAGTAGGGATGTTTGTGGGAACCCTCGATCCGCAGGCGACCATATCTCAATTCATGATGTTCTTCAAGACGACTACCTTCCAGGCCCTGATCGACAAGCTAGCTCAAATGGATCAGATGGGCCATAGACCGTCCCCTCCAAAGCCGGACTCTCGAAATGAGAAGGGGAAGGGAAAAGCAATTGTTGTCGCTAATGCTCAACAACAGCCGAGCAACTGAAACCGGCTGTCCGTCAAAATAATATGCGTCCGCGCGTACCCCTTGAGGAGAGGCTAGGACGTCCTTACTCGTTTCCCCGAGATAAAACGAGAAGATTGTTCGAGCCGGCCTTGCGCAACCGACTCATAAATCTGCCGGATCCAAGACGTCCGTCGCAGCCAAACGACGTCAATGATCCTAATTATTGTCCCTATCATCGAGTACTAGGTCATCCGATCGAGGATTGTTACGTCTTCAAAAATTGGATTGAGGACCAGTACCAACAGGGCAAGTTCGCATTGTCCGACAGATGGAAGGTGAATCCGACGCAGCCTCACACCCCTAAAAGAGTGAATACGCCGGGGGCAACGTGCTCTCTTGTTGAAGAAGCTCCATGGGAGGTTGTGCTATCAGCCAAAACAAAGAGGATGCTGAACGATCTTCAAATATGCCCAGCGATCAGGTGGAAAAACCCGTTAGAACCTCAGATCATTGAAGGGATGTTGAAGCCGCGTCCAACTCCAAAGACCGATGGTAGTGGCCCAAGCACTCACAACCAGCTGTCAAAATCTTCGAAGAAGAAGAAGAAGAAATCCAAGAAGCCTGTGAAGCCTGGCGACAAGCGCACGGACTTACAAAAACAAATTGACGCGCTGGAGGAATACAACCAGAAAGCACGGACTCCCATTACACTCTAAGAGTTCCTCAACTACGTCTTTCAAGAGGAAGATGAGGGAGACAGTTCGTCGGATGAATATGAGGAATACGTGGCGAGCTGTCATATGATCTCCCATTCGTTTACAGACAATGAGGAAACTCCTTGCACTGAAAAGCTGGGGGCAGATCCTGAACCGGAAATTCTGGGCCCATCGGATGAAACAATTGACGCATTCCTCAACGAAGCTCTGTTGAAAAGTAAAGCTGATCGAGAACGCGAGGCGACTATATTTGAAAGGGCCAAGCGCCAGCGACTTGACGAAAGAGTTGGGATACTCCCGCTGGAGCAGAATACATCCACCGCAGATAAAAGCAAATTCAAGACGAGGAAAAGGTTTGCTAAGGCCATATCAATGGGTATGAAGCTACCATCCTCTGAAGGAAACATTACCGGTGAAGCGGAAATGCACCCCTCCTACTGCTTGTATCATCGGAAGATTTCGCACCCCACCGAAGAGTGCAAAGCTTTCAATAGACGGTGGCAGGGATATGTTGCTCACCGACAACATTTTAAGCGGGAAAAACTCAAAATTCGTCGGGAGCGGAAAAGTACGACCGAGGAGCTTAACAGGACTACCGGCAATTGTCGCATGGTTAACGCCGGGGGATTGCAAGTTCTCACGTTCGGGAGCGACTCTGACGAGGAAATGGAGCTTAGCCCTCTCTTTAAAGAGTCCACCTTTGGAAAAGAAGAAGAGCCAAAGGCTTGCGATAATATCCAGTTGCGTAATCGTACGCTACCCGAAAAGAATCTCGGACCATCAAACAAGAAGGACAAGGGAAAAGAAAAGGTCTCTGAGGATATTGCCATAGATGACCAAGTCATGAAAGAGCTGACTGCCAAGGACCCGCCAAAGAAGAATAAAGTGGACTACAACGTTCTGGCGCATCTGAGGAAGCCGTCCTCGCAGCTCAGCATTCTTGACGCCCTTTTACTATCAAAAGAGGCAAGGGATTCATTAATCAAGGCATTACAGGAGCCGGAGCAATTCCAAGCTTTTCTCGCCGAAGAAAAGATGAAGGACGAGCTAGAGGAAGTACACACAGCCGATGTCACTTTCGGTGATGAAGACCTCCTCCTCGGGACGTGCGAACACAACCGTCCCCTCTATGTCTCAGGGTATTGCCATGATATAAAGATAGGCAAAATCTTGGTTGACAATGGGTCTTCCGTTAATCTCCTCAACGTGCGGGTGTTAAAGGAAATCTGCATGAGCGTCCAGCACCTTGCTCGGGATAAGATCACCATCTCCGGGTTCGACTCTCAATCATCACGAACTCTTGGATCTGTGATACTAACGCTACGCTTTTGGCTACTCGTCACGGACATTAAGTTCCACGTCATAGACGCCAAGACGTGTTATAATGCTCTGCTCGGCCGGCCGTGGTTACACGAGTACAACATCATCCCTTTTACACAACACCAGTGTATGAAATATTTTAAGGATGGTCTCGAGTATACCGTGACGGGAGAACTGAACCCGTTCTCCGTGAACGAAGTCCGCAAATATGAAGATGCAAAATACTTCTTACCGGATTTCGAAGACACAGAAAGGTGTCACAAACCGGAGAACAAAGCTAACGCCACCATCCCTGTCTTCGGGAGTGATACCGAGGAGGAGGAGGAGATAGTTTATTCGGGTCCACCCCAATACAACAAGCCAGGACCATCCGCTCCTACGTTGATCTTTGGTAGTGATTCGGAAGATGAAGTCCACGCTATATTCTCTGCTCGGCCTTCAATACAAACATCCGCTGACGAAGAGCAGAGTCTGCAAGTCGCCTTGGTTCCACTTAAACATCATAAAGAACTGGATGTGCTCAATACTTACAGTGTAGAAGAGCTACAGACGTTCTATGTCCCTCCCAGGCGAGAAGGTGAAAAGGCGATTCTATTCTACCACTCCGGGGAAACCAGAGTGGGGAAAGAAATCTGGCACGGTGCGGATCCTATGCTTGACAGGCTTCAGCCCATCCGTCTACCCAGATATTATACAGAAGGCTTGAAGAGGCTATTGAAACGCCAGGGGATATCCTTCAAACAGACCGCTCGAAAAGCCAAGTTCTATGACAGGGTCTGGAACGTCCCCGGAACTCAGCACAAGTTGCCTAGTGGGAGGATGGAAACAATCGGGCTCGCATACATTCGGTCCAAGAAACGAGAGCTACTCCGTGATTGCTACGTCGTACATGACTTCAATGAAGAAGCAGATGCTCAATGGGAGGACGCTAATCCTGAACCAGTAAAAGTTCCTGATGCAAAAGTGCCCAGTCCGTCGTTCGAAGAACAAATGGACAAGCTTATAAGGGAAGCTGGTCAAAAAGTCCGAGACGACCATAACCGCGAAATGGCCATCTACGAGAAAGCCAAAACGCAATGCCTCCTCCAACAGGCCGTGAAAGATGAAAATGCCGCTCCCTGTCAACCTATTATAAAAAAGGCTCGACGTAGAGGCAAAAACAAGTCGAAAAGCGAAAAAAGGCGCTCGACAGCAACAAAGCGGGATTAATAAGCCATGCAAGCGGGAATCGAGCGGTTCTGATCTATCCCTTGTGAAGAAAATGAGTCGAGCGTACTCTTTTCCTCGAGACAAGACAAAGAAGATACTTGACCGAGCTATAAAGTACCAGATGCTTACACTGCCGGAATCCAAGCACCCAGAGCAAGCAGGCGAAGTCTCACACCCAAACTATTGCTCTTATCATCGAGTAATAGGCCATCCTCTCGAAGATTGCTTCACTTTCAAGAATTGGGTCGAACATCAATATCAGCTCGGCAAGTTCGCCCTATCTGACAGCTGGAGGGTAATGCCGCCATAGAAGCACGAGCCCAAAGCCACGAAAGCAGAACCGGATCCACATCGGTCTTCGAAGCGAGCTCGTACTTGTCATATGATAACAATATCAAAAGAAGAGCCCGAGAATCTGGATGATCTTTCCTGGTGCTTCGAAAACAGCAACGACGAGGTGATCTCAGAATTCCCACCGGCGCTGAAAGAGTTGGAAGATGGGATACACACCACTGCGGATAACCTCAAGAAAATTGAGTTGGGAATGGCAAACGACCCACGACCGACATTCGTCAGTGAGCTGCTATCTAAAGAAAGGGTAGCTTTATTCAAAGACGTGCTTATGCAGTATAGAGATTGCTTCGCGTGGAACTATTCCGAAATGCCAGGACTAGATCCAGAAATCGCTGTGCATAAACTGGCGATATCCCCGGACGTCAAGCCAGTCAAACAGGCGCTGAGAAGAATGCGGCTCGAGCTTGAGATGAACATCAACGCCGAAGTCAAGAAGTTGATCGACTCTGGGTTTATTCAGGAGGTTCAGTATCCTGATTGGATCGCCAACATTGTCCTGGTGATGAAGAAAAATGGGACAGTGCGCATATGCGTGGACTTCTGGGATCTCAATAAAGCTTGCCCGAAGGACGATTTCCCAGTGCCAGTCATTGAACTGATGATAGACAATACGTCCACTCACGAGGTTTTCTCCTTCATGGACGGCTCATCAGGGTATAATCAAATAAAGATGCATCCTGAAGACTAGAAGCACACCTCTTTCCGGACCCCTCTGGGGATATTCTGTTACAAGGTGATGCCCTTCGGTTTAAAGATCGCCGGTGCCACCTATCAGAGGGCCATGACGAAGATCTTCGATGACCTTATACATGAAATTATCGAATGTTATATCGACGACCTCGTGGTCAAAAGCAAATCATACGAGGAACATCTCAAGCATCTGAAGACCGTATTTCAACGCCTTCGACAATACAACTTGAAGATGAACCCTCTCAAGTGTGCATTCGGAGTCTCCTCGGGCAAATTCCTGGGATTCATCGTCCGACACCGAGGTATCGAGATAGATCCGTCAAAGATCAAGGCGATCATGGAGATGCCCCCCAAGGACTCTCAAACAATTGCGGTCTCTCCAAGGAAAGCTCGCGTATATCCGGCGGTTTATAGCCAATCTCTCTGGGAAATGCCGCCCTTACAGCCACCTGATGAAGAAGGGGACCCCTTTCGTTTGGGATCACAAATGCCAAAGCGCGCTGGACGAAATCAAGAAGTACCTCCAGAATCCGCCAGTGTTGGCTGCTTCGGTTAAGGGAAAGCCTCTCATTCTTTATACAACTGCCCTTGAAGGTTTCTTAGGCGCATTATGGGCACAAGAGAACGACCAAGGGAAAGAAAGAGCACTCTACTATTTGAGTCGGGTTCTACTGGGGGCAGAAAGCAACTATTCCCTCATTGAAAAACACTGTCTGGCGTTGATCTTCGCGATAATAAAGTTCAGGCACTATGTGTTGGCGCATGAAGTCCGTCTCATTTCGAAGGTGGACCCCCTTAAGTATTTGATGTCGAAGGCCATATTGACAGGGCGGCTCGCTAAATGGGCCCTACTCTTGATGGAGTTTTCAATAACCTATCAGCCTCTTATGGCAGTGAAAGGCCAAGCCATCGCCGACTTCCTCGTTGAGCATCCAATACCTGCCGACTCGCCTTGGAAATGCGAGCTGCCAGACGAACATGCGTTTGATGCGATCGACGGTAGTGAGCTTTATTTCGATGGAGCATCCTCCATGAAGAAGCGCAAACAAGGCACCTCTATAATCAAATCGGGGGTAGCCCTTATCTTCGTGACTCCACAAGGAGGGATAATGCGCTTTGCTTTCTCCTTAATAGAACCGAGGACGAATAATGAAGCCGAATATGAAGCTTTGATAGCAGGCCATGAGATCGCCATCGACATGGGAATTAAAGACCTCCTCATATATGGAGACTCCCAACTGGTCATCAGCCAAGTAAACGGCGACTACCAGACGTGCAAGCCAGAGCTGGTGAAGTATGGCGAGAGAGTACAGCAACTCTTGACTCAAATTCCTTCCTACACTTTGGAAAACATACCGCGTGCGGAAAACAGCAAAGCGGATGCGTTGGCCAAGCTCGCTAAAGAACTGGCTGACGAGAACCTCGATGACGTCAGAATCGTGGTACAAAGCCGTCGGGTGCTTGCCCCAGCAGAAATATCTCCGGAATCATCCGAAGAAAAAGGAGCGACTGAGCAGACGTTCCTGCAAATAAAAGACCGGGAAAAGGCTGAGGATTGGAGAGAAGTCTTTATAGACTACTTCAAGTCCCGTCGAATGCCTGAAGATGCGTCCTCAAGACATCAGCTTATGAAACGAGCTCTGTCTTTCGCCTTCGTCAATAATACTCTATATAAGAGGTCGTTTGATTCTCTGTGGTTGAGATGCTTGGGACCTGACGAAGCGAAAAGAGTCGTTCTGGAAGTTCATGACGGACTCTGTGGTTCTCACCAAGCAGGCCCAAAGATGAAGTTAAAGATAAAACGGATGGGTTACTACTGGCCCACGATGATTCAGGACTGCCTCGAATATGCGAAGCAATGCCACTCATGCCAAATCCATGGGGATTTCATCCACCAGCATCCGAATCTACTACATCCAACGGTGGCTAGCTGACCGTTCGAAATGTGGGGAACTGACATAGTCGGCCTCATCGAACCAGCGTCGTCTAGAGGACATCGTTTTATCCTGGCGACGACTGATTACTTCTCCAAATGGGCAGAAGCAGTACCGTTGAGAGAAGTGAAGATGGAGAATATCCTCCATTTCTTCAAGACGCACGTCATATATCGGTTTGGAACTCCGCGACGGATCATCTCCGATAACAGGCCAGCCTACAGAAGCCACAAGATCAGTCGCTTCGCGCAACAGCATAATATAGACTGGAGATATTCCTCAGTTTATAATCCGCGAGCTAACGGTCCAACTGAGGCCTTCAACAAGACCTTGACAAAGATCATGAAGAAAACGATGTCCCGAAATAAGAAGGACTGGCACGAGAGACTGCAAGAAGCTCTCTGGGCGTATCAAACTACGTTCAAGACGGCCACGAACACAACGCCATACGCGTTGGTATTCGGTACCGAAGCAGTACTCCCCCTCGAGATAGAGTTACCCTTTCTACGAGTGGCAGTCCACTATGAGCTGACGGACGAAGAAAATGCTCACCTTCGGCTTGAGGAGCTTGATGCCCTTGATGAAACCCGGCTCATAGCGCAACAAAATCTAGAGGCTTATAAAGCAAAGATGACGCGCTCATATGAAAGATTAACCCGGCAGAGGACATTCCGCCAAGGTGAACTCGTGCTCGTGGTCAAAAGACCTATGATCCCCAATCGCGCCAAGCGGGGAAAATTCGAGCCGAACTATGAAGGCCCATACATCATAGACAAGGTCTATCAGGGTGGAGCCTATCTGCTCATGGATATGCACGGTGAAAGGCCTTTCAGGCCAATAAATGGTCGCTTCCTGAAGAAATACTACGCCTAACGGGTCGCAGCTTAGGTCAATGATAGATGACGACGACTATGTCCGCTCGCTATCTTCCTAAGCCCAAACTCTATAAGTAGTAGCCGGCCTTCTTTACCACGGACCGAAATGTCCTTAAACTAATGATGGACCGAAACGTCCTTAAACTAATGACCGACCGAAACGTCCTTAAACTAATGGCGGACCGAAACATCCCTAAACTAATGACGGACCGAAACGTCCTTAAACTACTACCGCAGCATCCTTAGGCTGACGAGATAAATAAAAAAAAGAGAGAATAAAAAATAATAATAATAAAAAACGGTATGTCCATAAGCAAAATGGGCACGGATGAAAACCCGAAAGGGCTCCGTGAGCAAAAACAGCAGGGCTACCGGCGAGTGTTCGTGAAAACCCGAAAGGGCGCGACCTCATAAAAAAAAGAGAATAAAAGGAAAAATAAATAATAAACGGTATGTCCATAAGCAAAATGGGCACGGATGAAAACTCGAAAGGGCTCCGTGAGTAAAAACAGCAGGGCTACCGGCGAGTGTTTGTGAAAACCCGAAAGAGCGCAACCTCGTTAAAAGACACTTACAGGGTCCTCTCGACCGTGTAAGGAGAAACCACCCGCGTGAGATCCTTATGACTCACAAGGGAGCAACACACTTAGGGATCCTCACGATTCCTAAGGAGAAACTACACTTGCGAGATCCTCACGACTCGTAAGGAGAACTCTCTTATGGGACCCTCACGGCTCATAAGATTTGAAAGTCTTAAGTTACAAAGACCTGAACCTGTTCTTAAGCAACCCCCACAACCTTCAATATTGCCCTACAAGTGGCTCAACACTGACCCTTGTATACAATCCACGGGCGTGAATAAACATTTCCCTAACCAAGTCCCATCCGTGACTGGGGATATATTGCATGATGAATGACCATTGTAAGTCCTCTCGACTTATAAGGAGAAAACCCTGTTGTAAGATCTTTACGACTTACAGAGGAACATACACTTAGGAATCCTCACGATTCCTAAGGAGAAAATACACCTACAAGATCCTCATGACTTGTAGGGAGAAATACCTTTGTGAGACCCTTACGGCTCATAAAGTCAAAAGCCTTAGTCGACAGGACCTTAACCCTGTTCGCTAAGCCACCTTTGTTCGACATCGACAGAGGCAAATGATGATTCGCTCCTGGAAATGTCCCAGTTGTAGCGGTACTGATGCCGAAATCGGTGTCTAATTCCATGCTTATGGCAAACAGCCAGCAAGCCGCGCATGCATACGAAATAGCCGAAATGATGGGGCAGCTTGCAATAAAAAACAGCAAGTAAAAACATATGCACACATAAACAGCCGAAATGATTAGGCAACTCGTAATAAAAAGCAGCGAGTAAAAATAGAATAAACAGCCGAAATGATTGGGCACCGCGAAAAATAGCCGAAATGATTGGGCAATCGCGACCTTCGCGATATAAAAGTTGAAATGATAGAGTATCGCGGAAATAAAGCAATAAAAAAATATATGATGAAACTTTTGCCCTACAGGTGAGATCTCATCGATCCTTGCATACAATCCAAGGGCACAAATAAAGAAAGAACCACACCTTCCCAACAGGCTCCACCAGAAAGCAAAGCCAGATCTTGACGGTTCACCAACAGCCCAGAGACAACCGTGACATTCGTCTCGATACAGCAGACGCAGTGCCAGCAAACGAAGCGAAGATCAGATTCCTAGCTTCACGGTTTGGACGGTAACTTATATAAAACCTGAAAGACCACCATAGATCAGTTTCGACTCCAGGGAAATCAGTGTCCTTGGCAACCTCTTCGACTCAGGGAAACCAGTGTCCTTGACGAGAACATCCTGATTCGCGTCGACCCGCAGAGAAATTAGCGTCTTTGTAGGAATTCATCGATTCGTTTCAACCCCGAAGAAACCAGTGTCTTCGGCAAAATACTTCGACTCAAGGAAACCGGTGTCCTTGACGAGAACCCCTCGATTCGCGTCGACCCGCAGAGAAACTAGCGTCTTTACAGGAATACATCGATTCGTTTCAACCCCAGGGAAACCAGTGTCCTTGGCAACCTCCTCAATTCAGGGAAACTAGCGTCCTTGATGAGAGCTTCCTGATTCGCGTCGGCCCGCAGAGAAACCAGTGTCTCCGTAGGAATACCCCGATTCGTTTCAACCCCGAGGAAACCAGTGTCCTCGGCAAAATACTTCGACTCAAGGAAACCAGTGTCCTTGACGAGAACCCCTCGATTCGCGTCGACCCGCAGAGAAACTAGCGTCTTTGCAGGAATACATCGATTCGTTTCAACCCTAGGGAAACCGGTGTCCTTGGAAACCTCCTCAATTCAGGGAAACTAGCGTCCTTGATGAGTGCTTCCTGATTCGCGTCGGCCCGCAGAGAAACCAGTGTCTCCGTAGGAATACCCTGATTCGCTTCAACCCCGAAGAAACCAGTGTCCTCAGCAAAACACTTCGACTCAGGGAAACCAGTGTCCTTGATGAGAATATCTTGATTCGCGTCGACCCGCAGAGAAACTAGAGTCTTTGCAGGAATACATCGATTCGTTTCAACCCCAGGGAAACCAGTGTCCCTGGCAAATACCTCAATTCAGGGAAACTAGCATCCTTGATGAGAGCCTCCTGATTCGCGTCGGCTCGCAGAGAAACCAGTGTCTCCGCAGGAATACTCCGATTCGTTTCAACCCCGAAGAAACCAGTGTCTTCGGCAAAACACTTCGACTCAGGGAAACCAGTGTCCTTGATGAGAACATCTTGATTCGCGTCGACCCGCAGAGAAACTAGCGTCTTTGCAGGAATACATCGATTCGTTTCAACCCCAGGGAAACCAGTGTCCCTGGCAAATACCTCAATTCAGGGAAACTAGCTTCTTTGATGAGAGCCTCCTGATTCGCGTCGGCCCGCAGAGAAACCAGTGTCTCCGCAGGAATACCCCGATTCGTTTCAACCTCGAGGAAACCAGCATCCTCGGCAAAATACTTCAACTCAGGGAAATTAGTGTCCTTGACGAGAACTGCTCGATTCGTCTCGACCCGTGAGGAAATTAGTGTCTTCGCGAGGACTTCCCGATTCGTTTCGACTTGGAAGATAAAGCCTTAGGCAGCAGGGATTAAAAAACTTGTTTCCTAAGCACTGGGATCCTGCAAGCCGGTCTAAAACGGTCTCTTGCATACTATCCACAGGTCTCACTCTCCAAAGTCGAATCTCGACAAGGAGGGAAACAACCGCTTACAAGTCCTCTCGACTCGTAAGAGGGAAAATTCTCTTATAAGATCCTTACGACTTGTAAGAGAAAACACATTTAGGAATCCTCACGATTCCTAAGGAGAAAATCCACCCACGAGATCCTCTCGATCCGTAGGGAGAAAAGTCTCTATGAGACCCTCACGGCTCATAGGGTTGAAAAGTCTTAGGCAGCAGATCTGAACCTGCGGCCTAAGCCATCGCTATCTCTTCAAGAAACCAAGATGCCTACTCTATTATCTGTCAACCATGTTTATCAAGACAGCATGCTGATAATAAGAGAAGGGAAAAAGCAAAGAAATGATACAAGATATTGCAAGAAAAAATGTGTATTTTTATTTATCAATTCAATCAAGTACAAAGTGAATCGTACAAAAGAATAAAGAATGGATACATCTTATTCGAAAAAGAATTTTTTTTACAAGTATATTGATACAAGGGCAGGTACTGGGAAGGAAGCGTCTTAAATAGCCCTATCAGTTGTTCGCGCACTTCCTTCCATGCCTTTTCCTGATCGGCCACCATCGCCAGTTCCACCTCCACTTGAGCCCGCTGCAGCAAGAAGGATGCAAGCTGCTCCCCGATGGCCTGCTGAGCTGCTTCGCGACCTTGGGCGTCACGCTCGGCGGCATCAAGCTTCCGCTTCAAGTTTATCCCATTAGAGATACGCTCCAGAAGGCCCTCGAAGATAGCCTTCACCTAGGCAGCGTTCGCCTCAACCTCAGCACGCAGACGAGCCATCTCGCTTGAGGTCTCTTGGCATTCCCTCAGCCTTAAAGCCACTTCTTGTTCCAAGTGACGGAAGTAAGAAGCGCTTTGCTCAATCCATGCTGCTCTTTGATTACTTACGACTAAGGTCTCGGGAGCAGGGTGCATAAACTCCGATTGATGCAGGCGGACCTCGATTTCCCTACAGTGATTGACCCAAAGCTCGACGACACCCCCATCATGAAAGTTCACAAGCGCCGCCAACATTGGGTTAACCTCCGCAGCGAAATCCGCAGCAGATGGGAGAGCGTCTGCGGCAAGCTCCTCGACGTATCCGCTCAGCATACCTAAGCTCATTACGGCACCCTTTGAAGACGGACGTCTCAGGAAGGGGCCTGCCGGCTTTATAACGCGATACTCAAAGGGCGCCAGGATTGGAACGACAGATGAAAAAACAAAATACGATTAGATGACGGTTCAAGAAATATGAAAAAGTCATCGATGGGATAGTTTACTATACCAGCTGCAGCAGGCGGCAAGGCCGAGAGGGCCGGTGGCGCGACCGATCTTTCATCTCCTCCTTCGATTTGTAGCACTGCAATCAGGACAAGGAAGAGTTAGAAATAATTCCATTATTGAAAAAAGAATTATTGAAAAAAGAAAGACATCAATTGGAAACTATACCCACCAACGCCAGCGGAGGAAGAAGCGATTTCAGATGGGAAGGAGAAGTGCGGGTGCAACACCTGATAGAGATGATCAAAAAGCACTCCTGAAAAGATGCAATAGTACGACATTAGTACATAAATTATGCGGCTGAAAGATAAAACTAATGGTTTGCAAATCCATACCTTCCAACATCTGCGATGGTACAAGGGAAGACTGAGAGGTGACCACCGCCAAGGCAGTAGTTGACGGCGCTCCCTCGAGCAATGGAGCATCGGCACTGGCCGCACCTGCGTTAAAAACAAGGATAAACTTGTCAGAAAGGATTGCAAGATAAAAAAAAGGGACAGTAACTTGAAATTTACCTGATGAGCCGCCAGCCGAAATGGAGGCGTCTCCCTCCTCCATCGATACGAGTCCACCTCCCATGGCTTCATCACCGGAATCGACAGGGGCTGTCGTCGTACTCGCCCGACCAGGAGACAGCGGAGGACCGTAGACGGGGAGAGCAATAATTGGAGCACTGCCAGACTCTTGAGAAAGAGCGGCTGGCTTTTCCCCAAGAGTGGTGCCCATCTCACCCGCTACTTCTTCGGGCTCGGCGGTCGCCATTGTCTCGTCCGCCATTACCATGGGGTCACCAGTTTCAGATGCTCCGCTCGCCGCTACCCCAGGCTCAGTTATAGCAGTCGTCTCATTTGCCGCCACCTCAGGCTCGGCATCAACGACCTTCTCTGGTGCAGCTCCCTCAGCCCCCAGCTCAGGTTCAGCAATCCCGGCGACGTCGCCCACCATCGGCTCGGGTTCGGCCGGTGCCTCTTCCTCTGTCCCCTTAGGTTTGACGGTTTCCGCCTCCCCTTCGGTTGAACTTGGCCCTGCAGGACAAGATATATAAGAATCGACAGGTTTACAATTCTTACATCAAAATCTTGAAAGACACATTACATGAGGTGGACTGATCGTTGGCCTCCCGAACTGCACGTGCCACCTGTCTGCGAGCTGTAGACAGGGCGACCGGCGGCTCTTCCGAGGGAGTATCAGCACAAGGAACGGTGCTTGGGCCCGCTCCCACGGCCAAAGCAGCCCTGCGTGCCTTCGCCTCGCGCCTTAACCGCTTTCTCTCCTCTTGAGCCGTCAAGATGGACCTCTTCGAAGCTTCCTTCATCGAGGCGTCATCGTTTGTATACAGAGATGCCTCCAAATCCTTCAAGGCATCCCTCACCGACTCTTCGAGTTGAGGCTCTCGCGGCAGCCCTGATAAGGCTGGAACTTCAGCAACTGGCCCGGGGAGAATCCCCACATCGGCTGGCGCAACCCCTGCAAAGAGACAGAGGAAGGAGGTTAGATAGACCATAATAAAAGGAGAATAAAGACGTAATGAGTCGAAACGTACCGAAGCCTAAGGATGCTCTGAGTCGTTCCTCCTCTTGAAAAGTTTTGAGGGAGGCAGCGATGGCTTCTTCAGTGATGATGCCTGTTTGAAGAAAAGAGAGGAAAAGCATTAGTCAAAGACAATAATAAAAGTACGATGCAATAAAAAAATGCGACTAGTAGTTACCCGATTGTGCAAGCTTAGCTAGCCATGCGTCGCGCCTCTCCAATCGCTCTGAAGCCGCGATGGCAGCCGCCAGATCAGTGTCATCTGGCGGCATAACCAATCCTTTATTGGTCCCATGCTCGCCCAAGCCCTCGCTATAGGGAGCATGAGGTTCCTGACCGAACGCAACGTCAGCCGAGAAGAGCGACTTCTTCTTCCTCTTCTGCCCGCCTGTAGGGTTCCTAGGCACACTCAAGAGGTTCCACAAGGCATCAACCATGCCAAACAAAAATTTTCTGGTGCCGAGAAAGCCTAAACTAGATCGTTAACTAGAGATTAGGCGAAAAGTAAAGCTAGCAAATGACTTTGCTACTAAGTGAAAGGGATTACAACCTTTGTAGATCCGGTCCACCACTTCTTTAGCTCCGTGTTGACGTCCCTCCGCCGCGATCATCGGATCCCGGACTCCTTCGATGGTTTCGTCGAAGAAATGATCGGGCTAGGTCATTGACTTCGAGGCCGAAGATGATCTACGTCGGGGAGACTCAAACTCAAGCTATTCCTTCACTTGGTCGAAAACTTTGTGAAGAGAACAGCCTATACTACATGGCAAGTAGTAGAGGATGAAGAAATAGGAAGTGGGTTCACTTTAGAATTGGATTTCTCTCTCTTTTTACCATGGCACCATTGGAGCTCTCAAGCTTTTGTGAGCTTGATGAAGATGAAGAAGAAGAAAAGAATTATATGAATGAATATCCAAAATGAAACTTATCCAAATGAATAATAGCACCATGGTTGAGTTAAGCCCTCATGCTTAACTTATGTAGAGAATTAACCAAGGCTTTAGGTTAAAGGTTAGGTTAAGGAATATCAAAAGAAATGACAATAGAGTGGACTTTGTCAAAGCTTCTCCAAGCTTCTTCAAGCTTGATAACTTTGACTAAGTTAAACCCTTTGTTAAATCTTAAGATGAAACAATAACCCTAATCTTTACCCTAATCTTGGTATGGGTCTCATACACACATCTTGTATGTATCATCAAACATGATACAAACATATGTACACAAATATATATCATATATACACTTATGCACAAACTAGTGAGAAAACAAATCTTAAGTGAACCAATACTAGTTAATGTAAAATAATATATCAAATATATAATTATACATTAAATCATTAAATCAACACTTGATTTAACGATCCGGTCATATCGCATATAACCGACTAATATCAATAGTAACAACTTATCGAATCAACACTTGATCCGATAACCCGGCTATATCGCATACAACCGATCAATATCACAAATCGCGAGAATAGAATATAGTATCACATACTGGTATTATTCTCGGTCCCGCACATATCTCATATGCGCTCCTATTTCGTTTCGCTTAAGCCAGGAAACCCCTGTGTAGGACTCTAAAGACTCGTCAATACGCCGGCAGTAGGTGATGATCATATCAAACACCCATAAGCCGCAAGCGGTCTGCTAAACGTAACGGCCACCCGGGTATTGAGCGATCAGAAGATCAACGAGCAAGCCCGCTCACACTCCTGTGAATCCAATCAGTAACACTACCGTACAGTCCGGTCTGTTCGTCTGATATGTCGCATATCTCGTCTAGGGGTGGTAAACGTCAGACCCCAATAACTCGATAAGTTGTTTCGATATGAGGCTCATAACGGGTCGAGAAACTACTGGTAACATTTACCAGTAAATCCCTAAAACAGCCTTGGCAAGGACTTCCTGTTATAGCCAATCGAGCACTGCGCAACATCAACTCCCTATACCGGGAGAGACGAAACCCCTCCTATCGCTCATTGCCTCCATGTGACTCGGGACTGTACCCAAAAACCACCTTTTTGCATGCCCTCTTGGACGTGGTATGATGGAAATCAAAGCACAGTGGGAATCACACAAGACTCTATGACGATCTCGGGTCTACAGACTAACCTGTACCAGTGTCACCAGAGAACTGCCATCTGACGTAAGGTATAAAACCATCTGGGAGTTCTCGGCGAGTCCGTCCAGTGTACCCAGTCTCCACTGAGCACCCGTATATCATCTCTGATGTCAAACACCAATGGATATGGGATCATCCATCGCCCATCTGTATGGGTCGAGAAGGTATACGCTAGTCTACTCTGGTATATCGATGCCCCGTCTCGATACACCCACGACTAGGGACGTTGAAGGATGTACTTATGGACTACCATGTCCCCACTAGTATGATCCGCATCATAGTCCAGGTAGTCAAGTACACATCCTAAGGGCTTTACCAACATGTAACAGAGAGACAATCAGTGTACATGTTAAGGTAAAGAGTAACCAGATAGTATACTATCATGTCGAGCAAGAAAGTCCTCCCTATATATGTCCAAGCATCCACTACAATATACATCTTATGTATAGTAATGGCCTCTAGGGCATACATATAACTAACAATCTCCCACTTGCACTTGGGCCATCTGATAGCAGTGGTTGTAGTATCTCATACTCAACTATCCCATAAAAGTCTCTCTCTGGGAAAAGGCCTTTGTGAGTGGATCCGCCGTGTTGTCCTCTGAGTCTACTCTCCTAACCTCGATCCCCTGGAGATCAACCATCTCCTCGATCAGGTGATACTGCCTAAGAATATGTCTGGATCACTGATGGGACGGGCGTTCCTTGGCATAAGCCACAGCTCCATTGTCACACAATGGGAGAAACGAAATTCATCTCATGAACTAATATATACCCAGACTTCCTCTTTGGTAGCATCTTTCGTAGCGATATATCCAGCCTTTATCGTTTAGTATGCCACGGTATCTAGCTTGGAACTCTTCCAACATACCGTCCCTTTACTGAGGGTAAAGACAATGCCTGCGACTGACATTCAGTCGTCTTTATCACCCTGGAACCTTTCCAGTGATTCTCCCCAGGATCAATTGATGCCATCTCACTACATCTAGTGAGTATCCTAACATCCAATTAGATCTATCTCATAGATCCAAAACCCAGGATTTAGTAGGTATCACTTTGATCTTATATGGAGAATCCTTGCGATAAGCGGAGATTGACCGAGCGTAGCATAGGAAACTCCTTCCCTATCAAGAGTATGTCATCCACGTACTCTACGGGGATCACTACCATACTCCCTACTACCTTTTTGTATATACAAGGTTCATCTACCATTTTAATGAAGTCAAACTCTTTGACTACCATATCAAAACAGACGTTCCAACTCCGCGATGCTTGCTTTATCACATAAAGCATCTTGCACACGTTTCCGCTGCTCCCGCTGTCTACGAAGCCCTCTGGCTGTGTACTTATAGACTCTGTCTTCTAAATCATTATTTAGAAAAGCAGTCATGACACCCAAACACCAGATATCGTAGTCATGGTATGTAGCCGTGGCAAGTAGGATCTGGATGGACTTAAGCATAGCTACTTAGAAAAGGTTTCATCATAATCCATACCTGGTCAATGATGCAAACTTTTAACAAGTCTAGCTTTGAAAGTCTCAACTTTTCCATGTACACTAAGTAATCTTCTCAAGATATACTTGCTCCTGATTGGGATTTAACCCTTCAGATAAAGCAACCAAAGTCCATACTTTGTTGGTGTATAAGGATTCCATCTCAGATCGATAAGCATCCAGCCATTCTTACAGAGTCCTACTCCTGATGGCCAGCCGGAAAATAGTTGGGTCATCATCTCATGATGCAATCCTTGCTCCCACTGTCATATAGAAACCAAAGTATCTCTCAGGTGGGTGAGGAACCCTACTAGATCGGCGGAGAGGCTGAGGTTCGTTGGTTGCTATTGAATTCTTTGGTTCTACCAAATCATCAGCTGCAGTTTGTATAGCTGGAACTTTTTCCAGTTCTACCTCATAACCAATAATTTCTTCACAAGAAATTCCCTTTCACAAAGGTGGCATGCTGAGAAACAAAACATTTTTGTTCCTCGGTTAGGTAGAAGATATTCCCTTGCGAATGCTTGGGATATCCAACAAACTTCCACAGATCTGACTTTGCCTCGAGCTTGTCCGGATTTTGCCTTGTAGACATAGGCCGGACAACCCCAAATCTTAACTGACTTAAGAGATGGGCTCTTCCCTTTCCATATCTCATATGAAATGGTAGGCATCTGATTTGATCGGAACCCTATTCAATAGGTATGCAACTTCATAAGTGCATAACTCCCTAAAAGGAAATAGGAAACTCAGTAATACTCATCATAGAGCACACCATATCACATAGGGTGCTATTGCTCCGCCCCGATATACCATCGTGCTATGGTGTATACAGAGGAGTAATGCTGAGAGAGAATCTTATTCTTAGAATAGTCCAGGAATCCCGTGCTCAAGTATTCTCCTCCGTGATCACATCAAAGGACATAATACTTTTACCCGTATTTTGGTTCTCTACTTCTAACTTATATTCTATGAATATCTCAAAAGGTCCGGACTTGTGTTTCAACAGGAACATATGTCTGAATCTTGAGAGATTATCAGAGAATGTAATGAAGTACAAAGAACCGGTCTTGGCATGTGTAGACAGGGGACCTTCATACATCAGCATGTATCAATCCCAAGAGTTCACTAACTCTTTCTCTGTTTCCAATAAACAGAGCTATGGTCATCTAATCTTTGTGATATGACTGGCAAGTTTCACAAGATGTAAATTCAAACTGATTTAAATATGCATCTTAAATGTAACTTCAGCTAGCCGAGTCGTATTGATATGACCTAGTCTACAATACCTCAAGAAGGATTCGTTCATTTCTGAACTCTTCCTCTTGTGTGTGTTCTATATACTAAGAACTGTTTTTTGATTTAGAACGTCAATGCTATTAGATAACGTACCTGAACCGATCAACTATTGATATAGGAAATGTTCAAAACATTATCCAATCAATACAAAATTATATCCTTCTTTACTAATAAAGAGACTGATATGATTTTGTATATCAGGTTCGGTATCTAATGACATTTGTTCAGAATCAATGTATTCAGGTAATACAGGGTGACAGTGACCAACAGACATGGCTGCAACACTTGCACCGTTTTCTGCCTCATGAAACTTATCACCCATTCTCAGTTCTTTACCTTTCTGTAGCCCTATGTAACAAATTACATATGCGGGATCCTGATCTGGTATCTCATACCCAGGACGTAAAGGATACTGAGAAACAGTTCTCTGTAATGAACACACCCGAAGAAGATGCATCATCATGCACTTTCTTCGTTTGGGCGGCACGGGAATTCTGGTAATCCCCTATTTCCTGCTCTGTCTTATAACAATTATAAGTTGGAGCGGGACCAACGTTCCCCAGCTCAGTATAACAAGCGGGTTCGGTCAATATATCCGTTTTATTATCTTGATTAAGGTGTGACATGGTCGCTACCTGGAGAGAGAGAGAAGAAAACACTCAGCGTATGCTCTTGCAAGATCAGAATGGTTATATATTTTATCTAATCAGGATGGCATCCACTGTTTTTATCAAATCTTCCTTCAAACCCTAAAAGGAAAGACTAGCCGGGATTAATTACACGCTATAAGTTCGCCAATCTTTCAGCCAGGCCAGTGTCGGTACTTTGAGGGAGGTCCCCCCTGCTTTCGCACGACCCTAATTAATGTAAAACCTCGTTTTCCCAGAGGCGTAACCTCGTTGACACCTTTCTAGACACCTACTTGATCGGCTAATTGTAATGTGTAAAACTCTCCCAGGAGTAACTCTTACTCGCAGCGGGTATCGGGATCCAACTATCTCATAGAAGGTATGCAATCTCATTGCAAATTTCAACACTTGAAATTCTCGATAATATTTTGCCCCAAGCGATCTATGACCTTGACTGAGTCAACAAACCATAGACCGCAAGTAAAGTTCAACCCGTCATTTCTCGATTGAATTAAACCCACCCGCACGACCCTTGACTGAGTCAAAAAGGCCGCAGGACTACCCTAATCCAATCACATCATATGCTTTGCAGATAAGCACTAATCAGCTACCGCACACTACGCCTTGACTGAGTCAACAAACGCAGCACGAATACTAACTATTACTTATCTGAAATGACGGAGGGCTACGACAGGTTTTTAAGAAAATCTTTTGCGTAATGAACTTTATATAGTTGTAGAATCAAATGATTTTAAAATGGAGTGTTTTTGAGGCTTTTTCTAGTTTTGGTAAAGGGGTCACTCCCGGTGAAGGGATCGTCGGCCCTTTCCTTGTCGAATGAGGTGCGGGATATATCATATATATCACTGTGCAAAGCATAAACTATAGAAGCTATCAAAAGACAAACCGAGTGTGTAGCATCTGTCAGTTATTGCTAAAGGAGTCACTCCCGGTGAAGAGATCTCGGTCCTTTCCTTATCGAATAAGGTGCAGGATGTTCTACAAGGAACACCGCGATGCAAAGCAAGAACTGTAGCTACCTGTTTTTGAAAATTCGATTCCACAACATCTTAGGTTTATTTTCTTTCATTAATCACATTAATGAAGTCCCATCATTTAAATCCACCTAAACATCACAGATAAATACGACGTACACTTATGCCATCCGCATTCGCCTCGATGTCCCCTCGTGCACCGTTAGGTTAGGTAACTAACGACAGAGCGGGGCAGGGCTAGCGCGAGTGCAAAACATAAGTAACGTCTATATAATATATCCCATATATCATATACAGTATCTATGACAACTTATCAAATGATCACATCACAGATATCGCAGTAGAAGAATCATATGAAACATTGGATATACTAGGACGTCCGTGTTTTCAATACGAGCCAGTATAAAACACGGATTCCACGGTCGCGATGAATAGCCAATCCCACACCCCTAGACCTCTACGAGAGCGGCAAGCAACCCTACCAATTCTAGAGTTAGGAGACCCGGACTCGACTCCTCGAGTTGGTCTCCCACTGGACTCTAAAACCCGGTTACTTATGCCCTCCTCCTTGGGTCTATCCTAGTGCGGAAAAGTAAATAATATACAAAAGGTGACATCTTCCGCAACCTGGAAGTGCCCCAATAAAAGAATATTACATACAAGTTCTTACATGAATGAAAATGAAAAACACTCATCTCACATAAAAAAAACCCGGCTATTCAAACACGACGATCCAATATAACATATCCAGCGATACATAACTTCACATGTCATCAACGTAAGTAAATATGCGCATCCCAATTGTCGTTGACATATAGCAACGAAACCGGCGATATCACATATTACACTTACGGTCGCAGAAAAGAAAGTGTAAACTACAACAGTTGGAATCCGCAATCTCCTCAGACATCGCATGCCTAACCATCTGAATTCCTTAGACATCACATGCCTAACAATTATAAACCCCGCATTTTAGTCTCTATATCGAAAACACTTTTTAATATCAAGTCGGGCAATTCAACAAGATTCCCGACATTTTGATCGAATGCTCGTCGCAAACTTTAGTAGGCAGCCGCACCCCCGATACCGTCAACGAAGTGCACCAAGGCGGAACACCGCTGCCGCGAGTACCCGAACGGATGCTTTTGGCTACGGGGTTCTCCTACAGTCACTTGGTCGGGGCTATGGGGCATGGCTGTCTATTAAGTTTACCCGGCGAGTATCCGCGTACGCTACGTGATTGCGACGGACTTTTGATCACATCAAAATCCCGTGGCAACCGATCATTTGAGAGTAAACTGCTATGTTTATAACATTCAAATCAGTTATCTCATAACTATTTGTGGATTCCAAATATTGTATCACATTCCAGATAAATAGAAAATGTTAAACTTTCCGATCGAACAATCAAACACCCAAGTTTTCCCGAAACAGCCCATCTCTTGAAATAAGTTCAAAAACATCCATTTCATGCCACAGTACCAACGGTCCAGCCGTAGAAGGGTCAATCCAACGCCTCACATGTGGCACGCCGTACTGTCCCAAACCCTAAGGTTCAAAGGGCAGTTCAAGACGGTCACATAATCGAGTTAAGGTTTGTTGTCTTCTAGAGGGACCATCGCGTTACTTGCACTACTTAGAATGTTTTCAAACTACGGAAAAATCCAACACTTGGAAATTTCCCGACAGGGGAAAAAGTGGGTATTTATATCCGGACGAACTTTTTAACATGTTCTAAAAATATCCGGAAAACACAGACAAAGTTAAACAATCCGATCGAATCATCGAGCTCCCAAAACAACCCTAGAAAACTCAACTGTATAGTATAGATTAAAAATTCCCATAAAATACAACAACTATAATTAGAGATTACTGTGCAAAGAAGATAGGAAAAAGCCACTAAATTGTCGCGGAACCGCCGCCCAAGGTAGGGTAAGGCCGCTGTTCCGCGGCGGTTTAATGGAATTAGGCCCACGGATTTCACAGTAATTCCTACAAAACCCTGCTGAATTTTTTGGCTATTTTTAATTTGGAAAAATCCACATTTTCAGAAAATGTACAGAGAGTGATCTCGGATTAGGGTTTCGGGTTCGATCGGGTTTCTAACATCGTCTACACATCGCCTAAGGCTCCAGCTAGGCTCTGATACCACTGTAGGGTTCCTAGGCACACTCAAGAGGTTCCACAAGGCATCAATCATGCCAAACAAAAATTTTCTGGTGCCGAGAAACCCTAAACTAGATCGTTAACTAGAGATTAGGCGAAAAGTAAAGCTAGCAAACGACTTTGCTACTAAGTGAAAGGGATTACAACCTTTGTAGATCCGGTCCACCACTTCTTTCGCTCCATGTTGACATCCCTCCGCCGCGATCATTGGATCCCAGACTCTTTCGATGGTTTCGTCGGAGAAATGATCGGGCTAGGTCATTGACTTCGAGGCCGAAGATGATCTACGTCGGGGAGACTCAAACTCAAGCTATTCCTTCACTTGGTCGAAAACTTTGTGAAGAGAACAGCCTATACTACATGGCAAGTAGTAGAGGATGAAGAAATAGGAAGTGGGTTCACTTTAGAATTGGATTTCTCACTCTTTTTACCATGGCACTATTGGAGCTCTCAAGCTTTTGTGAGCTTGATGAAGATGAAGAAGAAGAAAAGAATCATATGAATGAATATCCAAAATGAAACTTATCCAAATGACTAATAGCACCATGGTTGAGTTAAGCCCTCATTCTTAACTTATGTAAAGAATTAACCAAGGCTTTAGGTTAAAGGTTAGGTTAAGGAATATCAAAAGAAATGATAAAAGAGTGGACTTTGTCAAAGCTTCTCCAAGCTTCTTCAAGCTTGATAACTTTGACTAAGTTAAACCCTTTGTTAAATCTTAAGATGAAACAATAACCCTAATCTTTACCCTAATCTTGGTATGGGTCTCATACACACATCTTGTATGTATCATCAAACATGATACAAACATATGTACACAAATATATATCATATATACACTTATGCACAAACTAGTGAGAAAACAAATCTTAAGTGAACCAATACTAGTTAATGTAAAATAATATATCAAATATATAATTATACATTAAATCATTAAATCAACACTTGATTTAACGATCCGGTCATATCGCATATAACCGACTAATATCAATAGTAACAACTTATCGAATCAACACTTGATTCGATAACCCGGCTATATCGCATACAACCGATCAATGTCACAAATCGTGAGAATAGAATACAGTATCACATACTGGTATTATTCTCGGTCCCGCACATATCTCATATGCGCTCCTATTTCGTTTCGCTTGAGCCAGGAAACCCCTGTGTAGGACTCTAAAGACTCGTCAATACGCCGGCAGTAGGTGATGATCATATCAAACACCCACAAGCCGCAAGCGGTCTGCTAAACGTAACGGCCACCCGGGTATTGAGCGATCAGAAGATCAACGAGCAAGCCCGCTCACACTCCTGTGAATCCAATCAGTAACACTACCGTACAGTCCAGTCTGTTCGTCTGATTTGTCGCATATCTCGTCTAGGGGTGGTAAACGTCAGACCCCAATATCTCGATAAGTCATTTCGATATGAGGCTCATAACGGGTCGAGAAACTACTGGTAACACTTACCAGTAAATCCCTAAAACAGCCTTGGCCAAGGACTTCCTGTTATAGCCAATCGAGCACTGCGCAACATCAACTCCCTATACCGGGAGAGACGAAACCCCTCCTATCGCTCATTGCCTCCATGTGACTCGGGACTGTACCCAAAAACCACCTTTTTGCACGCCCTCTTGGACGTGGTGTGATGGAAATCAAAGCACAGTGGGAATCACACAAGACTCTATGACGATCTCGGGTCTACAGACTAACCTGTACCAGTGTCACCAGAGAACTGCCATCTGACGTAAGGTATAATACCATCTGGGAGTTCTCGGCGAGTCCGTCCAGTGTACCCAGTCTCCACTGAGCACCCGTATATCATCTCTGATGTCAAACACCATTGGATATGGGATCATCCATCGCCCATCTTTATGGGTCGAGAAGGTATACGCTAGTCTACTCTGGTATATCGATGCCCCGTCTCGATACACCCATGACTAGGGACTTTGAAGGATGTACTTATGGACTACCATGTCCCCACTAGTATGATCCGCATCATAGTCCAGGTAGTCAAGTACACATCCTAAGGGCTTTACCAACATGTAACAGAGAGACAATCAGTATACACGTTAAGGTAAAAAGTAACCAGATAGCATACTATCATGTCGAGCAAGAAAGTCCTCCCTATATATGTCCAAGCATCCACTACAATATACATCCTATGTATAGTAATGGCCTTTAGGGCATACATATAACTAACACCGCCAGCCTTGGGTGCACCCAAGATCAACTAGCGCTTTGCAGGCACCTTAGGGCGGCGGGTCCAGATATCCGCGCCCAGGCCAGAATCCGGCGAAACAACATTTACCGTCTCCACCTGAGCACGGGGTGCTGGTGGTGCATCCATAGTATCGAGAGGCAGCAATCCACGCGGAGGGCTCAACACACGCGGTGGCCCAACTCCATCATCTTTTAGCAGAGGAATGACCGGGGTCCTTGGCTTCAAGGGAGCCTTGCGATCGCCGCCGGGAGGCGCACCCTTGCGATCAACCAGCATGCGCTTCTCCATATGGATAACTGGGCCCATTGCATGTGCGTACCAAGCCACGTACGCGTTGAGAATATTGGGAACGCAGCTTGGCTCGCTGATGAAGAAATAGGCGCCCGTGTTAAGCCGCATGAAATGGTGCATCGCACTCCTTATCCCCTCTCGGCTGGCCGAGGGCTCTTCCAAGAACGCTTCCATCGGGATCTCCTGGTGATAGCTCGATTGCTGAGCAAACTGGTGATGGTTATACCTCATGAAGAGCGCCGTCTCATTCTGCCTAAACACCAGGTAGCCCGGCCGAATGGAGTAGAGGTGGAGGATCTCCCGAGCTTTCAATATGGAGGCCTCGTCCTTAAAATCATCGCGGAGCGGCACTACCGACTTGGTGGTCTCTGAGCCTATGGTTATGACTTTATCCAAAAAAGAAACCTTCGCTCCGACCAGGTGTGGACGAAGGAGTAGCCCCCTAGCCTCCCGCGGAGATGCAACCACGATCGAGGCGTCGACCAGCCGCATGACTCTTGGGAGTCTGCACTTCTCAAAAAACGGAGGGATCTTATAGGCGCCGAACACCCCGTGCACATGCATTTCCATCCATGAGGTGAAGTAGTGCATCCGGAAATTAGCAGGCTGCACCCCAGGTTCATTAGCGTCCGCCGCCATGCTAAGTCCATTATATAGGTGAGCCAACCCGGCGATTTCTACTGTCAACTGCAAGCTAGCCACCATCCGATGCGCTGGGTAAAAGACAGACGGCCGCATATGGCACGGGTGCATGGGGAGCGCAAAGCGGCACAGTCACAATCCCAGGAACCCTACAAAAAAAGGTCTCCTCATCCATGCCCGGGATGGCGATTTCTGACAGGGGCATGACGGCGGCGCCGGGGAGATAAAAGTCCTTTTGATCATCCTCCGATGTGGGTCGACGGTCCAAGCCGAAGCCAAAAGGGTCATCAAGCTGGGCGAACTTCTCGCTCCGCTCCGATAGAAACTCCAATCGAATGAAGCGGGCGATAAAATCTGCGAAACTGACTCCCCGGATGCCCGATTCCAGATAGAGCCCTTCATAGATGTCCAACACCTTCACCAAGCCCGAAAACTGGTGCTGAATAGCGTTCTCCGGAGTCAGATCAAACACCAGCGGCTTGGTGGCAAAGACGTATTCATCAGGAGGAAGCAGCTCCTCGTAATGCTCCCCCCTCATCGGCAGACCCGAGATTTCAGCAAACTCCTCCAAGGAGATAGAGACTTCCCTGTCTGTCATCAGGAAGGTGTGGGTGGGGATATTCCATTGTTTGATAAAAGCCTTAATCCACCACGTTGGAGGAGAGGGATACTCAAAGAGCGAGACGTAGATGGCCGAATACAAACCAATCTTCATTAGATGAGTCCTCTTCGCCGATAAGACGTACCGGGCCCACTGCAAATATCCGGCGGGCGGGCGTGGGATCAATCCAATGTTATAGGCCTGTCCCCAAGGGCGTGCTTCACCCTGACAGATTCGCCTCCCCAAAATATCTATTGCCGGCGGCGGCTGCACGGAAATAGCACCAATTGCAGGCTGGAGGAAGTCATCAGAGTTCCAATTTTTGACCTCCATGGCATACTTCACCGGGGGTTCATCCGCATAGGGGATCGAAAATATAGGCTCGGACGGCGTAGCGGAACTAAAGCTTCGGCGACCCTGGATGATCTCGTTATACCACCTACCCCACAGGTGAAGGTTCTTTTGCTCAGGGTCATGATCCTTGATGAGAGTGAGCACCTCTCGGTCCACTGGTGCCTGGGGAAAACCTCCCTCCGAGCGAACAAACGGGAATGATAGGTCCGCAGGCATGTTTCCTGTGGAGGGACAAAAATTAGCCATCAGTGTTGTAATTCCAATGCTTGTCATTTTAAAATTTATAGTACATTACAATGCAGTGGGTAGGGGACCAAATGGGGACCCACAAAATCTGGATGACAGTGCATCATTTAATAAGACGGCCCCATCATTGGATGAGATTGTCAATTAATGAAGAGATCCCCAAGAGAATATTCTCATTAATGGGAAATCTCTAGAGACAAGGAGAAAATCTCCTCTTTCAGAGCAAAGCTCTGTCACAGAGTGACATTTGTCAAACTCTGGTCCCAAGGGAATAAAAATTTCCTAAAAAGAGCCTAGCTCTGTAGTAATAATGGAAAGATCCATCAAAAGAAAATTTAACTCTTGAAAGAATTAAAATTTTGGGATCTTAAAGATCCATGAAAACTCTTAGGAGTTTTTTATTTTCAGATCAAAAAAAAAAATCTACATTTGATCCATGAGCAAAGCTCTGTTCATGGGTTAAAACGCATGAACAAGATCTCTGTAGATCTATGGACTTTTGAGAGCAAGGCTCTGTTGATGAAACCCCAAAGGGATTTCCTTTAGGTCAAAGATCTATGAGAGCAAGGCTCTGTTAATTAAGTTTAATTTAATTTAATTTAAATTTTACCTAAGATGATTCTAGGTTTTGAACTCTGAAGTTCTTGGGAAGAAACGAGAGCAAGGCTCTAAAATTCTTAAACAAGAGCAAGGCTCTGAAAACTCAAGTTCTTGAAAAATGGTAAAATATTTACTAAAAACCAAGGGTCCTATTTATAGGTGCCTGCGCCTCTTCAACTCACCGGTTGATCCAACGGCCAAAATCTTGCCACCGCTGCACTCAACGTGTGTGCCACGTGAGCGCAACGGTGGGGGGACATTTGTTTTCCCCAATCAGAGCAAAGCTCTGTTTGAATTTCAGAATTCAAAAATTGAAGCAACGCTTCAAATTCCTTACACTGCGCGCAACGCGCCACGTGTCAAAAGCTGATACGTCAGCGCAGCGCCCAAGGCAGCGCGTCCAATTAGAGCAAGGCTCTATTTAAAACAAAGTTAAAGGAAGCAACGCTTCAGTTGCGCAAGTTCTGCGCTGCGTGACACGTATCAGCGCAGTTACGCAAGCGCAGTGGTGCTGCGCGACACGTGTCAGCGCAGTTACGCAAGCGCAGTTGCGCTGAGCTGTGCGCTGCGCGACACGTGGCAGCGCAGTTGCGCAAGCGCAGTTGCGCTGCACTCTGCGCTGTGTGACACGTGGCAGCGCTGGTGCATCTGCGCCTAACAGAATTAAATTTCCAGTAAGATCTTTCTGTTCTTGTTAAAACAAGAAGATTGTCTTCTGTAAAACAGAAGCCCTTGGATCAAAGATCCGACGGTGGGGAAAATTCCCCAAATCACTCAGAGAATGATCTCTTTAACAAATTTAACAAATTAATGGGCACTATATAAACGCCCCTAGACCCCAATTCAATCAACATCAACATCAAGATCAAAAACAACAGCACAGAGAATAGAGAGAACTCTGAAAAATTTTGAGAAAAACTCAAGAAGAGAAAAAAGGTAAAAACCTTTATGAAAAAAAAGAAGAATTTCTTCTGAATAGATTATTGATCTTGTTCTTCGATCAATGATCTTCAATAAAAAATAAATAATAACAGTGCCTTGCACTTTTTTATGAACCATTGGTTCTAGAATCTTAAAGATTCTTTTCTTGAATCCAAAATTGGATCAAGATATTAAAACAGTACCTTGCACTTGCAAATCTGCACTGTTGCACTCTTGGGTTGTCGCAAGCCACCAGAAAGCGCCACGTGTCAGCACCAGAACAACTTGCGCTATGCGCTTTTAAAATAGAGCACTGCTCTTTTAAATTGGCGCAACTCATCAGAGCGCGCCACGTGTCAGCAGCACAACGGTGCAGCATACTGGCGCAGCGCACTGTGCTTGCGCTCACCAGAGCGTGACACGTGTCACTTCCACATGCGCTTGCGCTCAATAATTAGAGCAAAGCGCCTGACAAGCCACTGTCAGATAATTAATGCACTGCATTATTTACAGAAGGGCCAAGCCCAATTAAAAAGGCCTAACAGGCTAAATTAAATGCAATGCATTATTTTAAAGAAGGGCATAGCCCAAATAAAAACAGATGCTGTGCATCATTTATAAAGGGACAGAGCCCAAATCAAAAAGGCCTAGCAAGCCAAAATAAAATGCAGTGCATTATTAAACAGGGGCTAAGCCCTAGCACAGGCCTAATAGGCCAAAGATAAAACGTTGAATATTCTCAACTGGACTTAGGCCAATCATGGCCGTAAGTCCTCAAATTAAATTGACTGAGTAAGATTGCTCTCTTAAATCAATTTACATCCGGTTCGAGGGTACATCTCCGAACTCCTCTGACACCTATCGTTGTAATCCTTCAACGACATTAGAGAGGTGACGGGTCCCGACAACCACACATCGACACGGACTGTGGGGTCCTTAAACTCATGGACTTATTCATCCTTAAACCAAGATACGGACTGTGGGGTCCTTAAACCCACGGACTTATGTGTCCTTAAACTAATGGACTAATGCGTCCTTAAACACAACCATACGGATGGTGGGGTCCTTAAACCCATGGACTTATGCGTCCTTATACTAACATCCGTCCCCAAAACGGGAAAGATGGACCGCAATGTCCTTAAACTACCCATGAACCCCTACATCCTTAAACTGGAACAACAGAGCCCCCAAACGCTCTTTTGTTGGATCTAAATGATCCCGTTTAAGTTGATCTTAGCCTCAAACATGGCTAACGTATCCTTAAACATTCAAACAAACTTTAGTCCCAAACTGGACTATATATTCCCTAATCAACCTTGGTTCAAGGGTACATCTCCGAACTCCTCTGACACCTGTCGTTGTAATCCTTCAACGTCGTCAGAGAGGTGACGGGTCCCGACGGTCACACATTAAACGGACCACCACGTCCCTAAACTGGAACAATAGAGCCCCTAAATGCTCTTCCGTTAAGTTGATCTTAGTCTCAAATCAGACTAACGTATCCTTAACGAACATTTAAGTTGATCTTAGCCTCAATATGGCTAACGTATCCTTAAACTAAAACACCAAACCCAAATCTAAGTAAATACGGATTTGGACTAATCCACGTCCTACGGACGACGACATAAATTAGTCTCCGTATACAATCCACGGGCAACCACAAACAAAACAAACACCCACGACACGAAGTGAAATTCTGGAGAAGGAGAAAATTGTTACCGCGATGCGGCAGCGTAATTAACTGCAGGGGCTTGCGCCTGCAGGGAAGAGCGTCCCCACAATCAAAAACCCCTCAAGCGAGGGGGAATCTGACGAAGTCTGCTACATCGGCCGCATCTGTCCAAACCTCCGATACACGGTGCCATAAATCAACTTGGCATCTTCGAAGAGGTGGACGGATAAAACCAAATAGCATCTGCCCCGAATCTGAGGCAAGACGTCTTCACGTCGTGGCCGCCGTTCGGAGGGGAACAACGAGATATGCGACATATTAGACGAAGAGACCGGACTGTACGGGAGTGTTACTGGTTGGATTCACGGGAGAATGTACAGGCTTGCTTGTTGATTTTTTGATTGCTCAATACCTGGGTGGCTGTTATGTTTAGCTGACCGCTTGCAGCTTGTGGGTGTTTGATATGATCATCACCTACTGCCGGCGTATTGACGATGCTTTAGAGTCCTACACAGAGGTTTCCTGGCTCAGGCAAAACGGAGTAGGAGCACATATATGATATGTGCAGGACCGGGAATAATACGTGTATGCGATACCATATTAGATTCTCGCGATATGAGATATCGGCCGGGTATATGTGATATAGCCGGGTCATCGGATCAAGTGTTGATTCGATAAACTGATACAGATTATATTAGTCGGTTATATGTGATATAGCTGGATTATCAGATCAAATGTTGATTCGATAATTTAATGTATAATTATATATGTGATATATTAAGTTACATTAACTAATATAAGCTCACTTAAAGATTCTTTTCTCACTTGGATAATACATTGATATATGTGATATATGTTAATTGTATTATTTTATTTTGTTACAAAAATATATTATATATGTGATATATAATATGGTAACAAGTTAGGGTTACAAATGCAACATGATTTGTAAAGATTGTAGGGTGTTTTTCGTCACCCCATTGAGATGGGAATACGCACACGCTTGTCAGACGTACTACAGATTCCCCCTGCCTAGGGTAGAACGGAGTTTAATGATTGTGGGGATCCGAATCTCCGGCAGCCGCGGACTAAACTGCCATTAATTACCCCTCGCCTTTGGAGCGAGGGAACCTCCGATTCACGGGTTAAACTGGTCATGCGAACTCGATGTGCAGTGTACGTGTGTTTTGTTTTGGGGGGTTTGGATATATCGGGAGCCACGCAGAGTTTTTACGGGAGTCTCGCTATCCGGATAGCGGGCTGGGGGTCGAGGGGGATAGCAGCCCCCTTGCGGGGTGCGGGGCAACGCCCCGTTAGAAATTTTTTTCTAACAGGGACAGTGTCGTGGAGTATGTGTATGTGTACATATGTATACATATGTATATATATACATGTATATATAAATAAAGGGGGAAAAAGACATCCATAGGATGCCTGAGGCCAGCGCCTAGGCGCTTGAGCGCAAGCGCGCCACGTGTCGGCATGTGGGCGCTTTGCGCTCGGGCGCTGGGCGCTTGAGAGCAAGCGCGCCACGTGTCGCCACGTGGGCGGTTTGCGATCGGGCGCTGGGCGGTTGAGCGCAAGCGCGCCACGTGTCGCCACGTGGGCGCTTTGCGCTCGGGCGCAGGGCGCTGGAGCGCAAGCGCGCCACGTGTCGGCACGTGGGCGCTTTGCGCTCGAGCGCTAGCGCGCCGGCGAGGAAAATGGGGATTTTAGCCTCGGAAATTCTCTAAAGAGAAAATAGGGTGGATTTTAAACTCCTAAGATGCTTTGGGTAAATGAAGGGGGTTCTTCTTCTTCCTCTTCTGTTGGCTGGATCTTGAAGATCAAGAGATATGGGATTTTTAAAAATCTCTCCTTTTTAAGATCTAGTGACAGATCCAAGTTCCCCTTTGTGGGTTTGGTGGTGAAAAACTATTTTGTTTTATAAAATGAAGAGTAAAACTCTTGATTTAATTCAAAAGAAAGAAGAAGATTTTGGAACCTTGAAGAAGGAGAAAAGATCTCAGATCTAAATTTTTTTGGAGAGAGAAAAGTTGTGAGATATTTTCATTATCCTTGCCTTTATAGGCTATACACTTTAAACATAGCCCCTTGGGCTTCACAAAATGGCATTTTGCCTATCCCATGGCTCATGTGCCATTTCTTTTTGCACATAAGCTATGGGCTTTACAAAAATTTGGCTTTATGCTTATTTTTCTTACATTTATCCATAAAATAAAATAAAAGAAATGCAACAAAATTATTTATTACAAAATTTTTATCTTGGCATGGGGGGAGGCCGGCCGCTTCATGTTCGGGCTCGACCCGGGCATAGGCCCACTGGATTTGGGCTTGGGCCCACTTGGCTTGGGGTTGACTTTGATTTTGACTTGGTCAACCGGGGTGTAAGTTTTTACTCCAACAAATTGCCCCCCATCAATAAATGCACACCACATATGTGGGTCGTGTGCATGAAATTGATGGATCTTCTTTCACGTGGAGGTGACTTGATTCAGTTCCCACCTTTTGGGAAGCTGGCACTGCCCTTTTTACGACATGGACGGTCGATACGGCCCTTTTTGCGGCTTGGACGGTCGGTTCTGCCCTTTTTGCGACTTGGACGGTCGGTGCTGCCCTTTTAGCGACGTGGACGGTCGGTGCTGCCCTTTTAGCGGCGTGGACGGTCGGTTATGCCCTTTTTGTGACTTGGACGGTCGGTGCTGCCCTTTTAGCGATGTGGACGGTCGGTTCTGCCCTTTTTGATGCTGCCCTTTTAGCGACGTGGACGGTCGATGCTGCCCTTTTTGCGACTTGGACGGTCGGTTCTGCCTTTTTGCGACTTGGACGGTCGGCTCTGCCCTTTTTGCGACGTGGACGGTCGGTGCTGCCCTTTTAGCAACGTGGACGGTCGGTACTGCCCTTTTTGCGACTTGGACGGTCGATACTGCCCTTTTTGCGACTTGGACGGTCGGTGCTGCCCTTTTAGCGACGTGGACGGTCGGTTCTGCCCTTTTTGCGACTTGGACGGTCGGTGCTTCCCTTTTAGCGACGTGGACGGTCGGTTCTGCTTTTTTTGTGACTTGGACGGTCGGTGCTGGATTTGACTTGCTCCGCTTCTTGCGGCGTTAGGGATGAAGTTGACTTGTTTCTGAGGTGGAATTTGATTCTGCCAGGGAGGTTATTGGTTGTTTTGCTGACTTGATGTGATTTTGGTTGACATTAGCATCGCTATGCTGGAATATGGTACTAGGAGCGAATCATCATTTGTCATGACAGGATTTGGGGATTTTGGTTTTGGTTTGGCATCAGCATCGCTGCACTGGAATATGGTACCAGGAGCGAATCATCATCTGCCATAAGGAGATTTCCCTCGTTCCCAGTTTAACGACTTAGGGGTCATCTGTTCCTAGTTTAACGACTTAGGCGTCATCTGTCCCTAGTCTAAAGACTTAGGGGTCTATTGGATTGGAGTTTGGGATTTTGGGGTTAGGGTAGGCATCAGCGTTGCTAACACTGAAGAACACGTGCCAGGAGCAATTCATCATTTGCCTATTCCTGTGGGGGAGCGATGGCTTAGGAGACAGGTTTAGGTCCCTATCACCTAAGGCTTTTCAATTTTATGGGCCGTGAGGGTCCCATAAAAGCATTTTCTCCCTACAAGTCGTAAGGACCCCGCAGGTGTATTTTCTCCTTAGGAGTCGTGAGGGCTCCTAAGTATGATTTTCCTTTATGAGTCATAAGGATCCCACAAAGGTTTGTTCTCCTCATGTATCATGAGGACACATGAGTGGGTTTTCTCAATGGAGCATAATTCCAAAGGCGGAGACCAGCCGCGTAACTGGTAATTGTGGTGGGGCATGGGTATGACGAGAATTATTTGAGCCCGTGGATTGTATACGGTAGTCAACTTGGGGACCAACCGTAGGGCTGGGAGAATTTTGAGAAATTGGATTTTGGTTAGCGTCTGCATCACTGCACTGGAATGTGGTACCAGGAGCGACTCATCATTCGCCGTTTGGGGACTTGGAATTTGGATCTTGTTTGGCATCAGCATTGCTGCACTGGAATAATACCAGGAGCAACTCATCATTTGCCTTAGGAGGACTTGGGATTTAGGTTTTTTGTCGGTATCAGCACCGCTAACACTGAAGCGAAATGCCAGGAGCGACTCATTATTTGCCGTTGCCGTTGCCGTTGGGGAACGATGGCTTAGGAGACAGGTTTGGGTCCCTATCACCTAAGGCTTTTCAATTTTATGGGCCGTGAGGGTCCCATAAAAGCATTTTCTCCCTACGAGTCGTAAGGATCCCGCAGGTGTGTTTTCTCCTTAGGAATCGTGAGGATTCCTAAGTGTGTTGCTCCTTTGTGAGTCGTAAGGTCTCACGCAGGGTTTTCTCCTCACAAGGTCGAGAGGACTTTACGAGTGTATTTCATCTCTTTTCACGAGTTTGCGCCCTTTCGGGTTTTCACAGACTCGCCGGTAGTCCTGCTGTTTTTACTCACGGAGCCCTTTCGGGTTTTCATCCGTGCCCGTTTTGCTTGTGGACATACCGTTTTTTTTTTATTTCTTTCTCCTTTTTTCTTTCTCTTTTTTTTCTCTTTTTGTTTGCCGCTGGTGGGACTTTAAAAGTAGTCTCACCGGCAGAATTTGGGAGAGATAGGGGTCATTTACGCCCGTGGATTGTATACGGTTTTGCAGGATGTATGATCCAGACCGTAGGGCTGATGTGCTCAATTCGCCTGCGACTTGGAGCATTCACGTGTAGTATTTCTTGAGATATCGGCCATTGATGGGTGGCATGGGCCTTTCTCCCTCGGCACTTATTAGTTGGTAGGATCATCCGTCAAACACTTTCTCGATGACGTATGGTCCTTCTCAGTTTGGCTTGAATTTTCCCTTGGAATGTCGATGTAATTCGATGTACAACACCCCACGACTTGCGGGTAGGCGGAATAATGAAAAACGATCTTGTTCTTTGCTTAAACATCGACTAACCGCATGAATCGAAGCTAAACGATAACTAACAACTATCATAGAAGTTCTAAACTACTATGTGAAGTGATTATACCTAAAGATCCGAGTCCTTCGTCTTGTCGTTCTCCACGTCCTCTCCGGCCTTCTCTAAGTAGTAGAAGATCCACCCGACAGCTTTACTACAAGCTTCACCTCAAACTAGAGGTAACTAGGTTTCTTAAATCGCTAATCTAAGCAACCTAGGTGATATAGAGAATGGTTAAGGATTAAGTAGTCTAATCTAATCCTTGTACTCAACACATGAGAGGGGAGGATTAGGGTTTGAAGAGGGAGAGCTTGAGGAGAGAGAAAGTCAACATGAGAATGAGATGAGATAATGAGCTATCATAATATATATCAAGCATAATATTTTATCTAACAAAAGAAAATGAAGGATGAATAATCATGCTTCATAAATATCTAATGGGTGATTCATCTCCATGAGTCATTAAGCATTTATGATACATTAATGACATGGATAAATCACTCATATGACTCACTAATCCCATTTAATGCATATGCCACCTTACCCCCCCAAGTCACCATCTTCTAGAAGCTTCTCGCGCAATTACGAGAACGCCCATCCTATCCGTGAAAAACACGGAAAAACTTTAGACTGTATAAATCCAATAACCGGATACTAGAAACTGGCTTAAACCAAAGCCGACTAGTAAAAACTGTCCGGATGTCGTACGAGCGTAAACACACGTATGCGTCCGAACCCTTGTTGTAAAACCATACGACCTCTATATCGTTTCGCCTGGAGTAGGGAAACTCTCTGTGTGGGACCCTAGAGACTCGACTACTACGCTGGCAGTGGGTTTAACCACAGACCGCAAGCGGCACTAGCTGTACGTAACGGTCCCCAGGTAGATGTCGATAAGAAGGCCGATGAGGAAACCCATCCGAACTCCTACTGAGTCTGATGTGACAATCTCCATACAGTCCGGTCCGTTCGTCTAAGACTATCGCATATCGGGCCTAGGGGGGCGGCAAGCGTCAGTCCCCTAATAGCGGTATAAGTCGTGTCGGAGCGAAGCCCATTACACCCTGAGAAACTACTGGAACCTACCAGCAAATATCGCTTGCCCTGGCCAGGGACTTTGCGTAATGGCTCTCTGACACAGCGCGATATCAACCCCCAATACCGAGAGAGACGAATCCTGTCTAACCGCCACTGCCTCCAAGTGCTCGGGACTGCACCCAACTGCTACCTATTTGCACGACTCCTTTGAGCTGTGGTAGGGTAGCAATCTAAGAACAGTGGGACACACTCGAGGCGAAGTAGCAGTGTCAAGTCTGCGGACTATGCTGTACTCATGTCACCTGGGAACTGTTAACTGACGACTGGTATAAAACCAACCAACAGTTCCCCGTGAGTCCTGTCCAGTGTACCCGTAACCCAACGAGCACCTGCATACTATCTCCAGTACGACGTACTGACGGCTGTGGGACAGTCCATCTCCCCAACTGGGATGAGAAGCGTACACACTAGTCTACTCCGGAGTATCGATGCCCTGTCTCGATAATCCAATGACTAGGGACCTGAATAAGGATGTGCTTGTAGACTACCCAGCCCCCACTAGTGTGACTGCCATCACAACGCTGGTAGTCAAGCAAGATCCTAAGAGCTCTATCAATACGTATACTCACATATTAAGATAGAAAAAACCAAGTAGCATACTACCATGTTTAGCAAGACTGTTATATACATGTGAATATCCCAAGCTTCCATTAAATAATATACAAACTAGTATGATACAATAATGGCCCCTAGGGTATATACACTAACAGTCGATTGGGGATAATCGGTCTTTTGAGGACCAACACCAATTCACCTTTCTTGAAAGTGCGGAGACGGGTTATCTTGTCATAGGCCCGTGACATTTGGGCTCGGTATAGCTCCAAGTTTTGTTGCACCGCGAGCCTCTTTTCTTCGAGCGCGTCGAGCTCTTCAAGCCGAAGGAGCACGTTTTCCTCTTCCGTCAACTCGTGTTGGATGGCCATTATTAAACTTGGAACCTTGATTTCGAGGGGGAGGATCGCCTCCACTCCGAAGAGCAATGAGTATGGAGTGGACTGAGTTGGAGTACGGTGCGTGGTACGATATGCCCACAACGCCTCGTGAAGCTTGAGATTCCAGTCTCTCTTGTTGGCTGAAGCATTTTTCCTCAGGAGCTTGCATAGAGTCTTATTGAAGGCTTCGGCTAGCCCATTGGCTCTTGGATTATAGATGGAGGAATATCTCCAGTCTATCTTGTGCTGAGTAGCGAACCTTGAGATATTGAAGCTCTTGAAAGAAGGCCCGTTGTCAGAAATGATTCTTCTTGGTGTAACGAAGCGGTATAGAATATTATGCTGGAAGAATGTCAGAATATCTTTTGTCTTGACTTCTTTTAGCGGGACAGCTTCAGCCCATCTGGAGAAGTAGTCTGTCGCGGCCAGTATGAACCGGTGGCCTTTAGATGACAGAGGATCAATTGGGCCAACAATGTCGGTGCCCCAGACTTCGAAGGGCCACGACGCCACCGTAGGATGCAACAAATTGGGATGCTAATGAATGAAATCACCATGGATTTAGCAGATCTGACATTTCCTTGCATGCTCTCCACAATCCCGTATCATGGTGGGCCAGTAATACCCAAGCCGTTTGATTTGAAGTCGCATCTTGGGGCCAGATTGGTGAGCACCGCAAACGCCCGAGTGAACATCTTTCATGATCTTTTGGGCTTCGGCCAATGACAGACACTTGAGCCAGAGTTGGTCATATGACCTGCGGTATAATGTGTCATTTACAAACACGTATCGGAGAGCTCTTTTCTTCAGTTGAATCCTCGCAGATTTTTCTTCGGGCAGCTTGTCGTATCGGAGGTACTCTATGAAGGGTTCTCTCTAATCGGGCTCGTCTTGGATGATCGAAGCTTCTTCGGCGGTACTGCTCTTCTGTTCCGCGCTTTCCTCTTCTCGTAGAGAGACTGGGGGTAGAATTTGCCGGCTCCTGACTGTGATCAGAATTTCGTCAATGTCAGGATCAGCCAGCTCCTTGGCTAAGCGAGCGAGTATGTCGGCTTTTCCATTCAACGCTCTGGGGATTCTCATTAGTTCAATGTGAGTGAACCGTTTCATGAGTTCCACCACCCAGCCTCTGTACCGAGCTAACTCGGGTTTGTATATCTTACAGTCGCCGCTTATTTGGTTGACGATAAGCTGGGAGTCACCGTAAACCCGTAGCCAAAGGATTTCCATTTCTATGGCGAGTTTCAAACCAGCTATCAGAGCTTCATACTCAGCTTCATTGTTTGTCCGAGGCTCAGTGATAGCAAAAGAACGCCGTAGGGTTCCCATTGATGGCGTGATGAACACCAATCCTATCCCCACTTTTACTTCCGGGACTCTTGATCTGCCGAAGCTCCTTATTGATGAGGCCCCATCGAATTAGAGCTCCCAACATGGCTCATCTTCCTTGAGATGCAGCACTTGTTCGTCGGGTAACTCACAATTTAGCGGCGACCCTTCTAGTATGGGATGAGCAGCGAGAAAGTCTGCAAGAGCTTGCCCTTTTACTGCTTTCTGAGGGGTATAAACTATGTCAAACTCAAGTAGCATGACAGCCCATCTTGCCATTCTGACGGCTAGGCTTGCTTTGGTCATCAAGTGTTTGAGCGGGTCGACCTTGGAGATCAGCATAACCCGATGAGCGAGCAAATAATGCCTCAGCTTCTTCACAGCAAATATTAGAGCCAGGCATTGCTTTTCGATTGGGGAGTAGTTGTGTTCCGCCCCGACTAGGGTTCGACTGAGGTAGTAGAGGGCATTTTCTTTTCCCTCCTTGTTATTCTGGGCAAGGAGCGCACCGAGTGACTCATCCAGCGCGGCAGTGTAGAGAATCAATGGTTTATTTGGAATGGGAGCGGCCAGCACTGGAGGGTGCAACAAGTATTGTTTGATGCTTTCGAACGCTGCTTGACATTCGGCATCCCAGATAAAAGGAGCTCCTTTCTTCATGAGCTTTGAGAAGGGCCTACACCTTCCCGATAAATTTGAGATAAACCTCCGTATATAAGCAAGCTTGCCTTGAAAAGATCTTAGCTGCGTCAGACTCTTCGGAGGGGGCATCTCCATGATGGCTTTTATCTTTGATGGGTCAACTTCGATCCCTCGATGTCGGACTATGAAGCCCAGGAATTTTCCCGATGACACGCCAAAAGCGCACTTCAGAGGATTCATCTTCAGATCGTATTCCCTCAGTCTGGTGAGAACGGTCCTAAGATCTTGGATATGATCGGCCTTGGTTTTAGTCTTGATGACCAGATCATCAACATAACATTCGATGACTTTATGGATTAGGTCATCAAAGATATTGGTCATTGCCCTTTGATATGTAGCACCTGCGTTCTTTAGTCCGAACGGCATTACCTTGTAGCAATATATTCCGATCGGGGTTTGAAATGCTGTGTGTTTCTCATCTTCAGGCGACATCTTGATCTGATTATATCCAGACGAGCCATCCATAAAGGTGAACAGTTCGTAATTTGAGGTGTCATCGATCATCATTTCCATGACCGGTAGCGGGAAGTCGTCTTTAGGACATGCCTTGTTGAGGTCCCTGAAATCGACACAAACTCGGATCTGCCCATTTTTCTTCTTCACTGGGACTATGCATGCGATCCAATCCGCATATTTCTCTTCCCTGATGAAGCCGGCATCGATGAGTTTCTTGGTTTCCTCGATGACCTTTTCTTCCAACTCCCTTCTCATTCTTCGAGGAGCTTGTTTGACTGGCTTAGCATCAGGAGATATAGCCAGCTTATGTACGGCTACTTCAGGGGAAAGGCCAGGCATTTCTTTGTACGTCCATGCGAAGCAGTCGACGAACTCATGCAGCAGGGCAATTATCTGCTCTTTCATTTCCTTCGACAAGAGTGAGCTGATGAAGGTTGGCCTTAGATTATCAGGCGTTCCTAAGTCAATCTCGGTTAGCTCATCAAAGGTTGCTTGTCCTTCGTCTTCGAGCTCTCTAGGAGCTTCTTCTGGCTTGGCTATTTCGTCATCATCATTTGATCTTTCGCTGGCCTCACCAACATGGATCATGTAGCACGCTTTGGAATCAGTTGAACATAGCCTATTCCCCGTTTATCTGGAATTCGTCCATCGATGAGTGCTCGGACCTGGGGTGGATGCCATAGCCCTTCGTAAAACTTTGTTTCGGACTCCGTTTGATATAACCGGCATCCGCACTTTTTAAAGTATTCCCGCATCTCGGGCGCATAGTATCTGGGATTGAGAACGGCTCTTATGCCTCTCTCATAGTGAAGGCACGCGATAGAAAGATCGTCCGGGTGCACAACGGGGGTTGACCCGTAAAATAGGATGCCCTTCTGTCCATTTTTCCTCCCGGGGACGTAGAAAGTTTTCAGCTGGTCCACGGTGGAGACTGACAACGCATCGAGCTCTTTGCACATCTGCTCCAGCACCCTTGTGACGGCTAGGGACCCTTCTGCAATTTCGAGGGTCTCTCGTAGTTTCGCCTTTTGCATGGGGGTCCAATCTGCACCGCTGTTGCATGACAGGTCCTTTTCCTCCGACTCTTCAGTGTCGCTGCCAAGATGAGGGCGGACTTTACTGCTAGATGGGGCTTCAGTGACAGATTCATCCGTATCGCTACCGAAATGAGGGCGAGTTTTACGGAAGGACGGACTTCCAGCGTCGGACTCATCAGTGTCGCTACCAAAATGCGGGCGCACTTGGGCATTTCTGCCTTTGAAAGTGACAACCGGCGCAGATTTACTTTTGAGTCTTATATCCTCAGTTAGTTGTGGCTTAGCATTTTGGTGTTTCATAAAGTACCGAGAATCTTCATATCTCACTTCATGCACACCGAACGGTTGGATGTCTCCGTCAATGTGTCTTTCTTCGCCATTTTTAGTATACTTCATGCATTGATGGAGAGTTGACGGAATGATGCCGTAATCATGGAGCCACGACCGCCCTAAAAGAATCTTATAAGATGTGTCAGCGTCGATCACGTATATCTTAGCTTCAGTTTGCAGATCCCCGAATTTGATTGGCAGAGCTATGGACCCCAGAACTTGCTGGCAATTTTGGTTGAAGCCTTGAATGACAATCCTTTCTCTTGACAGGTGTCGGACGTCCATTGACAAACTCTTCAGCGTCCGCAAGTTCATGATGTTCACTGAAGACCCCGGATCAATCAATATGCGATTAATCCGATCTCCGTCGCTGTACCCGGTCATATAAAGCGGCCGATTATGCTCAGCCGTTCTCAGTAGCAAGTCTTCATCCTTAAATGTGACTGCGGCGGCATGAAAAGCGTGCTGGGCTTCTTTCATATTAATTTCCGCAAAGTGATCCTGATACCGCTCGGGGTTTTGTAGAGCGTGAATGAGAACATCTCTAAGCTCCTTAGATAGGACCAAGGCGTCGTAGATGCTCAGGAGAGACGGAAGCTTCCGGAGATGTGCCAAGACATTATATTCCACCGAGGAAGGACTTATGTTTTCATCAGCCGGTTCTCTGCCATCTTCTTCATTAGCGACTTGTTTTTCCTTCCCTTTTGGGGCGTTGCCCTGATTTGGCGGTAGAGCCCTGCCGCTTTTGAGCTGGATTTGATTGGCCGTTGTGGCGAGCTTCTCGTCTTCTTCGGGAAAACAGAGCTCCTCTTCCAAGTCGCTGCTAAGATGGATGGCATAGCAGGTCACTACTGGGATCTCTTCATTGGAGTCTTCTTCTAACTCCTCCAGAATTTCAGCCGCTTTTACAGGGAAGAACTCCTTCAATTGAATCAATGTTCTTTCATTTTGTTCATATTCTTCGAGGGAATCGATATATTTTTGAATGGTCGATCTCCCTGCAGACTCTTTTTCGCGCCGAGCTGCACTTTTCTTCTTCTTGAGCTTCTTGGATTTTGAGCCTGATGGAGCCGCATTGGCAGCTGGACTGGTAGGCTTCTTCTGTCCTTCCCATTCCATCCTGGGCTCTTTCTGAAGCAGCTTTAGCATCTTCTTATCTTATTAGATATGTGTGTACTCCACGGAGGCCGCGATGAGTCAGTTTCGTTTGTCAGGGCAGCGGGTTCAGCTGTCTGCTCCCAGAAGGCTTCAACTTCTATCTGTATAAAGTTGGCGGTTGCAACTTGATTGTTCACCAACACGCTTTTGGACAGCTCGATCTCTCTAGCCTTATACTGCTTCTCGACCCAGTCCTTGAAGATATAGCAATCCTCGATCGCATGGCTCACTACTCGGTGGTACGGGCAATACAGGGGATTGTCGGTCATTTTTGCTTCTTAGGGTCTTTTCGACTCCGGCAATTGTAGGCCGTTGTTCAAGGCATCTTCAAATATCTTATGGACCTTGTCCCTTCTGAAAGAGTAAACCTTGTTCTTCTTCTCCTCTAGGGAAGGCCCATCACCTCCCAGCAATGGCTTTCGAGACCGGTTGGTTTTGGATTCGCCCGCCCTTCACTTTTCTTCATTGTCGGACGCATTGAAGACATTGGTACTGCTGGAACTCCAGCTTCTACGGCTGTCGTCCCGCTTGCTTTTCCAAGTTTTGTCTCTCTGAGTGTCCGGCGGGGACTCTTGCTTCGAGCGTTCCATCATTTGGACTTTCTTGGTTAGCTCTTGAAACGTCTTGAGGCCTGCTGTACACAAGAATGGGACCATCTAATTGCTGAGGTTCCTAATGAGAAGGCTGACGGACTGGTCCTGCTTCAGCGGCGGTTCGCACTTGACCGTGAGATTACGCCATCGGGCAATAAAGTCGGTGTTGCTTTCATTCTTCCCCGGCTTGGTCCTCACAAGGTCGGCAATGGAGATTTTATCACTGACACTCATGAACCTTTGCCGAAACAGAGACTCCATTTGGGCAAAGGTAATGACGGACCCGTCTTATATACTCGCGTACCAGTCGAAAGCGACACCGGTCAGGCTGTTGACAAACTGACGAAGAAGGAGTGCGTCATTGCCCTCTGTATTTCCACACGAGGCTTTGAAGTGGGCAACGTGCTGATTTGCATTCCCCGTTCCGTCGAACCTTCCGAATTTAGGAATGACGTAGCCGCTCGGGAACTCGATCAGATCGTAGTATGCGGGATACGGCCGCCCACTACTGCCAATTTCTTTCTGAGCTTCAGCTTTGGCTACCAATGTTTTAACTTTGCTGGTGACCAAATCCATTATCCGATCTTGTGTTAGCGGGATAGTGCTATCTGGGGCTAAGGCATTCCCAGAAGCGGAATGTGGCCGGCTTTCGTGCGGCTCGACCATTCTTGGACCCAAAGAAGCAGGCAATGGCTGCTTCGGATTGTCATCACCCGGCTGATTAGTAGCGACTTGTGCTTGATTAGGAGGCGCTCGAGCAATTTGAGCCGTAAGCTGCATCACAACGTTCGTTAAGTTGTCAATCTTCAAATAGAGCTTAGCCATCTCTTTATCCTTGCTCCTGAGCTGTTTTCGAAGCTCTTGGAGCAGCTCTTGCTCCGCGGTCCTGGGGCGGAAGGTCGGCTCTTCCTCGCTCTCTGAGCTTGACTCTGCCTGGACCGAAGGGTCCTTCTGCCTATCGTCCCTATCAAGAGGGTTTTCATCATCCAGCGGAGGCGGGTGTTCTTGGGAAGCGGCAACCACATTCAAGCCAGATTGGACTTGGGATGTGGTGGCCCCATCCTTGCTTTTGCTGCGAAGGTTGTCGCTGGGACGCCCGCCCTCCATATAGACCGTATGGACGACATATCCAGCCGTCTTTTTATTATCGGCGGCTGATTTCACGGATCGCTGTCTTGGCCCTCCTGTTTCGGTAGCGGGCAGTCGATTGAAGGCGGATGGCCTGGACGAATTCTTGAATGGTGCTGGCGCATCTTTTCTGGATTTTCCCCGCTGCTTTCGTGCGACACAGAGTGCCCGATAGACTCTTGAAGAGACAGTGTCATACTTTTTTTGTTGGGGTCGGGACACGTCTCTTTGTAGCATTGTTCGGACCGCTGTCTTCTTGATTCTGGCGGTCATGGCATTTTTCTGAACCCACTTCAGAGGCTCGAAGGAATTGCTGATTCTCACGTCCGACTCAGCCGCCGTCGCGGGGCGACCCTGCACTTGGAACTTCACAAAATTCCATTTGGCCGAAGTCCTGGCCCTCTTGTTGGCTCGATACCTGAGCCGCTTCTGCCTTAACTTTTCTGTTCTAAGCACCTGACAGACTTCGGCTCTTTGGGAAGACGCCGCAGACCGGGCAATGGAGGGATTTGGAGATACGCTCAATTGTGCATTTGTTGGAATCATTGCCTGAGCTCGTCCGCAACATTTGATGTTGCCCTTTGTACCGGAGTTCTTGCCCCCTGCTGAAGCACCAGAGAATCGTTCAGACACCGTCTTAAGTTTCAGTTGTGGTGCCTTGGCGATCACGACATTCGGCCTCTTGCCCCTTGAGACCTGCTTGGCCTCCTGCTTTGCTGGGATTTCTGCCAGATGAGCGCTTCCGGCAGGGTAGATGATGACGGAGCCAAACTGGCGGGGCGGTTCCTCCCACTGTCGACTGAGGCTTGCGGGGAGAACTACACGAGCATTGACCTTGACCACGTACGGGATCGGGGTCACGTTGGAAGCCGAATTCATCTAGGGGGACATTGTCGTCGAAAGTTGATTGCTGCACAGAAAAAAAACAACATTTCAGTATAGGCAATCGATATGTATATTGATTGAGTTCGTATGAACGTTTAACCCGAAATATGGGAGGAGAGACAGGTCCCACCGGGCGTGCCAGAATCTGTAGGGTGTTTTTCGTCACCTCATTGAGATGGGAATACGCGCATGCTTTTCAGGCGTACTACAGATTCCCCCTGCCTAGGGTAGGCCGGGGTTTAATGATTGTGGGGATCCGAATCTCTGGCAGCCGCGGACTAAACTGCCGTTAATTACCCCTCGCCTTTGGAGCGAGGGAACCTCCGATTCACGGGTTAAACTAGTCATGCGAACTCGATGTGCAGTGTACGTGTGTTTTTTTTGGGGGGGTTTGGATATATCGGGAGATACGCAGAGTTTTTACGGGGGTCCCGCTATCCGGATAGCGGGCCGGGGGTCAAGGGGGCTAGCAGCCCCCTTACAGGGTGCGGGTCAGTGCCCCGTTAGAAATTTTTTTCTAATAGGGACAGTGTCGTGGAGTATGTGTATGTGTACATATGTATACATATGTATATATATACATGTGTATATAAATAAAGGGGGAAAAAGACATCCAAAGGATGCGTGAGGCCAGCGCCTGGGCGCTAGAGCGCAAGCGCGCCACGTGGGCGCTTTGCGCTCGGGCGCTGGACACTTGAGCGCAAGCGCGCCACGTGTCGGCACGTGGGCGCTTTGTGCTCGGGCGCTGGGTGCTTGAGCGCAAGCGCGCCACGTGTCGGCACGTGGGCGCTTTGCGCTCGAGCGCAGGGCGCTTGAGCGCGAGCACGCCACGTGTCGGCACGTGGGCGCTTTGCGCTCGAGCGCAGGGCGCTGGAGCACGAGCGCGCCACGTGTCGGCACGTGGGCGCTTTGCGCTCGAGCGCAGGGCGCTGGAGCGCGAGCGCGCTGGAGCGCGAGCGCGCCACGTGTCGGCACGTGGGCGCTTTGCGCTCGAGCGCTAGCGCGCCGGCGAGGAAAAATGGGCTTTTACCCCGGAAATTCTCTAAAGAGAAAATAGGGTGGAGTTTAAACTCCTAAGATGCTTTGGGTTAATGAAGGGGGTTCTTCTTCTTCCTCTTCTGTTGGCTGGATCTTGAAGATCAAGAGATATGGGATTTTTAAAAATCTCTCCTTTTTGAGATTTAGTGACAGATCCATGTTCCCCTTTGTGGGTTTGATGGTGAAAAACTATTTTGTTTTATAAAATGAAGAGTAAAACTTTTGATTTAATTCACAAGAAAGAAGAAGATTTTGGAACTTTGAAGAAGTAGAAAAGATCTCAGATCTAAATTTTTTTGGAGAGAGAAAAGTTGTGAGATATTTTCATTATCCTTGCTTTTATAAGCTATACACTTTACACATAGCCCCTTGGGCTTCACTAAGTGGCATTTTGCCTATCCCATGGCTCATGTGCCATTTCTTTTTGCACATAAGCCATGGGCTTTACAAAAATTTGGCTTTATGCCTATTTTTCTTACATTTATCCATAAAATAAAATAAAAGAAATGCAACAAAATTATTTATTACAAAATTTTTATCTTGGCATGGGGGGAGGCCGGCCGCTTCATGTTCGGGCTCGACCCGGGCATGGGCCCACTGGATCTGGGCTTGGGCCTACTTGGCTTGGGGTTGACTTTGATTTTGACTTGGTCAACCGGGGTGTAAATTTTTACCCCAACAGAGATTAAACAAGTTAGGGTTTGATTTGAGTTAGCATTTGGGTTAGCTTTTTGCATGAAGCTTCCTTTTGTTTTTTGCTAAGATATTTTGTGTTGATATTTTCTAACCCAACCCAAACCCTTTACTCTAGTTATCTCTCTACATGGGTTAAGCCTTCTTTCTTAACCCATGGTTGCAATTGTAACCACACACAATAATTCATTATTCATCACAAATCAAATCCTTCTTCTTCTTCTTCTTCCTCATGAAAAAGCTTTCTAGCTTTTTGACATGTGATGATAATGAGTGAGAAATTGAAAACAAATGAGAGCTAAATTCCTACTTCATCATCCTCATCTATTCTAGCCACTTAGATTAGGGTGTTTGCTTTTCTAATACTTGATTAGTGAAGCAAGAGTTTGGGCTTGAGTTTTTTCAAGGTAGATCATCTTTGTTGTTGAAGATTGGAAGCAAAGTTGCATCTTTCTATTCATGGTGCTTCTCTTGAGTCCGGGTACTCGATGATTGCAGCGAAAGGATCTCAACACGGAGCTTTAGAAGTGAAGGAACGGACTACAAAAGTTGTAATCCCTAACTCTTAGATGTAAAGTTGTTTACATGCTTTGTTAACCCTATGTCTTTAGTTAAGATCTTGGTTAGGGTTTGTTTAGCACCCCAAAAATTTTAAAGTAGCATGATTGATGCTTGCCAAAACCTTGCTAAGGTGCTAAGCTAACCCTACAGTGGTATCAGAGACAAGCTAGAGCATTAGGCGATGTGTAGACGAAGTTTGAAGTCCGATCGAACTCCGAAACCCCGTAAAAACCTAGTTTCTGGATTTTTTTTTCAAAAGTTGAAATTTTTCATATTAAAAATACTCAGAAAATCATGCTGGGAATTTTAAGAATTACTGTGAAGTACGAAACCCTAACTCCCTAAAAGGACCGCGGAACCGCGGTCAAACCATGAGTTTGGCGGCGGTTCCGCGGCCAACTTTGGGAGTTGGGGGCTAATACTTCATGGTTATATTCTTGGGTATTTTTCATGCTTCTGGGAATTTTTAGTTCTACTCAAGTGTTGAGCCTTCTAGGATATATTGGGAACTCGTTGATTCAATCGGATAATTTAACTTCGTTTAAGTTTTCCGGGTAATTTAGAACGTGTTAAAAAGTTCGAATGGATATCAATAACTCACATTTCCCCTGCCGGAAAATTTCCAAGTGTTGGATTTTTTCCTTAGTTAAAGAACATTCACAGTCGTGCAAGTAACGCGGTGGACCCTCTAGAAGAACACAAATCTTAACTCGATTATGTGGCTATCTGAACCGCCTCTAAACCTTTGGGTTTGGGGCAGTACGGTGTTGCCACATGTGAGGCGTTGGTTCGACCCTTTTACAGCTGGACCATTGGTACTGTGGCATGTGATGGATGCTTTTAAACTTAGTTCAAGTGTTGAGCAAAAAGGAAAGTTTCGGGTGTTTTTTTATTCGATTGGAAAGTTTAACATTGTCTATTTATCTGGAATCTGATACAATATTTGGAATCCACAAGTAGTTATGAGATAACTAATTTGAATGTTATAAATCTAGCAGTTTAGTCTCATTTGATCAGTTGCCACGGGATTTTGATGTGATCAAAAGTCCGTCGCAATCAAGTAACTTACGCGGATACTCGCCGGGTAAACTTAATAGGTAGCCACGACCCATAGCCTCGACCAAGTGACTGTAGGAGAACCCCGTCGCCAAAAGCATCTGTTCGGGTACTCGCGGCAGCGGTGTTCCGCCTTAGTGCACTCCGTCGACGGCATCCGGGGGTGCGGCCGTCTACTAAAGTTTCCGACGAGCATTCGATCAGGATGTCGGGAATCTTGTTGAATTGCCCGACTTGATATTGAAAAGAGTTTTCGATATTGAGACTAAAATGCGGCGTTTATAATTGTTAGGCATGCGATGTCTAAGGAATTCGTTTGGTTAGGCGTGTGATGTCTAAAGAGGATGTGGATTCCAACTGTTGTACTTTTACACTTTCTTTTCTGTGACCGTAAGTGTAATATGTGGTGTATCGCCGGTTTCGTTGCTATACATCAACAACAATTGGGATACACATATTTACTTACGTTGATGATATGTGATATTATGTGTTGCTGTGATATATTATATTGGATCGTTGCATCTTGAATAGCCGGGGGTTTTATGTGAGATAAGAGTTTTTCAATTTCATTCATATAAAATTCATTATATGTAATATTCTTTTATTGGGGCACTTCCGGGTTGAGGATGATGTCACCATTGTATATTATTTACTTTTCCGCATTAGGTAGACCCAAGGAGGGGAGCACAAGTAACCGGGTTCTAGGGTCCAGTGGGAGGCCATCTCGAGGAGTCGAGACCGGGTCTCCTAACCCTAGAATTGGCAGTGTTGCTTGCCGCTCTCATAGGGGTCTAGGGATGTGGGTTTGGCTATTCATCGCGACCGTGGAATCCGCGTTTTATACAGGCTCGCATAAAACACGGACCTCATAGTATATCCAATATTTCATATATGTTCTTCTGCTGCAATGTTCTGTGATGTGATCATATTACTGCCTGAGTCGAATGTTTATATTATATATATGAGATATATATTGTATATTGTTGATTTCATTTCAAATATTATGCTTGTAAAGAATAATAAAATGGGACTTCATTAATGAGATTAATGAAATTAAAAGAAACCTAAAAATGTTGTAGAAACTTGTCTCAAAAATAGGTAGCTCTAGTTCTTGCTTTGCATAGCGGTATTCCTTGTAGAATATCCAGCACCTTATTCGATAAGGAAAGAGCCGAGATCCCTTCACCGGGAGTGACCTCTTTAGCGAAACTAGCAGATGCTACAAATTCGGTTTGTCTTTTGATTGTTTTTATAGTTTTTGCTTTGCATAGTGATATTTGTAAAATATCCTGCACCTTATTCGATGAGGAAAGAGTCGAGATCCCTTCACCGGGAGTGACCTCTTTAGCAAAACTAGAAAAGGCCTCAAAAACATTCCATTTAAAATAACTCGATTCTACAACGATATCAAGTTCATTACGCAAAAGGTTTTCTTAAAAACCTGTCGTAGCCCTCCGTCATTTTAGATAAGTACTACTTAATATTCGTGCTACGTTTGTTGACCTTAGCCAAGGCGTAGTGTGCGGTAGCTAATTAGCGCTTATATGTATAAGCATATGATGCGATTGAGTTAGGATAGTCGTGCGACTTTGTTGACCTTAGCCAAGGGTCGTGCGGGTGGGTTTAATTCAATCGGGAAATGACGGGTTAAACTTGGCTAGCGCTTATGATTTGTTGACCTTAGCCAAGGTCATAAGTTGCTAGGGGCAAAATATTATTTGGAATTTCAAAAGTTGAAATTTGCAATGAGATTGCATACCTTCTATGAGATAGTTGGATCCCGATACCCGCTACGAGTAAGAGTTACTCCTGAGAGAGTTTTACACATTACAATTAGCTGATCAAGTAGGTGTCTAGAAAGGTGTCAACGGGGTTATGCTTCTGGGAAAACGAGGTTTATTTTAATTAGGTCCGTGCGAAAGCGCGGGGAACCTCCCTCAAAGTACCGGCACTGGCCTGGCTGAAAGATTGGTGAACATGTAGAGAGTAATTAATCCCGGCTAGTCTTTCCTTTTAGGGTTTGAAGGAAGATTTGACTAAAATAGTGGGAGACATCCTGATTAGATATATTTATAACCAATTTAATCTTGCAAGAGCATACGCTGAGTGTTTTCTTCTATCTCTCTCCAGGTAGCGACCATGTCACGCCTTAAATCAAGATAATAATACGAATGTATTGACCGAACCCGCTTGTTATACTGCGCTAAGGAACGTTGGTCCCGCTCCAACTTATAATTGTTATAAGACAGAGTAGGAAATAGGGGATTACCAGAATTCCCGTGCCGCCCAAACGAAGAAAGTGCATGTTGATCCATCATCTTCGGGTATGTTCATTACCGAGAATTGTTTCTCAGTATCCTTTACGTCCTGGGTATGAGATACCGGATAAGGATCCCGCAAATGTAATTTGTTACATAGTCTACAGAGAGGTAGAGAACTGAGAACGGGTGATAAGTTTCAAGAGTTGGAAATTATGCAAGTGTTGCAGCCAAGTCTGTTGGCAGTTATCACCCTGTATTACTAGAATGCATTGATTTTGAACGAATGTTATTAGATACCGAACTTGATATACAACATCATATTAGTCTCTTTATTAGTAAAGAAGGATATAATTTTGTATTGTTGGATAATGTTTTGAACATTTCCTATATCAAGAGTTGATCGGTTCAGGCACGTTATCTAAAAGCATAGACGTTCTAAATCAAACCACAATTCTTAACGTACAGAACACACACAAGAGGAAGAGTTCAGAAATGAACGAATCCTTCTTGAGGCATTGTAGACTAGGTTATATCAATGCGACCTGACTAGCTAAACTTACATAAAGATGCATATTTAAATTAGTTTGGATTTACATCTTGTAAAACTTGCCAGTCATGTCACAAAGATAAGATGACCACAACTCCGTTTATTGGAAACAGAGAAAGAGTTAGTGAACTCTTGGGATTGATACATGATGATGTATGATAGTCCCATGTCTACATATGCCAGGACAAGTTCTTTGTACTTCATTACATTGACTGATGATCTCTCAAGATTCAGACATACGTTCCTGTTGAAACACAAGTCCGAAACTTTTGAGATAATCACAGAATATAAGTTAGAAGTAGAGAACCAAAAACAGGTATAAGTATTATGTCCTTTGATGTGATCAAGGAGGAGAATACTTGAGCACGAAATTCCTGGACTATTCTAAAGGAGAATGAGATTCTCTCTCAGTATTACTCCTCCGAATACACCACAGCACGTCGGTGTATCAGGGCGGAGCAATCGCACCCTATGTGATATGGTGTGCTCTATGATGAGTACTACTGAGTTGCCTATTTTCTTTTGGGGTTATGCACTTGAGAAGTTGCATACCTATTGAATAAGGTTCCAACCAAATCAGATGCCTACCACTCCATATGTGATATGGTATGGGAAGAGCCCATCTCTTAAAGATGTTAAGATTTGGAGTTGTCTGGCCTATGTCAAAAGCAAAATCCGGACAAGCTCGAGGCAAGGTCAGTTCTGTGGAGGTTTGTTGGATATCCCAAGCATTCGCAAGGGAATATCTTCTACCACACCGAGGAACAAAAGATGTTTTATTTCTCGGCATACCACTTTTTGAGAAAAAGGGAATTTCTTGTGAAGAAATTAGTGGTCATGAGGTAGAACTGGAAGGAGTTCCAGCTATACAAACTGCAGCTGATGATTTGGTAAACCCGGAGGATTTAATAGTTTCCAACGAACCTAAGCCTCTCCACCGATCTGGTAAGGTTCCTCATCCACCTGAGAGATACTTCGGTTTCTCTATGACAGTGGGAGAGAGGATTGCATCATGAGATGATGACCCAACTAGTTTCGAGCAGGCCATCAGGAGTGGGGACTCTGTGAGAATGGCTGGATGCTTAGCGATCTGAGATGGAATCCTTATACACCAACAAAGTATGGACTTTGGTTGCTTTATCTGAAGGGTTAAATACCTATCAGGAGCAAGTATATCTTGAGAAGATTACTTGGTGTACATGGAAAAGTTGAGACTTTCAAAGCTATGCTTAAGTCCATCCAGATCCTACTTGCCACTGTTACATACCATGGCTACGATATCTGGCGGTTGGGTGTCATGACTGCTTTTCTAAATAGTGATTTAGAAGATTGCGTCTATAAGTACACAGCCAGAGGGCTTCGTAGACAGTGGGAGCAGCGAAAACGTGTGCAAGATGTTTTATGTGATAAATCTGGCATCGCGGAGTTGGAACGTCTGTTTTGATGTGGTAGTCAAAGAGTTTGACTTCATCAAAATGGTAGATAAACCTAGTATATACAAAAAGGTAGTAGGGAGTATGGTAGTGATCCTCGTATAGTACGTGGATGACATACTCATGATAAGGAAGGAGTTTCCTATGCTACGCTCGGTCAATCTCCTCTTGTCACAAAAATTCTCCATATAGGATCAAGGTGATACCTCCTAAATCCTGAGTTATGGATATATGAGATAGATCTAATTGGATGTTAGGATTCTCACTAGTTGTAGTGAGATGGTATCAATCGATCCTGGGGAGAATCACTGGAAAGGTTCCAGGGTGATAAGGATGAATGAATGTCAGTCACAGGAATTGTCTTTACCCTCAGTGCGGGGACGGTATGTTGGAAGAGTTCCAAGCTAGATACCGTGACTTACTAGACGATTAAAGGCAAGATACATCTTTACCAAGGATGCTACCAAAGAGGCAGTCTGGATATAAATATAAGTTCATGAGATGAACTTCGTTCCTACCATTGTGTGACAATGGAGTTGTAGCTTAGGCCTAGGAACCCCCGTCCCATCTGTGATCCAGACATATTCTTAGGCAGTATCACCTGATCATGGAGATGGTTGATCTCCAGGGAGATCGAGGTTAGGAGAGTAGACACAGAGGACAACAGCGCGGATCCACTCACAAAGGCCTATTTCCCAATAGAGACTTTTATGGGATGGTTGAGTATGAGATACTTCAACCACAGCTGATTGTTGGGTATGCGATACCACAACAGATGGTCCTAGTGCAAGTGGGAGATTGTTAGTTATATATATGCCCTAGAGGCCATTACTGTACATACGATGTATATTGTAGTGGATGCTTGGACATATATAGGGAGGGCTTTCTTGCTCGACATGATAGTATGCTATCTGGTTACTCTTTATCTTAACATGTACTCTGATTGTCTCTATGTCACATGTTGATAAAGCCCTTAGGATGAGTACTTGACTACCAGGACTATGATGCAGATCATACTAGTGGGGATAGTGTAGTCGCCAAGTACATCCTTCAAATGTTCCTAGTCGTGGGAGTACCGAGACAGGGCATCGTATCTCCAGAGTAGACTAGCGTATACGCTTCTTGACCCATATGATGGGAGATGGATGATCCCATATCCATTGGTGTTTGACATCACAGAAGGTATACGGGTGCTCAGTGGAGACTGGGTACACTGGACGGACTCGCCGAGAACTCCCAGATGGTATTATACCTCACGACAGATGGCAGTTCTCTGGTGACAGCGGTACAGGTTAGTCTGTAGACCCGAGATCGTCATAGAGTTTTGTGTGATTCCTATTGTGCTTTGATTTCCATCATACCATGTCCAAGAGGGCATGCAAAATGGTGGCTTTTGGGTACAGTCCCGAATCACATGGAGGCAATGAGCGTTAGGAAGGGTTTCGTCTCTCCCGGTATAGGGAGTTGATGTTGCGCTGTGTTCGATTGGCTATAACTGGAAATCCCTGTTCAGGGTTGCCAAGATTTACTGGTAAGTGTTATCAGAGTTTCTCGAACTGTTATGGACCTCATATCGACACGACTTATCAAGCTACTGGGGTTTAACGTTTACCACCCCTAGGCGAGATATGCGACATATCAGACGAAGAGACCGGACTGTACGGGAGTGTTACTGGTTGGATTCATGGGAGAATGTACAGGCTTGCTTGTTGATCTTCTGATTGCTCAATACCAGGGTGGCTGTTACGTTTAGCTGACCGCTTGCAGTTTGTAGGTGTTTGATATGATCATCACCTACTGCCAGCGTATTGACGACTCTTTAGAGTCCTACACAGAGGTTTCCTGGTTCAGGCAAAACGGAGTAGGAGCATATATATGATATGTGCGGGACCGGGAATAATACGTGTACGCGATACCGTATTAGATTCCCGCGATATGAGATATCGGCCGGGTTTATGTGATATAGCCGGGTCATCGGATCAAGTGTTGATTCGATGAACTGATACAGATTATATTAGTCGGTTATATGCGATATAGCCGGATTATCGGATCAAGTGTTGATTCGATAATTTAATATATAATTATATATGTGATATATTAAGTTACATTAACTAATATAAGCTCACTTAAAGATTCTTTTTCTCACTTGGATAATACATTGATATATATGTGATATATGTTAATTGTATTAGTTTATTTTGTTACAAAAATATATTATATATGTGATATATAATATTGTAACTGTAAGTCTATGGTAGCGCCCCGGCCGTCTGTCCGAGGCCAAAATGCGGAAACAAAAACTTTTTCTTAACTTGAAACTGGCGCTATTGTATACTTTTTCCCGAATCGAACCATTAACCTTCAACTAGCTATCTAGAGAGAGGGTTGGAAAGCTATACCGATCGATCCGTGTCCTTCGGTCTTTGGCCACCATCTCAAGCTCCTCGCGGCATCTCCGGTCTTGATCTCCTCGTCGGAAAGGGCACCACATCATCGATTCTTTTTACGGGCTTCCGCTTCATCCGAAGCAACTCGGGCACGAAGTGTGCTAGCCGACGTGTCCAAGGTGATGTAGAGAATGTTTGTGATCACTTTGTCTCTTGCATCCATGAGATGGATGGAGGTTGAAGGTGTTGCCATTGATGGAGATTATGAGCTAGAGAAGAAAGAGGAAAAAGAAGAAGTTTTTCTCTTTCTTTTCTTTTATGATGGAATGATAAAATGAGAGTGAGTTAGAACAATAATATGAGAGCTAACCGCCATATCATGGTTGCCCCTCTCTTTCCTCTTATCAATTCAACACACAAATCAAACACTAATGTGATATCTTTCACAAAAAAAGAGACCATGAGTCACTATATATGTCCATGTCACATTTAATGCATCTCATGATGAATTCTAGCTCATTATTTCCATATGCAAATATTAATCCAAATGTTTGCAACAATAAAAAGATACAGCAACATCTAAAGTAAACTCGTGACGGATCACAAGGATACCCCTTACTTGTATATACATACCTGCACCCGCATTCCGACTGAATGCGAATGCGATGAGACTAAAGTAATCAAACAAATCTAATACTAGGATCCGGTTTAAACCAAAGCCCACTAGTATGATCCACCCGATCATGATCCGTGCACTACTGCACGTATATGATCGGGCCCTGCCATATATCATACGGCCTCTACAACGTTTCGCCCGAAACTTGAGAAACTGTCTGTGGGGGACTCTAAAGACTCGTCAATATTTTGGCTGTGGATTTAACCACTAGCACGTCAGTGGTACTAGCTGTACGTAACGGGCTACCAGGTATTGACCAAAAGGGAGGTCGATGAGCGAACTCATCCTGACACCCTACTGAGCCTGCCAGTGACAATATCCGTACAGTCCGGTCTGTTCGTCTACGAGCATCGCATGTCGGGCCTAGGGGGTTGGTAAAAGTCAGACCCCCAAAAGCGGTACAAATCCTGTCGGGACACCCTGAGATACTACTGGAATACCTACCAGTAAATCTCCTGCCTTGGCCAAGGACTTCGTGTAATGGCTCTCCTAGACACAGCACGATCTCACCCCCAATACCGGGAGAGACGAAACCCCTGCCGATCCGCTCACTGCCTCCATGTGGCTCGGGACTGTACCTAACTAAAACCTGTTTGCACGACTCCTTTGAACCTTGGTAGGGTAGTAATCAAAGCACAGTGGGAACTCACATGAGACAAATGATGATCTCAGGTCGATGAACTGACCTGTACACATGTCACCAGGGAACTGCTATCTGACGTCAGGTATAATACCAACTAGCATGTTCCTAGCGAGTCCTTTCCGGTGTACTCATAACCCAATGAGCACCTGTATACATCTTAGGTGAACCAACTGACACCAATGGCTTGTGAGACCGGCCACCGCCCCTCGTCAGGGTCTCGACTATATACACTAGTCTACTAATGGAGTATCGATGCCCAGTCTCGAAACTCCCACGACTAGGGACATTTTAAGGATGTGCTTATAGACCCCAGCTCTCACGTATATGATCGCCATCATACTACTGGCCGTCAAGCAAGAATCCTAAAGGCTCTACCAATGTGCAATAGTGACCTGTAAGGTCACCTAAAGCTGTACACGATGATAAAGATAAACCATGGTAGCATACTATTCTCTATCAACGTGTAATAGTGAACTACAATGTCACCTAAAGCATGTACACGATGATAAAGGCAAACCAGATAGTATACAAATCTCTCGAGTAAGACTGTCCTACCGGTACAGGTCCTCTCTCAATCATTGCAATCACGTGCCTGCGATCCAATAATTGACTCTGAGGGCACTATATCCTACAATCTCCCACTTGCACTCAAGGCTAATTATTGCGATGTCGCATACTCACAGCCCGTGTGATACCGAACACCCAACTCATCTACTAATCAGTCTCACAAAGCTCGTTTGCGAAACTATTGCGTTCGAGAAATAGCCTCAGCTAGTTGATCCGCCCTGATGTTTCTTTCTATGTCTCTCTTTATCTCAAGTTCGCGGAGAAAGCCATCTCCCGAAATGAGCAATACCTGTCTTAGAATATGTCTGGATATCTGATGGGACCTAGTTCATAAATGAACTCCAAATCCAAACTTCTTAGACTGTATCGTCAACTGAAACCAATCTGTATCCTGCGCCATGCCTCCCTCAGTATCCGCTTGGACCACCTGTCCAAAATACTGCCCCTCGTCAGAGGGAAAACTATAACTCTGACAGCCACTCTGTCATCCAGGTCACCTTGGAAGCCTGGAATGATAACTGTCTCCTAAAAAAGGTTGTTGTTATCATATCCCTAGAACATCCACTTATGTTCTAAAACTGCTTCCGAATGTTTCTCCAGGATTGGATCAATATCAACTTATTGCATCTACTGCAAAAACAACATCTGGTGTGGTACTTGACATCTCATGATTGACTCAATTGCTTAAGCAAGTGCTGCCAATCATGCACATCCCTCTCCCCTTTAGTCTGTAAGACACCTTTAGAGAGGGTGACTCCATCACCTGCAGGTACACTACCATGCCTGGAGTCGTCCATTCTAAATACCTTTAGAATGCTGTCTAAGTGCCCTGATTGGGAAACTACCCAAATCTAGATCTAAAACCATATATCTAGTAACCAGAATATCTGATATAATATCCATATCCTATGTGGAGAAACCACTGTGTGACAACCAAAGTATAACCGATGGTAGTATAGGAATTTCACTTCCTACTCTGTGTATGTCATCCAAATACCAGGACATCACACCCAACTACTTTCTTAACAGATCCATCCCCTATTCTGATGAAGTCAAACCTATGACTGTCACATCAGAAATAGATGATCTTTCTCCGCTATATCTGCTTTAGTCTATAAATAGACATAAGCTACTTGTCCACTATGCTTCCGCTGCTCCCACTGACTACGACAACCCTCTGGCAGAGTCATATACATGTATACTTCTGAAGCCAGTTCAGAACGACGCTATATTCATCCTCCTGCCGGGTCTCATAGCCTGGAACAACAGTAATGGCAAGTCTGGGTAAACAAGAACCTCCCTGTCACCGTCCTTAAGGCTACCAGAGTACCTCTCGGGTACCTGAGGTTACCCACCATATCTGCGGAGTGGCCAATGGAATGTCAAACCTGATTGAATCTTTAGGTTCTCATCAAATTTCCAGTAATCGTTTGTGGTTCTGGAATCACTTCCAGTTCTACCATACTCTCACTTCTGTTTTCTGAAAAAATCTATTTTTATTAAAACTGTGGCAGGTCAAGAATAATGTCACTATTGATCTTCCGGATGGTAGAAAGTCAACCCTCGTCATAGCCCGGGTCAACCCACAAGCAGCCATTACAGAAACGTGCCTTGAGTTATCCAGAGTCTGGTTTTAAGCATAAACCGGACAACTCCCCGTACCGTAACATTGTTAAGATATGAACTATTCTATATCCAATATAGAAACAGAGGCATTGATTTAATTGGAACCAGATTCAAATCATGCAGCTGTCTCCAGTGCATGTCAACTAAATGGAGAGAGGCCGATCAACATTACTCAACTTAGGAATACATCCAGATATGAGTAACCTAAAAGAGAAGCAAGTTCTTATAATCATTACTATTAACTGAATACCATACACAAGTATCTATATCTTCGATCACCTTGAAGAATCCTGATACTTGCAACGCCTGGTTCTTTACTTTATTCTTATACCTATAATTTCTCAAAACTTAGACCTTGCATTTCTAAGAAACACGTGTCTAAGAACTAGAGAAGTCACAAGTAAACAGAATATAGTACGAGTACCAACCCCTCTGTCCTCATGGACACTGGACGACATACAATACTCTGTATAAGTCCCTTGAGTCTAATAACTCATTCCCTGTGTATCGTAGGTTGAAAACTGTACTTATGGTTAAGAAGAATTACACCGCTGTTTAATGCTCCTTACCTAACCATCCACTGATATAGGTAAATGTCATGGACATAATTTCAAAAAGTTATATCTCACTTTATAAAAATAAATGTACAGATATATTAATTTGAAATTGGTGCATAACAACGGATATTCAAAACCAAATATTTGCCGTCCGGCAAACAACCCAGGCGATTTCCTCAAATATCACCAATTACAACGAATCCCGATATAATGAGGATGATCACCCAATTCCCAATAACTTACTCCCACTCATCATCTGTAAAACCATACAAATGTGATAATCAAACCTGGTAAATACATATCCTGGAGCAAGGGCTAATTGGGAAATCAGTTTTCTTTTAACAATACACAGTGAAACTGAAACATGTAAATGTTTAGAAGGGGTATCCAGGTATTCTTAGTAATGCCTCTTCCATTATCAGATTCACAACTGCAACCGTATATTTCTTTGCCATCTCTCCAAATCCTTTTATATGTCTTTAGTCATTATCTTCTGTACACCCCTTTAGGCCAAATGGTTTTCTTCCTTCCCTACCGTTCGGCACCAGCCTATGGTTTGGAAAAAGACTATCTAATAAGCATAATGGGTGTACTCTCCTAATCCTAGGAGTACTCATAACCTGAGAGAAGGTGAAGATAAAAGACAACTGAATAAAACCTTATTCCTATTTCTCCTGAACCAGAATCCATCCCCGAACTGGAACAAGTCCTTTCGAGTTAGTATATAACCATACGATGGAGTATCCAATAAACTATGGATCTTCGTAGTGATACGGGGTGTTCCGGAGAAATACAAAGGTGATGTAGGATTGGAAAAAATACTTGGTTTGGTCGTGAATAGCAGTCGCAATTTACTTTGCCCTCTTACTAATCCCTTTATTTGTCTTTTCTTAATACTTTCTGTACACTTTCGTTAAGCTAATTGGTTTTCTTCATTCCCCACCATTCGGCACCTGCCTATGGTTTGGAAGAAGACTATCCAATTAGCATAATAGGTGTACCGTCCTAATCCAAGGAGCACTCGCAACCTGAGAGAAGGTAAAAGGTAAAGACAACTGAATAGTCATATTCGTTTTCTCCAGAACCGGAACCATCCTCGAATCTGGAACAAGTTCCTTCGAGTTCGTATATAACCATACGATGGTTTTATCCAATGGAAGTGGATGTTCGTAATAATACGGGGTGTCCTGGAGAAAAGGGCAAGAGTAGGAGTGGCAATGAGGTATGCAACTCTGACAATCCAAAAGCCAGTGTTTTAAGACGGTTCGGTTAACTTGGTCACTGAGTCATAGTCATGGGTCGGGCCATGGTCGCTGCCAAAGAGAGAGAGAAAAGAAACACTCAGCGTGCACTCTAAACTAGATCATAATGGTTATCAATTTATCTAATTAGGAAACCTCCCACTGTATCGTCAAATTCTCCTCCAAACCTGAAAGAAGAATTAGTCGGGATCACCCAAGGAGTAAACCAACTCATCAGTGGGAATCAGGATCCAACTATCATCTCATGATAACGTGATGGAATCCACTCACATTATCACACTCCAGAAGGTATGCGCATATCTGGAAAGTTTCAGTTTCTTTAGAAACTCCCGATATGATTTTTACCCCATGCTCTTATGACCTTGACGAAGGTCAATAAATCATATGTCACATGTCAAGTTCTACCCATCATTGTCCAGGTTAATTTGAACTCACCCGTACAAGCCTTTGACGAAGGTCAACAAGGCTATACGACTGTCCCAAATCAACGCATCTATCTATGCAGCAGAAAGATAACAAGCAGCTACCATTCACTATGCCTTGACGAATGTCAACAAACATAGCATGAATACTAAGTGCTACCCGTTTGAAATGACGGAGGGCTACGAATGGTTTTTGGTGAAAAACCTTTAACGTAATGAACTTGATATCGTTGAAGGAACCGGATAGCTTTTTATAAAAATATAGTGGCGAAAACCTTTGCTAAAGAGGTCACTCCTGGTGAAGGGATCTCGGTTCTTTCCCCGTAGAATGAGGTGCAGGATATTCCAACTGAATGCCACGATGAAAAGCAAAAAGGCAATCGGCTATAGTGAAGTTATTGCCCTGACGCAAACTTCTGTCCAAGGGGTCACTCCCGGTGAAGGGATCTCGGCCCTTGCCTCGTCGACTGAGGTGCTGGATATTCATAACTGAATACCACTGTGCAAAACAAAAGAGAACGTCCTTGCAATAACAGTTTTTTTTTGAAAAATGTTCCAACAACATCAGAATAGGTTTGTTTAGCTTGCATTGATCTGAATCAATGCAGTCCCATCAATTAATCACACCACAAAAGAATGAAAATACGATGTATGTATATGCCATCTGCATTCGCCACTGGGTCCCGTCATCACCCGTTAGGTTACTTAACTAACGACAGAGCGGGGATTGGACTAGCGTGGGTGTAAAACATATACAACATCTACTAGTATATATATCAATATATAATATTCGCTCATGGCATGATAAAATGCAACATCACAGATTGTAATAAGCATCACAGAACAATACAGATAATCTGGGATCCCCGAGTTTCATAGAGCCGCTACTGAAACCCGACGTTCCCCTCGTCGTGTGGATAGCCTGTGCAATGAAATCCTAGACCCCTACGGGCGCGGCAAGTTATCCCCCAAAACCTGAAGCGAGGCAGCCCCCTTCAACAACGTGAATAGACCACCCAGCACTTCACGGAATCCGATAACTTGAGCACCCTCCTTGGGTCAACCTGTACCCCCGACGAGTGCGGCGAATAGCCCGCCAATTCTAGAGTGAAGCCCCCTCCGTCTCAAAGCCATGAGATGCGGGCCCGTTGCCCTCTAGAACCCAGCTATCAGTGCACCCCACCTTGGGGTAATCCTAGTACAGAAAGTAAAATATATACAACGGGTACATCGACCTCAGCCCGGTCGTGCCCCAAAAGAATAATATACAAACAGGCAGTGACGGCAGTCCACATGTCGGACGCTCGCCCCGCAATATTAAATGTACAAATACAACCAAACTGTACTACCATTGCATCCAGGCTATCCACCACGACAAATCCGCAACATCACAGCACAACACAGAACATCAACGTGAATGTCACGTTCGTAAATCCGTCTAAAAGGGCTATAGCAATTAGACAAGATTTACCGATCAAATGACATTCACGGTCGCAGATATAATGTAAATACCATGAACTAACATATTTAAAATTTTCGATCGACAAAATTTCCCGAAGTGGGCCCCAAGCACAATTCCCAGTACTCAAACAAATCTGGGCCCAAACAAAAAATACCAGAAACGACATTTCCAAGTCAGAGACCACCTCAGAAAATTTCGTGCACTGTGGCTACAGTACTGCAGCGGATCCGCGGCCAAAACGTGGGTACGGCCGCGGTTCCGCCGCGCTACAGTGAAATCAACCTACAAAATTTCTGCAGTTTTCTTAGAGAAGCCTGCCTGATTTTCTGCAATACTCAAAATAATTTTTCGACGATAAAAAAAATTTGACAGAAACTTCATGATTGGAAATGCAGTTTTTGGAAATTTCGTCCGATCGAAGTTCTAAACATGTTAGAGCAAGCTAGTAAAGGTTAATGGCATGGCTCTGATACCATGTAAGTCTACGGTAGCGCCCCGGCCGTCTGTCCGAGGCCAAAATGCGGAAACAAAAACTTTTTCTTAAGTTGAAACTGGCGCCATCGTATACTTTTTTCCGGATCGAACCATTAACCTACAACTAGCTATCTAGAGAGAGGGTTGGAAAGCTATATCGATCAATCCGTGTCCTTCGGTCTTTGGCCACCATCCCAAGCTCCTTGCGGCATCTCCGGTCTCGATCTCCTCGTCGGAAATGGCACCACACCATCGATTCTTTTTACGGGCTCCCGCTTCATCCGAAGCAACTCGGGCACGAAGTGTACTAGCCGACATATCCAAGGTGATGTAGAGAATGTTTGTGATCACTTTATCTCTTGCATCCATGAGATGGATGGAGGTTGAAGGTGTTGCCATTGATGGAGATTATGAGCTAGAGAAGAAAGAGGAAGAAGAAGAAGTTTTTCTCTTTCTTTTCTTTTGTGATGGAATGATAAAATGAGAGTGAGTTAGAACAATAATATGAGAGCTAACCACCATATCATGGCTGCCCCTCTCTCTCCTCTTATCAATTCAACACACAAATCAAACACTAATGTGACATCTTTCACAAAAAAAGAGACCATGAGTCACTATATATGTCCATGTCACATTTAATGCATCTCATGATGAATTCTAGCTCATTATTTCCATATGCAAACATTAATCTAAATGTTTGCAACAATAAAAAGATACGGCAACATCTAAAGTAAACTCGTGACGGATCACAAGGATACCCCTCACCTGTATATACATACCTGCACCCGCATTCCGACTGAATGCGATGCGATGAGATTAAAGTAATCCAACAAATCTAATACTAGGATCCGGTTTAAACCAAAGCCCACTAGTATGATCCGCCCGATCATGATCCGTGCACTACTGCACGTATATGATCGGACCCTGCCATATATCATACGGCCTCTACAACGTTTCGCCCGAAACTTAAGAAATTGTCTGTGGGGGACTCTAAAGACTCGTAAATACTTTGGCTGTGGATTTAACCACTAGCACGTCAGTGGTACTAGCTGTACGTAACGGGCTACCAGGTATTAACCAAAAGGGAGGTTGATGAGCGAACTCATCCTGACACCCTACTGAGCCCGTCAGTGACAATATCCGTACAATCCGTTCCGTTCGTCTATGAGCATCGCATGTCGGGCCTAGCGGGTTGGTAAAAGTCAGACCCCCAAAAGAGGTACAAGTCGTGTCGGAGTGTAGCCCAGAACACCCTAAGATACTACTGGAATACCTACCAGTAAATCTCCTGCCTTAGCCAAGGACTTCGTGTAATGGCTCTCCTAGACATAGCGTGATCTCACCCCTAATACCGGAAGAGACGAAACCCCTTTCGATCCGCTCACTGCCTCTATGTGGCTCGGGACTGTACCCAACTAAAACCTGTTTGCACGACTCCTTTGAGCCGTGGTAGGGTAGTAATCAAAGCACAGTGGGAACTCACACGAGACAAATGACGATCTCAGGTCGATGAACTGACCTGTACACATGTCACCAGGGAACTGCTATCTGACGTCAGGTATAATACCAACTAGCATATTCCCAGCGAGTCCTGTCCGGTGTACTCATAACCCAATGAGCACTTGTATACATCTTAGGTGAAACAACTGACATCAATGGCTTATGAGATCAGCCACCGCCACTCGTCGGGGTCTCGACTGTATACACTAGTCTACTAATGGAGTATCGATGCCCAGTCTCGAAACTTCCAAGACTAGGGACATTTTAAGGATGTGCTTATAGACCCCAACTCCCACGTATATGATCGCCATCATACTGTTGGCCGTCAAGCAAGAATCCTAAGGGCTCTACCAACGTGCAATAGAGACCTGTAAGGTCACCTAAAGCTGTACACGATGATAAAGATAAACCATGGTAGCATATTATTCTCTATCAACGTGTAATAGTGAACTATAATGTCACCTAAAGCATGTACACGATGATAAAGGCAAACCAGATAGTATACAAATCTCTCGAGTAAGACTGTCCTACCGGTACAGGTCCTCCCTCAATCTTTGCAATCACATGCCTGCGATCCAATAATTGACTCTGAGGGCACTATATCCAACAGTAACAAGTTATAGTTACAAATGCAACATGATTTGTGGAGATTAAACAAGTTAGGGTTTGATTTGGGTTAGCATTTGGGTTAGCTTTTTGCATGAAGCTTCATGAAGCTTCCTTTTGTTTTTTGCTAAGATATTTTGTGTTGATATTTTCTAACCCAACCCAAACCCTTTACTCTAGTTATCGCTCTACATGGGTTATGCCTTCTTTCTTAACTCATGGTTGCAATTGTAACCACACACAATAATTCATTATTCATCACAAATCAAATCCTTCTTCTTCTTCTTCTTCCTCATAAAAAAGCTTTCTAGCTTTTTGACATGTGATGATAATGAGTGAGAAATTGAAAACATATGAGAGCTAAATTCCTACTTCATCATCCTCATCTATTCTAGCCACTTAGATTAGGGTGTTTGCTTTGCTAATATTTGATTAGTGAAGCAAGAGCTTGGGCTTGAGTTTCTTCAAGGTAGATCATCTTTGTTGTTGAAAATTGGAAGCAAGCTTGCATTTTTCTCTTCATGGAGCTTCTCTTGAGTCCGGGTACTCGATGATCGCAGTGAAGGGACCTCAGCACGGAGCTTTAGAAGTGAAGGAACGGACTACAAAGTTTGTAATCCATAACTCTTAGATGTAAAGTTGTTTACATGCTTTGTTAACCCTATGTCTCTAGTTAAGATCTTGGTTAGGGTTTGTTTAGTACTCCAAAATTTTTAAAGCAGCATGATTGATGCTTGCCAAAACCTTGCTAAGGTGCTAAGCTAACCCTACACTAGGATTAGGAGAGGGTACACTTATTATGCTTATTGGATAGTCTTCTTCCAAATCATAGGCAGGTGCCGAAAGGTGGGGAAGGAAGAAAACCAATTAGCCTAAGTGTGGTGTACAGAAGGTAATAAGTAATGACAAATAAAGGGATTAGAAAGAGGGCAAAGTAAATTGCGACTGCTACCATTCATGTCCAAACCGTGTATATTATCGCCAATCCTACTTCACCTTTGCATTTCTCCAATTCAGGAGAAATAGAATAAGATTTATTCAGTTGTCTTTTATCTTTACCTTTTCTCAGGTTGCGAGTACTCCTACGATTAGGAGAGTACACCTATTACGCTTATTAGATAGTCTTCTTCCAAACCATAGGCTGGTGCCGAACGGTAGGAAAGAAAGAAAACCATTTAGCCTATGGATGGTGTATAAAAGGTAATGAGTAAAGACAAATAAAGGGATTTGGAGAGACGGCCAAGAAATATATGGTTATAATCATGAATCTGAATAGTGGAAGAGGCATTACTAGGAATACCCGGATACCACTTCGAAGCATTTTCATGTTTCAGTTTCACTGTGTATTGTGCAGGGTTCCTATCGACAGCAACAAGATTTCGGGAGGCATCGTCCATGCCATTTTAAAAATTTGCCGTTAAAAGGAACTCTATACAAGATCGTTAACTAGAATGAAACAAAGTAAACCATTTACTATCTAAGCGAAAAAGGAATTACAACCTTTGTAGATCGGTCCTTCACTTCATAAGCTCCTTATATTAGTCCCTTCGCTGTGATGGTGGTTCTCCCAGACTCTTGCATGGCTTCACGAGGCAAAAGGAGCGACCTTGCTTGAAATCTTCGATGCCGAAGATGATCTACGTCGAGGGAATGCTAACTCAAGCTACTACTTCACTAACTAGAGAATTAGTGAAGCAAACACCCTAAACTAAAGCGCTAGTCTAGTGGAGGATGATGAAATAGGAAGTGGGTTCACTTTAGAATTTCTTTTCTCACTTTGGATCAAACCCTAGAAAGCTTTTGGTTTTGAGGAAGAAGATGAACAAATAGATGAGAATGAAAATGATCAAGTGAGAGAGTGAACCATGGTGAGTGAGTATCATATACTAACTCATGTAGAGATATAACCATGGCTAATCCAAATGGTTAGGTTAACAAATATCTAAAGTAAAAACAAAATTAGTGGACTTTGTCAAAGCAAAACAAGCTTCTACAAGCTTCATGCTCTTTCCAAATATCCACTAATTTTGTAATTACCTTAAATAATTATAACCCACCATTATAAATAGAATGGTGTGTGTCTCATACACCCATGTATGATGTATCAACAACCATGATATAAAAAGAAAAACACAATTTAATATATATCACATATATATTAAAGTTGTGCACATGTGAGAAAAACAAATGCTTAAGTGAACTAAAGTTAGTTAATGTAAATTAGTTATCATATATACAATTATACACTAAATTATTAAATCAACCTTTGATTTAATAATCCGGATATATTATATATAATCGACTAACATCCAATGCATGGACTTATCGAATCAACCCTTGATTCGATAACCCGGCCATATCACATATAACCTGTTAGTTATATGTATGCCCTAGAGGCCATTACTGTACATAGGATGTATATTGTAGTGGATGCTGGGACATATATAGGGAGGACTTTCTTGCTCGACATGATAGTATGCTATCTGGTTGCTCTTTACCTTAACGTGTACACTAATTATCTCTCTGTTACATGTTGGTAAAGCCCTTAGGATGTGTGCTTGACTACCTGGACTATGATAAGGATCATACTAGTGGGGACATGGTAGTCCATAAGTACATCCTTCAAAGTCCCTAGTCGAGGGTGTATCGAGACGGGGCATCGATATACCAGAGTAGACTAGCGTATACCTTCTCGACCCATACAGATGGGCGATGGATGATCCCATATCCATCGGTGTTTGACATCAGAGATGGTATACGGGTGCTCAGTAGAGACTGGATACACTGGACGGACTCGCCGAGAACTCCCAGATGGTATTATACCTCACGTCAGATGGCAGTTCTCTGGTGACACTGGTACAGAGTAGTCTGTTGACCCGAGATCGTCATAGAGTCTTGTGTGGTTCCCACTGTGCTTTGATTTCCATCTTACCACGTCCAAGAGGGCGTGCAAAACGGTGGTTTTTGGGTACAGTCCCGAGTCACATGGAGGCAATGAGCGATAGGAGGGGATTCGTCTCTCCCGGTATAGGGAGTTGATGTTGCACTGTGTTCAATTGGCTATAACAGGAAATCCCTGGCCAGGGTTGCTGAGATTTACTGGTAAATGTTACCAGTAGTTTCTCGAAGTGTTATAGACCTCATATCGACACGACTTATCGAGCTATTGGGGTCTGACGTTTACCACCCCTAGGCGGGATATGCGACATATCAGACGATCAGACCGGACTATACGGTAGTGTTACTGGTTGGATTCACTGGAGTGTGAGCGGGCTTGCTCGTCGATCTTCAGATCGCTCAATACCCGGGTGGCCGTTACGTTTAGCAGACCGCTTGCGGCTTGTGGGTGTTTGATATGATCATCATCTGCTGCCGGCGTATTGACGAGTCTTTAGAGTCCTACACAGAGGTTTCCTGGCTCAAGCGAAACGAAATAGGAGTGCATATGAGATATGTGCGGGACCGAGAATGATACCAGTATGTGATACTGTATTCGATTCTCGCGATATGTGACATTGATCGGTTATATGCGATATAGCCGGCATATCGGATCAAGTGTTGATTCGATAAGTTGTTACTGTAGATATTAGTCGGTTATGTTCGACATGGCCGGATCATTGAATCAAGTGTTGATTTAATGATTTAATGCATAATTATATATTTGATATATTACTTTGCATTGACTAGTATCGGTTCACTTAAGATAGATTTTCTCACTCGGATGTGCGCATTGTATATGCGATATATTTTTGTGCACTTGATTGTATCATGTTTGATGATGCATGTTAACTTGGTTAAGTGTAAAGTTTAAACCATAGTTAAGTTAATGATTAGGGTTTTCCTTATCTTATTTATTTATTTATTTATTAAGGAAAAGATTAAAGAGAAGAATGGTGGCTTTCTTTGTTTCTAGTTGAAACTTCATGAAGGTTTGACCAAAGCTACCATTCTTGTCTTCTTCTCCTAACCCTAACCATTTAACTAACCTTGGTTAATTCTCTACACTTGACTATAGTTAAAGTTATGATAAGTATTGATTTACTTTTGATTTTAAATTAACTTATCATAAGACTTTCTTCTTCTTCTTCATCTTCTTCCATGAAGAAAGCAAGCTCCATCAATGGTGATTGATGGAAACAAGTGAGAAATCCAATTCTAAAGTCTACCCACTTCCTATTTCTTCATCCTCTACCTCTTGACAAGTAGTAGAGTGTGTTTCCTTCACAAGTTTCTTGACTTGGTGAAGTCGGAGCTTGATTTAGCGATGCCTCGACGTAGATCATCTTCGGCACGAAGCCGACGACCTTGCCCGCTCTTTCTCCGATGAAGCTGACGCTAGAGCCCGGATTTTGATTTGGACAGTGGAGATGACTTCATCACGGAGCCGTGGAGGTGGAGGACCGGATCTGCAAAGGTTGTATTTCCGTATCTCTTAGTTAAGTGTTAACTAGTTTGTTTTTCGCCTAGAAATCTAGCCGACGATCCGTAGTTGGGTTTCTCGGCACCGGAATTTTTCTGAAATTGGCATGGTTGATGCCTTGTGAGACCTCCTTGGGGTGCCTAGGAACCCTACAGTGGTATCAGAGCCTAGCTAGAGCCTTAGGCGAAGTCTAGACGGAGTTTGAAGTCCGATCGACCCGAAACCCCATCTCAAATAATGCTCTCTGTCCTTTTTCTAAAAACGTGGATTTTTTGAAATTAAAAATATGCAGAAAATCAAGCAGGGTTTTCTAGGAATTACTGTAAATTTCGTGGACCTAATTCAAATATTCCACCGCGTTTCCGCGGCATGAGCAAGGCTCATGCGGCGGATCCGCGGCCGTACGGCCACAATATTTAAATTAGTTTGCACAGTAACTCCTATTTAACAGTGCTGGTTCTCCTGGGTATTTTTAATATTTTTTCCAGAGTTTGCATTTTCTGGGGTTGCTTTGGGGATTCGGTGTTTCGATCGGGGTATCAAATTTTGTCTGTGTGGCTTTCCGGGTAAATTTTAGAATATGTTAAAAAGTTCGAACGGATATAAATACCCAATTTTTCCCCTGTCGGGAAATTTCCAAGTGTTGGATTTTTCCGTAGTTTAACGACGTTCTAAGTAGTGCAAGTAACTCGATGGACCCTCTAGAAGACAACAAACCTTAACTCGATTATGTGACCGTCTTGAACTGCCCTTTGAACCTTCGGGTTTGGGGCAGTACGGCGTGCCACATGTGAGGCGTTGGCTTGACCCTTCTACGGCTGGACCGTTGGTACTGAGACACGAACTGAATGTTGTTAGACTTATTTCATGTGTTGATCTGTATTGGGAAAACTTGGGTGTTTGACTGTTCGATCGAAACGTTTAACATTTTCTATTTATCTGGAATGGGATACAATAATTGGAATTCACAAAGAGTTATGAGATAACTGAATGAATGTTATAAACATAGCAGTTTAGTCTCACTTGATCGGTTGCCACGGAATTTTGATGTGATCAAAAGTCCGTCGCAATCACGTAGTGTACGCGGATACTCGCCGGGTAAACTTAATAGACAGCCTCACTCCATAGTCCCGACCAAGTGACTGTAGGAGAACCCCGTCGCCGAAAGCATCCGTTCGGGTGCTCGCGGTAGCGGTGTTCCGCCTTGGTGCACTTTGTCGTCGGTATCGGGGGTGCAGCCGCCTACTAAAGTTTGCGACGAGTATTCGATCAGAATGTCGGGAATCTTGTTGAATTGCCCGACTTGATATTGAAAAGTGTTTTCGATAATGAGACTAAAATGCGGGGTTTATAATTGTTAGGCATGCGATGTCTAAGGAATTCATTTGGTCAGGCATGCGATGTCTGAGGTGGTTGCGGATTCCAACTGTTGCAGTTTTACACTTTCTTTTCTGTGACCGTAAGTGTAATATGTGATATCGCCGGTTTTGTTGCTATATGTCAACGACAATTGGGATGGACATATTTACTTACGATGATGACATGTGATGTTATGTGTTGCTGGATATGTTATATTGGATCGTCGTGTTTGAATAGCCGGGGGGTTTTTATGTGAGATGAGTGTTTTTCTTTTTCATTCATGTAAAAACTTGTATGTAATATTCTTTTATTGGGGCGCTTCCAGGTTGCGGGAGTTGTCACCTGTTGTATATTATTTACTTTTCCGCACTAGGATAGACCCAAGGAGGGGAGCACAAGTAACCGGGTTCTGGAGTCCAGTGGGAGACCAACTCGAGGAGTCGAGTCCGGGTCTCCTAACTCTAGAATTGGCAGGGTTGCTTGCCGCTCTCGTAGGGGTCTAGGGGTGTGGGTTTGGCTATTCATCACGACCGTGGAATCCGTGTTTTATACTGGCTCGTATTGAAAACACGGACGTCCTAGTATATCCAATATTTCATATGTTTCTTCTGCTGCGATATCTGTGATGTGATCATGTGATGTTCTGTGATAGATACAGTATATAGTATATATGATATATTATATAGGCGTTACTTATGTTTTACACCCGCGCTAGCCCTGCCCCACTCTGCCGCTAGTTACCTAACCTAACGGTGCATGAGGGGACATCGAGGCGAATGCGGATGGCATAAGTGTACGTCGTATTTATCTGTGATGTTTAGGTACTTAAATGATGGGACTTCATTAATATGATTAATGAAATAAAAGAAACCTAAGATGTTGTAGAATCGAATTTCAAAATAAAACAGGTAGCTACAGTTCTTGCTTTGCACAGCGGTGTATATGATATATCCTGCACCTTATTCGACAAGGAAAGGACCGAGATCCCTTCACCGGGAGTGACTCCTTTAGCAATAACTGGTAGATGCTACACACTCGGTTTGTCTTTTGATTGCTTTTATGTGTTTTTGCTTTGCACAGTGATATATATGATATATCCCGCACCTCATTCGACGAGGAAAGGACCGACGATCCCTTCACCGGGAGTGATTCCTTTAGCAAAACTAGAAAAGCCTCAAAAACACTCCATTTCAAAATTCATTTGATTCTACAACGATATCAAGTTCATTACGCAATAGGTTTTCAGAAAAACCTGTCGTAGCCCTCCGTCATTTCAGATAAGTCCTATTTAGTATTCGTGCTACGTTTGTTGACCTCCGTCAAGGCATAGTGTGCGGTAGCTAACTAGTATTTATCTGTTTATGCATATGATGCAGATTGAGTTAGGGTAGTCGTGCGGCCTTGTTGACCTCCGTCAAGGGTCGTGCGGGTGGGTTTAATTCGATCAAGAAATGACGGGTTGAACTTGACTAGTAGCCTATGGTTTGTTGACCTCCGTCAAGGTCATAGGGTGCTGGGGGCAAAATATTATCGGGGATTTCAAGTGTTGAAATTTGCAATGAGATTGCATAACTTCTATGAGATAGTTGGATCCCGATACCCGCTGAGAGTAAGAGTTACTCCTGAGAGAGTTTTATACATTACAATTAGCCGATCAAGTAGGTGTCTAGAAAGGTGTTAACGAGGTTACGCCTATGGGAAAACGAGGTTTACATTAATTAGGTTCGTGCGAAAGCACGGGGGACCTCCCTCAAAGTACCGACACTGGCCTGGCTGAAAGATTGGCGAACTTGTAGTGTGTAATTAATCCCGGCTAGTATTTCCTTTTAGGGTTTGAAGAAAGATTTGATAAAAAGCAGTGGGAGCCATCCTGATTAGATAAAAATAATAACCAATCTATTCTTGCAAGAGCGCACGCTGAGTGTTTTCTTCTCTCTCTCTCCAGGTAGCGACCATATCACGCCTTAATCAAGATAATAATACGGAATATTGACCGAACCCGCTTGTTATACTGAGCTGGGGAACATTGGTCCCGCTCCAACTTATAATTGTTATAAGACAGAGCAGGAAATTGGGGAATACCAGATTTCCCGTGCCGCCCAAACGAAGAGAGTGCATGCTGATGCATCATCTTTGGGTGTGTTCATTATATAGAACTGTTTCTCAGTGTCCTTTACGTCCTGGGTATGTGATACCAGATCAGGATCCCAGATATGTAATCTGTTACATAGGGCTACAGAAAGGTAGAGAACTGAGAACGGGTGATAAGTTTCATGAGGCAGAAAACGGGGCAAGTGTTGCAGCCAAGTCTGTTGGTCACTGTCACCCTGTATTACAATACATTGATTCTGAACGAATGTTGTTAGATACCGAACCTGATATACAAAATCATATCAGTCTCTTTATTATTAAAGAAAGGATATAATTTTGTATTGTTGGATAATGTTTTGAACATTTCCTATATCAAAAGTTGATCAGATCAGGCACGTTATCTAAAAGCATTGATGTTCTAAATCAAACTACAGTTCTTAAGTATATGGAACACACACAAGAGGAAGAGTTCAGAACTGAACGAATCCTTCTTGAGGTATTGTAGACTAGGTCAGATCAATGTGACCCGACTAGCTAGAGTTACATAAAGATGCATATTTAAATTAGTTTGAATTTACATCTTGTGAAACTCGCCAGTCATGTCACAAAGATAAGATGACCACAGCTCTGTTTATTGGTAACAGAGAAAGAGTTAGTGAACTCTTGGGATGATACATGTTGATGTATGTAGGTCCCCTGTCTACACATGCCAAGACCGGTTCTTCGTACTTCATTACATTCTCTGATGATCTCTTTAGATTCAGACATATGTTCCTGTTGAAACACAAGTCCGAACCTTTTGAGATATTCACAGAATATAAGTTAGAAGTAGGGAACCAATACGGGTATAAGTATTATGTCCTATGATGAGATCAGGGAGGAGAATACTTGTGCATGGAATTCCTGGACTATTCTAAAGGAGAATGAGATTCTCTCTCAGCATTACTCCTCTGTATACACCATAGCACGATGGTATATCGGGGAGGAGCAGATACACCCTATATGATAAGGTGTGCTCTATGATGAGTACTACTGAGTTACCTGTTTCCTTTTTGGGAGTTATGCGCTTGAGAAGATGCATACCTATTGAATACAGTTCGAATCAAATCAGTTGCCTACCACTCCATATGAGATATGGTATGGGAAGAGCCCATGTCTTAAGCCAGTTAAGATTTGGGGTTGTCCGGCCTATGTCTAAAAGCAAAATCTGGACAAGCTCGAGGCAAAGTCTGTTATGTAGAACTGGAAAGGTTCCAGCTATACAAAATACAGCAGATGATTTGGTACAACCAAAGGATTCAGTAGATACCAACGAACCTCGGCCTCTCCGCCGATCTAGTAGGGTTTCTCACCCACCTGAGAGATACTTCGGTTTCTCTATGACAGTGGGAGCGAGGATTGCATCATGAGATGATGACCCAACTAGTTTCGAGCTGGCCATCAGGAGTAGGACTCTGTAAGAATGGCTGGATGCTTAGAGATCTGAAATGGAATCCTTATGCACCAACAAAGTATGGACTTTGGTTGCTATATCTGAAGGGTTAAATCCCCATCAAGAGCAGGTATATCTTGAGAAGATTACTTGGTGTACATGGAAAAGTTGAGACTTTCAAAGCTAGACTTGTTAAAGGTTTGCATCATTGACCAGATGTGGATTATGTTGAAACCTTTTCTAAGGATCTAGGCTTAAGTCCATCCAGATCCTACTTGCCACGGCTACATACCATGACTACGATATCTGGTGGTTGGGTGTCTTGACTGCTTTTCTAAATGATGATTTGGAAGAGAGCGTCTATAAGTACACAGCCAGAGGGCCTCGTAGACAGTGGGAGCAGCAGAAACGTGTGCAAGATGCTTTATAGGATAAAAGCAGGCATCGCGGAGTTGGAACATCTGTTTTGATGGATTAGTCAAAGAGTTTGACATCATCAAAATGGTAGATGAACCTTGTATAAACAAAAGGGTAGTAGGGAGTATGGTGACGATCCTCGTAGAGTACGTGGATGACATACTCTTGATAGGAAAGGAGTTTCCTATGCTACGCTCGATCAATCTCCGCATATCACAAGGATTCTCCACATAGGATCAAAGTGATACCTACTAAATCCTGGGTTTTGGATCTATGAGATAGATCTAAATGGATGTTAGAATACTCACTAGTTATAGTGAGATGGTATCAATTGATCCTGGGGAGAATCACTGGAAGGGTTCCAGGGTGATAAAGACGACTGAATGTCAGTCGCAGGCATTGTCTTTACCCTCAGTAAAGGGACGGTATGTTGGAAGAGTTCCAAGCTAGATACCGTGACATACTAGACGATAAAGGCAGGATACATCGCTACTTAAGATGCTACCAAAGAGGCTGTTTGGGTGTATATTGGTTCATGAGATGAACTACGTTCCAACCATTGTGAGACAATGGAGTTGTGGCTTATGCCAAGGAACGCCGGTCCCATCAGTGATCCAGACATATTCTAAGGCAGTATTACCTGATCATGGAGATGGTTGATCTACAGGGGATCGAGGTTTGGAGAGTAGACTCAGAGGACAACACAGCGGATCCACTCACAAAGGCCTGTTCCCAGAGAGAGATTTTTATGGGATGGTTGAGTATGAGATACTACAACCACTGCTATCAGATGGCCCTAGTGCAAGTGGGAGATTGTTAGTTATATGTATGCCCTAGAGGCCATTACTGTACATAGGATGTATATTGTAGTGGATGCTGGGACATATATAGGGAGGACTTTCTTGCTCGACATGATAGTATGCTATCTGGTTGCTCTTTACCTTAACGTGTACACTAATTGTCTCTCTGTTACATGTTGGTAAAGCCCTTAGGATCTGTGCTTAACTACCTGGACTATGATAAGGATCATACTAGTGGGGACATGGTAGTCCATAAGTGCATCCTTCAAAGTCCCTAGTCGAGGGTGTATCGAGACAGGGCATCGATATACTAGAGTAGACTAGCGTATACCTTCTCGATCCATACAGATGGGCGATGGATGATCCCATATCCATCGGTGTTTGACATCAGAGATGGTATACGGGTGCTCAGTAGAGACTGGGTACACTGGACGGACTCGCCGAGAACTCCCAGATGGTATTATACCTCACGTCAGATGGCAGTTCTCTGGTGACACTGGTACAGAGTAGTCTGTTGACCCGAGATCGTCATAGAGTCTTGTGTGGTTCCCACTGTGCTTTGATTTCCATCTTACCACGTCCAAGAGGGCGTGCAAAACGGTGGTTTTTGGGTACAGTCCCGAGTCACATGGAGGCAATGAGCGATAGGAGGGGATTCGTCTCTCCCGGTATAGGGAGTTGATGTTGCACTGTGTTCGATTGGCTATAACAGGAAATCCCTGGCCAGGGTTGCTGAGATTTACTGGTAAATGTTACCAGTAGTTTCTCGAAGTGTTATAGACCTCAAATCGACACGACTTATCGAGCTATTGGGGTCTGACGTTTACCACCCCTAGGCGGGATATGCGACATATCAGACGATCAGACCGGACTATACGGTAGTGTTACTGGTTGGATTCACTGGAGTGTGAGCGGGCTTGCTCGTCGATCTTCAGATCGCTCAATACCCGGGTGGCCGTTACGTTTAGCAGACCGCTTGCGGCTTGTGGGTGTTTGATATGATCATCATCTGCTGCCGGCGTATTGACGAGTCTTTAGAGTCCTACACAGAGGTTTCCTGGCTCAAGCGAAACGAAATAGGAGCGCATATGAGATATGTGCGGGACCGAGAATGATACCAGTATGTGATACTGTATTCGATTCTCGCGATATGTGACATTGATCGGTTATATGCGATATAGCCGGCATATCGGATCAAGTGTTGATTCGATAAGTTGTTACTGTAGATATTAGTCGGTTATGTTCGACATGGCCGGATCATTGAATCAAGTGTTGATTTAATGATTTAATGCATAATTATATATTTGATATATTACTTTGCATTGACTAGTATCGGTTCACTTAAGATAGATTTTCTCACTCGGATGTGCGCATTGTATATGCGATATATTTTTGTGCACTTGATTGTATCATGTTTGATGATGCATGTTAACTTGGTTAAGTGTAAAGTTTAAACCATAGTTAAGTTAATGATTAGGGTTTTCCTTATCTTATTTATTTATTTATTAAGGAAAAGATTAAAGAGAAGAATGGTGGCTTTCTTTGTTTCTAATTGAAACTTCATGAAGGTTTGACCAAAGCTACCATTCTTGTCTTCTTCTCCTAACCCTAACCATTTAACTAACCTTGGTTAATTCTCTACACTTGACTATAGTTAAAGTTATGATAAGTATTGATTTACTTTTGATTTTAAATTAACTTATCATAAGACTTTCTTCTTCTTCTTCTTCATCTTCTTCCATGAAGAAAGCAAGCTCCATCAATGGTGATTGATGGAAACAAGTGAGAAATCCAATTCTAAAGTCTACCCACTTCCTATTTCTTCATCCTCTACCTCTTGCCAAGTGGTAGAGTGTGTTTCCTTCACAAGTTTCTTGACTTGGTGAAGTCGGAGCTTGATTTAGCGATGCCTCGACGTAGATCATCTTCGGCACGAAGCCGACGACCTTGCCCGCTCTTTCTCCGATGAAGCCGACGCTAGAGCCCGGATTTTGATTTGGACAGCGGAGATGACTTCATCACGGAGCCGTGGAGGTGGAGGACCGGATCTGCAAAGGTTGTATTTCCGTATCTCTTAGTTAAGTGTTAACTAGTTTGTTTTTCGCCTAGAAATCTAGCCGACGATCCGTAGTCGGGTTTCTCGGCACCGGAATTTTTTTGAAATTGGCATGGTTGATGCCTTGTGAGACCTCCTTGGGGTGCCTAGGAACCCTACATAACCGACCGATACATAAGTCGTGAGAATAGAATACGGTATTACATACACGCATTATTCTCGGTCCCGTACATATCACATATGCGTTCCTATTTCGTTTTGCCTGAGCCAGTAAAACCTCTATGTAGGACTCTGAAGACTTGTCAATACGCTGGCAGTAGGTGATGATCACATCATGCACCCACAAGCCATCTGCGGTACTAGCTGGACGTAATGGCTACCCGGGTATTGAGCGATCAGAAGATCAGCAAGCAAACCCGCTCTAACTCCTGCAAAAGCCTGACGGTAACACTTGCCGTACAGTCCGGTCTCCTCATCTGATATGTCGCATATCAAGTCTAGGGGTGGTAAACGTCAGACCCCAATAACCGATAAGTCATGCCGATGTGAAGCTCATAACGGGTCGAGAAACTACTGGTAACACTTACCAGTAAATCTCTAAATCAGCCCTGGCCAGGGACTTCCCTGTTATGGCCAATCGAGCACAGCGCAATATCAACTCCTAATACCGGGAGAGAAGAAACCCCTCCTATCGTTCATTGCCTCCATGTGACTCGGGACTGTACCCAAAAAGCACCGTTTTGCACGCCCTCTTGGACGTGGTAAGGTGGAAATTAAAGCACGGTGGGAATCACACAAGACTCTATGACAATCTCGGGTCTACAGACTAACCTGTACAAGTGTCACCAGAGAACCGCCATCTGACGTGAGGTATAATACCATCTGGGAGTTCTCGGAGAGTCCGTCCAGTGTACTCCGTCTCCACTGAGCAACCGTATACCATCTCTGATGTCAAACACCAATGGATATGGGATCATCCATCGCCCATCTCATAGGTCGAGAAGCGTATACGCTAGTCTACTCTGGTATATCGATGCCCTGTCTCAATACACCCACGACTAGGAACATTAAAGGATGAACTTATGGACTACCATGGCCCCACTAGTATGATCTGCATCATAGTCCTGGTAGTCAAGTATACATCCTAAGGGCTTTACCAACATGTAACCTTAAGACAGTATCAAGAGACTAGTATACATGTTAAGATAAAGAGCAACCAGATAGCATACTATCATATCGAGCAAGAAAGTCCTCTCTATATATGTCCAAGCATCCAATATAATATACATCATCTGTACAATACTGGCCTTTAGGGCATACATACAACTAACAGTTAATTGAAAACTGATTTCCCAATTAGATCCTTACTCCAGGGTATGTATTTACCAGACTTGATTCTCACATATGTATAGTTTTACTGATGATGAGTGGGGGTAAGTGAGTGGGAATTGGGTGATTATATTCTCATTATATCGGAATTCGTTGTAATTGGTGATATTTGTGGAAATCACCTTGGTTTTTGCCAGACGGCAAATATTTGGTTTTGAATATCCGTTGTTATGCACCAATTTCAAACTGATATATCTGTACGTTTATTTCATAAAGTAAGATACAACTTTTTGAAATTATGTCCATGAAATTTACCTATATCAGTTGATGATTAGATAAGGAGTATTAAACAGCGGTGTAATTCTTCTTAACCATAATATAGTTTTCAACCTACAACGCACAGGGTTTGAGTTATTCAACTCAGGGGACTTATACAAAGTATTGTATGTCGTCCATTGTCCATTAGGACAAAAGGGTTGGTACTCATACTATATTCTGTTTACTTGTGACTTCTCCAGTTTTAGACAAGTATTTCGTCCATTGTCCATTAGGACAAAAGGGTTGGTACTCATACTATATTCTGTTTACTTGTGACTTCTCCAGTTTTAGACAAGTATTTCGTAGAAATACAAGGTCCAAGTTTTGAGAAGTTATAGGTACAAGAGTAAAGTAGAGAACCATGTGTTGCAAGTATCAGGATTCTTCAAAGTGATCGAAAATGTAGATACTTGTGTCAGGTATTCAGTTGATAGTAATGGTTTTGAGAACTTGCTTCTCGTTCGGGTTACTCATATTTGGATGCACTCCTAGTTGAGTAATGCTGATCGGCATCTCTCTATTTAGTTATCATGCACTGGAGACAGCTGCATGATTTGAATCTGGTTCCAATTAAATCTGTTCCTCTGTTTCTATATTGTATATAGAATGGTTCATATCTTAACGATGTTAAGGTATATGGAGTTGTCCGGCATATGCTTAAAACCAGACTCTGGATAACTCAAGGCACGTTTCTGTAATGGCAGTTTGTGGGTTATCCCGGACAATGACGGGTGTAACTTTCTACCATCTAGAAGATCAATAGTGATATTGTTCTTGACTCGCCACAGTTTTAGTAAAATGGACTTTTTCAGAAAATAGTAGTGGGAGTATGGTAGAACTAGAAGTGATTCCAGAACCACAAACGATTACTAAAAATTTAAATAGAACCTAAACATTCAATCGGGTTTGACATTCCATTAGCCACTCCGCAAATATGGTGGGTAACCTCAGGCACCCGAGAGGTACTTCGGTATCCTCAAAGACGGTGTCAGGAAGGTTCTTGTTTACCCAAACTTGACACTACTGTTGTTCTAGACTATGAGACCAGGCATAAGGATGAGTATAGTGTCATTCTAAACCAGCTTTAGAAGTGCACATGTATATGACTCTGCCAGAGGGTTGTTGTGGTCAGCGGGAGCAGCGGAAGCGTAGTGGACAAGTAGCTTGTGTCTATTTATAAACTAAAGTAGATATAGCGGAGATAGATCATCTATTTTTTATGTGACAGTCATAGGCTTTGACTTCATCAGAATAGGAGATGGATCTGTTAAGAAGGTAGTAGGGTGTGATGTCCTGGTATTTGGATGACATACACTTTGTAGGAAATGAAAATTCCTATACTACAATCGGTTATACTGTGGTTGTCACACAGTATTTTCTCCACATAGGATATGGATATTATATATGGCACTCTGGTTACTAGATCTATTGTTTTAGATCGAGATTTGGGTAGTTTCCCAATCTGAGTACTTAGAAAGTATTCTAAAGGTGTTTTAGAATAGACGACTCCTGGCATGCTGGTGTACCTGCAGGTGATGGAGCCACCCTCTCTAAAGGTGTCTTACAGACTAAAGTGGAGATAGATGTGCATGATTGGCATATCACTTGCTTAGGCAATTGAGTCAATCATGAGATGTCAAGTACCACACCAGATGTTGTTTTTGCACTGGATGCAATAAGTTGACATATTAATCCAATCCCGGAGAAACGTTCGGAAGCAGTTTATGAACATAAGTGGACGTTCTAGGGATTTGATAACGACAGCCTCCTTCGGGAGACGGTTATCATTCCAGACTTCCAAGGTGACCTGGATGACAGAGTGATTGTCAGAGTTAGAGTTTTACTTCTTTTGAGGGGCAGTAGTTTGGACAGTTGGTCCAAACGGATACTGAGGGAGCATGGCGCAGAATACTGATTAAATTCAGTTAACGATACAGTCTAAGAAGTTTACTGGATTTGGAGTCCATTTGTGAACTGGATCCCATAAGATATCCAGACATATTCTAAAACAGGTATTGCTCATTTCGGGAGATGGGTTTCTCCGCGAATTTGAGATAAAGAGAGACATAGAAAGAAATATTAGAACGGATCCACTCACTGAGACTATTTCTTGAACGAAATAGTTTTACAAACGAGCTTTGTGAAACTGATTAGTAGAGAAGTTGGGTGTTCGATATCATACGGGCTGTGAGTATGCGACACCGCAATAATTAGCCTTAAGTGCAAGTGGGAGATTGTTGGCTATAGTGCCTTCAAGTCAATTATTGGATCGCAGGCACATGATTGCAATGATTGAGGGAGAACCTATACGGTAGAACAGTCTTACTCAAGATGATAGTATGCTATCTGGTTTGTCTTTATCATCGTGTACATGCTTCAGGTGACATTACAGATCACTATTACATGTTGATAGAGCCCATAGGATTCATGCTTGACTACCAGCAGTATGATGGCGATCATATACGTGGGAGTTGGGTGGTCTATAAGCACATCCTTAAAGTGTCCCTAGTCATGGGAGTTTCGAGACTGGGCATCGATACTCCAAGAGCAGACTAGTGTATACGGATCGAGACCCCGACGAGGGACGGTGGCCGGTCTCATAAGCCATTGGTGTCAGTTGGTTCACCTAAGATGTATACAGGTGCTCATTGGGTTATGAATACACGGGACAGACTCGCCGGGAACATGCAAGTTGGTATTATACCTATTGTCAGATAGCAGTTTTCAGGTGACATGTGTATAGATTAGTCTATCGACTGAGATCGTCATTTGTCTCGTGTGAGTTCCCACTGTTCTTTGATTACTACCCTACCACGGCTCAAAAGAGTCGTGCAAACAGGTTAGTTGGGTACGGTCCCGAGCCACATGGAGGCAGTGAGTGAATCGTCAGGGGATTCGTCTCTCCCGGTATTGGGGGTTGATGTCGCGGTGTACATGGGTGGCCATCATCAGAAATTCTAGGCCGGGGTAGTCGAGAATTACTTATTTGGATCAGTAGTTTCTCAGTTGGTGATAGGCTTCATACGGACACTAAATGTCGCGTTATTAGGGGTCTAACTTTATCCACCCCCTAGACTCGATATGCGATACTCATAGACGAACGGACCGGACTATACGGATATTGTCACTGTCAGGCTCAGTAGGGTTTCAGGATGAGTTCGCTTGTCAGCCTCCCTTTCGATCAATACCTGGGTAGCCGTTACGTACAGCTAGTGCCACTGACGTGCTTGTGGTTAAACCCACTGCCAGCGTATTGACGAGTCTTTAGAGTCCCGCACAGAGGGTTTCCCTGGTTCGGGCGAAACGTTGTAGAGGCCATATGGTTTTATGGTAGGGTTCGATCATATACGTGCACTTGTGCACGGATCATGATCGGACAGATAATACTAGTGGGCTTTGGTTTAAGCCGGATCCTAGTATTATATTGTTGGATTATTTTCGTCTCGTTGTATTCGTATTCAGTTGGAATACGGATGCGGGTATGTATATACGGATGATGGGTATTTTTGTAATTCGTTACGAGTTTATTTTAGGAGTTGCCATTTCTTTTCTTGGTTTTAAACATTTAGTTTGATATTTAAAGTTGAAATGTGAGTCATGGTTTTTTGTTAATTCTTTGTGCTGGCAAATTTGTGACTCATGCTTGCATTAATTCATTGTGCATTGATGGTTTTTGTTTCGTTTGGGATATTATGTATGAGATATTTTGGTGGCTGTTGATTTTTGTTGTGTGGTTTTTTTTAAGTGCTAATTAAAACCACAACAACACACAACCACTTTAAAAAGAAAACCACAGAGAACGTTTTTATTTGAGCTACCCATTTTTTCACAAGAAAAATTCTTGAGCTCACATTTTTCTATCCATGGCAACTTCATTCACCTCCACCTAAATCCTTGGGTGCATTAAGATAAAGTATTCACACACTAACTCTACTTCACCTTGGGCATCTAGGCTGGCAAACTGGATACCCGAGTTGCTTCGGTTTTGAAGCGGGAGCCCGTATTACTAATCCTCGACGTGGATCGTCTTCGATGAGGGAGATCGGAGAGCGAACTTGTTCGAGGTATCCACGACGAGCTAAGGACAGAGATTGAAGACCGAAGGATATGGATCGATCAGTATAATCTCTAAACTCCTTTTACAGTTAACTAGTATAGAATTAATGGTTCGATCCGGGAATCGGGTTCCGTTAACGCCGAGATTTTAAAGTTTTTGTTCCGTGTTTGGCCACGGATTGATGGCCGGGCACTGGTGTAACCTTACACGCGTTGCGTTATGATATTTGTAACTTATCCGTGACTTCGGAGCCCCGTTGAATTGACTTGATTTACTGAAATGTTTTAATACTTGGGGGTTTAAATTTAAATTCGGGGACCGAAATTATTTAAGGGGGAAATATTGTAACATTTCAGAAAATGGAAAATATTATTTTAAAATCCAAATAATAAAATAATGAATTTTACGGATATAATACGAGTATGGATTTGAGTTTTTCGTAGATTAGTATAATTATATACCTCTATTTTGGAAAATAATTGGAAATTTAAAAATGAATTATTAATTATGTGAGTATTTATTTAAATAGGATTTTCCCAAATTAGTATATAATTATATACATACAAGTTTAATGTTAAACTTAATTAGTGTTTTCCTATTTATGCACTAAACCTAGTTTTTTTTGTTAACCATACTTAGTGTGCATGGCATGTTAACAAATGAGGGTATATTAGTTTTCTTTTATTATTTTTTTCATTTGTGTTTATGGTTTTATTCTTTTTTTGAAAAAAGAAAAGAAAAGAAAAGCAAGCATGATTAAGAATATAATATGTGGTATGGGCATGAGAGAGGAGAGAGTGAGGGGTTATGGTTGTAGCCATTGTATTTCTTCATTCCTTCATCTCTACTTCTTCTTCCTCTTCTCATTTTTCTCAACCTACCCCTCCATCCTCTACCACCACAAAAATCAATCCAAAACACCTCATAACACAATGTTGCGTTCATAAAAATTATACATATCCTCATCCTATGTATCTTGGTGGGATCAAATTTTTATTTTTGGAACCTTTGGCCATCTTGGAATTTTTCCTAGTTGCCTTATGAGGTAATAATCTCACTTTTTAATCAAGTCTTTAGATTTCTTAACCCCACAAACTAATTAGAGTTGGTTTTAGAATTTAAAGTGTATGTTTTCTAAACTTGAAAATTCTAAAGTGGGCTTTTGTGGATATAATGAGTAGTGGTGATGTAGTAGAGGGTTGATTAGTGACTATAACTTTATTAAGTGATAGATGAAGGCATGCTGGTGCAAGTATCATTGGTTTAGATGAGTTAAGAATTTCAAATGTCAGTTTTCATTAAGGTTTTGGTATTCAAATGGAATCTGGAGCAATTAGGGTACTCTGAAAATTATTTAGAGAATACAGAGAGATGTTTAGACCAGTAGAAGACCACCGTAGAAGCCCGAGCCCACAATTCTTTTCCTTGGCCTCAAATTTAATAGGTTTGGCCGCAAATTGCGGCCATGTCGGGGAGTTAGGGTATGGGGTTTGTTCTGCAGTCTACATACTTGATAAATAAGCCTACCCCATATGCTAAATAGTCCCAGATTACCTGAAGAAAAATCTGGAGCCATTTTAACTCGGTTTTGGCGATATTTTACGATATTTGAAAACTTGGTTTTTGGAATTTCATGTTGTGATTTGGTCATTTGACATTCGTACGTCGACGTCGGAGAGTATTTTGTTGTTTTAGCACGTGTTAACCATAGATTCTAAGCTATGTGCGCTTCGCTCGTGATTTCAAATCCGATTCAGGTTTTTATGCGATTTTGGTTATGATTTTGATTGTAGGTACAATCGCATGGACTTTCGAGATGATGAAAAAGAGCAAGGCGTCCATCGACTTCGACTAAAGCGAGGCATTTTTCGGTGAGTAGATGTATATCTATGGGGGAAGTCGGGTGGATGGCGTATAGCACCCCCGCAACCATAGAATTAGGATACGATATATATATTAGAATAGTATACTTAGTCTATAGGTTTTGCTAGACTACCATATTCGTATATGTCTATACTTAGTATAAGTTTTACCCCCAGTCTCTATTTCTTGCCATTAGGCTATACATACATACACGCATATATATATATATATATATATATATATATATATAAGGATATTTACAATATGATCATAAAAGACGATATGATACGAGATGATGATTTGAGGCGATATAATATGATATGATATAATATAAGATGATGTACGCGACTATAAATCCGTACTATATTGATTGGATAATATCGTATGAGGGATATTTCGTACGTGATATGATGATGATGGATTGCCGACATTTATTTCAACTCGAGGAGTCTTGTTTAAATTAACAAATTGGATATTATGAGATGTTTAGAGCCATACCTACTTTCAAAACTAATGAATCATTACGTATTTTTAAATGATAACTTCAAGGGTGCATTATGAATTTTCAAACGGTACCTATTTCAAAAACATTGTAGCCCTATGTTTCTAAAACAATGTTTCGTACTATTTAAAATTATAACTGTATGGCTCATACATAGTTGGTTATTTTTATATTTGTTTACATTACGATTTCCTTATTCCGTTTACACTCGCATTTCGATTTCTTGTTTTTGTATACGCTCGCGCTTCGATCATTACGATACATACTACGTTTATACTTTTAGTTTTACCTGACCTCGTTGCTAGTACATGCACACCATTATCGATGATTTACATGTTGCACGTATACATACTCGTATGCTCACACATACCTTATCGGTAATTTCCATGCCACGTATACAGTTCTATCTAGCTATGGCACCGTATTACATTATAACCTGTTAGCATTTTAGATTCTGTTAGTGCCATCTTTACATCGCTATACGACATATTTATATGAACACACTTGCTATGCATTACAGTATTGTTCTGTGTATGTATATATTATTTCATTATTACCATATTCTTATGAGATTCTGCTTCCATGAGATTTCTGGATTTGAGAAACCGCAAATATGATTTTAAAACTTGTGAATGTTTTAAAAATGCGGTTTTCTCTTGATATGATATTTCGGAGTCCACCATGAGATTTCTTGTTTTGAGCTTATGATTACTATCTGATTTGAGAAGTGAGGAGTCACCGTCTGTAGGTATATAGCGAACCCGGTACGGTACCTCGTGGCAAGAAGATCGTATAGAAAGGCGTTGAGCCTAGCTAGGAATACTACATACCGGTAACAGTATTAAACTCGGCGGATATCCGGAGGATACTGACTGGAGTGATATGAGACAGATGGATATAAGGACCGATCTGATGAGATGCTGCCTGAGATATGAGGGCTGATCCCATAAGACGACGCTTGAGATAGGAGGATTTACGTGGTGATATTGGATACGGGATTTATGATAACTTCGAGTGTCGATATTGGACACTCGGTGTTTTATTATGATTTTGAGTGTTGTTGATGGACACTCAGTGGATGATATATAAATATGCTATGGATGACATGTTACCACATATTGATACAGGCACGATATTATATTTGTATATATATATGCATGTTCACTTTCGATACCACACGATATGATATTATTATACAGTATAACCTAGGTAGATCGTTATGCGTTTAATTTCTACCTGATGATGTCTTCTACTTACGAGTTGACAACTCACCCCCGTTATGCTATAGTTTTCTTGTAGGACCGACTGCTCGGATCAGTAGTGGCTTGCTGGCACGTTCTTTTTTTGGGTGATTTGCTTGGTAGGTGGGTTACACAACAGATCGTAACCACCGTTCGCATATTTTTATATTCATTTATAATCTAGTTAAAAACTCCATCACCTAGACTATGTATATTTGTGGACTTAGAGACCAGTTTGTATATTCTTTCGGACTTAGAGGAGAGAGTTGTGTATATTCTTTATACTTGATTTTGATTATGTTTTGGTATTTTCTTTACTTTCTTTTGAGTTGATCTTCGTCTTGGGCGTCGTATATTTATGCTGCGTGTTTGTGTTTCCGCCGATTGGCGATGAGTTAGCTCCCGATTGGGGATGCCAATATTATTATTGCTTATATACTAGTTTTGAACAAAATTTACAAAGGAGGTGCTGTCCAAATTTCAAATGATGAAAATATTTGTAAACTATAGTATATAATCCACTTGTATTTCAAACGGACTTTACTTATAATTTAAAAAGAAAGAACTTGATTCCATCGACACCCTTTTTCAAAACTTCACCTCCACTATTTGTTGGCTATAGTGCCCTCAAGTCAATTATTGTAATCGCAGGCACGCGATTAAATGATTGAGGGAGGACCTATACGGGTAGAACAGTCTTACTCAAATTGATGATATGCTATCTGGTTTATCTTTATCATCATGTACATGTTTTAGGTGGCATTACAGTTCACTGTTACATGTTGATAGAGCCCATAGAATTCTTGCTTGACTACCAGCATTATGATGGCGATCATATACGTGGGAGCTGGGTAGTCTATGAGCATATCCTTAAATGTCCCTAGTCGTAGGAGTATCGAGACTGGGCATCGATGCTCCAGAGTAGACTAGTGTATACTGATCAAAACCCCGATGAGGGACAGTGGCTGGTCTCACAAGCCATTGGTGTTAGTTTGTTCACCTAAGATAGTATACAGGTGCTCAATGGGTTATGAGTTCACTGGACGGACTCGCCGGGAACCTGCTATTTGGTATTATACCTATTGTCAGATAGCAGTTCCCATATGACATGTGTACAGATTAGTCCGTCAACCTAAGATCGTCATTTGTCTCGTGCAAGTTCCCACTGTGCTTTGATTACTACCCTACCACGGCTCAAAAGAGTTGTGCAAACAGGTTTTAGTTGGGTACAATCCTGAGCCACATGGAGGTAATGAGCGGATCGTCGGGGATTCGTCTCTCCCGGTATTGGGGGTTGATGTCACGTTGTGCACGGGTGGCCATCACCAGAAATCCTTGATCAAGGTAGTCGAGAATTACTGATTTGGATTAGTGGTTTCTCAGTTTGTGATGGGCTTCATACCGACACGAAATGTCGCGTTTTTAGGGGTCTGACTTTATCCACCCCCTAGGCTCGATATGCGATACTTTTAGACGAACATACTATGGATATTGTCACTGACATGCTTAGTTGGGGTCAGGATGAGTTTGCTCGTCGGCCTTCCTTTCGCTCAATACCTGGGTAGCCGTTACGTACAGCTAGTGCCGCTGACGTACTTGTAGTTAAACCCACTGCCAGCGTATTGAAGGGTCTTTAGAGTCCCACACAGAGGGTTTCCCTGCTTCGAGCTAAACAATGTAGAGGCCGTATGGTTTTACGGCAGGGTTCAATCATATACGTGCACTTATGCACGCATCATGATTCGGACGGATAATACTAGTGGGCTTTGGTTTAAGCCCGGATCCTAGTATTATATTGTTGGATTACTTTCGTCCCATTGTATTCGTATTTTTCAGAATACGGATACGGGTGTGTATACATGGATGAGAGGCATTCTTGTAATTTATTACAAATAATGTTTCTAGAAGAAAACACCTCATTTTGTTTATTAACCATTTTAGTTTAAATGGTTAATTGAGATGAGAGACGAGTGTGCTTAGCTTAATTCAAGCATGCTTTATTTAGTGACTCATGGTGGTGACTCATGGGGTGACTCATGGGTGTGACCTATAGAAACACTATTGAATCACGCTTGATGTTTTGTTTGTATTGTGAGATATTTTACTTGACTTGAGATATTTAGTTGACTTGAGATATTTTCCTTTAGTTGATAATTCCACTCTCACGTGCACACAACACCAAGCCATCTTCTTTCTTGAGTCGAGCTCAAGCTTTACACTCCCATCTCTCATGGCTTCTTCTTCTTCCTCCACCCTAACCCTCTCATGTATTGAGAAACCTAAGGTGTTTGGAGACAAATTAATCTTTCATTAGACTCTACATCATCTTGGCTATCTAGTTTAGCAAACTAGATACCCTAGTTACTTCGGTTATGAAGTAGGAGCTCGATTCATAGACTTTCGGGTGGATCATCTTCGATAGAGGGAGACCGGTGAACAAACTTGATCATGGTGGCCACTAGGAGCTTGGGAAAAGGTTAAAGACCGAAAGACATGGATCATTCGGTATAACATTCCAAACTCTTTTTTATTGCTTGCTAGATTTAGGGTTAATGGTCGATCTGTATTCGAGGGTTGTGGTAGCACCGGTTTAGAAAATTTTTGTTTCTCATTCGGCCACGGTTTGATTTCTAGGGCGCTGCCATAACCCAACATGGTATCAGAGCCAACCCTTTAACCCTAATCTAGCTTGTTCTTACGTGGTTAAAAGATCGATCGAGCAAAATTCTCGAAATTACGATTCCAAATTTTCTAGTTTCTGCCGATTTTTCAAATTGTTCAAAAATTTATTTTCAAAGTCTCAAAAATTCATGCAGAGTTTTCTAGGAAGCCAGAAGAAATTTGGGGACACAATACCATAATACGGCCATGGAACCATGGCAGAATAAGCATGTTTGCCGCGGTTGCACGGCGGACTTTTGGTATCTGTGCACCAAATTTCTACTGTAGTTCTATTGTTTGGAAATATGGTTTCTAGGATATTTTGTTTTCTGGCCCAGATTTGTTTGAGTGCTGGATTGCACTTGGATCCAATACGAAAAGTTTTTGTCGGTCTAAATTTTAAATACGTAAGTTTACAATACATGCTTTACTATCTGTAAGTCTACGGTAGCGCCCCGGCCGTCTGTACGAGGCCAAAATGCGGAAAAGAAAACTTTTTTCTTAACTTGGAAACCGGCTCTATCGTATGCTTAAAACCCGGATCGAACCATTAACCTACTATTAGCTAACTAGAGAAAGGGTAGAGAGCTATACCGATCGATCCGTGTCCTTCGGTCTTTGGCCACCATCCCAAGCTCCCCGCGGCAACTCCGGTCTTGATCTCCTCGTCGGAAAGGGCACCACATCTACGAGTCTTTTTACGGGCTCCCGCTTCATCCGAAGCAACTCAAGCACGAAGTGTGCAAGCCAACGTGTCCAAGGTGTTGTAGAGAATGTTTGTAATCACTTTGTCTCTTGCATCCATGGCTTGGATGGAGGCTAGATGTGTTGCCATTAATGGAGTTATGAGCTAGAGGAAGAAGAAGAGGAGGAGGCATTTCTTTTCTTGTGTTTGATATCATAAAATGAGAGAGAGTTAGTGAGAAATAATACAAGAGCTAGCTCTCATATGGCAGCCCCTCTCTCTCCTCTTATCATTTCAAGTCACAAAACCATCAAATAATATGACATATGCATAAGTAAAGAGACCATGACTCATCACTTGTGCATGTGTCACAATAAATTCCCATAATCATGATTTTTAGCTCATAATAACCATTAACAAACATTAATCCAAATGTTTGCAACGATAAAAAGATACGGCAACATCTAAAGTAAACTCGGGACGGATCACAAGGATACCCCTCACCTGTATATACATACCTGCACCCGCATTCCGACTGAATGCGAATGCGATGAGACTAAAGTAATCTAACAAATCTAATACTAGGATCCGTCTTAAACCAATGCCCACTAGTATGATCCGTCCGATCATGATCCGTGCAATACCGCACGTATATGATCGAACCCTGCCATATATCATACGGCCTCTACAACATTTCGCCCGAAATTTGAGAAACTGTCTGTGGGGGACTCTAAAGACTCGTCAATACTTTGGCTGTGGATTTAACCACTAGCACGTCAGAGGTATTAGCCGTACATAACGGGCTACCAAGTACTGACCAAAAGGGAGGTCGATGAGCGAACTCATCCTAACACCCCACTGAGCCTGTCAGTGACAATATCCATACAGTCCGTTCTGTTCGTCTATGAGCATCGCATGTCGGGCCTAGGGGGTTGGTAAAAGTCAGACCCCCCAAAGCGGTACAAGTCGTGTCGGAGTGTAGCCCAGAACACCCTGAGATACTACTGGAATACCTACCAGTAAATCTCCTGCCTTGGCCAAGGACTTCGTGTAATGGCTCTCCCAGACACAGCGCGACCTCACCCCCAATACTGGGAGAGACGAACCCCTGCCGATCCGCTCACTGCCTCCATGTGGCTTGGAACTGTACCCAACTAAAACCTGTTTGCACGACTCCTTTGAGCCGTGGTAGGGTAGTAATCAAAGCACAGTGGGAACTCACACGAGACAAATGACGATCTCAGGTCGATGAACTAACCTGTACACATGTCACCAGGGAACTGCTATCTGACGTCAGGTATAATACCAACTAGCATGTTCCCGGCAAGTCCTGTTCGGTGTACTCATAACCCAATGAGCACCTGTATACATCTTAGGTGATCCAACTGACACCAATGGCTTTGTGAGATCGGCCATCGGCCCTCGTTGGGGTCTCGACTGTATACACTAGTCTACTAATGAAATATCGATTCCCAGTCTCGAAACTCACACGACTAGGGACCTTTTAAGGATGTGCTTATAGACCCCAGCTCCCACGTATATGATCGCCATCATACTGCTAGTACTCAAGCAAAAATCCTAAGGGCTCTGTCAACGTGTAATAGCGACCTGTAAGGTCACCTAAAGCAGTACACGATGATAAAGACAAACCATTATAGCATACTATTCTCCATTAACGTGTAATAGTGAACCACAATGTCACCTAAAGTATGTACACGGTGATAGAGACAAACCAGATAGTATACAATCATCCTGAGTAAGATTGTCCTACCGGCATAGGTCCTCCCTCAATCATTGCAATCACGTGCCTGCGATCCAATAATTGACTCTGAATGCACTATATCTAACACTATCTGCGACCGTGAATGTCATTAGAGCGATACAACTCGTCTAATTGCTATATGCTCTTTTAGACGGGTTTGCAAACATGACATTCATGTTGATGTTCTGTTTTGTGATGTGGTTGTGGTTGGATTGTCGTGGTGGATAGCCAGTGGTGCAATGGTAGTACAGTTTGAATCAGTTTGTACATTTGATATTGTAGGGCGAGCATCCGATATGTGCATTGCCGTCTCTGCCCGTTTGTATATTATTTGTTTGGAGCACGACCGGGTTGAGGTCGATGTCACCCTTGTACTTATTTTCTTTTCTGTACTAGGATTACCCCGCGATGGAGTGCACAGATAGCCGAGTTCTAGAAGGCAACATGCCCGCATCTCATGGCGTTGAGACGGAGGGGGCCTCACTCTAGAATTGGTGGTCTATTCGCCGTACTCGTAGGGGGTACAGGTTGACCCATGGAGGGATGCTCAAGTTACCGGATTCTGTGATGTGCTGGGTGGCCCATTCACGTTGTTGATCGGGGTTGCCTTGCTTCTGGGATTGACGGGTAACTTACCGCACTCGTAGGGGTCTAGGTTTTCATTGAATAGGCTATCCACACGACAGGGAACGTCGGGTCTCATTTGCGGCTCAAGTGAAACCCGGGGCTCCAGGATTATCCACCACTCCGTGTTGCTTAGCTAAGATTCTGTATTACTTCTGTGATGTTGCTTTATATCAAGCCAGGGACGATTGTTATATATATTTTTATATATACTAGTAGATGTTGTATATGTTTTGCACCCGCGCTAGTCCAGTCCCCACTCTGCCGTTAGTTAAGTAACCTAACGGGTGATTACGGGACCCAGTGGCGAATGCGGGTGGCATATACGTACATCATATTTTTGTTCTTTTATCTGGTGTGATATGTTTAATTGATGGGACTGTGTTGATTCTGATCAATGCAAGGATAAAATAAACCTATATGATGTTGTTGGAACCAAGTTTTTGAAAAGACATTACAGATGTTTTCTTTTATTTTGCACAGTAGTATTCGATTGGGAATATCCTGCACCTTATTCGATGAGGCAAGGGCCGAGATCTCTTCATCGAGAGTGACCTTTTGGGCAGAAGTTTGCATCAACGTAATAACTTCACTATAGTCGATTCTTTTGCTTTGCATCATGGTATTCAGTTTGGAATATCCTGCACCTCATTTGACGAGGAAAGAGCCGAGATCCCTTCACCAGGAGTTACCTCTCTAGCAAAAGTTTTCGCCACTATATATTTGTAAAATCACTTGGATTCTTTCAACGATATCAAGTTCATTACATTAAATATTTTTTGCCAAAAACCAGCCGTAGCCCTCCGTCATTTCGGATAAGTAGCACATAGTATTCATGCGGTGTTTGTTGGCCAAAGTCAAGGCATCGTGTGCGGTAGATGTGTGTTGCTTGTCCGTTGCATGGATATGCATTGGTTTAGGACAGTCGTACCACTTTGTTGGCCAAAGTCAAGGGTGTGTCCGGGTGGGTCTAAATCGATCAGGATAATGACGGGTAGAATTTGATTTGCGTGTTATGATTTGTTGGCCAAAGTCAAGATCATAAGCGCTTGGGGTAAAAATCACATCGCGGGTTTCAAACATATAGGAAACTTTCCAGGCATGCGCATACCTTCTTGAGTATGGTGACTTGAGTTGATTCCATCAAGTTATCATGCGATGATAGTTGGATCCCGATTCTCACTGATGAGCAGGTGTTACTCCTCGGGTGATTTTAGATGATCCTGACTAATTCTATTTTTAGGGTTTGAGAGAGAATTCGAGGAAACAGTGGGAGACTTCCTGATTAGATAAAGTGATTAACAATTCTGATCTAGGTTTAAGTGCACGCTGAGTATTTCTTTTCTCTCTCTCTCTGGCAGCTACCTTGACCCGACATGAACTAAAACTCATGAACCAAGTTAATCGAACCTTCTTAAAACACTTTGGCTTTTGGATTGTCATAGTCGCATATATTGTTGCCGCTCCTACTTCACTTTTGCATTTCTCCGGAACATTCCGTATCACTACGAAAATCCACATTTATTAGATACGCCATCGTATAGTTACATACGAACTCGATGAAACTTGTTTCAGATCGAGGATGGTTTCCGGTTCTGGAGAAATAGAACAGGACTATTCAGTTGTCTTTTCTCTTTTACCTTGTCTAAGGTTGCGAGGGCTCCTGGTATTTAAGAGATTACACCTATTACACTTATTGGATAGTCTTCTTCCAAACCATAGGCTGGTGCCGAACGGTAGGGAAGGAAGAAAACCAATTAGCCTAAATTTGGTGTGTAGAAGGTAATAAGTAAAGACATATAAAGGGATTAGAAAAAGGGCAAAGGAAATCGTGACTGCTATCATTCACGACGAATCCGCATATATCATCGCCGCTCCTACTTCACCTTTGCATTTCTTCGGAACATTCCGTATCACTACGAAAATCCACATTTATTGGATACGCTATCGTATAGTTACATACGAACTCGAAGAAACTTGTTCTAGTTCGAGGATAGTTTCCGGTTCAGTTGAAATCGAATAGAATTATTCGGGTTATCTTTTATCTTTACCTTCTCTCAGGTTGTACGGGCTCCTAGCATTAGGAGAGTACACCTATTATGCTTATTGGATAGTCTTCTTCCAAACTTTAGGCTGGTGCCGAAAGGTAGGGAAGGAAGAAAACCATTTAGCCTAAGGGCGGTGTACAGAAGGTAATAAGTAAAGACATATAAAGGGATTGGAGAGATGACAAGGAAATATACGGTTACAGTCATGAATCAGGATAGTGGAAGATGCATTACTAGGAATACCTGGATACCTCTTCGAAACATTTTCAAGTTTCAATTTTACTGTGCAGTGTTAATTGAAAATTGTTTTCCCAATTAGATTCTGACTCCAGGGTATGTATTTACCAGATTTGATTCTCACATCTGTATAGTATTACAGATGGAATTGGGTGATTATATCCTCGTTATATCAGAATTCTTTATAATTGGTGATATTTGAGGAAATCACCTGGGTTTTGTCTGATGGCAAATATTTGGTTTTGAATATCCGATGTTATGCACCAATTTCAAACTGATATATCTGTACGTTTATTTTATAAAGTGAGATATAACTTTTTGAAATTATATCTGTGATATTTACCTATATCAGTTGATGATTAGGTAAGGATCATTCAACAACGGTGTAATTCTTCTTAACCATAGTACAGTTTTCAACCTACGACGCACAAGATTTGAGTTATTAAACTCAGAGGACTTATACAAAGTATTGTATGTTGTCCAATGTCCATTAGGACAAAGGGCTGGTACTCGTACTATATTCTATTTACTTTTGACTTCTCTAATTTTAGACAACTATTTCGTAGAAATACAGGGTCCAAGTTTTGAGAAGTCATAGGTATAAGAATAAAGTAGAGAACCATGTGTTGCAAAGTATCAGAATTCTTCAAGGAGATCGAAGATGTAGATACTTATGCTAGGTATTTCCGTTGATAGTAATAGTTTTGAGAACTTGCTTCTCTTTCAGATTACTCATATGTGGATGCACTCCTAGATGAGTAATGTTGATCGGCCTCTTTCCATTTAGTTGATATGCACTAGAAACAGCTGCAAGATTTTTTTGAATCTGGTTCCAATTAAATCAGTGCTTATGTTTCTATAGTGGATATAGAATGGATCATACCTTAACGATGTTAAGGTATATGGAGTTATTCGGCTTATACTTAAAACCAGAATCCAGATAAACTCAAGGCACGTTTTAGTAATGGCAGTTTGTGGGTTATCCTGGGTTTTGACGAGGGTTGGCTTTCTACCATCTGGAAGATCAATAGTTATATTGATCTTGACTCGCCACTAGTTTTAGTAAAATGGATTCTTTTCGGAAAACATTAGTAGGAGTATAGTAGAACTGGAAGTGATTCCAGAACCACAAACGATTACTAAAAATTTAGTAGAACCTGAAGATTCAATTGGATTCGACATTTCATTAGCCACTCTACAGATTTGGTGGGTAATCTCAGGCACCCGAGAGATACTTCGATCTTCTCAGAGACGGTGACAGGGAGGTTCTTGTTTACCCATACTTGCCACTACTGTTGTTGTAGACTATGAAATCCGGCATAAGAATGAGTATAGCGTCGTTCTAAACTAGCATTAGAAGTGCACGTCTATATGACTCTGCCAGAGGGTTGTTGTAGTCAGTGGAAGCAGCGGAAGCATAGTGGGCAAATAACTTATGTCTATTTATAGACTAAAACATGTATAACGGAAATAGATCATCTATTTTTGATGTGACAATCATAGAGTTTGACTTTATCAGAATAAGAGATGGATCTGGTAAGAAGGTAGTAAGGTGTGATGTCCTGGTATTTGGATGACATGCACTTGATAGGAAGAGATCTTTCTATACCACGATCGGTTACACTGTGGTTGTCACAAGGTGGTTTCTCCATAAAGGATCTGGATAAGATATCAGTATTCTGGTTACTAGATCTATGGTTTTAGATCTAGATTTGGGAAGTGTCCCAATCTGGGTACTTTAACATTATTCTAAAGGTGTTTTAGAATGGTTGACTCCTGGCGTGGAAGTGTACCTGCAGGTGATGGAGTCACCCTCTCTAAAGGATGTCTTACAGACTAAAGGGGAGAGAGATTTGCATGATTAGCATATCACTTGCTTAGGCAATTGAGTTAATCATGTAATGTCAAGTACCACATCAGATATTGTTTTTGTACTAGCTGCAATAAGTATATATATTAATCCAATCCTGGAGAAACGGTAGAAAGCAGTTATGAATATAAGTGGATGTTCTTTAGTAATTGGAAACGGCAGCCTCCTTCGGGAGGCGGTTATCAGTTCAGGCTTCCAATGTGACCTGGATGACAGAGAGACTGTCTAAGTTATAGTTTTCCCTCTTTTGAGGGACAGTATGTTTGGACAGGTGGTCCAAGCGGATATCGAGGAGGGCATGGCACAGGATACTGATTAAACTCAGTGGATGATACAGTCTAAGAAGTTTTTTTGATTTGGAGTTCACTTTTGAACTAGGTCCCATCAGATATCCAGACAAATTCTAAGACAGGTATTGCTCATTTTGGGAGATAGTAGTTCTCCGCGAAGTTGAGATATAGAGAGATATAGAAAGAAACATTGGAGCGGATCCACTCACTGAGGCTATTTCTCGAACGCAATAGTTTCACAAACAGGCTTTGCGAAACTGATTAGTAGAGGAGTTAGGTGTTCGGTATCACATGGGCTGTGAGTATGCGACACCGCAATAATTAGCCTTAAGTGCAAGTGGAAGATTGTTGGCTATAGTGATCTTAAGTCAATTATTGTAATCGCAGGCACGCGATTAGATGATTGAGGGAGGACCTATATGAGTAGAACAGTCTTACTCAAAATGATGGTATGCTATCTGGTTTGTCTTTATCATCATGTACATGTTTTAGGTGGCATTACAGTTCACTATTACATGTTGATATAGCCCATAGGATTCTTGCTTGACTACTAGTATTATGATGACGATCATATACGTGGGAGCTGGGTAAACTATGAGCATATCCTTAAATGTCCCTAGTTATGGGAGTATCGAGACTGGGCATCGATGCTCCAGAGTAGACTAGTGTATACTGATCGAGACCCCGACGAGGGGCGTTGGCCGGTCTCATAAGCCATTGGTGTTAGTTTGTTCACCTAAGATAGTATACAGGTGCTCATTGGGTTATGAATATACTAGACGGACTCGCCGGGAACCTGCTAGTTGGTATTATACTTATTGTCAGATAGCAGTTCCCAGGTGACATGTGTACAGATTAGTCTGTCGACCCGAGATCGTCATTTGTCTCATGTGAGTTCCCATTGTACTTTGATTACTACCCTACCATGGCTCAAATGAGTCGTGCAAACAGGTTTTAGTTGGGTACAGTCCCGAGCCATATGGAGGCAGTGAGCGGATCGTCGGGGAATCGTCTCTCTCGGTATTGGGGGTTGATGTCGCGCTATGTACGAGTGGCCATCACCAGAAATCCTTGATCAATGTAATCGAGAATTACTGATTTGGATCGGTAGTTTCTCAGTTTGTGATGGGCTTCATACTGACACGAAATGTCGCATTTTTAGGGGTCTGACTTTACCCACCTTCCTAGACTCGATATGCGATACTCTTAGACGAACATACCGTATTGTACGGATATTGTCACTGACAGGCTTAGTAGGGTCAGGATGAGTTTGCTCGTCGGCCTTCCTTTCGCTCAATACCTGGGTAGCCGTTACGTACAGCTAGTGCCACTGACGTGCTTGTGGTTAAATCCACTGCCGGCGTATTGACGAGTCTTTAGAGTCCCACACAGAGGGTTTCCCTACTTCAGACGAAACGATGTAGAGGTCGTATGGTTTTACGGCAGGATTCAATCATATACGTGCAGTTATGCACGCATCATAATTCGAACGGATAATACTAGTGGGCTGTGGTTTAAGCCAGATCCTAGTATTGTATTGTTAGATTATTTTCGTCTCATTGTATTCGTATTTTTCGGAATACGGATACGGGTATGTATATACGGATGAGGGGCATACTTGTAATTTATTACAGAGATTGTTTCTAGAAGAAAACGCCTCATTTTGTTTATTAACCATTTTAGTTTAAATGGTTAATTGAGATGAGAGACGAGTGTGCTTAGCTTAATTCAAGTATGCTTTATTTAGTGACTCATGGTGGTGACTCATGGGGCGACCCATGGGCGTGACCCATAGAAACACTATTGAATCATGCTTGATGTTTTGTTTGTATTGTGAGATATTTTACTTGACTTAAGATATTTTAGTCGACTTGAGATATTTTCCTTGAGTTGATAATTCCACTCTCACGTGCACACAACACCAATCCATCTTCTTTCTTGAGTTGAGCTCAAGCTTCACACTTTCATCTCTCATGGCTTCTTCTTCTTCCTCCATCCTAACCCTCTCATGTGTTGAGAAACCTAGGGTGTTTAGAGACAAATTAATCCCTTATTATACTCTACATCATCTTGGCTATCTAGTTTAGCAAACTAGATCTTTACTTACTTCGGTTATGAAGTAGGAGTTCGATTCATAGACTCTCGGGTGGATCATCTTCGATAGGGGGAGACCGGCGACCAAACTTGATCATGGTGGCCACTAGGAGCTTAGAAAGAGGTTAAAGACCGAAGGACACGGATCATTCGGTATAACATTCTAAACTCTTTTTTATTGCTCGCTAGATTTAGGGTTAATGGTCGATCCGTATTCGGGGGTTGTGGTAGCGCTGGTTTAGAAAAATTTTGTTTCGCATTCGGCCATAGTTTGATGGCCAGGGCGCTGCCATAACCCAACACTATTTACTTAAAAAGTTTTAGATTCCACGTTTTCGGCTTACTTGGGTTACGATGGAGTCCTATAGACTTCATGTGATTCAAATGCCGGTCATATGCCATTTCCGGGTCGTGATAAGTATCCATTGCAAATTGGCTACAAAACTCGCCCAATTCTTTTCTGCCAGTCAATCGTTGGTCTTCTAATTGATTTTTTAACTTTATGTCATTGCATAAAATCAATCCTTCTTATACACAGGTGTTTATTAAACGAATATAAGTGTATATATTATAGGGTATAACCCCATCATGCTGATTTTAAATTGGGTAAGCCGTCTATAAATTTGGCTTTCCAATGCGAATTATTAGTATTTTCGAGTTGTATTACCATGCTAAGAAAAGTATCTTTATACCATCTGAAATAGGTTAAAGTCGGACATCTTAAATTCTACAATAAAGTCCTAACTTTCTCTGCTTGATTACTTACACACCTGTAAAATGGTCAAGGATTGTAAGAATCAAAGTATTAACCGCGTCAGAAACTTGGGTATTATTTTCAAGTTTAACTGAGTTAAAAATCTCAGTGTTTTGAGTGGGTACTAGACAATGATCCCACCATCCTTTTAAAATTCCAGTGAAACCATATGAAATAAATCTAACTACAGCAGCATCGGTATTACCATGCTGTTTGGTAACTATAGCATACATCTTCATTCGATATAAGGTATCATGGATTTGCTTATCTGCTAATCCATCAATGTTCCATTCATATATAGTTTCACCTGAAAATGAATTTTGTATAACAACTTCATTTTCCTCATAAAGAACATCCATGAGAGTGGGTCTTTTACAATAATGTTTATCAAGAGCCCTCTTTGAATACTTGATTACATTAAAATTTACATCTTTGAAGGCATTTTGAATCTCAGAAATATTAATCTGAGGATCAAAAGCATTTTGGATTTCAAAACTATTAATCTGAGAATCTTCATCTATTTCTTCTTCTGCTATTTCAGAAGGTTCTCCTTCAAGAATGTTAAGTCTAGCATTGCTAAACTTATTTTCCAAAACTGTTATAATATCTGAAGATATATTTTTGTCTTTGGATAATTTAAATCCCAACATATTTGCAGATGGTTTGATAGGAATATTGCTAGTATTACTAGTTGGCTTGACTATAGCAGGTGTTTCTACTATAGCAAGTGCCTATAGTTTATTAATCAGGCTATTTAGGATAGATTATACCCTTATCAATTATTGTCCTATAACTTGGATATATACATTGGTAAAATTGTTTTGCTTAAAGACTTTTTTAGCTTGTTAAGCGTATTTTCCAGTCTATCATCTATTATAGGCTTTATAAAAGCCGTTACCTCTAAATTAGAGGTTGATACCCCTGACAATCTTAAGGGTTTAGCTGGAGGATATATAAATCAAACAGTCTTACCGTTTATGGTAGACCATTATTTATAATGTTCATATTAATCTTGCTATCTTGTTCCTTTATAAAGTAGTCTAAGAACTAATTAACAAAGTATATTATGGTTTTCCTCAAGATGTTTATAAAACTGGTCTTTATAAAAATATTGTTCATTAGAAAAAGATTTTGCAAACTAATTTCTAAAAGCAATATGCTTTCTTTTCATGAATTCCTTATTAAAGAATATCCTAATAGAACTGTTTGGTGCAGTAAAAACTAATATATGAAAGCTCGTCTCTGATGAGGTGGGAGAAGTTTTTTTATTCTTCTCACATATAGGATGACAAATAGTCATCTCAGAAATATTAATGCCTCTGACTTCTCTTTCAAATTTCCGAGAGGAGTTAGGTCTGGAAAGCAATTTTCTACCATTATAAGTGGAAGAAGTACCAGCAATATTCGGGTTACCAGATATTCTAGTAATATTGTTAGAACAAAATTTTATTTCAATTTTTCCGTCGTCGGTTTGTATTATCTGATCGACCTCAGTATCTATAACTGGTGTAACGACCCCAATATTAATATACCTCCGTATTTTCTTTCTATAGTAAAATATTGTATTTATTTATTCTTAGTATTTTCTGTATATTTTGTTTTTTATTAATATATTATTTTATTCTTCCATCTATTTTTCCCAAACACATTTCTTTAAAACTAAATTTTAACATTTTTTCAAATTAAACATAAGACCTAACCCAGCCCATAACTCAAATCTAATTTCATTTTCATTTTCTTTAATAAAACCATGAGCCCAAAAACCCACTTTCTTTTTAAGCAACATCATATATTTAATTCTTATTAAATATGTGTATGAATAACCTTGAAGCTCATTGGTTAAGTTCTTGCATTGTTATTCCATAGTTCATATGTTCAAATTCCTATTCTTGCAATTATTTTTTTATCAATTTTTTATTCTTCTCATAATTTACAAATGTGACCTTTCATTTCTCTTTTAATTCCCATGTTGAATACATATATTATTATAGACAATTCACCATTACACCATCTTTATTTGTCCTCCTTTTTCTTTTTTTTCCTCATATTTTTCTATCTATCTCTTCTCCCTCTTCACATAGAGTCCTAGAAGAAGAACACCAAGAAATTTCAAGAAAGTCTCGCTAGAAATGCGAGGCTATCGGCGGATAGATAAGTCCGGTGACAATACCGGCTTGTGTATTTAAGTCCCTTCTTTCTTTCCCTCCCTCCATCTCTTTCTCTTTCTCTTTATCTTTTTTATATTGTCATGAAAAACTTCTCTTGTCATATAATAGTCCCTAAATAATTAATTAAATGAATACATATATAAATAATGAACACACACAAATATACACAAATATATAGTTTGTAAAGTCTTTTTCATTACTCTCAATCAATATGTTAAGATTTCATAGTAACCAATTTGGATTGTATCGTTTGTTGTTTTATTTTAAATTACTTTATTTAAATTTTATATAAAAAAAATGAAGTTACGAATTAATACCATGGTTTTCTTATTTCTCACATATGACATATCAATACCTTTACCTTTAAAATAATTTTTAGAAATTAATTTTTACTTCTGTAAATTTAAGGAAATTTACATATGATAGAATATATTATTTTGTACATGCTGTAAAAAATTTCAGATCTAATCGCTTAATGATTTACGAATTATATCGTTTTTATTCACTATTCGTAAAACAGAAAACTGCAGCTATCGGTCAACTTCTAGGACACATAACTTGGTATAACGATATCCAAATTTAGCAAAATCAGGTGTTTTGGATATCTACATCCAATAATATAGATTTTCTTAGTTTTAAGTTTTTACTTAAAACCGATGTAAGATATACAAAACTGCATTACAATATTAAACGACGAACCTGGACAGAATCTGTCCTGATTCGCATACTGTTTTTAAATTGGACATAACTCGAACACTCGATATTCGTTTGTGACAAACTTTTAGATGTGTAGATGCATAATTGATAGAACTATAATTTTATGTATATTATATTACTTAGAAACAACCCGATATAGACTTTGCAGTATAATATATAGTTGCTGTCCAGATATCTGAATTTCTGTTTTAAATGCTGATATTAAAATGATCATAAATAGAGCTTCAGAAATCCAAATCACATGAGTCTTGGTGTTTTTGATAAGTACATAGAAATACCTATAATTTTCTATTAATCTTCGTAACCGGAAACCTGATGAAAATTAACTTAAACTGCGTTTTAAAAATGTGTGACGATACTGTACAGAATCTGATCTGTTTTGCGCAACGATACGAAAACATGTATGTCTCCTAAACCGGTAGTCGTATTTAGGCCAGACTGAAACTCAAGTGTATATAAAACTTAAGGCTATGTTTTCTCTTATATTTTTATTTCAAATGACTTGATTAACTAGTCGAACATATCACATATTTACAACATTAGTTTGGACGTTACTTGTATACTTATCTCATATCATGTTCTGTAATTACTTATTTATTTTTATTTATATAACTTATGATTAAATCATTACATATTAGAATTGACTTGATCTTGACATGACTCGATCATGAATACTTGAACCCAGTATGTACACTTGAACCAATTTGACATCGAACCACGAATACAATTGGCATGGCTTGCATTTGACATGACTGCATGAACTCAATCTTAAAAACTTGATATTATACATCACATTTTGTATTCATGGATTCGATCAAGACTCATAACATTAAGCATAGACTTATATACACGGGGTGTTGGGATAGTTTGAGTATGAATCCAACGGAATCTCATGAGTCCCATTAATACAAATCATGTTGCTATGGTACCGAGCTGAAACAGTACAAATCATGTTGTTGTGGTGCCGGGCTGAAACGGTACAAATCACTAATTCACGAATGAGGGCCCGGTTTCCAAGCCCCTAGATGATAGCCTGTTGGGTTTGGAATACTTCAATAACAATTGAAGTCCCGCTATTTTCGGCCCATGATTCCTGGCCCGTGGACGATAGCCTTGGGTTCGAGAATACTCTTGAGATTGGTTGACATTCACACTTGAACTCACGTTAGTTAATTTCACCTTTTTAGAGACGTTTTAGGACACTTACATTCACTTCATGTTCATTATACCTATACTCCACGGCCATATTATACTTGTTTGCCATACTGATAGAGTTGACATACACATTACCATGCATCCTAACATACTTGTTTATATGTTCATGATTTATATTCATGCTATACTTGTTTACTATGCTCATGTTATATTGTCATACTTACATAGTTGTCATTAATATCACCATGCTATATTTGTTCATGTTTTATTTCCATTCATACTATATCACATGTCACCTTGCATATTCATTTATATACTTTCACATCCCACCTTTCTTTGGGACTTACCGAGCGTTAGTTCGCTGACGGGCATTCCGCCCACTTCTTTCTGTTCTTGGAATGTTCGTCAGGTGACATTGAGATAGAGAAGATAGAAGCGGTCGAAAAGGAGTACAACCAGTTCTCATCATAAACAGACGTATAGTTTCATTCAGTTTTTTCATTTCATTTCAGCTTATTTATGTATGCCTCCTTGTTAAGGTTTATCATGTTAAATATCTTGTATTCAGATATTTTGTCTATTATGAATCATGAATGTAATAAATCACAGTTGGATTTCATTTTTTTGTTTATTTTTATTAGTTTATGTTGCTTATAGACGCTTAGCGTATTTATTTCGAGAAATGTCTTCTCGGAATAAATACGTTACGGGCTTGTCACGTCATCGTTTCCATCTACTGGGAAGCGGGGCGTGACAACTGGTTTAGGAGGAATCGCTGAGGTTAAAACCCACGATTCAGGGAGATCTATCTCTTCCCATTTGATAACTTTATTAGTCTCAATACCAAAAGACAATAAGTTTGTCTCTATCAAACTGGTTTTATCACTTTCAGTTTTAGCCTTTACTTTTGGTTTTATACTATGAAAATTCAGAAAGAAAGTATTCTTGGTTTATTATAATAAGACCTGAGATAATAAAGTCAAGTATTCCAAACTGGTTCATACACTGGTGGAATAAGATAAGACGAGAAATTAAATGTCTCGATATTATAAATCTCTTTTGGTGGAATACTAGGAATAGTTCTCTTGTTAAACTGTTCCCATCTGAGGGACACTCTATTAAATTAGAGTTTTTAATATATTTGCTCTTATTACGAGCTAACTTGGTAGATATAGCAGATGTTGATGATGATGAAGTCATAATAAATTCTGCCCAGAGTTTTGAATAAATTAGTTAAAATAGAATGATTTTTCTCTACTATATGTAATCTTAAAGATCCGAAGATCTTTAGCTGGGTTTTGTATAGAAGATATTTCTTAGAGCGCGATGGAGTTTTTCCCTTAATTATCCTTGGGTTTTATAATTCATAATATTTGATAAGAATTTAGAAAAATATTTTAGAAAGAGAAGTAATAATATTTTGTATCAAAACACTGACTAAAAATGTCTTGTATCTTTTTTTTCAAATATGTTGGAACAACAATTTTTCAAATAGCAATAGTTATTTTACATATATTTATAAAAACTATAATTGCTTCAAAACTTATGCTAAAATTTCACGACTTAAATAACTACCGCTATTTAACAATTTACTATGTAATGAATTCATTGAAAAATATTTTTTAAGCTAAAATATTGACATAATTTATTATTTGCATTGGTTTATATCCACTGCATAACATAAACTTGACGTTCGTATTTGTAAATTGCAAGTTGAAACACCAAAACATGGTATTTATTTATTGTTGGCTATAGTGCCCTCAAGGCAATTATCATAGTCGCAGGTATGTGATCATGATGATTGAGCGAAGACCTATACCGATAAAACAGTCTTACTCGAGATGATAGTATGCTATCTGGTTTGTCTTTATCATCATATGTTGATAAAACCCATAGGATTCTTGATTGACTGCCAGCATTGTGATGGCGATCACATACGTGGGAGCTGGGGTCTATAAGCACATCCTTAAATGTCCCTAGTCGTGGGAGTATCGAGACTGGGCATCGATACTCCAGTGTAGACTGGTGTATACTTATCTAGACCCTGACGAGGGGCGGTGGCCGGTCTCACAAGCCATTAGTGTCAGTTGTTCACCTAAGATAGTATACAGGTGCTCATTGGGTTATGAGTACACTGGACGGACTCGCCGGAAACATGCTAGTTGGTATTATACATATAGTCAGATAGCAGTTCCCTGGTGACATGTGTACAGGTTAGTTTGTCGACCTAAGATCGTCATTTGTCTCGTATGAGTTCCCACTGTGCTTTGATTACTACCCTACCACGGTGTTGGCTATAGTGCCCTCAAGGCAATTATCATAATCGCGGACTTGTAATTATGATGATTGAGGCAGGACCTATACCGATAAAACAATCTTACTCAAGATGATAGTATGCTATCTGGTTTGTCTTTATTATCATGTTGATAGAGCCCATAGGATTCTTGCTTGACTGTCAGCATTATGATGGCGATCATATATGTGGGAGCTGGGGTCTATAAGCATATCCTTAAATGTCCCTAGTCGTAGGAGTATCGAGATCAGGCATCGATACTCCAGTGTAGACAAGTGTGTATTGATCGAGACCCCGACGAGGGGCGGTGGCCAGGTCTCACAAGCCATTGGTGTTAGTTTGTTCCCCTAAGATAGTATACAGGTGCTCATTGGGATATGAGTACACTGGACGGACTCGCCGGGAACCTGCTAGTTGGTATTATACCTATTGTCAGATAGCAGTTTCCAGGTGACATGTGTACAGGTTAGTCTGTCGACCTGAGATCGTCATTTGTCTCGTGTAAGTTCCCACTATGCTTTGATTACTACCCTACCATGGCTTAAAGGAGTCGTGCAAACATGTTTTAGTTGGGTACATTCCCGAGCCACATGGAGGCAGTGATCGGATCGTCGGGGATATGTCTCTCCCGGTATTGGGGGTTGATGCCGCATTGTGTACGGATGGCCATCACCAAAAATCCGTGGCCACGGTGGACGAGAATTATCGATCCAGGATCGATAGTTTCTCAGGTGGTGATGGGGTTTCATACCGACACTAAATATCGCGTTGTTAGGGGTCTGACTTTATCCACCCCCCTTAGACTCGATATGCGATACTCTTAGACGAACAGACCGGACTGTACGGATATTGTCACTGTCAGGCTCAGTAGGGGTTCTGCATGAGTTTGCTCGTCGGCCTCCCTTTCGCTCAATACCTGGGTAGCCGTTACGTACAGCTAGTGCCACTGACGTGCTTGTGGTTAAACCCACTGCCAGCGTATTGACGAGTCTTTAGAGTCCCACACAGAGGGTTTTCACGGTTCAGGCGATATGGTGTACATGTGGTATGTTGATACATACAGATGTCCGATTAAATATGTGCACTTGCTGCGCAGACTTTAATTGGACGGTTGATAATACCAGCGGCTTAGGATTAAGCCAGTTTATTAAATCAGGTTTTGATTTAATAATTTACATATGTATTTGTATATACGTATTCTAGTATTATTGTTCACTATTCGTTTGCTCTCTCGGCTATTCGTATTTTGGTACGAATACGCGTATATGTATTTCGGTACATGTACCGGGAAGTATTCCGTATTTTGTACGGAATAGCTTCTAGAAGAAGATGCCACCTCATTTATATGATTTTCCATTTTGGAAAATCATTTGTTTTATAAATGAGGTGGAAGGGATGATGTGGCAAAAGCATGGGTCAAAGCATGTTGCAAAGCATGGCTTTGATTTGTTTATTTGTAAAAAGGATTTTTTTTGTGGAGGAGAGAGGGGAGCCGGCCACTTCTTGATGAGGTGAGGATTTATTTCATTTGGTTGGATATACACTAGCTCTCTCTCTCTCTCTCTCATGCTTCAAAACAAATAACTTAACCAATTCTTTGCTCATGCCAAAAAGCTTCATCACCTCTTTCATCTTCTTCTTGAGATGCTCCATGGAGCACATGGATGAGAGAAAAATTATAGTGACATTTTCATACACCCCCATTCTCCATCGCTAGCGACTTTGGAGCGTCGGTTGCCTCGTTCATCGAGGCTAGAGCTTGCGCCGTTTCCCTCGGGTAGATCATCGGAGATGGAGGAAGACCGGCAACCAAACATCATCAAAGAATCACTAGGAGCATGGAATGAAAACCGAAGGACACGGATCAACTCGGTATAACGATTCTAACTCTTAGTTTAGATTGCTAGTTTAAGGTTTAAGGTCGATCCGTAAATCGGGTAACGGTTGCGCCGGTTTAATAAATTTTTGTTCTGCATTTTGGCTGCGTTTCGATGGCCGGGGCGCTGCCGGAACCCTTCACACGGCTCAAAGGAGCGTGCAAACAGGTTTTAGTTGGGTACAGTCCCGAGCCACATGGAGGCAGTGAGCGGATCGTCGGGGATTCGTCTCTCCCGGTATTGGGGGTTGATGTCGCACATGCATGGGTGGCCATCACTAGAAATCCTTGGCCAGGGTATGTGAAAATTACCGATCCAGGATCGATAGCTTCTCAGGTAGTGATGGGTTTCATACCAACACGAATTATCACGTTATTAGGGGTCTGACTTTATCCACCCCCCTAAACTCGATATGCGATACTCTTAGACGAACAGACCGGACTGTACGGATATTGTCACTGACAGGCTCAGTAGGGGTTTGGATGAGTTTGCTTGTCGGCCTTCCTTTCGCTCAATACCTGGGTAGCTGTTACGTACAGCCAGTGTCGCTGACGTGCTTGTGGTTAAACCCACTTCCAGCGTATTGACGAGTCTTTAGAGTCCCACACAGAGTGTTTTCACGGATCAGGCAATATGGTGTAGGTGACGTATGTTGATACATACATGTGTCTGATTGAATATGTGCACAGGCTGCACAGACTTTAATCGGACGGTTGATAATATTAGCGGCTTAGGATTAAGCCAGATTGTTAAATCAAGTTTTGATTTAATAATTTACATATGTATTTATATATATGTATTCTAGTATTATTGCTCACTATTTATTTTCTCTCTTTGGCTATTCGTATTTTCGTATGAATACGTGTAGGGTTACTAGGTACTGTCAAAAGGGTCTATAAGGCATCAACCATGCCCGATTTAAATTTTAGAAGTGCCGAACAAGCTAAAGCAAGGATCTTTGCTAGATAATTAGGGTTAAACATGCAAGTAAACATCTTTACATCTAAGAGAGAGGGATTACAACCTTTGTAGTCCGCTCCTTCGCTTCATAAGCTCCGAGTAGTAGTCCCTTCGCCGCGATCCGTGATCTCCTGGACTCAAGAGAGGCTCCACAAGCCGAACGATCCATGCTTGCTTGAAGTCTTCCTTTTCGAAGATGATCTACCTTGAAGTTTCTTTAACTCAAGCTCTCACTTCTCTAATCAAGTATTAATGAAGTGATCACCCTAATCTAATTGGCTAGATTAGATGAGGATGATGAAGTAGGAATTATGCTCTCTTTTATTTTCAAAATCTCACACTCATTCATCACAAAATCAAAAGCTAGAAAGCTTTTCATGGAGGAAGAAGAAGATGATGTCTTTTGTGATGAATAATGAAAATGTTATGTCAATTACAAATGCAACCCATGGTTAATAATGAAAGGGCTAACCATTGTAGAGATTTAATTAGGGTAAAGGGTTTGGGTTGGGTTAGGAAATATCTCCACAAATATCAACACATAATATCTTAGCTTAAAACAAAACAAAAGCTTCTAGAAGCTTTATGAAAAAGCTAACCCAAATCAAACCCTAATCATGTTTAATCTCCACTAATCATATTGCATTAGTAATCATAACTTGTTACAATATTATATATCACATATATAATATATTTTTGTAACAAAAGAAAATAATACAATTAACATATATCGCATATATATCAATGTATTATCCGGTGAGAAAATGAAACAATGAAGCGAGCTTATATTAGATAATGTATTGTAACATATCGCATATATAATTATACATTAAATCATCGAATCAACACTTGATCCGACAATCCGGCTATTTCTCAAATAACCGACTAATATAATCTGTATCAATTCATCGAATCAACACTTGATCCGATGACCCGGCTATATCACATATACCCGGCCGATATATATAATTTCACGAGAATAGAATACGGTATCTCATATCGTATTATCCTCGGTCCTGCACATATCACATATGTGCTCCTACTCCGTTTTGCCTGAGTCAAGAAACCTCTGTGTAGGACTCTAAAGAATCGTCAATACGCCGGCAGTAGGTGATGATCATATCAAACACCCACAAGCTGCAAGCGGTCAGCTAAACGTAACAGCCACCCAGGTATTGATCGATCAGAAGATCAACAAGCAAGCCTGTAAATTCTCCTGTGAATCCAATCAGTAACACTCCCGTACAGTCTGGTCTCTTCGTCTGATATGTCGTATATCCAGTCTAGGGGTGGTATACGTCAGACCCCAGTAACCGATAAGTCGTGTCGATGTGAAGCTCATAACAGATCGAGAAACTACTGATAACTCTTACCAGTAGCACTCTAGATCAGCCCTGGCCAGGGACTTCCAGTTATAGCCAATCGAATACAGCACAACATCAACTCCCTATACCGGGAGAGACGAAACCCCTCCTATCGCTCATTTCCTCCATGTGATTCGGGACTGTACCCAAAAGCCACCGTTTTGCACTCCCTCTTAGACGTGGTAAGGTGGAAATCAAAGCACAGTGGGAATCACACAAGACTCTATGACGATCTCGGGTCTACAGACTACCCTGTACCAGTGTCACCAGAGAACTGCCATCTGACGTGAGGTATAATACCATCTGGGAGTTCTCGGCGAGTCCTTTCAGTGTACCCAGTCTCTACTGAGCACCCGTACACCATCTTTGATGTCAAACACCGATGGATATGGGATCATCCATCGCCCATTATATGGGTCAAGATGCGTATACGCAAGTCTACTCTGGTGTATCGTTGCCCTGTCTCGATACACTCTCGACTAGGAACAATTATAGGATGTACTCATTGTTTCCCCAATCAGAGCAAAGTTATGTTCAAATTCTAAGATTTGAAATGAAGTGACGCTTCCTTTTCCCAATAAGAGCAAAGCTCTATATTAAAAATCTAAATTCAAAAATTGAAGCAACGCTTCAGATTCTGTGCGCTGCGCGCCACGTGTCAAAAGCAGACACGCCAGCGCCAGGAGCGTTGCGCCCTAGGCAGCGTACCCCAATCAGAGCAAAGCTCTGTTTTAATTCAAAATTTAAATTGAAGCAACGCTTCAGATCCAGCGCTCTGCGCTGTGCGTCACGTGTCAAATATAGGTGCGCTAGTGTGTCGTGTCATCTGCCCTAAAATTCAGGCAAGACGTTCGCCGCGTCTCCGCCGCGTCTTTCGGAGGGGAACAGATTCTGGCACGCCCGGTGGGACCTTTTCCTCTTTCCACTCCACACTTCGTGTGTCGTGTTCGCGAACGAATCGCAGTTTGCTATGGTTGCTTGTGGATTCGAGGTACTTAAATTTGATGTCTTGCTCCGTGCAGAAAACAGAAGATCAATGGCTTCAAACTGCACTAACTGCAACTGCAACTCTCGCTCCGTCCCGTCCGGAGGAGTGACTTACGGGCCCCAAGCGGCCTCCCTGTTCAAGATTCCAGTGGAGCAAGTAACTCAGGCCACCACTGGGCTGTTCTTTGGGACCATGATCCCCCCGGTGAGCTTCAACGCCCCTGTACCATCGCAAGAAGCCCCAAAGAGCTCGGTCTTTAACCGGCTCACAACTACTGCGGCCCCTCTCAACGGGTCGTCCAGCTCCAACGCCTCAGTCTTTGACAGACTGGGCTAAAGCTCATTTGGGCCTATGAAGAAGCCTGCGATACCAGAAAGGGTTATCCCTAAGCGGATTTCCATTCCTGCTGATGAAGTCGTCAAGGCGGCTTCTCCTGCCAAAGGGTCGGTCTTCACAAGGCTGACTGTTTCAGCTCCTTTAGGTGAAATCGTCAAGGCTACTTCCCCTGCTCGGAAGTCTGCCTTCGATAGGTTGGTTATCCCCACTCAGAGGACATCAGCCTTCAACAGGCTGACGACGACAACTTCTGACCAACACAGGGGGCATGAGGAAGTCACCCCTACAGCTGAGGTAATCCTGGCCGCACGACATGCTCGACGTCACCATTGGCACCGAGTGAGGAAAGCTGGGGGCAATTCCCTTTCTGGACTGACTCCGCCAGCTCCAACGGTGGAAGTTGATGCTGCTGTTCCAACCAGGAACAGTTTTGAACTATTTAACAAGATGCGTAGGAACTCTCCTACCGCCGTGCTGAAGAGATCTCCACTGGTGGAGACGGTCACAGAAATGAAACCAAAGCAGTCCCCTCAACGGCTGTCTTCCAAAGCTTACAAAATCTGGCGGCAAGTCCGAGAGTCGGTGGTCGATCAAGACTATCCTCGCCGACAAAAGAAGCTGAAGGTTCAACAGGAAGAGAATCGTCCTAGCAAGCCACAAAGGATGACAACTGCCTGGGTGCCCACTGCGACGGCCCCCTCAACATCAACTGCTCAAAGAAGAAGGAGGCCAAGGAAAGCCCTTATGAATACGGCGGAACGTAAAGACGCCGAGACCAAACGCCCCAAGTCTGGGGGCATAACGGTCCGAACTGTTTACATAGTGTCCGGGAAAGAGGATAGCCGCACTTCGACGGGTCACCGACCTCTCACCCGATCCGTGACAAAAGCCCAAGAGCAACAACAGAAGCTTCAAGAGATGCTGACTACAATGGCCGCACTTACGGGGCTAAAAGAATGCCCGGAGGCATCATCAGAATAGCGTCACGAACAAGAAACTGACGCTGACTTCCTACGCAGAGTCTTCGAAAAGAAGGACAGAGAAGCGGCAGAACAAGCTGCCAACATAAAACAAATGTCGCTTCTCTTCCAAGACATGATAGGGATGATGTTACAGCCGGATCCTCTAGCTGAAGACCCTCTGATCATTATTGAAGACGATAGAGGGGAGACATCTAATCCTCCTCCGGCGGTAGCCAAGGAGGAAACCATTTCCTAGGCCGCACTAGATGACTATATAGCTTAGCAAATACGAGCTCACCAGTCGAATGAAGCGGCTGGCCAAATTGTCAAGACCGGACGACCCTATCCGGGCTGGTATGACCAAATCAGTTACCCGCCAGGATATACGATTCCTAAATTCCATGTATATAAAGGGACGGGGGATCCACATCAGCATGTCGCTCAATTCAGGGCCTTATGCGGCAACACTGGAGGCGAAGACAAACTGTTGCTTCGTCAATTCGTCGGCAGCTTAGCGGAAACGGCCTTCGAATGGTATTCGGAGCTGCCTAACGGTTCTGTCAAAACATTTGCGAAGATGGAGCTGCTGTTTGTACAAAGATTTGCAAGCGCCAGCGAGTGCACCCCGATCACCGCATTGATCAACGCCAGGGTAAAGCCAGGCGAAACATGGGTTCAATACGCAATACGATGGCGGAATCTGTGGTCGAAATGCGAAAAACGCATCGAAGAAGCGCCGGCGATAGGCATGTTCGTGGGCACTCTTGACCCTCAAACGACCATTTCCCAGTTCATGATGTTCTTCAAGACAACTACTTTCCAAGCCTTGATTGACAAGTTGGCCCAAATGGATCAGATGGGTCATAGACCATCTCCTTCAAAGACGGATCCTCGGAATGAAAAAGGGGAAAGGAAAAGCAACTTTCGTCGCCAATACTCAACAACAGCCGAGCAACTTAAAGCCGGTTGTCCGCCAAAACAATATGCGTCCACGCCCTTCCCTCGAGGAAAGACTAGGACGTCTTTACTCGTTTCCTCAAGACAAAACGAGAAGACTATTCGAGATGGCAATGCGCAACAGGCTCATAAATTTGCCGGATCCAAAACGTCCGTTGCAGCCAAACGACGTCAATGATCCCAATTACTGCCCCTACCACCGAGTATCGGGCCATCCAATCGAAGACTGCTACGTCTTCAAAAACTGGGTTGAAGACCAATACCAACAAGGCAAATTCGCATTATCGGAAAACTGGAAGGTGAACCCGCCACAACCTCATGCTCCTAAAAAAGTGGACATGCCGGGGGCATCGTGCTCTTTTATAGAAAAAGCTCCATGGGAGGTCGCTCTTTCAGCCAAGACAAAAAGAATGCTGAAGGATCTTCACACATGCCCAGCCGTCAGGTGGAAAAGTCCATTAGTGCCCGAGGTCATTGATGGGATGCTGAAACCACGCCCAATACCGAGAATTGATAGCAGTGGGCAAAACACCCAGGCACAGCCGTCAAAGTCTTCAAAGAAAAAGAAGAAGACCAAAAAGCTCGCGCTGTTTGATGAAAAGCGCACGGACCTGCAAAAACATATTGACGCAGTGGAAGAATTTAATCAGAAGGCGTGGACCCCAGTCACACTCCGAGAATTCCTCAGCCACGTCCTTGAGAACGGAGATGATGACAAAGACTCATTGGATGAACCTGAGGATTATGTGGCAAGCTGCCATATGATCTCTCACTCGTCGATAGGCAGTGAAGAAGCTCCTGACGCAGAGAAACTGGGGGCAGATCCCGAGCCGGAACTTTTAGGGCCATCAGATGAAACAATTGACGCATTCCTGAACGAAGCCCGTCTAAAAAGCAAAGCTGATCGGGAGCGCGAGATGGCCATATTTGAAAACGCCAAACGCCGGCGACTGGACAAAAGGGTCGAAACACTCCCACCAGATCAAAGTACATCCGCCGCAAATAAAAGCAGGATCAAGACACGGAAGCGATTCGCCAAAGCCATATCGATGGGGATGAAGCTGCCCTCTTTTAGAGAAAATTCTCCTGGCGGTATATATCTTGATGAAGCGGACGTACATCCTAACTTCTGCTTGTATCATCAGAAGATCGCACACCTTACTGAAGACTGCAACTCCTTTAAGTGTTGGTGGTAAGGGTATGTCGTCCACAGGCAACACTTCAAGAGGACAAAGCGTGAAGCTCGTAGACAGCAGAAAAATATGACAGATGAGCATAAAAGAATTGCCGGCAATTGTCATAGGGTTGATCCCGGAAGATCGCGAGTTCTCACCTTCAGGAGCGACTCCGACGAAGAGGTAGCCCTTGGCCCTATCTTCAAGGAATCCATCTCTGAAACGAAAGAACTAAGGAGTTGCGACAACATTCAGCCATGCAAGCACGCTACCCGGAAAGAATCTCGGACCCGCAAATAAGGAATCGAACAAAAAGGATAAGGGGAAGGGGAAAACGGCCTTCGTTGCCAACGCTCAACAACAATCGAGTGGCCCGAGACCGGTTGTTCGCCAAAGCAACAAGCGGCAACCCTTCAATGAGAAGTTGAAACGTCCTTACTAATTTCCCGGGATGAAACAAGGAGATTGTTCGAACTAGCAGTGCGCAACAGGCTTATCACTCTACCGGAGCCGAAACACACACTACAACTGAACGATGTCAACAATCCTAATTACTGCCCTTACTACCGAGTATTGGGCCATCCGATCGAAAAATGTTACGTCTTCAAAAACTGGGTTGAAGACCAATACCAACAGGGCAAGTTCGCGCTGTTCGAAAACTGGAAGGTGAGCCCGCCACAACCACATGCTCCGAAAAAGATGGATATGCCGGGGGCATCGTGCTCATTCATAGAGAAAGCCCCATGGACCGAAAAGTCCGTAAACTAGAAATTTGCCTCAAATATGGCAGTGATGGACCGCTATGTCCTAAAACTGGCTATAGACCGAAAAGTCAGTAAACTAGAGATTCGCCTCAAATACGGCGACGGTGGACCGCTATGTCCTAAAACTGGCTATAGACCGAAAAGTCAGTAAACTAAAGATTCGCCTCAAATACGGCGACGGTAGACCACTATGTCCTAAAACTGGTTGCGGACCGAAACGTCCCTAAACTAACGATGGACCACCATGTCCTAAAACTGGTTGCGGACCGAAACGTCCCTAAACTAACGATGGACCACAATGTCCTAAAACTGGCTGTAGACCGAAACGTCCCTAAACTAACGATGGACCGCAATGTCCTAAAACTTGCAACTAACCGAAACATCGTTAAACTACTACCAACCTGCGGCATCCTCAGGCTGACGTGGTAAAAAAAAAGGTATGTCCATAAGCAAAATGGGCACGGATGAAAACCCGAAAGGGCTCCGTGAGTAAAAACAGCAGGGCTACCGGCGAGTTTTGTGAAAACCCGAAAGGGCGCAATCTCGTTAAAATAAAAAAAACGGTATGTCCATAAGCGAAATGGGCACGGATGAAAACCCGAAAGGGCTCCGTGAGTAAAAACAGCAGGGCTACCGGCAAGTTTTGTGAAAACCCGAGAGGGCGCATTCTCGTTAAAAGACACTTGCAAGGTCCTCTCGACTTTGTAAGGAGAAACCGCCTGCGTGAGATCCTTATGACTCACAAGGGAGCAACACACTTAGGGATCCCCACGATCCCTAAGGAGAAATTACACTTGCGAGATCCTCACGACTCGTAAGGAGCACCCTCTTATGCGACCCTCACCGCTCATAAGATTCAAAAGCCTTAAATTACAGGGATCTGAACCTGTTCTTAAGCAGTCATACCGCTCGATTATGCCCTACAAGCAGCTCAATATTGACCCTTGTATACAATCCATGGGCGCGATTAAACATTTCCCTAACAAAGTCCTATCCGCGACTAGGGATATGTTTGCACGGTGAACAACCCTTGTGAGTCCTCTCGACTTATAAGGAGAAACACTCTTGTAAGATCCTTACGACTTATAAAAGAACATACACTTAGGAGTCCTCACAATTCCTAAGGAGAAAACGCACCTATGGGATCCTCACGACTCGTAGGGAGAAATACCTTTATGAGACCCTTACGGCTCATGAAGTCAAAAGCCTTAGTCGACAGGATCCTAACCCTGTTCGCTAAGCCACCTTTGTTCGACATCGGCAGAGGCAAATGATGATTCGCTTCTGGCAATATTCCAGTTGTAGCGGTGCTGATGCCGAAATCAGTGTCCAATCCCAAGGTTGCGGTAAGAAGCTAGCGAGCCACACATGCGTATGAAACAGCTAAAATGATAGGGCAACTTGCAAACAAAATCAGCAAGTAAAAATGTATGCATGCTAAATAGCCGAAATGATTGGGTAACTCACAATAAAAAGCAGCGAGTAAAAATGAAATAAATAGCCGAAATGATTGGGCACCGCGAAAAATAGCCGAAATGATTGGGCACCGCGAAAAATAGCCGCAAGGATTGGGCAATCGCAACCTTCGCGATATAAAAGCTGAAATGATAGAGCATCGCGGAAAGAAATAGAATAAAATAAAATTTATGCCCTACAGGCGATTCACATCAATCCCTGTATACAATCCAGGGGCACAAACAAAGAAGGAAGCACACCTTCCCTCCCCAGGCTCCATCAGAAAGAGAGCCAAGTCTCGACGGTCACATCTGCATCCCAGAAGACCAACAACAGCGTTCTTCCTTATGCCAGCAAAGCATGGAAGCGACACAACGAAACGGAGCCACGGCATAGTCCCCGGTTCCAAATCTTAACGGCAATATCTGCAGCCTAAAAATCAGCAACGATGATCCTCCTCATTCCAACAGGACTCAGACGCTACATCAGCAAGGCGGAGTGATGGCGAAATCCCAACTCCATCCCAGCATTCGTCTCGTTACACAAGACGCAATGTCAACAACGACGTTCCTTCTCATTCCAGTAGGATGCAGATGCAACGGCAACGAAAGACCTCATGGTCAAAACAAAGCGGAGTGACGGCAAAATCTCAACTCCATCTCAGCATTTGTCTCGCTACAGCAGACGCAATGTCAACAACGGCGTTCCTTCCCAGTCCAGCATGATGCAGGTACAACGTCAACAAAAGACCTCACGGTCAAAACAGCGAAGCCATGGCGAAAGTACCTAGTTCCAAGTCCCGAAGGCCACATCTATAGCCTGGAAACCCACAACAGTGTTCCTCCTCATTCCAGCAGGACTCAGATGCTACATCACCAAGCGGAGCCATGGCAAAATCCCTAGCTCCAAACCTCGACGGTTCACCAGCAACCTAGAGACAACCGCAACATTCGTCTCGATACAGTAGACGCAATACCAGCAAACGAAGCGAAGGCCAAATTCCTGGCTTCAGGGTCTTGACGGTAACTCATATAAAACTTGGAAGACTATCGGCGATCATCCCACACCAGTGCGGAATGGTCACCACCTCGACGTTCGTCTCGATACAGCAGACGAGATGTCACCACCGCGTCCTTCCTCCAGCAGGATTCGGACACGCCAAAGCAAACGAAGCAAAGGCCAAATTCCTAGTTTCAGGGTCTTGACAGTAACTCATATAAAACCTGAAAGACAACCGGAGATCATCCCACATGGAGTGGTCACTACCATGACGTCCGTCTCGATACAGCAGACGAGATGTCACTACAGCATCCTTCCTCCAACAGGATTCGGACACGCCAAAGCAAACGAAGCGAAGGCCAAATTCCTAGCTTCAGGGTTTTGACGGTAACTCATATAAAACCTGAAATACTACCGGAGATCATCCCACATGGAGTGGTCACCACCTCGACGTTCGTCTCGATACAGTAGATGAGATGTCACCACAGCGTTCTTCTTCCAGCAGGATTCAGACACGACAATCAAACAACGGAGCCACGGAAAAATACCTAGTTCCAAACCTCGACGGTTCACTAGCAACCTAGAGACAACCGCGACATTCGTCTTGATACAGCAGACACAATGCCAGCAAATGAAGCGAAGGCCAATTCCTAGCTTCAGGGTCTTGACGGCAACTCATATAAAACCTGAAAGACTATCGGAGATCATCCCACACCAGCGCGGAATGGTTATGACTCATTGGGGCTCTCCAAAATGAGCCTAAGCTCAAGTAAAAAGCGACATGGCAAAATTCCTAACGCTTGCTCTTCCGACGGTCAAACTGCCTAGGAGGATTGCTTGAAGACGTCTTGTCCAGCCCCAGAAGGGATCAGAGACACGACAGTCGTAAGGCTACTCGAACAGCAAGGTTGCCTATCGAGGAATACATCAGCCAACGCGACGGTACGATGGACAAAACCCTAGTACCACAGACCCTAACGGACCTCTGTCGTAAAGAGCAGAAGTTAACTATGACATTAGGATATTCTTGCGAGAAATGCTCGATTCGTCTCGACTCGTAAGGAAAAGCCTTAGGCAGCGAGGATTAAAAAACCTGTTTGCTAAGCACTGGGGCCCTGCAAGTTGGTCCAAAACGGACTCTTGCATACTATTCACGAACCACACTCTCTAAAGTCGAATCTCGACAAGGAGGGAAACAGCCACCTACGAGTCCTCTCGACTTGTAAGAGGGAAAATTCTCTAGTGAGATCCTTACGACTCTCAAGAGAAAACACACTTAGGAGTCCTCACGACCCCTAAGGAGAAAATACACCTACGAGATCCTTTCGACTCGTAGGGAGAAAAGTCTTTATGAGACCTCACGGCTCATAAATTTGAAAAGTCTTAGGTGGCAGATCCTAACCCTGTTTCCTAAGCCATCGGTGCCCTACAAGGAGGTCAAGATAGACTGTCTGCAGGCCACACTCTCCGAAGTCGAGCATCGACAAGGAGGGAAACAATCACTTATGAGTCCTCTCGACTTATAAGGGAGAAAATTCTCTTGTGAGATCCTTACAACTCTCAAGAGGAAACGCACTTAGGAGTCCTCACGACCCCTAAGGAGAAAATACACCTACGAGATCCTCTCGACTCGTAAGGAGAAAAGTCTTTATGAGACCCTCACGGCTCATAAAGTTGAAAAGCCTTAGGTAGTAGATCTGAACCTGCTTCCTAAGCCATCACTACTCCTCGAAGTATTCAAGACGGGATGTTCTATATCACCTACAGGCTACGCTTACTTAAGGAATATGCCAATAACAAAGCAGAAAATAAAAGGAAGGAGGCAAAAGATTTGTCATTCATACTTAGAAAATTCTTACATCCATAAAGACAATAAACAAAAGCAGCATTATTGAAATGATTACAATGGCAAAACCTCAGATCCAGGGCATGGATTGAGGAATTCGAAAGTAAGGCCATCTAGAGTCTTTCTGGCCTTTTTGACCATTCTCGTGTGCATCCTCTCACGCTCACGCGTGTCAAGATCTTCGGCAACGCCCTCCACCCTTTGATATGAAGCAATTATCGTCGTCTGTTGAAAAGTTTGATGCAAAATATCAATGAGGCTATCTCGCCGTTTCTTCTAGATCAGCCCCGACAGATACACTGAATGCACCTTGTCTTCAGCGTCATCCAGCATATTAAACGGCATGGCCTCGTGAAACCCCGGAAGTGCTCTCCAAATTGCTCCCAGTACGACTTTCAAGAGAGCAGAACGGCGAGGAAGCAACCAACCAACGCGTGCATACAGACGACCCATTATCTCCGCACACTGGGCATCTGTAAACTCTTGGTTTTGGTGACGTCCCTGTACGCGGATATCCTCATAAGTAATGAACTCGTTCAGACTGTATAAATGAACAGTCATAGTGCCTGAAAGAAACATCATTGGAAGATTAGCAATGAAGAAAAACAGACATAGGGAGTTAAACTCCTCGAGAGCAATGCTCTGCGGACATGAGTGACACCTGTCAAAATCAGTTATGAGGAGAATTTAAAGAAATTCCCCGAGAACGCTGAGAGCCTTCCTCTAAGAATATGATATAATCTATCAAAAATAAAATTTCATTTTTGATCTTTAAGATCCATGAACAAACTCTTAAGAGTTCTTCTATATGATTTGAAAGGAGCAAAACTCCATTAATGAATTAAGAAATCATAAATAAAAACCTTTTAGAGGGCAAAGCTCTATTAATGGAACCCTAAAAGGGTTCTCTTTAGATCAAAGATCTATGAAGAGCAAAGCTCTGTTAATGGGTAAAACCTTAGTTTATTAAAAGTTTTTAAACTTTACCTAAATTTTGATAGAGTTTTACCCTTGAAAATTTCTTAAATTGAAGAGCAATGCTCTGAATAAGAGAAAAATCTCAAGAAAGAAGATGGGAATCATCTAAGGGACCAAAGGTCCAATTTATAGGCATTCAGAGTCATTTCAACTTCCAAAAAAGTTGATCCAACCACCGCTGCACTCACGCTTGGGCCACGTAAGTGCAACGGTGGGGGGGAGCATTTGTTTCCCCAATCAGAGGAAACCTCTGTTCAAATTCCAAGATTTGAAATGAAGCGACGCTTCCTTTTCCCAATAAGAGCAAAGCTCTATATTAAAAATCTAAATTCAAAATTTGAAGCAACGCTTCAGATTCTGTGCGCTGTGCGCCACGTGTCAAAAACAGACACGCCCGCGCCAGGAGCGCTGCGCCCTAGGCAGCGCACCCCAATCAGAGCAAAGCTTTGTTTTAATTCAAAATTTAAATTGAGCGCTATGCTCCACGTGTCAAACACAGGTGCGCTAGTGCAGTTGCGTTGTGCTCTGCGCTGCGCGCCACGTGTCAAAAGCAGACACGCCAGCGCCAGGAGCGCTGCGCCCTAGGCAGCGCACCCCAATCAAAGCAAAGCGCTATTTTAATTCAAAATTTAAATTGAAGCAACGCTTTAGATCCACCGCTCTGCGCTGTGTGCCACGTGTCAAACACGGACGCACTAGTGCAGTTGCGCTGCGCTCTATGCTGCATGCCACGTGTCAAATATGGGCACGCTGGCGCAGTTGCGCTGCGCTCTGCTCTACGCGCCACGTGTCGAGCATAGGTGCGCTAGCGCAAGGTGCGCCGGCGCTGGAATTAAAAATTCCCCACCGTCATATCAAAAGATCTATTAATAATAAATTATTAATTAATCAGAATTAAAATTCTGTTAAGGAAAGATTTTCCAATCTTATTAAAACAAGAAGATTATCTTCTGTAAAACAAAAGCCTTAGGATCAAAGATCCAACGGTGGGAAATATTCCCAAATCAATCAGAGAAAAATCTCTTAAAACTGATTTAACAAATCTTTTGGCCCTATATAAAGGACCCTAGACTTCAAGTCTAAAACACACATACAGAGAGAGAGAGAAAACCCTCTGCAAACTTTGAGAAAACTCAAAGAAAAAGAAAGGCAAGCCTTTAGCAAAAGAAGATCATTTCTTCAAGGTAAAAAATGTTTCATGAACAAAGAGATGAAATCATCTCATAAAAAGAAGAACTATCTTCTTAAAAGATCATAGATCTACAACAGACAAAGGGCTCTCATAAAAAGTTCAAAAGATCTAATCATAAAAATAAAAGAAGTATTTACTTCATTCACAGATCCTTGATCTGCAAAGGCAAAGCCCTTTTATAAATAAGAGCTTTTGTTCTTGAATCGTGAAGCAAAGCCTCCTTTGAAGAACATAAACTTGTTCTCTGATCTTAAAATTGATCAGAAGCGCTTTGCGCTATTAAAAAGTGCCTTGCACTCATGAACTGCGCTTTTGCGCTCCTTGGACCGGTGCTCAACGCCAAAACGTGCCACGTGTCAACCATAGACACTACTTGCGTTTTGCGCTTTTAAAACAGAGAACTGCGCTCATGGGCTAGCGCTTGGCGCCAAGCGCACCACGTGTCACTCACTGGCACATCCCTAAACCAGCGCAAAGCGCTCATAAATGGAAAGCGCAATGCGCTGATAAACTAGCGCTTAGCGCTAAGCGCGACACGTGTCACTTTCGTGTGCGCTACCTGATAGAAGCGCAATGCGCTCTTTGATTGGCGCAAAGCACCTGATGCGCCACGTGGCGCGCTGTCAGAACACACATTGTTCTGATGAATGCTATGCATTCAATACATGACAAAAAATGTCAGGATCTGAGGCTCTGCATTATTAAAGGGGCCAAGCCCAAATAAAGGCTCAATAGCCAGAACAATAAAATGTTAAACATTTATTGGACTTAGCCGAAGATTGGCCGTAAGTCCTCAACTCATATCAACTGAGCCCATATGCTCATGAACCTTTTAACAGAGTTTAGTCCCAAATTGGACTATAAATCTCCCAACCAAAATTGGTTCAAGGGTACATCTCTGAACTCCTATGATATTTGTCGTTGTAATCCTTCAACGTCTTCAGAGAGGTGACGGGTCCCGACGGCCATACATTCTATAGACTATGACGTCTTTAAATTGGAATGTGGGTCCTTAAACCCATGGACTATGATGTCCTTAACCTGGACTGCGGGGTCCTTAAACCCATGGACTATGATGTCCTTAACCTTGGACCACCATGTCCCTAAACCGGTAATGGACTACCATGTCCCTAAACTGGCAATCGACTGCAATGTCACTAAACTAAACAACAGAGCCCAAATGCTATTTTATCGGATCTAAATGATCCCGTTAAGTTGATCTTAGTCTAAAACGAGACTAACGTGTCCTTAACAAACTTTTAAGTCGATCTTAGTCTCAAATGAGACTAACGTATCCTTAAGCCCAAACCCCAAAACCCAAATCTAAGAAAATATGGATTTGGACTAATCCACGCCCTACGGGCGAAAACATAAATTAGTCTCCGTATACAATCCACGGGCAACCACAAACAAAACAAACACACACGACACGAAGTGACCATCTGGAGAAGGAGAAAGTTGTTACCGCGATGCGGTAGCGTAATTAACTGCAGGGGCTTGCGCCTGCAGGGAAAAGCGTCCCCACAATCAAAAACCTCTCAAACGAGGGGGAATCTGACGAAGTCTGCTACATCGGCCGCATCCGTTTAAACCTTCGATACATGGTGCCATAAATCAACTTGGCATCTTCGGAGAGGTGGACGGATAGCACCAATTAGCATCTGCCCCGAAATTCAGGCAAGACGTTCGCCGCATCTCCGCCGCGTCTTTAGGAGGGGAACAGATTCTGGCACGCCCGGTGGGACCTTTTCCTCTTTCCACTCCACACTTCGTGTGTCGTGTTCGCGAACGAATCGCGGTTTGCTATGGTTGCCTGTGGATTCGAGGTACTTAGATTTGGTGTCTTTCTCCGTGCAGAAAACAGAAGATCAATGGCTTCAAACTGCACTAACTGCAAGTGCAACTCTCGCTCCGTCCCGTCCGGAGGAGTGACTTACGGGCCCCAAGCGGCCTCCCTGTTCAAGATACTAGTGGAGCAAGTAACTCAGGCCACCACTGGGCTGTTCTTTGGGACCATGATCCCACCGATGAGCTTCAACGCCCCTGTACCATCGTAAGAAGCCCCAAAGAGCTCGGTCTTTAACCGGCTCACAACTACTGCGGCCCCTCTCAACTGGTCGTCCAGCTCCAACGCCTCAGTCTTTGACAGACTGGGCCAAAGCTCATTTGGGCCTATGAAGAAGCCTGCGATACTAGAAAGGGTTATCCCTAATCGGATTGCCATTCCTGCTGATGAAGTCGTCAAGGCGGCTTCTCCTGCCAAAGGGTCGGTCTTCACAAGACTGACTGTTTTAGCTCCTGTTCCAGGTGAAATCATTAAGGCTACTTCCCCTGCTCGGAAGTCTGCCTTCGATAGGTTGGTTGTCCCCACTCAGAGGACATCAGCCTTCAATAGGTTGACGACGACAACTTCTGACCTACACAGGAGGCATGAGAAAGTCACCCCTACAGCTGAGGTAATCCTGGCCGCACGACATGCTCGACGTCGCCATTGGCACCGAGTGAGGAAAGCTGGGGGCAATTCCCCTTCTGGACTGACTCCGCCAGCTCCAACGATGGAAGTTGATACTGCTGTTCCAACCAGGAACAGCTTTGAACTACTTAACAAGGTGCGCAGGAACTCTCCTACCGCCGTGCTGAAGAGATCTCCTCCACCGGTGGAGACGGTCACAGAAATGAAACCAAAGCAGTCCCCTCAACGGCTGTCTTCTAAAGTTTACAAAATCTGGCGGCAAGTCCGAGAGTCGGTGGTCGATCAAGACTATCCTCGCCGACAAAAGAAGCTGAAGGTTCAACAGGAAGAGAATCGTCCTAGCAAGCCACAAAGGATGACAACTGCCTGGGTGCCCGCTGCGACGGCCCCCTCAACATCAACTGCTCAAAGAAGAAGGAGGCCAAGGAAAGCCCTTATGAATACGGCAGAACGTAAAGACGCCGAGGCCAAACGCCCCAAGTTTGGGGGCATAACGGTCCGTACTGTTTACATGGTGTCCGAGAAAGAGGATAGCCGCGCTTCGTCGGGTCACCGACCGCTCACCCGATCCGTGACAAAAGCCCAAGAGCAACAACAGAAGCTTCAAGAGATGTTGACTACAATGGCCGCACTTACCGGGCCAAAAGAATGCCCGGAGGTATCATCAGAACAGCGTCACGAACAAGAAACTGACGCTGACTTCCTACGCAGAGTCCTCGAAAAGAAGGACAGAGAAGCGGCAGAACAAGTTGCCAACATAAAACAAATGTCGCTTCTCTTCCAAGACATGATAGGGATGATGTTACAGCCGGATCCTCTAGCTAAAGACCCTCCGATCATTATTGAAGACGATAGAGGGGAGATATCTAATCCTCCTTCGGCTCCTTCAGCAGCTAAGAAGGAAACCATTTCCAAGGCCGCACTAGATGACTATATAGCTCAGCAAATACGAGCTCACCAGGTGAATGAAGTGGCTGGCAAAATTGTCAAGACCAGACGACCCTATCCGGGCTGGTATGACCAAATTAGTTACCCACCGGGATATACGATCCCTAAATTCCATGTATATAAAGGGACGGGGAATCCACATCAGCATGTCGCTCAATTCAGGGCTTTATGCGGCAACACTGGAGGCGATGACAAACTGTTGCTTCGTCAATTCGTCGGCAGCTTAGCGGAAACTGCCTTCGAATGGTATTCGGAGCTGCCTAACGGCTCTATCAAAACATTTGCGGAGATGGAGCTGCTGTTTGCACAAAGATTTGCAAGCGCCAGCGAGCGCACCCCGATCACCGCATTGATCAACACCAGGGTAAGGCCAGACGAAACATGGGTTCAATACGCAATACGATGGCGGAATCTGTGGTCGAAATGCGAACAGCGCATCGAAGAAGCGCCGGCGATAGGCATGTTCGTGGGCACTCTTGTCCCTCAAGCGACCATCTCCCAGTTCATGATGTTCTTCAAGCCAACTACTTTCCAGGCCTTGATTGACAAGTTGGCCCAAATGGATCAGATAGGACATAGACCATCTCTTTCCAAGAAGGATCATCGAAATGAAAAGGGGAAAGGAAAAGCAACTTTCGTCGCCAATACTCAACAACAGCCGAGCAACTTAAAGCCGGTTGTCCGCCAAAACAATATGCGTCCACGCCCATCCCTCGAGAAAAGATTAGGACGTCCTTACTCGTTTCCTCAAGACAAAATGAGAAGACTGTTCGAGCTGACAGTGCGCAACAGGCTCATAAATTTGCCGGATCCAAAACGTCCGTTGCAGCCAAACGACGTCAATGATCCCAATTACTGCCCCTACCACCGAGTATTGGGCTATCCAATCGAAGACTGCTACGTCTTCAAAAACTGGGTTGAATACCAATACCAACAAGGCAAATCCGCATTATTGGAAAACTGGAAGGTGAACCCGCCACAACCTCATGCTCCTAAAAAAGTGGACATGTCGGGGGCATCGTGCTCTTTTATAGAAAAAGCTCCATGGGAGGTCGCTCTTTCAGCCAAGACGAAAAGAATGCTGAAGGATCTTCACACATGCCCAGCCGTCAGGTGGAAAAGTCCGTTAGAGGCCGAGGTCATTGATCAGTCGAAAATACTGCATTTTTAACACGGCAATTTCCCTATCATTTGGACTCATCTAGAAGTGTTCGGTATTCATATTGCACATATTAGCAAAACATCTCTGAAATACCAGATTGCATGTGTTAGACTTTAAAACCGGCACTTTTAGGAAAATTGTGTGTTTATCATGGCATCGCATCATCCTTGTATTGCGCAACTCTTGTCCCGAGAAATTTTGCAGGAAATTACAGGAACAAAGCCAAAAGAGCTGATCAAAAAAATACACCAACTCCAAGATGAGAGATCTGGAAGTGATACAGAAAGCCTCATGAGATTTAACATATTTTATAAAGGCCCACAAGTCAGCCCAAATCTCTAGCAGAAATCCCAAGCATCAAGGCCCTAAAAGGACCGCGGATCCGCGGCCCAAACCCCCTTGGCGCCGCGGATCCGCGGCAGCTCCATGGATTCAAGTGCTCAAATTTTCTGCACGTGGCTTATATAACTACCCAAGCTTCCAGAAGACTCCCGATTCTCCACGTGGCTCATCTAGAAGGCTCGGCTTAACAAACTATTTCTAGAAGGCTCTGTTAACAAACTTTTGGAGGGAAAATTCAAATCTGAAATCCAATATCTAGGGTTTTGAGGTCTATAAAAAGGAGCCTAGATCTAGGGTTAAGGGGGTTCAAGAATTATCCACCATCTTCTACCCACAAGTTGAGTGACACAACTTGTGCCTCGAAACCCTAACCCTAATTCCAATTCAAAATCAAGATCAAGATCCCAAGTACCATTCAAGCAAGAGAGCCTTCAACCTTTAGAGAGCGACGCCGGATTCCATCGGAGTAAGAGATCCAAGCCGATCCGCGACTCAAGGAGACGAGCGAAGCCGAAATCGACGATCTAGTTCCTACCTTTTGTAAATTCAAGAGAGTTGTAACGAAATTTGTCGGTAAATAAAGGTGAAATTTCTATATCTTGCTTATCTTTTGATTCAACATTATGATTCGATCTCAATTTGTGATTGCGTTTGTTATTATGATATTTGAGTAAACTCCGCTCGTATAGGAGTTGTGACGATCAATAGAATGATGATGATTTAGATTCATTTACAATTCTTAAATCTTATAACGATTGTAAATTCTTGTGAATCAAATGATCGATGACCTAGTTTCGGGATGATCCTTTCTTGATTGTGTTCACTCAAAATTAGGGAACAAAGATTGATCATTTGATTAACTAGAATCTAGAATTTGAATGAGATTCATCGAAAGCATAAAGGATAAGACGAGGAAACCCTAGCTTCTTCGCGAGATCCTTAACCTCGACGAATTATCATCGATCTAGTATCAATTCGTTAATGGATAAGAACATGAAATTTTTAGATCTCATCACATCTATAGATCCGATCTACTCCTATGAGCTACACTTCGAATCTTGATTGTTGGTTGGAAATCATCCCAAATTATCACTTCTTGATTTTAATGCTTTCTTAGATCTAGATTTTTCTCTTTCTTGAAATGCAATTTTATAAATCATGAATTGTTTTCTTTTCTTTTCTTTAAATTTTTTACTCATCTAATTCGAAACACGAACGGTTACACTTTCCCTATGGACGATCCGCACTTACTAACGCGCTACATTCGACACCGTTATTGATTGCGGTCAAAATATTTTTGGTTGTGATTTCTATACAATTTTCCAACTACACATCTGGAAATCGTTTTCAATCAAATGGCGCCGTTGCCGGGGATAGTGCGCTAATTGTTCGTATTTTGAAATTTGAGTTGAAAAGTTTATTCCATTACAATTTTTTAGATCAAAATTCGCGCAAACACTAATACGAGTTGTTGTAATTTGTTGCGAGGAAATCTGGGATCATTGGAGCTGGAAAAAAAATTTTCTGAAATTTCCAGAGAGCTGAGGAGGTAAGCAGGGACTTGCTGTAAATTTTTTGTTCAGGGAACTGTTCATAGAGCCGCGTTTCCGCGGCATTTGGTGACTCCCACCGCGTTTCCGCGGTGCTTCAAGCAGGTTACTGTACCAATTTTCTCAGGTATCTTCTATCTTTCTTATCTCCCTCCTAAATCTGCTCCAATTAACAATTTGTGCAGGTTTCTTTGCAAATAAATCGCAACGCCGCAAAAGCAAAATAAATTGTGCGTGTTTTGATTTTTGGTTGTTTGCATATTAATACGGAAATTAAAGGGCACGGCCAAATCCAAATTAGGTGGGGAGTTCATTACCCTTCCTAGGCCCCAAAAATCACAAAACTTGCATCCGCATTGACCCACATTAACTAAAAAATATCTAGAGATGATTCTAAGGACCGTCGCGCTCACTTAGGACAAGAGAAGGCCCTGGGTAATCCATTGTTTATCCGCGTTTCTTTTGTGGTGTCTAAGGCAAGTGTGTTGAAGGCTAGTGGCTACTTAATTAGGCCCATTACTTACGTAGTGGAGAACCTCCCACTTACCTGGCACTTACCTGGCCACAGAAGAGACAAAGAGGCGGTGGAGGATTTATCCTGCAACTTGTCTTTTGGCAGTTAGGAGCGGTCTAGAGCCTGACCTAGGTGACTATTAGATTTTAGGGTATTGCTTGTTACATTTGTTGTGATCGCATCACATTTTCAAAAATCCGTATCATTTTTCAAAACAAACACCAATCACATTCATTTCCCCTAATTATAAGTCACGCTGCCACTTGTACTAACCCTCTTTAGTGCAAGATAGGCTGGACAACGGGATTCTAGTGCTTGTTCAGTCCGCGTCCCCCGATCGACCCTAAAGTCGGTATTTCTACATTTACCCTTTCTTTACCCACCATCACACCCACATCGATGGATCCGTCTCCATCGAACTTCTTTACCACTACCCTGCCGCCGTCTGTTGGTGCGCAGAATCCACCTCGCATCTCTCTCCAAGAGAGCTGCTATCCTACCCGAGGTCCCCTTTCTACCTGTCTTTCCATTCCACCAGCCAACAGGGAAAATTTTCAAATAAAACCCCAATACATCAACCTTCTACCAAAATTTCACGGTCTCGAGATTGAAGACGCATATGCCTTTATCACCAAATTTGAAAATGTACGCGCAATGATGGGTACCTCACAGCTTTCTATGGATGCTATGCGTCTACGTCTTCTCCCATTTACCTTGTGCGATATAGCCGAGAAGTGGCTTTACAACACAACCGCACATTCCATTTCAAACTGGGGAGAATTCATCAAAGCATTCCTTAAGAAATTCTACCCACATCATAAGACAGCTCGAGTCCGTAGCAAAATAAATCAATTCACCCAGCTTCCAAATGAACCATTTTCAAAATGTCTTGAACGCTTCAAGGATCTGTTAGTCCAATGTCTACATCATGGAATCCCCAGATGGGAACTGTGCCGAATCATATATGAGGGCATTAATCCTAACACAAGACAGACCCTTGAATCCATGTGTCAAGGCAACTTCATGACCAAAGATGATAGGGAAGCCTGGAAATTCCTAAAAGATTTTGCTGCAAAATCTTTACAGTGGGATGGTGTGAGTCAATCGTCTAGGGTTGGCAATAACCAATCGGATGTTTCCATAGAAGTTAGAGCTGACATTTCAGCTATGCAAAAGAAACTCGAGACTATGGAAAACAAATTTTTAGCCGCCCTAAATCAAATGTCACTCTCCAAAACTGTATGTGGATGTTGTTCCGATCCATCACATCTCACGGAAGAATGTCCACGAAATTCTCCGTTTCAAGGTCACGAGCATACCAATGCCGCATTTCAAAGACCTAGGAATGATCCATCTTCTTCCACATATAATCAGGGTTGGAGGGAATCACCCTAACTTTGCTTGGAACCAATCACAATCTCAAAACACGGTTCCAACCCAACACAATTTCCAAAGGGTCCCTCCACCGCAACAGCAACCACCACTTCAATTGAGTCAGCACCCCTTCCAAGCACAAAACTTCCAAAATCCGGCCAACACTTTCGCACCACATGAAAACTCTTTGCAATTGACCGGTACAGATAATACCTCTGCACTAGCACAAACCTTGGATACTTTCATGAAACAATCCATCCAAGGGACGGCAAGTTTGCAATCTTCCGTCGAGAATGTGATGAAGATCATTGTCTCTCAAAATGAGAATATCAAATCGATGGAAGCACAAATTGCACAATGGCTGTGGGACAGACCATTTCCCCTGCTGGGATGAGAATTGTATACACTAGTCTACTCTGGAGTATCGATGCCTCGTCTCGATAATTCTACGACTAGGGACCTATATAGGATGTGCTTATAGACTACTCAGCCCCCACTAGTGTGACTGCCATCACAACGCTGGTAATCAAGCAAAGATCCTAAGGGCTCTACCAATATGTATAAACGATATGCTAAAAGAAACACATGCACATATCGAGGTAGAAACAAACCAGGTAGCATACTACCATTTCGTGCAATACTGTTACTATATCCGTGTATATCTTAAGCTTCTATTAAGTAATATACAAACCAGAATGATACAATAATGGCCTATAGGGCATATATCACTAACAAGAATGATTTTAGATTAATATTTACCTTTTAATATGAGTTATTATTATCTAAAATTCTTTTATTTTGATTTTCCTAATATGGTTAAATATGTTGATTAAAGGATCAAAGAAAAATACAACATCATTCAGATGACTGCCGTGCGACTCAAGAAAACAAAGGTGATAGCCATTATGTATGTAAAATGATTAAAGGTAGGTATATATGTCCTCTCATTCCAAGATTGACATACGTTTGTTTTAGAACAATCCACTGTCATCATGAATTTTATTTTGCAAAAAAGAAATCCCATATTTTCGTAAAATCACCGCATAAGAGTTTATGATCCAAAAAAGTTTGTTATGACAACAAAATTTTATAATATTTGATTAAAATAGATGCATCATTTATTTTATATATATATATATATTTGGAATGCTTGGGAAAAAAAACTTATAATATTTTGTGAAATGAGATGTATCATTTATTTTATTCGTATGCATTTTGATTGTGAGGGATAGTATGTAAATTTTACGCTACGTGCATCGCACGAGCAAAACACTAGTTATAGTACAGATAAAGATAGAGATAATTTACTGCGTTACGGCACGTATGATGCATGTGATTTAACTAGTAGAATATATAAAATGCATAAATTTTTATATTATTTGAATATATCTTTGTTTTATATTACTTTAATTTGCTTACTAACTTATCATCTTATAATAGATTTTAAAAGTTTGAAAAAATAGTTATAATTTTATAAAAATATTTTTTAAAAGCATAAAAAATTAGATATTCAAAAGAATAAAAATTTTGCTTTTGCCGCATACCATTTTTAGAATTAGTTTGAAATAATTTTGATCGCAGCACAAATTGCGAAATGAGTGCAAGAGAGAAAGGAAAACTTCCAGCTCAACCTTTACCCAATCCTGGCTATTCACATCCTGTGAATACAATCACGTTGAGATCTGGAAGAGTGCTTGACAATCACGTTGGGGAAGAGATTGATGATACTGAAAAATCTATCAAAAACACCTCGGCTGAGACCTTTCCTTCCACTTCTACTTCTAATTCTGACCCCAGTTCTTCTACCCTACCTGTTGAATATATATGCCCTAGAGGCCTTCATTGTATAGGATACTAGGGATATGTATGTACATGACAGTCTTGCTTGATATGATAGTACGCTATTTGTTTTGTGTTTGTCTTAACGTATGATATATTTTACTTGGTATTTATATATGTATGTTGATAAAGCCCATAGGGTGTTTGCCTGACTACCGGCGTTGTGATGGCAGTCATACTTATGGGAGCTGGATAGTCAATAGGCACATCCTTAGATGTCCCTGGTCGCAGGAGTATCGAGACTGGGCATCGATACTCCGGAGTAGACTAGTGTATACATATCTAGACCATGAGGAGGGGCGATGGACTAGTCCCGCAGCCATTGGTGGAGTGCACCTAAGATTGTATACAGATGCTTATTGGATGTGAGTACACCAGACAGGCTCGCCGAGAACTGACTGGATGGTATTATACCTAATGTCAGATAGCAGTTCTCAGGTGACATGTGTGCAGATAGTCCGTTGACTTAAGGTCGTCATTTGTCTCGTGTGAGTTCCCACTGTGCTTTGATTACTACCCTACCACGATTCAAAGGAGTCGTGCAAACAGGTATTAGTTGGGCACAGTCCCGAGCCACGTGGAGGCAGTGAGCGACTGTTATAGATTCGCCTCTCCCGGTATAGGGAGTTGATATCGCACGGTGATCGGTTGGTCATTACCATAAGTCCCTGTCCAGGGCTGATTGAGAATTACTGATGGACTGATCAGTAGATTCTCGGATGGTCTTGAGCCATGCCGACACGACTTGTACGGTTATTAGGGGTCTGACGTCCACCACCTCCCTAGACCATACATGTGATACTCTTAGACGAACAGACCGGACTGCGCGGATATTGTCACGGATAGGCTCAGTAGGATTTCGGATGGGTTACCTCATCGGCTTTCTTATCGACAACTACCTGGGGACCGTTACGTACAGCTAGTGCCGCTTGCGGTCTGTGCTTAAACCCACTGCCAGCGTAGTAGTCGAGTCTTTAGAGTCCCATACAGAGATTTCCCAAACCCAGGCAAAAAGATATAGAGGTCGTATGGTTTTACGACAAAGGTTCGGAAGCATACGTGTTTAAACGCACGTACGACATTCGGACAGTTTTTACTAGCCGGCTTTGGTTTAAGCCAGATTCTAGTATCAGGTTATTGGATTTATACAGTCTAAAGTTTTTTCATGTTTTCACGGATGCGAGGGGCGTTCTCGTAATTTCCGAGAAGCTTCTAGAAGGATGTGACATGAAGGGTTAAGGTGGCATTTTCATTAATTGCTTTAGCGACTCATTCATATGATTCATCATATCATTAAATGCATCATTAATGCATCATTAATGATCTAATGACTCACATGATGAATCACTCTTCTTGAACAAATGAAGCATGGTGACTAATCATTTAATTAATATTATTTGATAATTCATTATGTTTGATATATTCAAGTGAGAAGCTTTTCTATTATCATTATCATCTCCACCTTCTCTCTCCTCAAGCTCTCTCTCCTTCTCCAAACCCTAATCCTACCACTCATGAGTTGAGTACAAGGATTAGTAAAGACTAAACACTCCATAACCTAACTCTACATCACCTTAGTTACTTTAATTAGCAACTAGAGAAACTAAGTAACCTCAAGTTTAGAGGTAATAGCTTGGATTAGGGTTCTCGGGTGGATCGTCTATCACGGAAGGAAGCCGAGGAAGACGTGGAGATCCAAGGAGGCCGTAGAGATCGTAAAGACGAAGGACTAGAATCGTTTGGTATAATCTCTTTACATAGTAGCTTAGAACTCTATGCTTATTGTTAAGTATTGTTTAGCAAAGATCTTCGGTTAGTCGATGTATGTTTTAGAACAAGATCGTTTTTCATATTTCCGCCTCCCCGCAACTCGTGGGGTGTTGCACATCGACTTACAGTGGTATCAGAGCCTCACTAAACAATAATTAACTCACTTGCAAAGCCGTATGAATTTCGAACGCGAAACAAACCGGAAAATACACCGATATTGCATAGTTTCTGTCGAATTAAAAATGAGGTCTAAATTTTTCAGGGACCTCCAGAATGACCATCTTGAATATATAAGAACACACAAGAAAAATGGGCTCCTGAATCGGCCAAAGAGCCGCGGAACCGCGGCCGATCCCACCGATCCGCCGCGGATCCGCGGCCGAGTTGGGGCCGATTCAGCCCAGTTTTCTTCTGTGCATCTTTTGTGATATTTTGTATTTTCTGGTATTTTTATTTTCTGCTCAGGTTTCAAATTTACAGAGAAGATTTGGAGTAGAATTTAAAGTGTTTAATCGATCGAAATTATACGATGTTTGCTTGTTTGATTATATCTGTGAACTGTATTATGTGTTCGTAAACCTCCCCTAACTGCTAGTAAGTCGGTTGGCAGGGGGTTGCACATATCTATGATGTTGTTTTTAACTGTTTGTGGATATGAACTGTATTGGACTGTTGTGATGATTAGCCGGGTTATGTGATGGGTTTTTGTATTAATTCATTCGATGTAATTGTAATAAGTTGTAATATTTTTTTTGTGGGGCACATCTAGGTTGCGGTTGTAGCCGCCGTTGTATTATTTCTTTTTACTGTTTTTGCTCCTAGGATAGACCCACGGTGGGGTGCACAAACTACCGGGTATTTTGAAGTGTTGAGGTAGACCGCTTCACTTCTGGTACTTGACGGGTAGTTTGCCGTACCCGTAGGGGTCTGGGGTGGGGTAATCGTTATTCATCACAACTGTGTAATCCGTCTTTCATTGCAGGCTCAATTGAAACACGGATTGCTTGCAAATCCAATATTGTTTATCTGTGATCTGGAATGCCTATTATTGCGTCTGACGAATGTACAATATCTATATATGATAGCTATTTAGACGTCACTTATGTTTTACACCCGCGCTAGCCCAGCCCCCGCTCTGCCGTTAGTTAAGTAATCTAACGGGTGATGACGGGACCCAGTGGCGAATGCGGATGGCATAAGAGGACGTTGTATTTTCGTTGTTATCTGTAATGATAGGTTAATGATGGGACGCATTATTATTAATGCAAAGAAAATAAAACCTAAACTGAATCGTTGGAACAATTTCTAAAAACCACTTGGTTTTCTTGAAAAAGCAAATTTTAAATGCGGAGCTTAAACCACTCCTTTTAAATAAAAGCTATCTTTGTTCCTTCGATCATATCAAGTTCATTACGTTAACGGTTTTTTGCCAAAAACCAGCCGTAACCCTCCGTCGTTTCAGATAGACAGCACATCGTATTCATGCTATGCTTGTTGGCTTACGTCAAGGCATAGTGTATGGTAGCAGTGTGTGTGCCTATTTGTTGCATAGATAGATGCATTAGTTTAAGACAGACGTACACCTTGTTGGCCTACGTCAAGGGCATGTACGATGTACTTAAGTTGATCAGGACAACGACGGGTAGAACTTGACTTGCGTCTTATGATTTGTTGGCCTACGTCAAGGTCATAAGAGCTTGGGGTAAAAATCACATCGGGAGTTTCAAACATAAAGGAAACTTGCAGATTTAGCATACCTTCTGGAGTGTGGTGACTAGAGTGGCTTCCATCTAGGGCATCATGCAATGATAGTTGGATCCCGATTCCACTGATGAGTAAGGATTACTCTCGGGAATTTTTCTCACTTAACAATCAATGCTATAAACCAAGTAGGTGTCTAGAAAGGTGTTAGAGGGGCTACGCCTCCTGGGAAAAGAGGTTCATTAATTAAGGAACTTCGCGAAAGCGTTGGAAAACCTCCCTCGAAGTACCAACACCAGCCTGGCTGAAAAGTTAAGCAAGTATTATGACGTGTGATTAAATCCTGACTAGTTCTTCTTTTAGGTTTTGAAAAAGGATTTAAGGAAACAGTGGGAGCCATACTGTTTAGATAAATTAATAAACCAATCTAAACTTGCAAGAGCATATGCTGAGTGTTTTCTTTTCTCTCTCTGGCAGCTACCATGACTGGACTAAAACTATTACTTGAAAAAAATATACTGACCGGGCAGAACTATAAAGATTGGCTAAGGAACGTCAATATTGCACTGACTTATGACAAAGTAGCATATATTACCACCGTTGTTCCTCCCCTTATGCCTGGACCAGATTCCTCAGTTGTGGACAGGGAAGTCCGCAAAACCTGGGATCTAGATTGTGAGCGAGCTAAGTGTATCGTGCTGGCGTCCATGAACAATGAACTCCAGAAACAGCACGAGAGTATGGATATAGTATCCATCTTTCTCCATGTCAAAGAATTGTATGGGGAGCACTCCCGTATCGCAAGGTACGAAACCTCAAGGAAACTCTTCCAGATGAGGTTAGCTCCAGGATCGCCTGTAGGAGAGCACGTCCTCAAAATGATCATCCTCATTGAGGAACTCGCAAACCTGGGATGCGTGCTAGAGAATGATTTGTATATCGACTTGATTTTGCAGTCCCTTCCCCACACCTTCTCTCAATTCGTGCTGAACTTCAACATGCACGAAATGGAAGCGGATCTTCCAAAGCTCCTCAATATGTTGAGGGTAGCAGAGACCTCCTTGAAAAAGGAGATGACCCCCGTTCTGTATGTTGGCCAATCATCTTCTTCTAAATCTAAAGCAAAATCTAAAGGGAAGAAGAAGATGAAAGCCACCAAACCGAAAGGTGGGGTCAAGAAGGTGAAGGGAACGAACAAGGCAGGAAGGGTGAAGACAGAAAAGAACGAGTGCTTCTATTGTCACAAGCAAGGGCACTGGAAGAAGGATTGTCAGGCCTTCAAAGCCAAGGACATGAAGCAAGCAGTTGCTTCTAATTCAGGTGTGTTTGTAATCGAAAATTGTCTTTCAGTTAACTCTACATCATGGGTACTTGATACCGGTTCAGGTTCTCATATCTGTAATTCATTGCAGGATCTGAGAAATAGTAGAGTGCTGGGGACAGGTGATATGACTCTCCGGATGGGCAATGGAATGCATGTAGATGCAATTGCAATAGAGGAATATCACCTAGGGTTGACTAGTGGGCACATTTTGGTGTTGTACAGCTATTTTTGTATTCCCGGTATGTTGTGTAATATTATATCAGTATCTTTGTTATCGAATGAAGGATATAGTTTTGCGCTTGAAAGAATGTTATGAACATTCACCTAAATCAAGAACTGATTAGGTATAGCACACTGGAAAACGGCATATACATACTTAATCAACCTCAAATTTTCAATATTCAAAACACGCGTAAAAGAAAGGCTCCAGATTCGAATCAAGCCTTCCTATGGCATTGTAGACTTGGTCATATAAATGAAACAAGGTTGACTAAGTTACATAAAGATGGATATCTAGATCCGTTTGAATATTCATCATATGCAACTTGTCAATCATGTATCAAAGGAAAAATGACCAAATCTCCGTTCACCGGACACGGAGAAAGAGCCACTGAACTCTTGGGACTTGTACACAGTGATGTATGTGGTCCGATGTCTACGCATGCACGAAGTGGTCACTCCTACTTCATCACTTTTACTGATGACTTCTCTAGGTATGGACATGTGTTCTTAATGAAGCATAAATCCGAGGCTTTTGAGAAGTTTAAGGAGTATAAAAATGAAGTAGAGAAACAAACTGGTAAAAGCATCAAGACACTTCGATCTGATCGAGGTGGAGAATACTTAAGTACCAGTTTCCTTGAATGCTTAAAAGAGAATGGAATTCTCTCTCAGCTTACTCCACCTTATACACCTCAGCATAATGGTGTATCAGAAAGGAGGAATCGCACGCTATTAGATATGGTGCGTTCAATGATGAGTAGTGCTGAGTTGCCACTTTCCTTCTGGGGATTTGCTCTAGAATCAGCTGCATACCTATTGAATAGAGTTCCAACTAAGTCAGTACCTACCACTCCATATGAAATGTAGAGCGGGAAGAGACCATATCTCAAGTATATCAAGATATGGGGGTGTCCGGCATATGTTAAAAAGCATAATCCGGACAAGCTCGAGGCACGATCGGTTTTATGCAAGTTTGTAGGATACCCCAAGCATTCAAGAGGGTATATGGTCTACCACACTGAAAAACAAAAGGTGTTTGTCGCTCGTCACATTGTCTTCTTAGAAAGCGAATTTCTTGCAAAAGAAATTAGTGGGAGCGTGGTAGAGCTGGAAGAAATTCCAGAACCTCAAACTGCTACCGAGGACTTAGTAGAACCTCAGATTTCAATAGAACATGACGAACCAACTCCACTCTGCAGATCTAGCAGGCTTTCTCATCCTCCTGAAAGATACTATGGTTTCCTTCTAGATGGTGATCGAGAGGATTGCATCATCGATGATGATGAGCCTACTAGTTTTCAGCAGGCTATTACGAGTAGTGACTCGATGAAATGGCTGGATGCTATGAGATCCGAAATGGAATCCATGTACACCAATAAAATATGGACTTTAGAAGTTGCTCCTCCTAAAGTAAAACCAGTTGGATGCAAATGGATCTTCAAAAAGAAGATTGGTGCATTTAGACAAGTGGAAACCTACAAAGCTAGACTCGTAGCAAAAGGTTTTCGTCAAAGACCAGGATTGGACTATGATGAAACCTTTTCACCTGTAGCTATGCTTAAATCCATTCGGATCCTGCTTGCGATTGCTGCCTTCCATGACTATGAAATCTGGCAGATGGACGTAAAAACAGCTTTTCTAAATGGACATTTAGAAGAGAGTGTTTACATGGATCAACCAGAAGGTTTCTTAGACAGTGGGAACAGCGGAAGAGTCTGCAAGTTGCTTAAATCCATTTATGGATTAAAGCAAGCATCGCGGAGTTGGAACATCTGCTTTGATGAGACAGTCAAAGAATTTGACTTTATCAAAAATGTAGATGAACCATGTATTTATAGGAAGATTGTAGAAAGAGCAGTAGTCTTCCTCGTTTTGTACGTCGACGACATACTACTGATAGGGAATGATATCCCTATGCTACAATCAGTAAAGCTCTTCTTGTCACAGAAATTCTCTATGAAAGACTTAGGAGATGCATCATACATTCTGGGCATTAAGATCCATCGTGATAGATCTAATAGAATGTTGGGACTTTCACAGTCCCGGTATATTGACACTATACTAAAGAGATTTAGTATGGAAGATTCCAAGCGTGGTAATATGCCCGCTTGTCACGGAATCACGCTCTCCAAAGACATGTCTCCAAAGACTGATGAAGAGAGGGCTCGCATGGGCATTATATCCTACGCTTCGGCGGTAGGATCTATAATGTATGCGATGTTATGTACAAGACCGGATGTAGCTTACGCATTTAGTGTGGTAAGCAGGTATCAGTCTGACCCAGGTGAGAAACATTGGATAGCGGTGAAGAACATTCTCAAGTACTTGAGAAGGACTAAGGAGATGTTCTTAGTTTACGGTAATAAGGACCTCCAGGTAGAGGCTTTTACCGACTCCGGCTTCCAAAGTGACAAGGATGATTCTAAATCCATTTCGGGTTTTGTGTTTACCCTCAATGGAGGGGCGGTATGTTGGAGGAGTTCCAAACAGGATACCGTCGCAGACTCAACTATGGAGGCTGAGTATATAGCTGCTAGTGAAGCCGCAAAAGAGGCTGTCTGGATGAGGAAGTTCATTTCTGAACTTCAGGTGGTTCCGTCCATTGCCAATCCAATACCTTTGTATTATAATAACAATGGCGCTGTAGCTTTAGCGAAGGAACCAAGGTCCCATCAGAAATCCAGGCATATCTTAAGGCGGTTTCACCTGATCAGGGAGATCGTGGATCGTCGGGAGATCGAGATACGGAGAGTGGACACAAAAGACAACACGGCAGATCCATTCACCAAGGCCATCCCTCAAGTGCAGTTCGAGAGGCTGTTTGAGATGTTGGGCATGCGGTACGCCAGCAACTGGATCTGGTAGAGACAGTGGGTACTCATTGCGCCAATTATAGGCCTTAGTGCAAGTGGGAGATTGTTGGATATATATGCCCTAGAAGCCTTCATTGTATAGGATACTAGGGATATGTATGTACATGACAGTCTTGCTTGATATGATAGTACACTATTTGGTTTGTCTTTGTTTTAACGTATGATATATTTTACTTGGTATTTATATATGTATGTTGATAAAGCCCATAGGGTGTTTGCCTGACTACCGGCGTTGTGATAGCAGTCATACTTGTGGGAGCTGGATAGTCAATAGGCACATCCTTAGATGTCCCTGGTCGCAGGAGTATCGAGACTGGGCATCGATACTCCGGAGTAGACTAGTGTATACATATCTAGACCCTGAGGAGGGGCGATAGACTAGTCCCGCAGTCATTGGTGGAGTGCACCTAAGATTGTATACAGATGCTCATTGGATGTGAGTACACCGGACAGGACTCGCCGAGAACTGACTGGATGGTATTATACCTAACGTCAGATAGCAGTTCTCAGGTAACATGTGTGCAGATAGTCCGTTGACTTAAGGTCGTCATTTGTCTCGTTGAGTTCCCACTGTGCTTTGATTACTACCCTACCACGATTCAAATGAGTCATGCAAACAGGTTTTAGTTGGGCACAGTCCCGAGCCACGTGGAGGCAGTGAGCGACTGTTAGGGATTCGTCTCTCCCGGTATAGGGAGTTGATATCGCACGGTGATCGGTTGGTCATTACTATAAGTCCCTGGCCAGGGCTGATTGAGAATTACTGATGGACTGATCAGTAGATTCTCGGATGGTCTTGAGCCATGCCGACATGACTTGTACGGTTATTAGGGGTCTGACGTCCACCACCTCCCTAGACCATATATGCGATACTCTTAGACGAACAGACCGGACTGCGCGGATATTGTCACGGACAGGCTCAGTAGGATTTCGGATGGGTTACCTCATCGGCTTTCTTATCGACAACTACCTGGGGACCGTTACGTACAGCTAGTGCCACTTGTGGTCTGTGGTTAAACCCACTGCCAGCGTAGTAGTCGAGTCTTTAGAGTCCCACACAGAGATTTCCCAAACCCAGGCAAAAAGATATAGAGGTCATATGGTTTTACGACAAGGGTTCGGACGCATACGTGTTTAAACGCACGTACGACATTCGGACAGTTTTTACTAGCCGGCTTTGGTTTAAGCCAGATTCTAGTATCAGGTTATTGGATTTATACAGTCTAAAGTTTTTCCGTGTTTTTAAGGATGCGAGGGGCGTTCTTGTAATTTTCGAGAAGCTTCTAGAAGGATGTGACGTGAGGGGTTAAGGTGGCATTTTCATTAATTGCTTTAGTGACTCATTCATATGATTCATCATATCATTAAATGCATCATTAATGCATCATTAATGATCTAATGACTCACATGATGAATCACTCTTCTTGAATAAATGAAGCATGGTGAATAATCATTTAATTGATATTATTTAATAATTCATTATGTTTGATATATTCAAGTGAGAAGCTTTTCTATTATCATTATCATCTCCACCTTCTCTCTCCTCAAGCTCTCTCTCCTTCTCCAAACCCTAATCCTACCACTCATGAGTTGAGTACAAGGATTAGTAAAGACTAAACACTCCATAACCTAACTCTACATCACCTTAGTTACTTTAATTAGAAACTAGAGAAACTAAGTAACCTCAAGTTTAAAGGTAATAGCTTGGATTAGGGTTCTCGGGTGGATCGTCTATCACGGAAGGAAGCCGAGGAGGACGTAGAGATCCAAGGAGGCCGTAGATATCGTAAAGACGAAGGACTAGAATCGTTTGGTATAATCTCTTTACATAGTAGCTTAGAACACTATGCTTATTGTTAAGTATTGTTTAGCAAAGATCTTCGGTTAGTCGATGTATGTTTTAGAACAAGATCGTTTTTCATATTTCCGCATTCCCGCAACTCGTGGGGTGTTGCACATCGACTTACAGAGGTATCAGAGCCTCACTAAACAATAATTAACTCACTTGCAAAGTCGGATGAATTTCGAACGCGAAACAAACCGGAAAATACACCGATATTGCATAGTTTCTGTCGAATTAAAAATGAGGTCTAAAAATTTTTCAGGGACCTCCAAAATGACCATCTTGAATATATAAGAACACACAAGAAAAATGGGCTCCTGAATCGGCCAAAAAGCCGCGGAACCGCGGCCGATCCCACCGATCCGCCGCGGATCCGCGGCCGAGTTGGGGCCGATTCAGCCCAGTTTTCTTCTGTGCATCTTTTGTGATATTTTGTATATTCTGGTATTTTTATTTTCTGCTCAGGTTTCAAATTTACAGAGAAGATTTGCAGTAGAATTTAAAGTGTTTAATCGATCGAGATTATACGATGTTTGCTTGTTTGATTATATCTGTGAACTGTATTATGTGTTCGTAAACCTCCCCTAACTACTAGTATGTCGGTTGGCAGGGGGTTGCACATATCTGTGATGTTTTTTTTAACTGTTTGTGGATATGAACTGTATTGGACTGTTGTGATGATTAGCCGGGTTATGTGATGGGTTTTTGTATTAATTCATTCGATGTAATTGTAATAAGTTGTAATATTTTTTTGCGGGGCACATCCAGGTTGCGGTTGTAGCCGCCGTTGTATTATTTCTTTTTACTGTTTTTGCTCCTAGGATAGACCCACGGTGGGGTGCATAAACTACCGGGTATTTTGAAGTGTTGAGGTAGACCGCTTCACTTCTGGTACTTGGCGGGTAGTTTGCCGTACCCGTAGGGGTCTGGGGTGGGGTAATCGCTATTCATCACAACTGTGTAATCCGTCTTTCATTGCAGGCTCAATTGAAACACGGATTGCTTGCAAATCCAATATTGTTTATCTGTGATCTGGAATGCCTATTATTGCGTCTGACGAATGTACAATATCTATATATGATAGCTATTTAGACGTCACTTATATTTTACACCCGCGCTAGCCCAGCCCCCGCTCTGCCGTTAGTTAAGTAATCTAACGGGTGATGACGGGACCCAGTGGCGAATGCGGATGGCATAAGAGGACGTTGTATTTTCGTTGTTATATGTAATGATAGGTTAATGATGGGACGCATTATTATTAATGCAAAGAAAATAAAACCTAAACTGAATCGTTGGAACAATTTCTAAAAACCACTTGGTTTTCTTGAAAAAGCAAATTTTAAATGCGGAGCTTAAACCACTCCTTTTAAATAAAAGCTATCTTTGTTCCTTCGATCATATCAAGTTCATTACATTAACGGTTTTTTGCCAAAAACCAGCCGTAACCCTCCATCGTTTCAGATAGACAGCACATCGTATTCATGCTATGCTTGTTGGCCTACGTCAAGGCATAGTGTATGGTAGCAGTGTGTGTGCCTATTTGTTGCATAGATAGATGTATTAGTTTAATACAGACGTACACCTTGTTGGCCTACGTCAAGGGCATGTACGATATACTTAAGTTGATCAGGACAACGACGGGTAGAACTTGACTTGCGTCTTATGATTTGTTGGCCTACGTCAAGGTCATAAGAGCTTGGGGTAAAAATCACATCGGGAGTTTCAAACATAAAGGAAACTTGCAGATTTAGCATACCTTCTGAAGTGTGGTGACTAGAGTGGCTTCCATCTAGGGCATCATGCAATGATAGTTGGATCCCGATTCCACTGATGAGTAAGGATTACTCTCGGGAATTTTTCTCACTTAACAATCAATGCTATAAACCAAGTAGGTATCTAGAAAGGTGTTAGAGGGGCTACGCCTCCTGGGAAAAGAGGCTCTTTAATTAAGGAACTTCGCGAAAGCGTTGGAAAACCTCCCTCGAAGTACCAACACCAGCCTGGCTGAAAGGTTAAGCAAGTATTGTGACGTGTGATTAAATCCTGACTAGTTCTTCTTTTAGGTTTTGAAAAAGGATTTGAGGAAACAGTGGGAGCCATCCTGTTTAGATAAATTAATAAACCAATCTAAACTTGCAAGAGCATATGCTGAGTGTTTTCTTTTCTCTCTGGCAGCTACCATGACTGGACTAAAACTATTACTTGGAAAAAATATACTGACCGGGAAGAACTATAAAGATTGGCTAAGGAATGTCAATATTGCACTGACTTATGACAAAGTAGCATATGTTACCACCGCTGTTCCTCCCCTTATGCCTGGACCAGATTCCTCAGTTGTGGACAGGGAAGTCCGCAAAACCTGGGATCTAGATTGTGAGCGAGCTAAGTGTATCGTGCTGGCGTCCATGAACAATGAACTCCAGAAACAGCACGAGAGTATGGATATAGTATCCATCTTTCTCCATGTCAAAGAATTGTATGGGGAGCACTCCCGTATCGCGAGGTACGAAACCTCAAGAAAACTCTTTCAGATGAGGTTAGCTCCAGGATCACCTGTAGGAGAGCACGTCCTCAAAATGATCATCCTTATTGAGGAACTCACAAACCTGGGATGCGTGCTAGAGAACGATTTGTATATCGACTTGATTTTGTAGTCCCTTCCCCACATCTTCTCTCAGTTCGTGCTGAACTTCAACATGCACGAAATGGAAGCGGATCTTCCAAAGCTCCTCAATATGTTGAGGGTAGCAGAGACCTCCTTGAAAAAGGAGAAGACCCCGGTTCTTTATGTTGGCCAATCATCTTCTTCTAAATCTAAAGCGTGTTAGTGTATATGCCCTAGAGGCCATTACTGTATCATACTAGTATGTATATTACTTGATGGAAGCTTGGGATATTCAAAGTTGTATATACAATCTTGCTCAAAATGGTAGTATGCTACTTTGTTTGTCTCTGCTTTAATGTGTACATGTGTTTCTTTTATTATATCACCTATACGCATTAGTGGAGCCCTTAGGATCTTTGCTTGATTACCAGCGTTGTGATGGCGCTCACACTCGTGGGGGCTGGGTAATCCATAAGCACATCCTTATACAGGTCCATAGTCGTAGGACTATCGAGACAGGGCATCGATACTCCGGAGTAGACTAGCGTATGCGCTTCTCATCCCAGCTCGGGAGACGGTCTGTCCCACAGCCGTCGGTGTCTCGTACTTGAGATAGTATGCGGGTGCTCGTTGGGTTACGAGTACACTGGACAGGACTCATCGGGAACTATTGGTTGGTATTATACCTATCGTCAGTTATCAGTTCCCAGGTGACATGAGTACAGCTTAGTCCGCTGACTTGACACTGTCACTTCACCTCGAGTGTGTTCCCACTGTACTTTGATTACTACCCTACCACGGCTCAAAGGAGTCGTGCAAACAGGTAGTAGTTGGGTGCAGTCCCGAAGCACTTGGAGGCAGTGACGGTTAGACAGGATTCGTCTCCCCCGGTATTGGGGGTTGACATCGTGCTGTGTCCAGGAGAGCCATTACACAAGTAGTCCCTGGCCAGGGCAAGCGAGATATACTGGTAGGTTTCCAGTGTTATCTCAGGGTGTTCTGGGCTACACTCCGACACGACTTGTACCGCTATTAGGGGACTGACGTTTACCGCCCCCTAGGCCCGCCATGCGATGTATCAGACGAACAGACCAGACTGTACGGAGACTGTCACATACAGGCTCAGTAGGAGTTCAGATGGGGTCACCTCGTCAGTCTTCTTATCGGCATCTACCTGGGGACCGTTACGTACAGCTAGTGCCGCTTGCGGTCTGTGGTTAAACCCACTGCCAGCGTAGTGTCGAGTCCTTAGAGTCCCACACAGAGAGTTATTCGCCTTTAGGCAAAATGAGTAGAGGTCGCATGGTTTTGCGGCAGGGTTCGTTCACATCCGCGCACTTGTGCACGTTTGCTGTCCGGACAGCTTATACTAGCGGGCTTTGGTTTAAGCTAGATCCTAGTATATGATTTGGGATTGGTTTTATCTCTTTGTATTCGTGTTCCTCGGATCACGAATACGGGTGCGTATGCACAGTTGATTGAGACAGAGGGAGAGGACTTTGATTAGGGTTAATGACCATTGTCATTTTATTAACCCTAATGCTTATGTGTGTATTATGATTAATTGATATTAGTTAAATATAATTGTGCATGGTTAGGATTGTTGACCATTCGACTATCTTGACTTGTTGACCTAGGTTGACACTTTGACCATCATCATTCCATATAAAAGATGCTCTTTGATCCTTGCAATTTGCATTTAATATGAAATGATAATGGTCAAGTCTTGATTAAACCATGACAATTATCTTGCTAATTATCTTTTTACAATAATTCACACATATATGTGAGAATGGCTCTTTATTCTCTCATTCTATCATATTGATTCTCTCTCCTCCTCTTCCTCTCTCTCAAGCTCTCCCCTCTCATGTGTTGAGAAACACTTGAGCTTGAGTTAAACCTCTCCAAAGTAATCTCTACTCTCATCTAAGGTTCTAGGATTAGCACTTCTAGCACCTTAGTTATTTCTAGCTTGAAGTTGAAGCCAAAGGTTGAGGCTCTCGGGTGGATCCTTCTTCGACTAGAGAAGGCGACAAGGTGATCTCTTTCTTCCACTCCAAGGAGCAAGGAGAGAAGGACATAAAACCCAAGGTATAACCTTTCTTCCATATAGCTAAATCTAGTTAGCTTTTAGTTAGTTTTTGTTTAGCAAAGATCCTCCTTAAGCTAGTCCATGTTGCCTAGTTCGATAAAAATCCAATTTTTATTCCGTTTTCCGCCTCCCCGCAAGCACCGGGGTGGGCAACGTGGACTTACAGTGGTATCAGAGCCTAACTAAACATAAACTAGCTAGTTAGTAAAGTGTATAGAAGTTCGATCGGAAAAATTGCAAAACTAAAACATCAAAACCCTAAGTTTCTGTTGTTTTTTTTCTGCTCAAAAAATAAAAAATCATACTTCAAAAATCGGCTCAGGGTTTTTTTCAAGAAGCACACCAAAAACGGTCCAGTGAACAGTTCAAAGCACGGCGGTTCCGCGGCAAAAGCATGCCTATTGCCGTGGAACCGCAGCCGTTTTGACTCGGTTCTGGACCGAGTTTGGTGCAGTATTCTTCTTATAAGGTTTTGGGATTTTTAAGATGGTTTCTTTCTGCCCAGATTTTCCAGAGTAGAAATGTGTATTTGGCGTGCCTATAAATCCGTATTTTTGATCGAACTTCACTACACTTTGACTAATGGGTTATATCTGTGATGTTTATATGTATTGAACGTCTGCTAATCGCTATACGTCGATTAGTGGGGGTTATACATATCTGTGATCTGTGTTTGTTGATGGTATGTGTATATGAATACGTTGGATTGTCGCGGGTGAATAGCCGGGGGGTTTTGTGAGACGAGAGTTTTCTTTTCTTTCATTCATGTAACATGTAAATTGATGTAATATTATTTGTATGGCCGCACAACCGGGTCAGGATTGTAGCCGTCATTGTATAATTCTTTTTACTGTTTTTGCTCCTAGGATAGACCCATGGAGGGGGTGCACAAACTACCGGGTATCTCGAAGTGCCGAGTGGCCTACTCACGGAGTTGAGGGAGGTTGCTTCGCTTCGGGTACTTGGCGGGTAGTTTGCCGCACCCGTAGGGGTCTTGGGTGGGGTATTGGCTATTCACCGCGATCGTGTAATCCGTTTTTCGTTGCAGGCTCGAACAAATTGCGGATTCCTAGTATATCCAATGTAGTCATCTGTGATCTGTAATAGCTATCATTGCTATATATTTATATATGATAACTATTTAGGTGTTGCTTATGTTTTACAGCCGCGCTAGCCCAGCCCCCGCTCTGTCGTTAGTTAAGTAACCTAACAGGTGATGACGGGGCCCCGTGGAGAATGCGAATGGCATAAGCGTACGTCATATTTTGGTTGTTTTCTACAATGGTAGGATTAAATGATGGGACGTATTAAAAGAACTAATGCAAGAAAATAAACCAAGTAAAAGTCGATTGGAACACTTTGAAAACCACTCGGTTCTTTTCAAAACCAAACTTTTAAATGCGGAGCTTGAACCACTCCTTTTAAAAGCTATCTCGTTCCATCGATTATATCAAGTTCACTACGTTCACGGTTTCGCCAAAACCATTCGTAGCCCTCCGTCATTCCACATGAATGGTCAAAAAGTATTCAAGCTATGTATTTTGGCCAAAGTCAAGGCATAGTGATTGGTAGCTATTGGGTATTCATGTGCAGCATAGGTAGATGCGTTGGTTTGGGACAGTCGTACTGCCATTATGGCCAAAGTCAAGGGTAGGTAAGGGTGGGTCCAAATTAACCAGGAGAATGATGGGTAGAACTTGACATGTGACTTATGATATTTTGGCCAAAGTCAAGGTCATAAGAGTATGGGGCAAAAATCCACATCGGGAGTTTCATAAGTACTGAAACTTGCTAGCGCTGCATACCATTTGGAGTGTGATGATTCTGGTAGGATTCCTTCAGTTTTATCACGCAATGATATTTGGATCCCGATCCTACTGTGAGTATATGCTACTCCTCGGGAAATCTCTCACTTAACGATCAATGCTATAAACCTAGTAGGTGTCTAGAAAGGTGTTAGCGGGGCTACGCTCACAGGGAAAAGAGGTTACTTAATTAAGGAACTTCGCGAAAGCGTTGGAAAACCTCCCTCGAAGTACCGACACTGGCCTGGCTGAACGGTTAAGTAAGTATTGTACGGTGAGATTGATCCCGACTAATTCTTCCTTTATGGTTTGAGGAGGGATTCGAGAGACAGTGGGAGCCATCCTGTTTAGACAAACTAAAAACCACTCTAAACTTGCAAGAGCATCATGCTAAAGTGTTTCTTTTCTCTCTCCTAATTGCAGCGACCATTCAAGATGACCGGACTTAAGTTATTACTAGATAAAAACATACTGACAGGGCCAAACTACAAAGATTGGCTCAGGAATGTCAAGATGGCAATCACTTACGACAAGTTGGGGTATCTCCTTACCACCAAAGCTCCCCCTGTCCCAGGTCCCAAAACCAGTGTTGTAGATAGGGAAATCTATAAGACCTGGGAAATAGATTGCGCGAAGGCCAAATGCCTCGTGCTTGCCTCGATGGACAATGAACATCAGAGGATGCACGAGAATATGGACCTAGAGTCCATATTTCTTCATACAAAAGAACTGTATGGAGGGCGGTCTCGTATCGCCAGATACGAAGTGTCGAAGAAGTTGTTTTCGGCAAGGTTGGACGTCGGATCATCAGTAGCGGAACACGTGCTTAAGATGATTGGCTACATAGAGGAGCTCGCGGACCTTGGGACCACGTTGGAGAATGAACTCTACACTGACTTGATTCTCCAGTCCCTTCCTTCCACTTACGCCCAGTTTATCCTTAACTTCAACATGCAAGGAAAGGAGGTTGAACTTTCCGAACTTCTAAACATGTTGAGGAGTGCTTAGGGCACCCTACAGAAAGGTAGGGAGACATCCACTTTGTTTGTAGGAGGATCTTCCTCTTCTAGGTCCAGGGCGAAAGCCAAGGGAAAGAAGAAGAAAACCCCCGCCAAACCAAGGGGCGGTGTAAGTAAAGTGGATACGAAGGGAAAGGGAAAAGCAACAAAGGTAGCGGGGAAGCCTGTGGTGAAAGAAGAGTGCTTTTACTGTCATAAAAGTGGACACTGGAAACAGGATTGCAAGGCTTGGAAGGCCAGAACCCAGGATCTGAAGCGAGTTGCGGCTTCGGCTTCAGCTTCAGGTGTGTATGTTATTGAAAACTGTCTATCAATAAACTCTACTTCCTGGGTATTGGATACCGGATCAGGATCTCATATCTGTAATTCTTTGCAGGCGTTGAGAAAGCGTAGAGTTTTGAAGGCAGGTGATATGACCCTCAGAGTTGCAAACGGAGCTAGCATGGATGCTGAGGCCGTGGGGGACTATCACCTGGGATTGTCAGATGGATACTTTTTGGTTTTGCGTAGTTGTTATTTTGTACCAAATGCAACCTGTAATATCATTTCTGTATCTTTATTATCTAAAGAAGGTTATGAATTTGCATTTGTAAGTAATGTAGTGAACATTCACCTTAATCAAGTTTTGATTGGGTCAGGTACATTAAACAACGGTATATACGTATTAAACCAACCACAGATTTTCAATGTCCAGAATACACACAAAAGAAAGTCTCCAGAAATCAATAAAACTTTCTTATGGCATTGTAGACTGGGTTACATCAATGAGAGAAGGTTGACTAAGTTACATACAGAAGGATATTTGGATCCGTTCGAATATCAGTCATATGCAACTTGTCAATCCTGTCTCAAAGGAAAGATGACAAAGACTCCGTTCACTGGACACGGAGTAAGAGAGAGTGAGCTCTTGGGTCTCGTACACAGCGACGTGTGCGGTCCAATATCTACGCATGCACGAAGCGGTTATTCTTACTTCATTACTTTTACGGATGACTTTTCAAGGTACGGTTATGTCTTCTTAATGAAACATAAATCCGAGGCTTTTGAAAAATTCCAGGAATATAAGAATGAAGTAGAAAAACAAACAGGCAAAAGTATCAAGGCACTGAGATCTGATCGAGATGGTGAATACTTGAGTGCTGAGTTCCTGGGTTACTTAAAAGATAATGGAATTCTCTCTCAGCTTACTCCTCCATACACTCCGCAACATAACGGTGTATCGGAGAGACGGAACCGAACCCTATTGGATATGGTACGGTCCATGATGAGTAACGCTGAGTTGCCGCGATCGTTCTGGGGATATGCGCTAGAATCAGCTGCATACCTTTTGAACCGAGTTCCTACTAAGACTGTACCTACTACACCATATCAGATGTGGTGTGGGAAGAGACCCTATCTTAATCACATTAAGACATGGGGATGTCCAGCTTTTGTCAAAAAGCAGCATGCGGACAAGCTCGAGGCACGCTCAGTACAGTGCAAGTTTGTGGGATATCCAAAGAACTCCAAGGGATATTTCTTCTATTGCGAAGAGAAACAAAAGGTTTTTGTTTCTCGCCATGCCCACTTTCTAGAACACCAGTTCATAGAAAAAGAAATAAGTGGGAGCGCAATAGAACTGGAAGAAATTCCAGAACCACGAGCTATTACTGAAAGCTTAGTAGAACCAGAGGGTTCGAAAGATCAGGACATTCCCACGCCACTCCGCAGGAGTAGTAGGCAGTCTCATCCGCCCGAGAGATACTACGGTTTTCTCATAGACGGGGATAGAGAGGATTGCATCATAGATTGTGATGATCCTACTAGCTTCCAGCAAGCCATTCAGAGCGTTGACTCAGTAAAATGGCTGGATGCAATGCGGACTGAAATGGAGTCCATGTACACCAACAAAGTATGGACGTTGGACATTGCTCCAGATGGGGTAAAACCCGTAAGATGCAAGTGGATCTTCAAAAGGAAGATTGGTGTAGATGGACAGGTTGAGACCTATAAAGCTAGACTGGTTGCAAAGGGTTTTCGTCAGAGACCTGGTTTGGACTATGACGAAACTTTTTCTCTAGTGGCTATGCTGAAATCCATTCAGATCCTTCTTGCCATTGCTGCCTTCCACGATTATGAGATTTGGCAGATGGACGTAAAGACCGCTTTTCTAAATGGACATTTAGAGGAGTGTGTCTATATGGACCAGCCAGAGGGTTTCATTCAGAGTGGGAGCAGCAGAAAGGTGTGCAAGTTGCTCAAGTCCATTTATGGACTAAAGCAGGCATCGCGGAGTTGGAACATCTGTTTTGATGAGACGGTCAAGGAATTTGGCTTTATCAAAAATCCAGATGAACCATGCATCTATTGTAGATTTGTAGCGAGAACTGTAGTATTCCTCGTTTTATACATGGATGACATTCTCTTAATAGGAAATGACATTCATATGCTACAATCTGTCAAGGGGTTCTTGTCACACAGGTTCTCCATGAAAGACCTGGGTGATGCCTCATTCATTCTGGGGATCCGGATCTACCGTGACAGATCCAAGAGGATTTTAGGACTCTCACAGTCCAGGTACATCGACACCATACTGAAAAGATTCAGTATGGAAGATTCCAAGCGCGATAATCTACCGGCTTGTCACGGGATCACCCTCTCCAAAGAGATGTCTCCCAAGACTGATTTGGAGAGGGATCGCATGTCTATTATACCCTACGCTTCTGCGGTAGGCTCTATAATGTATGCGATGTTGTGTACCAGACCAGATGTGGCTTATGCACTGAGTGTGGTAAGCAGGTATCAGTCAAACCCTGGGGAGAAACATTGGATAGCGGTAAAGAACATTCTCAAGTACCTGAGAAGGACTAAGGAGATGTTCTTAGTGTATGGCGGAAAAGACCTCCAGATTGAGGCCTTTGCTGACTCCAGCTTCCAGAGTGACAAGAATGATTCCAAGTCCATGTCAGGTTTTGTCTTTACACTCAATGGAGGGGCGGTGTGTTGGAAGAGCTCCAAACAGAAAACCGTTGCTGACTCGACTATGGAAGCGGAATACATCGCTGCATCTGATGCCGCAAAAGAAGCTGTCTGGATGAGGAAGTTCTTGAAAGAACTTCAGGTGGTTCCGTCCATTGTTGATCCAATACCTCTGTATTGCGACAACAACGGGGCTATAGCTTTAGCGAAGGAACCCAGGTCCCATCAGAAATCCAGACACATCTTGAGGCGGTATCACCTGATCAGGGAGATCGTGGATCGCCAGGAGATCGAGGTTCGGAGGGTTGCTTCAGAAGATAACACTGCAGATCCATTCACGAAGGCCTTACCCCAGACTCAGTTCGAGCGGCTGATCGAGATGATAGGTCTTCGATACGCCAGTACATGGCCTTAGTGCAAGTGGGAGATTGTTAGTGTATATGCCCTAGAGGCCATTACTGTATCATACTAGTATGTATATTACTTGATGGAAGCTTGGGATATTCACAGTTGTATATACAATCTTGCTCGAAATGGTAGTATGCTGCTTGGTTTGTCTCTGCTTTAATGTGTACATGTGTTTCTTTTATTATATCACCTATACGCATTAGTGGAGCCCTTTGGATCTTTGCTTGATTACCAGCGTTGTGATGGCGCTCACACTCGTGGGAGCTGGGTAATCCATAAGCACATCCTTATACAGGTCCCTAGTCGTAGGACTATCGAGACAGGGCAACGATACTCCGGATTAAACTAGCGTATGCGCTTCTCATCCTAGCTCGGGAGACGGCCTGTCCCACAGCCGTCAGTGCGTCGTACTTGAGATAGTATGCGGGTGCTCGTTGAGTTACGAGTACACTGGACAGGACTCGTCGGAAACTGTTGGTTGGTATTATACCTATCGTCAGTTATCAGTTCCCAGGTGACATGAGTACAGCTTAGTCCGCTGACTTGACACTGTCAATTCGCCTCGAGTGTGTTCCCACTGTACTTTGATTACTACTCTACCACGGCTTAAAGGAGTCGTGCAAACAGGTAGTAGTTGGGTGCAGTCCCGAAGCACTTGGAGGCAGTGACGGTTAGACAGGATTCGTCTCTCCCAGTATTGGGGATTGACATCGCGCTGTGTCTAGGAGAGCCATTACACAAGTAGTCCCTGGCCAAGGCAAGCGAGATATACTGGTAGGTTTCCAGTGTTATCTCAGGGTATTCTGGGCTACACTCCAACACGACTTGTACCGCTATTAGGGGACAGACGTTTACCGCCCCCCTAGGCCCGCCATGCGATGTATCAGACGAACAGACCGGACTGTACGGAGATTGTCACTTACAGGCTCAGTAGGAGTTCAGATGGGGTCACCTCGTCAGTCTTCTTATCGGCATCTACCTGGGCACCGTTACGTACAGCTAGTGCCGCTTGCGGTCTGTGGTTAAACCCACTGCCAGCGTAGTGTCGAGTCTTTAGAGTCCCACACAGAGAGCTATTCGCCTTTAGGCAAAATGAGTAGAGGTCGCATGGTTTTGCAACAGGGTTCGTTCACATCCGCGCACTTGTGCACGTTTGCTGTCCGGACAGCTTATACTAGTGGCTTTGGTTTAAGCTAGATCCTAGTATATGATTTGGGATTGGTTTTATCTCTTTGTATTCGTGTTCCTCGGATCACGAATACGGGTGCGTATGCACAGTTGATTGAGACAGAGGGAGAGGACTTTGATTAGGGTTAATGACCATTATCATTTTATTAACCCTAATGCTTATGTGTGTATTATGATTAATTGATATTAGTTAAATATAATTGTGCATGGTTAGGATTGTTGACCATTTGACTATCTTGACTTGTTGACCTAGGTTGACACTTTGACCATCATCATTCCATATAAAAGATGCTCTTTGATCCTTGCAATTTGCATTTAATATGAAATGATAATGGTCAAGTCTTGATTAAACCATGACAATTATCTTGCTAATTATCTTTTTACAATAATTCACACATATATGTGAGAATGGCTCTTTATTCTCTCATTCTATCATATTGATTCTCTCTCCTCCTCTTCCTCTCTCTCAAGCTCTCCCCTTTCATGTGTTGAGAAACACTTGAGCTTGAGTTAAACCTCTCCAAAGTAATCTCTACTCTCATCTAAGGTTCTAGGATTAGCACTTCTAGCACCTTAGTTACTTCTAGCTTGAAGTTGAAGCCAAAGGTTGAGGCTCTCGGGTGGATCTTTCTTCAACTAGAGAAGGTGACAAGGTGATCTCTTTCTTCCACTCCAAGGAGCAAGAAGAGAAGGACATAAAGCCCAAGGTATAACCTTTCTTCCATATAGCTAAATCTAGTTAGCTTTTAGTTAGTTTTTGTTTAGCAAATATCCTCCTTAAGCTAGTCCATGTTGCCTAGTTCGATAAAAATCCAATTTTTATTCCATTTTCCGCCTCCCCGCAAGCACCGGGATGGGCAACGTGGACTTACAAAGCGAAAGCTAAAGGGAAGAAGAAGATGAAAGCCATCAAACCGAAAGGTGGGGTTAAGAAGGTGCAGGGAATGAACAAGACAGGAAGGGTGAAGACAGAAAAGAACGAGTGCTTCTATTGTCACAAGCAAGGGCATTGGAAGAAGGATTTTCAGGCCATAAGTCCCTGGCCAAGGCTGATTGAGAATTACTGATGGACTGATCAGTAGATTCTCGGATGGTCTTGAGCCATGCCGACATGACTTGTACGGTTATTAAGGGTCTGACGTCCACCACCTCCCTAGACCATACATGCGATACTCTTAGACGAACAGACCGGACTGCGCGGATATTGTCACGGACAGGCTCAGTAGGATTTCGGATGGGTTACCTCATCGGCTTTCTTATCGACAACTACCTGGGGACCGTTACGTACAGCTAATGCCGCTTGCAGTCTGTGGTTAAACCCACTGCCAGCGTAGTAGTCGAGTCTTTAGAGTCCCACTCAGAGATTTCCCAAACCCAGGCAAAAAGATATAGAGGTCGTATGGTTTTACGACAAGGGTTCGGACGCATACGTGTTTAAACGCACGTACGATATTCGGACAGTTTTTAATAGTCGGCTTTGGTTTAAGCCATATTCTAGTATCAGGTTATTGGATTTATACAATCTAAAGTTTTTCAGTGTTTTCACGGATGCGAGGGGCGTTCTCGTAATTTCTGAGAAGCTTCTAGAAAGATGTGACATGAGGGGCTAAGGTGGCATTTTCATTAATTGCTTTAGTGACTCATTCATATGATTCATCATATCATTAAATGCATCATTAATGCATCATTAATGATCTAATGACTCGCATGATGAATCACTCTTCTTGAATAAATGAAGCATGGTGAATAATCATTTAATTGATATTATTTGATAATTCATTATGTTTGATATATTCAAGTGAGAAGCTTTTCTATTATCATTATCATCTCCACCTTCTCTCTCCTTCTCCAAACCCTAATCCTACCACTCATGAGTTGAGTACAAGGATTAGTAAAGACTAAACACTCCATAACCTAACTCTACATCACCTTAGTTACTTTAATTAGCAACTAGAGAAACTAAGTAACCTCAAGTTTAGAGGTAATAGCTTGGATTAGGGTTCTCGGGTGGATCGTCTATCACGGAAGGAAGCCGAGGAGAACGTGGAGATCCAAGGAGGCCGTAGTGATCGTAAAGACGAAGGACTAGAATCGTTTGGTATAATCTCTTTACATAGTAGCTTAGAACTCTATGCTTATTGTTAAGTATTGTTTAGCAAAGATCTTCGGTTAGTTGATGTATGTTTTAGAACAAGATCGTTTTTCATATTTCCGCCTCCCCGCAACTCGTGGGGTGTGCACATCGACTTACACCACCACCTTCTTGCGAGCCTATTCTTCATTTCCCACAAGGCTCGCCACCTCAGCCCACCTCTTCTACTCCTCCACGGACGATCCCCGCTTCTATTCTTGGATCGGGTCCACACACACTTCCTTCTCCTATGATGGACCCAGCACTTATTGCTAAAGCACCTTATCCTAATCGGTTAAGGGCTAACACATCAAGTCCACATATGGAGAAGATTATGGACATTTTTAAGCAAGTTAACATCAACATCCCTCTCCTAGATGCTATCCAACAAGTTCCATCCTATACGAAAACTCTTAAGAACTTGTGCACTAGGAAGAGGAAGACTCAAGTGCCCAAGAAGATTTTAATGGCAAAGACTGTAGACACGGCTTTCCCCCAACAATTACCGAGGAAACGTAAGGATCCTGGATATCCTACTATTTCCGTTTCCATTGGGGGAAAACACATTAACCGTGTTAGATCTTGGCGCAAGTGTTAACCTGCTTCCTTTCTCAGTCTATGAGCAGTTAGGGATCGGAGAGTTGAAGCCAACCCATTGCACTTTCCAGATGGCTGACCGATCAAGCACCAAACCTAGGGGTGAACTGGAGGATGTGTTAATAAAAATCGGGGAATTTATATTCCCTGTGGACTTTATTGTAATTGATACACAACCTGTAGCGAACCCACGGAATCAAATTCCGGTGATTTTAGGTCGCCCCTTTTTGGCCACTTCCAATGCAATAATCAACTGTCGTAATGGTTCTATGACCCTATCCTTCGGGAATAGGACAATTGAGCTGAACATTTACAACTTGGGAAGTGTACCCTCCGAACCTACTGCTCAGGTCTGTTCTGTCGACTTAATGGATGTCGACAGCAGCGAATTTGATGATCCTCCTGATACCAATCTTGACTCTTTTCATACATTATTGTTTGACCCGACTATGTATCATACACATACGGACTCTTCCACCGAGATGTCCGGGTCAACAATTAACACGGATTATGAACTGTTCTTAGAGTCTGAAGATCACCCTGCACTTTGTGATGACATTATTCATCGGGGTATTGATGGAACTTTTGAGGAAATCTTCGCTGAAGAACTCACATTTTTGAATGACACAGGTGTTGAGATGAATCTCCCAATCAATGAAATTGAAACTCCACCCCTTCTTCTGGACTGTAAAAAGAATGCGAGTAATCCATCACATTCACTGCATCGTCTCTCCAAAATGAGACGCACGCACGTTCTATTCCACCCCTTACCCTTTCCCCACTTCTTCTTTCACCAACCAGAGCACTGCATTGATAAAATTTTTGAATGGTTGGTGTTGACATTCGGTCTTTGCAAAGCTTGGCATCGACCAATGATTTTTGACCCCCTCATATGATTTTCAAAGCTTAACATTGCATAACTCAAGTTTTAGGGGGGGTATAATCGGGCTCTTGAAAAGAAAAGTTTTACAAAATTTTGAGCCAAAAATAAGTTTGGGGGAGGTTCTTCACTTAAATATTTTGCCCCCACTAATAAATTTCCTCCTTACAGGTTTTTCGAGATTTAGCAGAAGGCAACAGTGAAGACACTGTTGAAAACAAGTTTGGGGGAGGTTTGTGCTTATTTTTGCATCATTTGCATATCATTTGCATAAGCACAAAATATTTTTGAAAACCCATAAAAATTTAAAAAATTTCAAAAAGATAAAAATATTTTTGTACATAAATAAAATAATAAAAGATTAGATAGTGAAGAATTACATCCATGAGATTGGAAAAATTTAAGAAAACCAAGAAAATTAGAAGTTTTCTTATACGAACTAGTAATAAGTAGTTATGAGCCGTTGTCCCAAGGGTTAGTAAGATGAAGGAAGTCACTAATATGAGGATAAAAATAAGTCTGAAAAATAGTTTCTATTCTGGAAGCCAAACATTTTGAACGTTGATACCCTGCTATTCGCACTTACACACGTCTTGAAGCCCGGGATAGTAGAGGATACTTTGAAATGCTCTTGTCTTAAAGCCGATGTATGAAGGGAAAAAAAGTGAATAAAAAAATATATATAAAGTGGTGAGAAAAATGGACACTGGTTTTGTTATCACCGAGGGCAATAAAAATATATATATATATAGCGAGGGTGCCTCTTCACCTAGTGCCCTAAGGCCAACTGGTCTGGGAGTCACTGCTATGCCTTAGGTGGTGCAAGACAAGGAAAATACACCAAATAAGCAAGCACATGAGTAATCGGTCGGTTAGTACCTCAAGAAATATTAACGGTCGCATGAAAGTGTGTGAGTAAATTCATCTAAATATTCATTAATTAAAAAGTACTGAGGCTGATGGACAAGAGTATGATAGCTTGAATTGAATTCTCCGGGTGTAGGGATGTCCTTTACACACACGCAGGGTTATATGATCGATGTTTGGAAGAAAGATAGGAATGAAGAATAAGACGATGTTTTATTGAGAGAGGACGTGATTTCTGACATCTTTTCATGACCATTAAGATAGGGCTCATCACAACCGAAAAGCTAGCTTAGTTGGAAACCCTAATTTTCAAGGATTTTCTTTTACGATTCTTTTCTTTAAATGTAATATTCATGATCTTCCTTTTATTAATGGATTTTGTGGGTGCAATCCGCTGAAAACCCTCAGGAGACAACACTCCTCCTACTAGGGACACCTAGAGGTTTAAAGGCTTGTTGCACGTGCTCAGTGAATCGTGTTGCCTACGAAAGTGTGCTAGTTAGTTTTTCTCTTTCTTTATTTTCTCCTTCTCTTTTTAATAAAACAGTTCGATCGAGACGATCGAAAATAAGTTTGGGGGAATTTGATCAGTCGAAAATACTGCATTTTTAACACCGCAATTTCCCTATCATTTGCACTCATCTAGAAGTGTTCGGTATTCATATTGCACATATTAGCAAAACATCTCTGAAATACCAGATTGCATGTGTTAGACTTTAAAACCGGCACTTTTAGGAAAATTGTGTGTTTATCATGGCATCGCATCATCCTTGTATTGCGCAACTCTTGTCCCGAGAAATTTTGCAGGAAATTACAGGAACAAAGCCAAAAGAGCTGATCAAAAAAATACACCAACTCCAAGATGAGAGATCTGGAAGTGATACAGAAAGCCTCATGAGATTTAACATATTTTATAAAAGCCCACAAGTCAGCCTAAATCTCTAGCAGAAATCCCAAGCATCAAGGCCCTAAAAGGCCCTAGGATCCGCGGCCCAAACCCCCTTAGCGCCGCGGATCCACGGCAGCTCCATGGATTCAAGTGCTCAAATTTTCTGCATGTGGCTTATATAACTACCCAAGCTTCTAGAAGACTCCCGATTCTCCACGTGGCTCATCTAGAAGGTTCGGCTTAACAAACTATTTCTAGAAGGCTCTTTTAACAAACTTTTGGAGGGAAAATTCAAATTTGAAATCCTAGATCTAGGGTTTTGAGGTCTATAAAAAGGAGCCTAGATCTAGGGTTAAGGGGGTTCAAGAATCATCCACCATCTTCTACCCACAAATTGAGTGACATAACTTGTGCCTCGAAACCCTAACCCTAATTCCAATTCAAAATCAAGATCAAGATCCCGAGTACCATTCAAGCAAGAGAGCCTTCAACCTTTAGAGAGCGACGCCGGATTCCATCGGAGCAAGAGATCCAAGCCGATCGGCGACTCAAGGAGACGAGCGAAGCCGAAATCGACGATCTAGTTCCTACCTTTTGTAAATTCAAGAGAGTTGTAACGAAATTTGTCGATAAATAAAGGTGAAATTTCTATATCTTGCTTATCTTTTGATTCAACATTATGATTCGATCTCAATTTGTGATTGCCTTTGTTATTATGATGTTTGAGTAAACTCCGCTCGTATAGGAGTTGTGACGATCAATAGAATGATGATGATTTAGATTCTTTTATAATTCTTAAATCTTATAACGATTGTAAATTCTTGTGAATCAAATGATCGATGACCTAGTTTCGAGATGATCCTTTCTTGATTGTGTTCACTCAAAACTAGGGAACAACGATTGATCATTTGATTAACTAGAAGCTAGAATTTGAATGAGATTCATCGAAAGGATAAAGGATAAGACGAGGAAACCCTAGCTTATTCGTGAGATCCTTAACCTCGACGAATTATCATCGATCTAGTATCAATTCGTTAATGGATAAGAACATGAAATCTTTAGATCTCATCACATCTATAGATCCGATCTACTCCTACGAGCTACACTTCGAATTTTGATTGTTGGTTGGAAATCATCCCAAATTATCACTTCTTGATTTTAATGCTTTCTTAGATCTAGATTTTTCTATTTCTTGAAATGCAATTTTATAAATCATGAATTGTTTTCTTTTCTTTTATTTAAATTTTCGACTCATCTAATTCGAAACACGAACGGTTACACTTTCCCTGTGGACGATCCGCACTTACTAACGCGCTACATTCGACACCGTTATTGATTGCGGTCAAAATATTTTTGGTTGTGATTTCTATACAATTTTCCAACTACACATCCGGAAATCATTTTCAATCAGTCATTGATGGGATGCTGAAACCACGCCCAACACCGAGAGTTGATAGCAGTAGGCAAGAAATTCCTTTTCTAAAAAGGTGGCGTATTGAGCAACAAACACTCTTTGTTCCTCACTGTGGTAGAAGATATACCCTCGCGAATGCTTGGGATATCCAACAAACTTACATAAAACATACCTTGCCTCGAGTTTGTCTAGTTTTTGTCTTTTGACATAGGCCGGGCAACCCTATATCTTAAAAAAATTAAGACATGGTCTCTTCCCTTCCCATATCTCATATGGGGTGGTAGGTACAGATTTGGTAGGAACTTTATTCAGTAGGTATGCAGCTGTCTCCAGTGCATATCCCCAGAAGGAAATAGGCAACTCAGCTATGCTCATCATAGAGCGCACCATATCTAATAGGGTGCGATTCCTCCGCTCCGATACGCCGTTGTGCTGTGGTGTATAAGGAGGAGTAAGCTGAGAGAGAATCCCATTCTCTTTTAGATAGTCCAGAAACTCATTGCTCAACTATTCTCCTCCTCGATCAGATCGAAGGATCTTAATACTTTTGCTCGTTTGGTTTTCTACTTCGTGCTTATATTCCCTGAATTTCTCAAAAGCGTCAGACTTGTGTTTCATTAGGAACACATGTCCGTATCTTGAGAGATCGTCAGTGAATGTAATGAAGTAGGAAGAACCGTTCCCGGTATGTGTAGACATGGGACCACATACATCACTATGTATCAGCCCCAAGAGTTCCGTAACTCTTTCTCCGTGTCCACTAAACGGAGTTTTGGTCATCTTTCCTTTGAGACATGACTGGGAAGTGTCATAAGATGAAAATTCGAGCGGATTCAAATATCCATCCTTATGCAATTTGGCTAGTCGTGTCGCATTGATGTGACCAAGTCTACAATGCCACAAGAAGGATTCGTTCATTTCTGAACTTTTCCTTTTGTTTGGGTTCTGTACATTAAGAATTGTAGTTTGATTTAGAACGTACATGCCATTATTTAACGATCCTGATCCTATCAACTTTTGATTCAGGAATATGTTCATTACATTATCCTGTATTACAAAATTATATCCTTCTTTATTCAATAAAGAGACTGATATAATATTGCATATCAGGGTCGGAATGTAATAGCATTCGTTCAGAATCAATGTATTACGTTTTGGTAACACAAGGTGATATTCACCAACAGCCTTGGCTGCAACATCTGCACCATTCCCTACTCTTACGGAATGATCACCCATTCCCAGTTCTCTACCTTTACGTAGCCCATGTAACGTATTACATATGTGGGATCCTGATCCGGTATCTAATACCCAGGACGTAGAGTGAACTGAGAAACAGTTCTCAATAACTAACACTTCTGAAGAAGATGCATCAGCATGCTTGTTCTTCGTTTGGGCGGTGTTAGAATCCAGATATTCTCATATTTCCTGCTTAGTTTTATAGCACTTATAAGAAAAAACGGGACCAACGTTCCCCTGCTTAGTATAATAAGCGGGTTCAGTCAATACATCCATATTATTATCTTGATTAAAGCCTGACATGGTCGCTACCTGGAGAGAGAGAGAAGGAAACACTTTAGCGTATGCTCTTGCAAGATTAGATTGGTTATTATCTTATCTAATCAGGATGTCTCCCACTGGTTTTATCAAATCTTCCTTCAAATCCCAAAAGGTAATACTAGCCGGGATTAATTACACCTTACAAGTTCGCCAATCTTTCAGCCAGATCAGTGTTGGTACTTTGAGGGAGGTTCCCCGTGCTTTCGCATGGACCTAATTAAAATAAACCTCGTTTTCCCAGAGGCTTAACCCCGTAAACACCTTTCTAGTCACCTACTTGATCGGCTAATTGTCCTGTGTAAAACTCTCCCAGGAGTAACTCTTACTCGCAGTGGGTATTAGGATCCATCTATCTCATAGAAGGTATGCAATCTTATTGCAAATTTCAACACTTGAAATTCCCGATAATATTTTTCCCCAAGCATCCCATGACCTTGACGGAGGTCAACAAATCATAGGGTGCTAGTCAAGTTCAACCCGTCATTTCTTGATTGAATCAAACCCACCCGCACGACCCTTGACGGAGGTCAACAAGGCCGTACGACTACCCTAATCCAATCTGCATCATATGCATAAACAGATAAATACTAGTTAGCTACCACACACTACGTCTTGACGGAGGTCAACAAACGCAGCACGAATACTAAGTAGGACTTATCTGAAATGACGGAGGGCTACGCCAGGTTTTTCTGAAAAACTATTGCGTAATGAACTTGATATCGTTGTAGAAATAAGTGATTTTGAAAAGGAGTGTCTTTGAGGTTTTTCCAGTTTTGCTAAAGAGGTCACTCCCGGTGAAGGGATCTCGGCTCTTTCCTCATCGAATAAGGTGCAGGGTATATCATATATACCACTGTGCAAAGCAAAACTATAGAAGCAATCAAAAACTAATCGTGAGTTTGTAGCATCTGCCAGATCTGCTAAAGAGGTCACTCCCGGTGAAGGGATCTCGGCTCTTTTCTCATCGAATAAGGTGCAGGGTATATCATATATACCGCTGTGCAAAGCAAAACTATAGCTACCCTTTTTATAAAGTTTTGATTCTACAACATCTTTTAGGTTTCTTTTCTTTTATTAATCTCATTAATAAATCACATCAATTATGCTTCCTAAGCATCACAGAAGAAACGAAAGCTGTAATATTTATATATCATATATAGTATAAGCATTCGACTCAGGCAGTAATATGATCTCATCACAGAACATTGCAGCAGAAGATCACATATGAAATATTGGATATACTAGGACGTCCGTGTTTTACATCGAGCCTGTATAAAACACGGATTCTACGGTCGCGATGAATAGCTAAACCCACATCCCTAGACCCCTACGAGAGCGGCAAGCAACACTGCCAATTCTAGGGTTAGGAGACCCGGTCTCGACTCCTCAAGATGGCCTCCCACTGGACCCTAGAACCCGGTTACTTATGCCCCCTCCTCGGGTCTACCTAATGTGGAAAAGTAAATAATATACAATGGTGATATCAACCTCATCCCGGAAGTGCCCCAATAAAAGAATATTACATACAATGAATTTTACATGAATGAAAATAAAAACTCTCATCTCACATAAAACCCCCGGCTATTCAGAACACGACGATCCAATATAACATATCACAGAAACACATAATATGTCATATCATCAACGTAAGCAAGTATGCGTATCCCGATTGTCGTTGATATATAGCAACGAAGCCGGCGATACACCACATACTACGCTTACGGTCACAGAAAAGAAAGTGTAAAACTACAACATTTGGAATCCATAATTACTTTAGACATCTTAAATCTGAAATATCACATACTTCGCATTTCATGCCTAACTAAATGAATTTCACATATTGTATCAAAATTCCAGATAAATAGACAAAGTTAAATTTTCCGATCGAATAATCAAACACCCAAAAATTCCCAAATAGCTCAACACTTGAGCGGAGTTCAAAAAATCCCAGAACATGTCACAGCCCCAATGAACCGGCCGTAGAAGGGTCAAACCAACGCCTCACATGTGGCAACGCTAAACTACCACAAACCCTAAGTTCAGTGGCAGTTTTGACGGTCACATAATCGAGTTAAGGTTACGTTCTTCTAGAGGGTCCACAGATATGCTTGCATGTTTTTCCGAAAGTTTTAAACTCAAGAAAAATTCAACACCTGAAAGTTTTTCGTGTCGGGAAAAAATAAGTTATTGATATCCGTTCGAACATTTTAACACATTCTAAATTATCCGGAAACTAAACGAAGTTAAACTTTCCGATCGAATCAACGAATTCCAAAGATCTCCAGAAAACTCAACACTTGAGTAATATTAAAAATTCCCAGAAGCATGTAGTAGTACCTACGGATGTTACCCAGAAACAACTAACCCTAATACCCAAGTACGGCCGCGGAACCGCCGCCAAAAGCCTATTATGGCCGCGGTTCCGCGGCAACTTGAAGGAACTAGGGGCTCGCCTTTCTAGGTTATCCATAGAATTACCTACTTATATTTTGGAGTATTTTTAATGCAGAAAAAACCAACTTTTTAGAAAATTTCCAGAGAGGGGGTCAAAATCGACGTTTCAGGGTTCGATCGGACTTTTAACTTCGTATACACGTCGCCTAATGCTCTAGCTAGGCTCTGATACCACTGTAGGGTTACTAGGCGCTGTCAAAAGGGTCTATAAAGTATCAACCATGCCCGATTTAAATTTTAGAAGTGCCGAACAAGCTAAAGCAAGGATCTTTGCTAGATAATTAGGGTTAAACATGCAAGTAAACATCTTTACATCTAAGAGAGAAGGATTACAACCTTTGTAGTCCGCTCCTTCGCTTCATCAGCTCCGAGTAGTAGTCCCTTCGCCGTGATCCATGATATCCCGGACTCAAGAGAGGCTCCACAGGCCGAACGATCCATGCTTGCTTGAAGTCTTCCTTTTCGAAGATGATCTACCTTGAAGTTTCTTTAACTCAAGCTCTCACTTCTCTAATCAAGTATTAATGAAGTGAACACCCTAATCTAATTGGCTAGATTAGATGAGGATGATGAAGTAGGAATTATACTCTCTTTTATTTTCAAAATCTCACACTCATTCATCACAAAATTAAAAGCTAGAAAGCTTTTCATGGAGGAAGAAGAAGATGATGTCTTTTCTGATGAATAATGAAAATGTTATGTCAATTACAAATGCAACCCATGGTTAATAATGAAAGGGATAACCATTGTAGAGATTTAACTAGGGTAAAGGGTTTGGGTTGGGTTAGGAAATATCTCCACAAATATCAACACATAATATCTTAGCTTAAAACAAAACAAAAGCTTCTAGAAGCTTCATGAAAAAGCTAACCCAAATCAAACCTTAATCATGTTTAATCTCCACTAATCATGTTACATTAGTAATCATAACTTGTTACAATATTATATATCACATATATAATATAATTTTGTAACAAAAGAAAATAATACAATTAACATATATCGTATATATATATATATCAATGTATTATCCGGTGAGAAAATGAAACAATGAAGCGAGCTTATATTAGATAATGTATTGTAACATATCGCATATATAATTATACATTAAATTATCGAAACAACACTTGATCCGACAATCCGGCTATTTCTCAAATAACCGACTAATATAATCTGTATCAGTTCATCGAATCAACACTTGATCCGATGATCCGGATATATCACATATACCCGGCCGATATATATAATTTCGCGAGAATAGAATACGGTATCTTATATCGTATTATCCTCGGTCCTGCACATATCACATATGTGCTCCTACTCCGTTTTGCCTGAGTCAAGAAACCTCTGTGTTAGTTATATGTATGCCCTAGAGGCCATCACTGTACATGAGATGTATATTGTAGTGGATGCTGGGTCATATATAGGTAGGACTTTCTTGCTCGACATGATAGTACGCTATCTGGTTACTCTTTATCTTAACATGTATACTTGTTTTCTCTCTATTACATGTTGATAAAGCCCTTAGGATGTGTACTCGACTTCCAGGACTATGATGTAGATCATACTAGTGGGGCCTGGGTAGTCCATGAGTACATCCTTCAATGTTCCTAGTCGTGGGAATATCGAGACGGGGCATCGATATTCCAGAGTAGACTAGCGTATATCTTCTCGACCCATGTGATGGGCGATGGATGATCCCATATCCATTGGTGTTTGACATCAGAGATGGTATGCGGGTGCTCAGTGGAGACTGGGTACACTGAACGGACTCGCCGAGAACTCCCAGATGGTATTATACCTCACGTCAGATGGCAGTTCTCTGGTGACACTGGTACAGCTTAGTCTGTTGACCCAAGATCGTCATAGAGTCTTGTGTGTCTCCCACTGTGCTTTGATTTCCACCCTACCACGGCTCTACTGAGTCGTGCAAACAGGTGGTTTTTGGGTACAGTCCCGATTCACATGGAGGCAATGAGCGATGGGAGGGGATTCGTCTCTCCCGGTATTGGGGGTTGATGTTGCACTATGCTCGACTGGCCATAACTGGAAATCCCTGGCCAGGGTTGCACTGATTTACTGGTAAGTGTTATCAGTAGTTTCATGCTTGTTATGGACCTTACATCGGCATGACTTATCGAGCTACTGGGGTCTGACGTTTACCACCCCTAGGCGAGATATGCGACATATCAGACGAACAGACCGGACTGTGCGGTAAGTGTTACTAGTTGGATTCACAGGAGTGTGAGCGGGCTTGCTCGTTGATCTTCTGATCGCTCAATACCCGGGTGGCCGTTACGTTTAGCAGACCGCTTGCGGCTTGTGGGTGTTTGATATGATCATCACTTATTGCCGGCGTATTGACGAGTCTTTAGAGTCCTACACAGGGGTTTCCTGGCTCAAGCGAAACGAAATAGGAGCGCATATGAGATATGTGCGGGACCGAGAATAATACCAGTATGTGATACTGTATTCTATTCTCGTGATTTGTATCATTGGACGGTTATATGATATATAGCCGGGTTACCGAATCAAGTGTTGATTCGATACATTGATACACTAGATATTGGTCGGTTATATGCAATATGACCGGATCGTTAAATCAAGTGTTGATTTAATGATTTAATGTATAATTATATATTTGATATATTACTTTACATTAACTAGTATTTGTTCACTTAAGAATTGTTTTCTCACTAGTTTGTGCACATTGTTTATATGTGATATATGCAAGTGTACATGTTTGTATCATGATTGATGATACATGCAAACTTGGGTGTGTGTATGCTTTACACCTTGTTTAGGTTAATGGTTAGGGTTTTATTTATGTTATTTATTTTGATTAAAACAAAATGGTACTTTTCTTTTTCTTTGCTAGAAGCTTCATGATACTTCAAGCAAGCATCTTTGAAAAAGTCTACCATTTTGTTTTATCCTTTAACCTAACCATTACCTAAACCCTAATTTACTCTCTACATGAGTTTACTCACCCATGGTTGCTACATGATAAGTCTTCACTTGAATTTTCTTTTTCACATAATTCATTTTCTATTCTCTTCTTCTTCTTCTTCTTCATGAAGAAGAAAGCTTGCTAGAAAATTCCAAGTGAAGAAATCAAGTGAGAAATCCAATTCTAAAGTGAACCCACTTCCTATTTCTTCATCCTCTACAACTTGCCATGTAGTAGAGTGTGTTATCTTCACAAGTTTCATGACCTAGTGAAGATGGAGCTTGAGTTTGAGTCGCCTCGACGTAGATCATCTTCGACATCGAAGTCAACGACCTAGCCCGCTCATTTCTTTGATGAAACCAACACTAGAGTCCGGGATCCCGATGATCGCAGCGGAGGGACGTCAACAAGGAGCTAAAGAAGTGGAGGACCGGATCTACAAAGGTTGTAATCCCTTTCACTTATAGTTAAAGTAGTTAACTTGCATGTATTTCGCCTTACCTCTAGTAACGATCTTGCATTAGGGTTTCTCGGCACATGAAAAATTTGATTTTGGCATGGTTGATACCTTGTGGAACCTTTTGAGTGTGCCTAGGAACCCTACAGTGGTATCAGAGCCTAGATAGAGCTTTAGGCGAAGTGTGGACGAAGTTAGAAACCCGATCGAACCCCGAAACCCTAAACAAAACCCTTCTCTGTACATTTTTCAAAACAGTGGATTTTTGTGAATTAAAAATGCTCAGAAAATAGAGTAGGAAATTCTAAGGAATACTGCAGAAAACGACAACCTAAGGCTACAGTGGCGCCACGGAACCGCGGCTCTACCCTACTTGTTGCGGCGGTTCCGCGGCCGTATGTGATGACTAGGCACTTCTTTTCTGCAGTTATCTCCGTAGGTGTTTCCTATTTCTTCTGGGAATTTTTAATCTATACTCAACAGTTGAGTTTTCTGGGTTGTTTTGGGGATTCGATGATTCGATCGGATTATTTAACTTTGTTTATTTTGTTTTTCCGGGTATTTTAGAACATGTTAAAAAGTTCGACCGGATATAAATACCCACTTTTTCCCCTGCCGGGAAATTTCCAAGTGTTGGATTTTTCCGTAGTTTAAGAACGTCTAAGTAGTGTAAATAATGCGATGGACCCTCTAGAAGACAACAAACCTTAACTCGATTATGTGACCGTCTTGAACTGCCCTTTGAACCTTAGGGTTTGGGGCAGTACGGCGTGCCACATGTTAGGCGTTAGCTTGACCCTTCTACGGCTGGACCGTTGGTACTGTGGCAAGAAATGGATGTTTTTAAACTTATTTCATGTGTTGAGCTTTTCGGAAAAACTTGGGAGTTTGATTGTTCGATCGGAAAGTTTAACATTGTCTATTTATCTGGAATGTGATACAATATTTGGAATCCACAAATAGTTATGAGATAACTGATTTGAATGTTATAAATCTAGCAGTTTAGTCTCACTTGATCGGTTGCCACGGGATTTTGATGTGATCAAAAGTCCGTCGCAATCACGTTGCGTACGCGGATACTCGCCGGGTAAACTTAATAGACAGCTACACCCCATAGCCCCGACCAAGTGACTGTAGGAGAACCCCGTCGCTAAAAAGCATCCGTTTGGGTGCTCACGGCAGCGGTGTTCCACCTTAGTGCACTTCGTCGACGGTATCGGGGGTGCGGCCGTCTACTAAAGTTTGCGACAAGCATTCGTTCAGGATGCCGGGAATCTTGTTGAATTACCCGACTTGATATTGAAAAGTGTTTTCGATAAAGAGACTAAAATGCGGGGTTTGTAATTGTTAGGCATGCGATGTCTAAGCAGGTTGCGGATTCCAACTGTTGTGGTTTTACACTTTCTTTTCTGGGACCGTAAGTGTAATATGTGGCATCGCCGGTTTCGTTGCTATATGTCAACGACAATTGGGATGGGCATATTTACTTACGTTGATGACATGTGATGTTATGTGTTGCTGGATATGTTATATTGGATCGTCGTGTTTAAATAGCCGGGGGTTTTTTATGTGAGACGAGTGTTTTTCATTTTCATTCATGTAAAAAACTTGTATGTAATATTCTTTTATTTGGGGCACTTCCGGGTTGAGGTTGATGTCACCAGTGTTGTATATTATTTACTTTTCCGCATTAGGATAGACCCAAGGAGGGGAGCACAAGTAACCGGGTTCTAGGGTCCAGTGGGAGACCATCTCGAGGAGTCGAGTCCTGGTCTCCTAACCCTAGAATTGGTAGGGTTGCTTGTTGCTCTCGTAGGGGTCTAGGGGTGTGGGATTGGCTATTCATCACGACCGTGGAATCCGTGTTTTATATAGGCTCAAAATAAAACACGGACGTCCTAGAATATCCAATATTTCATATAATATTTTCTGCTGCGTTATCTGTGATGTGATCATGTGATATGTTCAGATAGATATTATATATAGTATATGTGATATATTATATAGACGTTGCTTATGTTTTACACCCGCGCTAGCCCTGCCTCGCTCTGGCCTTAGTTACCTAACCTAACGGTGTAAACGGGACATCGAGGTGAATGCGGATGGCATAAGCGTATGTTATATTTATCTATGATGTTTAGGTGGACTTAAATGATGGGACATTCATTAATGTGATTAATGAAAGAAAATACCTAAAAGATGTTGTGGAATCGAATTTTTCAAAAAAATAAAACAGGTAGCTATAGTTCTTGCTTTGCATCGAGGTGTTCCTTGTAGAACATCCTGCACCTTATTCGATAAGGAAAGGGCCGAGATCCCTTCACCGGGAGTGACCTATTTAGCAATAACTGGCAGATGCTACAACCCTCAGTTTGTCTTTTGATTGCTTCTATAGTTTTTGCTTTGCACAGCGGTATATATGATATATCCTGCACCTTATTCGATGAGGAAAGGGCCGACGATCCCTTCACCGGGAGTGACCCCTTTAGCAAAATTAGAAAAGCCTCAAAAACACTCCATTTAAAAACCATTTGATTCCGCAACGAGATCAAGTTCAAAGCGTTAAAGGTTTTCTTAAAAACCATCCGCAACCCTCCGTCATTTTAGAAAGTAGAGTACTTAGTATTCGTGCTGTGTTTGTTGACCATAGTCAAGGCACAGTGTACGGTAGCTAAGTGATGTCTTCCTACACCGCATATGATGCGATTAGTTAGGACAGTCGCGTGACTTTGTTGACCTTAGTTAAGGGTCATGTGGGTGGGTCTAATTAATCACGAAATGACGGGTAGAACTTGACTAGCGCTTATGATTTGTTGACCATAGTTAAGGTCATAAGTGCTAGGGGTAAAAACCTTTATCGGGAGTTTCAAGTGTTGAAATTTGCAATGAGATTGCATACCTTCTATATGCTAGTTGGATCCCGATACCCACTGCGAGTAATTGTTACTCCTGGGAGAGTTTTGTACTTTACAATTAGTCGATCAAGTAGGTGTCTAGAAAGGTGTCAACGGGGTTACGCCCCTGGGAAAACGAGGTTTATTTTAATTAGGTCCGTGCGAAAGCACGGGGAACCTCCCTCAAAGTACCGGCACTGGCCTGGCTGAAAGATTGGCTCGAGGTAGTGACTGGTAAGTCAGTCACGATCGCCGAGCCTGATATAACTGTAGGTAAGATGGCTACAGCCGCTGAGCCCGAGGTGGCCGCTCCTTCTCAAGAGTCGGGCACCGCCCCAATCATTGCTCTTTCTACCTGTAACCCTTTGCTATCTTCTGGCGTCGCGACCGTTACGACGGCTCTGGTAGAGTCAGGGGATGAGGCGACAGGAGGTGAGACCTTCCCGATGGAAGAGGATGGAGCAGTTGCTGTATCAAGTGACGCCCTTATCGCGGTTCCGACTGGCGACTCACTAAGTAGATTTTGGATCATTGCTTTTCTTTTATTCTGCAATCTTTTTCAATCTTTCCTGACAAGGTTTATCTTGTTTGTAATGCAGGTGTGGCTAGTGCTGATGTCGCGCTATCCGAGGCAATGCCATCAGCTACCGCCTTGATGATGACACCTCCTTTACCCTCTCTCATACCATCTCAGATGTTGGAAGGTGCGGATTCGTGACCCATCAGCCTTACTCTTTTTAAGCTGTATAATTTATGTACTGACGTTGCATTACTGTGTCCTTACAGAAGTCCTTTTCGACCACCTATATCAGGTGCTGTACCCACACTTCTCTTTCCTGTCAGAGATTAGTCCGTCTGCTGGTGTCGGTGAGTATCTTTTCTAAACGACGTCCTTTCTTTAACGGCCAGTCGCATTACTGCTAACTCTTCTTTATGTTGCTTGTAGCCTTATAAATTGAAGGAGGGGACGAGGCTGTCGTTGCGCTACCAGCACTCCCAGCTCTGCCCCTTACTGCAGCTGGTATAACAGACTCTATTTTCTTTGTGTATGTATATTCTTTATTTCTTGAGCAGTGATCTGACTATGATTTATTTTACAGCAATCACATCGACTCCAGCCTCTTTCGAGTCTCGCATTATGATGCCGGCAGGGCCCTTCTCCAGACGTCCGTCCTCGAAAGGCGCCGCGAATAGTTTGCGCATGTTGAGCGACTATATTGAGGAGCTCGACGTGGAGACTCCCACATCTGCTGTGGATTTTTCCGTGGAGGTTAACCCTATGCTGGCGACGCTCATGAACTTTCATGGTGAGGGCGTTGTTGAGTCCTGGGTTAATCGCTGCAGGGAAATCGAGGCTTGTCTGCATGAGCTTGAGCTTAAGCATCCTGCACCTGAGATTCTGGCTGCGAGCACTCAACGGGATGCATGGATCGAGCAGAGCACTTTTTACTTCCGCCATCTTGAACAAGAAGTGGCTTTAAAGTAGAAGGAATGTAAAGAAACTTCAAGCGAATCTGCTCGACTGCATGCTCAGGTTGATGCGAATGCTGCCCAGTTGAAAGTTACCCTCGAAGTCCTTCTGCGATGCATTTCTGATGGGTTAACATTGAGGCAGAAGCTCGACGTCGTTGATCGGGATGCACAAGATCGTGAAGCAGCTCAGCGGGCTACCGAGGAACAACTTTCGTCTTACTTGCAGCAGCAAGCCCAGGTCGAAGCAGAGTTGGCCGCGGCAGCTGATCAAGAAGAGGGGCTGAAGGAAGTGCGCGAGCGGCTGATTGGATTACTGAAAGCGCTTCCTTCTCAATAATAATTTTTTTGTACCATTTGTAATTTTGAATAAAATGTATTCGTCCTTTTATTCTTTCATATGATGTATTTTTGTAACCAATTGAATTCATGAATAAAAGATACACATTTTTTTGGCAATGTCTTGTGTCATCTCTCTGCTTTCTTCTTTCTTTTGTTATCAGCGTGTCACCTTAGCAAACATAGCCGGCAGATGATGGAGTGAGCATCTTGTTTTGGCTTCCTCGAGGGGTAGTGATGGCTTATGAGGCAGGTTCAGATCTGCTGCCTAAGACTTTTCAATTTCATGAGCCGTGAGGGTCTCATGAAGACTTTTCTCCCTACGAGTCGAGAGGATCCCGTAGGTGTTTTTTCTCCTTAGGAATCATGAGGATTCCTAAGTGTGTTTTCCCTTATAAGTCGTAAGGATCTTATAAGAGAATTTTCCCTCCTATGAGTCGAGAGGACCCGTAAGCGGTTGTTTCCTTCCTTGTCGAGATTCGACTTTGGAGAGTGTGGCCCATGAATAGTATGCAAGAGTCCATTTTGGACCGACTTGCAGGGCCCCAGTGCTTAGGAAACATGTTTTTTAATCCCCATTGCCAAAGGCTTTTCCCTACGAGTCGAGACGAATCGAGCATTTCTCGCAAGGATATCCTAACGTCACAGTTAACCTCTGCTCTTTATGACAGAGGTCCGTTAGGGTCTGTGGTACTAGGGTTTTGTCCATCATACCGTCGCGTTGGCTGATGTATTCCTCGATAGGCAATCTTACTTGTTCAAGTAGCCTTGCGACATGTCATGTCTCTGATCCCTTCGGGGGCTGGACAAGACGTCTTCAAGCAATCCTCCTAGGCAGTTTGACCGTCGGAAGAGCAAGCGTTAGGAATTTTGCCATGCCGCTTTTTACTTGAGGTTAGGCTCATTTTGGAGAGCCCCGATGAGTCATAACCACTCCGTGCTGGTGTGAGATGATCTCCGATAGTCTTTCAGGTTTTATATGAGTTGCCGTCAAGACCCTGAAGCTAGGAATTTGGCCTTCGCTTCGTTTGTTGGCATTGTATCTGCTGTATCAAGAGGAATGTCGCGGTTGTCTTTAGGTTGTTGGTGAACCGTCGAGATTTGGAACTAGGGATTTTTCCGTGGCTCCGTTGTTTGATTGTCGCGTCCGAATCCTGCTGGAGGAAGAACGATGCGGTGATATCTCGTCTGCTGTGTCGAGACGAACGTCGAGGTGGTGACCACTCCACGCTGGTGTGGGATGATCTCCGATATTCTTTCAGGTTTTATATGAGTTACCGTCAAGACTCTGAAGCTAGGAATTTGGCCTTCGCTTCGTTTGCTTTGGTGTGTCCGAATCCTGTTGGAGGAAGAACGCTGCAGTGACATCTCGTTTATTTTATCGAGACGAATCGAGGTGGTGACCACTCCGCGCAGGTGTGGGATGATCTCCGATAGTCTTTCAGGTTTTATATGAGTTGCTATCCAGACCCTGAAGCTAGGAATTTGGCCTTCGCTTTGTTTGCTGTCATTGCGTCTGCTGTATCGAGACGAATGTTGTGGTTGTCTCTAGGTTGTTGGTGAACCGTCGAGGCTTGGAACTAGGGGTTTTGTCGTGGCTCCGTTTGGTGATATTGCGTCTGAGTTCTGCTGGAATGAGGAGGAACGTTGTTGTGGGTCTCTAGGCTGTAGATGTGGTCATCGAGACTTGAAACTAGGTACTTTGCCATGGCTCCGTTGTTTTGACCGTGGGGTCTTTCGTTGACGTTGCACCTGCATCCTGTTGGACTGCGAAAGAACGCCGTTGTTGATATTGCATCTGGTGTAATGAGACGAATGTTAAGGTGGTCTCTAGGTTGTCTGTGAACCATCGAGACTTGGCTCTCTTTCAGATGGAGCCTGGGTGGAAGGTGTGGTTCCCTTTTTGTTTGTGCTCCTGGATTGTATTCAGGGATCAATGTGATCTCACCTGTAGGACATAAATTTTATTTATATTTTTTATTTTTTTTATTTCTTTCCGCGATGCTCTATCATTTCAGCTTTTATATCGCGAAGGTCACGATTGCCCAATCCTTTCGGCTATTTTTCGCGGTGCCCAATCATTTCGGCTATTTGTTCCATTTTTACTCGCTGCTTTTTATTGCGAGTTGCCCAATCATTTCGGCTATTTTGCATGCATGCATTTTTACTTGCTGATTTTGTTGCAAGTTGCCCCATCATTTCGGCTAGTTCATATGCATTTGTGGCTCGCCGGCTTTTTCCTGCAAGCTTGGAATTAGACACCGATTTCGGCATCAGCACCGCTACAACTGGGATATTGCCAGGAGCGAATCATCATTTGCCTCTGTCGATATCGAACAAAGGTGGCTTAGCGAACAGGGTTAGGATCCTGTCGACTAAGGCTTTTGACTTCATGAGCCGTAAGGGTCTCATGAAGGTATTTCTCCCTGCGAGTCGTGAGGATCCCGTAGGTGTGTTTTCTCCTTAGGAATCGTGAGGACTCCTAAGTGCATGGTCTCTTATAAGTCATAAGGATCTTACAAGAGTGTTTTCTCCTTATAAGTCGAGAGGACTTACAAGGGTTGTTCACAATGTAGACATATCCCTAGTCACGGATGGGACTTTGTTAGGGAAATGTTTATTCGCGCCTATGGATTGTATACAAGGGTCGGCATTGAGCCGCTTGTAGGACAGTGTTGGAGGTTGTGGTGGCCGCTTAAGAACGGGTTCAGATCCCTGTAGCTTAAGACTTTGGAATCTTATGAGCCGTGAGGGTCTCATAAGAGGGTTCTCCTTACGAGTCGTGAAGATCTCGCAAGTGTAATTTCTCCCTAGGGATCGTGGGGATCCCTAAGTGTGTTGCTCCCTTGTGAGTCGTAAAGATCTCACGCAAGTGGTTTCTCCTTACAAAGTCGAGAGGACCTTGCAAGTATTTTTTAACGAGATTGCGCCCTTTCGGGTTTTCACAAAACTCGCCGGTAACCCTGCTATTTTTTTTACTCACGGAGCCCTTTCGGGTTTTCATCCGTACCCATTTTGCTTATGGACATACCGTTTTCCTTTTTTTATTCTAACGAGGTTGCACCTTTTCGGGTTTTCACAAAACTCGCCGGTAGCCCTGCTGTTTTTACTCACGGAGCCCTTTCGGGTTTTCATCCGTGCCCATTTTGCTTATGGACATACCGTTTTCATTTTTCTCTCTTTTATTTATTGCCTCTTTTTTGTATCAGCCTTGGGATGCTGCGGTCTGTAGTAGTTTATCGACGTCTCGGTCAATATCCAGTTTAGGACATAGCGGTCCATTGTTAGTTTAACGACGTTTCGGTCTTTGGTTCATAGGTCGGACATGTTTGAAGATCTTTCAGCACTCTTTTAGTTTTTTGCCGAAAAAACAATTTCTCATGGAGCTTCCCCTATAAAAGAGCATGATGCCCACGGCGTGTCCATCCTTTTCTGAGTATGTGGTTGTGGCGGGTTCACCTTCCAGTTGTCAAACAACTCAAATTTGCCCTTTTGGTATTCATTCTCAATCCAGCCTTTGAAGACATAGCAATCTTCGAGTGGGTGACCCATTACTCTGTGGTAGGGACAATAGTTAGGATGGTTAACGTCTCCCGATTGCGACAGATGTTTTGGATCTGGCAGAGTGATGAGCCCGTTGCGCACTGCCAGTTCGAACAGTCTCCTTGTTTTATCCCTGGGAAATGAGTAAGGACGTTTCAACTTCTCATCGAGGGATCGCGGCTTGTTGCTTTGAAGAACAGACGGTCTCGGGTTACTCGGCTGTTGCTGAGCGTTGGCGACAAAGGTCTCTTTTCCCTTCCCCTTATCCTTTTTTGCTTGATCCCTTATTTGCAGGTCCGAGATCCTTTTTAGGTAGCATGCGATTGCGTAGCGGAATGTTCTCGCAGCTCTTCATTTCTTCCTTTTTTCCTGAGGTGGATTCCTTAGAGAGAGGGCTGAGAGTAATTTCTTCTTCAGAATTGCTTCCGAAGGTGAGAACTTGCGATCCCCTGCTATCAACCATGTGACAGTTGTCGGCGGCTCTTTCTCGTTCGTCTGTCGCATTTTTCTGCTGACGACGAGTTTCACGCTCCATCCTCTTGAAGTGCTGCCTGTGAGTGACATACCCTTGCCACAAATTTTTAAAGGCGTTGCACTCTTCGGTGGGGTGTGCAATCCTTTGATGATATAAACAGTAATCAGGATGCGCATCCGCATCATTAAGGCGTATATTGCCAGGAGAATTTTCTCTAAAAGAGGGCAGCTTCATTCCTATCGATATGGCTTTGGCAAACCTTATCCTCGTCTTGGACCTTCTTTTATTTGCGATAGATGAAGTGTTTTGACCTGGGAGAAGTGTTTTAACCCTTTCGTCCAGTCGCCGGCGTTTGGCCTTTTCAAATATGGCCATCTCACGCTCTCGATCAACTTTGCTTTTAAGACGGGTTTCGTTCAGGAATGCATCAATCATTTCGTCTTATGGTCCTAGAAGTTCCGGCTCGGGATCTGCCCCCAATTTCTTGGCGTCAGGAGCTTCTTCACCGTTTATTAACGAGTGAAAGATCATATGGCAACTTGCCACATAATTCTCGGGTTCATCTAACGAGTCTTCTCCATTGTCATCACCTCCGTCCTCAAGGACGTGGCTGAGGAATTCTTAGAGTGTAACTGGGGTCCGCGCCTTCTGATTATATTCTTCCAGCGCGTTAATATGTTTTTGCAGGTCCGTGCGTTTGTCATTAGGTTTCACGGGCTCCTTGGTTTTCTTCTTGGAAGACTTTGACGGCTGGGTATGAACGCTTTGACTATCACCACCAGTTTTTGGAATTGGGCGTGGCTTCAGCATTCCCTCGATAATCTCGGGTTCCAGTGGATTCTTCCACCTGATTGCCGGGCATGTTTGGAGATTCTTCAACATTCTTTTAGTCTTTGCTGAATGAGCGACCTCCCATGGAGCTTTTTCAATGAAAGAGCATGATGCCCCGGCGTGTCTGTCTTCTTGGGAGCGTGTGGCTGTGGTGGGTTCACCTTCCAATTCTTGGACAGGGCAAATTTGCCCTGTTGGTATTGATCTTCAATCCAACCTTTAAAGACAAAGAAATCCTCAATTGGATGGCTTACCGTTTGATGGTAAGGGCAATAATTGGGACTATTAGCCTCGCCGGGTTGCAACGATCGTTTTGGATCCGGCAGATTGATGAGTCTGTTACGCACTGCCAGCTCGAACAGTCTCCTCGTTTTATCCTGGGGAAATGAGTAAGGACGTCCCAGTCTCTCCTCGAGGGATGGGCGTGGACGCACGTTGTTTTGGCGAACAACCGACTTTAAGTTGCTCGGCTGTTGTTGAGTGTTGGCGACAAAGGTTGCTTTCCCCTTCCCTTTTTCGTTTCGCGGCTCTGACTTCGAAGAGGAAGGCCTGTGGCCCATCTGGTCCATTTGAGCCACCTTGTCAATCAAGGCCTGGAAAGTGGTCGGCTTGAAAAACATCATGAACTGGGAGATGGTCGCCTGCGGATCAAGAGTACCCACGAACATGCCTACCGCGGGAGCTTCTTCGATGCGCTGCTCGCATTTCGACCATAAATTCCGCCACCGTATCGCGTATTGTACCCACGTTTCGCATGGCTTTACCCTGGCGTTGATCAATGCGGTGATCGGGGTGCGCTCGCTAGCGCTTGCAAATCTCTGTGTAAACAGCAGCTCCATCTCTGCAAATGTTTTGACAAAGTCGTTGGGCAGCTCCAAATACTACTCAAATGCTGTTTCGACAAGCTGCCGACGAATTGACGGAGCAAAAGCATATCATCGCCCTCGGTGTTGCCGCAAAGAGCTCTGAACTGGGCGATGTGCTGGTGAGGGTTGCCTGTCTCCTTGTACACATGGAATTTAGGGATTGTATATCCCGGCGGGTATTTTATTTGGTCATAACAGCTTGGATACGGTCGCCCAGTTTTGATGACTTGGCCGGCTGCTTCATTCGCCTGGTGAGTTCATATTTGCTGAGCTACATAGTCATCCAGTGCGGCTTTGGAAATGGTTTCCTCCTTGGCTACTGAATGAGCCGGAGGAGGATTGGATGTCTCCCCTCTACCGTCTTCAATAATGACCGGAGGGTCTTCAGCTGGAGAATCCGGATGTAACATCATTCCTACAATGTCTTGGAAGAGAAGCGCCATTTGTTTTATGTTGGCAGCTTGTTCTGCTGCTTCTCTGTCCTTCTTTTCTAGGACCCTGCGTAAGAAGTCAGCATCAGTTTCTTGTTTGTGACGCTGTTCTGATGATGCCTCCGGACTTTCTTTTGGCCCGGTAAGAGCGGCCATTGCAGTCAGCATCTCCTGAAGCTTCTGCTGCTATTGTTCCTGAGCTCTTGTGATGGATCGGGTGAGCGGTCGGTGGCCCGTAGAAGCGCGGCTATCCTCTTTCCCGGATGCCATATAAATAGTGTGCACCATTATGCCTCCAGACTTGGGGCGTTTGGTCTCGGCGTCTTTGCGTTCTGCCGTATTCATCGGGGCCTTCTCTGGCCTCCTTTTCTTTTGAGCAGTTGATGTTGAGGGGGCCGTTGCAGCGGGCACGCAGGTGGTTGTCGTCCTTTGTGGCTTGACAGGACGGTTTTCTTTCTGCTGAACCTTCACCTTTTTCTGTCGGCGAAGGTAATCTTGATCAACCACCAACTCCTGGACCTGTCGCCAGACTTTGTAAATTTTGGAAGAAAGTCGCTGGGGGGCTGCTCCGGCTTCGTTTCTGTAACATTCTCTACGGGTGGAGGAGATCTTTTCAGTACGGCGGTAGGAGAGTCCCTGCGCACCTTATTCAGCAATTCAAAGCTGTTCCCAGTTGGAACAGCAGTATCGATCTCCACCGTTGGAGCTGGTGGAGTAAATCCAGACGGAGAGCTGCCCCCAGCCTTCCGTACTCGACGCCAGTGATGACGGCGAGCATGTCACACAGATGGTGTTAGTTCGACTATGGGGATGGCTTTGTCATGCCCCCAGTTTTGAGGTGAGGCTGTTATTGGCGCTAGCCGGTCGAAGACTGACGTCCGTTGAGAGGGGATAGTCAGTCTTGCGAAGGCCGACTTTCGGACAGGGGAAGCAGCCTTCATGACTTCGCATGGAGTAGGAGCTAAAACGGACAGTCTTGTGAAGACCGACCCTTTAGCGGGGGAAGATGCTTTGATGACTTTAGGAGCAGGAATGGCTATCCGTTTCGGGATGGCTGCTTCAGGTATCGCGGGCTTCTTCATGGGCCCACTTGAGCTCTGGCCCAGTTTGCTGAAAACTAAGGCATTAGACTTGGGCGACCCGTTGAGAGGGGCCGTAATAGTTGTAAGACGATCAAAGACCGACTTCTCTGGTACTTCTTACGACGACATTGGGGCATTGAAGTTCATTGGTGGGAGCATAGTCCCGAAGAATAGCCCAGTGGTGGCCTGAGTTACCTATTCCACCGGCATAGCGAAGATGGAGGCCGCTAGGGGCCCGTAAGTCATTCATCCGGACGGGACGGAGTGAGAGTTGCAGTTGCAGTTAGTGCAGTTTGAAGCCATTGATCTTCTGTTTTTTGCACGGAGCAAGACACCAAATCTAAGTACCTCGAATCCATAGGCAACCATAGCAAACCGAGACACACGAAGTGTAGAGTGGAAAGAGGAAAAGGTCCCACCGTGCGTGCCAGAATCTGTTCCCCTCCGAAAGACGGAGATGCGGTCGCGTAGGTTCGTCTTGCCTGAAATTCGGGACGGATGCTAATTGGTGCTATCCGTCCACCTCTCCGAAGATACCAAGCTGATTTATGGCACCATGTATCGAAGGTTTAAACAAATGCGGCCGATGTAGCAGACTTCGTCAGATTCCCCCTCGTCTGAGGGATTTTTGATTGTGAGGACGCTCTTCCATGCAGGCTCAAGCCCTTGCAGTTAATTACGCTACCGCATCGCGGTAACAACTTTCTCCTTCTCCAGATGGTCACTTCATGTCGTGTGTGTTTGTTTTGTGTTTGGTTGCCCGTGAATTGTATATGGAGACTAAGTTATGTTGTCGCTCGTAGGGCGTGGACTAGTCCAAATCCATATCTTTCTTAGATTTGGGTTTGGGGGTTTGTGTTTAAGGATATGTTAGCCTCATTTGAGACGAAGATCATCTTAAACATTTGTTAAGGATACGTTAGTCTAATTTTTAGACTAAGATCAACTTAACAGGATCGTTTAGATCCAACAAGAGAGCATTTGGGCTGCCTCTGTTGTTTAGTTTAGGGACATTGTGGTCGATTTCCTGTTTAAGGACATGGTGGTCCATTGTTAGTTTAAGGATATCTCGGTCCAATGTTAGTTTAAAGACATCACGGTCGAGGTTAAGGACATCATAGTCCGTGGGTTTAAGGACCCCACAGTCCGATGTTAGTTTAAAGACATCACGGTCGAGGTTAAGGACATCATAGTCTGTGGGTTTAAGGACCCCACAGTCCGATGTTAGTTTAAAGACATCACGGTCGAGATTAAGGACATCATAGTCCGTGGGTTTAAGGACCCCACAGTCCATGAAATGTGTGGTTGTTGGGATCCGTCAGCTCTTTGAAGACGTTGAGGAATTACAACGACAAATATCAAAGGAGTGAAGAGATGTACCCTTGAACCAAGGTGAGTTGGTTGAAAGAGCAGATGTGCTCAATTCAAGGTAAGTTGAGGACTTATGGCCAAAATTGGGCTAAGACCAATTAAAAATATTTAACATTTTTATTCTTTCTCTGGCTATTAAGCCTTTATTTAGGCCCGGCCCTTTTAATAATGCTAAGCATTGAGTTCTGACATCTTTTGTCTTCATCAGAACAAAGTGTGTTCTGACAGCGCACCACGTGGCGCGTCAGGCGCTTTGCACCAATTAAAGAGCGCATTGCGCTTCTGCCAAGTAGCACACACGAAAGGAACACGTGTCGTGCTTGGCGCTAAGCGCTAGTTTATAAGCGCATTACACTTTTAATTTATGAGCGCTTTGCGCTAGTCTGTTGGTGCGTCAGTGAGTAACACGTGGCGCGCTTGGCGCTGAGCACCAGCCCATGAGCGCAGTGCGCTGCTTCAGAAGCGCAAAGCGCAGATTGCGTTTTTGGTTGACACGTGGCATGTTTTGACGCTGAGCGCCGGTCCAAGAAGTGCAAAAGCGCAATTCATGAGTGCAAGGCACTTTCTAATAGTGCAAAGTGCATTTGATCAGATTTAAGATCAAAGAACAAATTTATATTCTTCATAAAGGAGGCTTTGCCTCAAGATTAAAGAACAGAAGTTCTTGTTTATAAAAAGGGCTCTGCCTTTATAGATCAAAGATCTGTGAATGAAGTAAAATACTTCTTTTAGTTTTTTTTCTTTTATGATTAGATCTTTTGATCTTTTCTTTTTATCAAAGACCTTGGTCTTTTGTAGATTTATGATCTTTTTAGAAGCTGATTCTTCTTTTTACGAGATGGTTTCATCTTTGTTGTTCAAGAACATAGTTCTTCACCTTGAATATGAAGAAATGATCTTCTTTTTTCTCAGAGCTTGCTTTTCTTTTTCTCAAAGCTTGCAGAGGGTTTTTTCTCTCTTTTTTTTGTATATCAGACTTGAAGTCTAGGGGCCTTTATATAAGGCCAAATGATTTGTTAAATCAATTTAAGAGATCTTTCTCTGATTGATTTGGGAATATTTCCCACCGTTGGATCTTTGATCCTAAGGTTTCTGTTTTACAGAAGATAATCTTCTTCTTTAATAAGATTGGAAAGATCTTTGCATAACAGAATTTTAGTTCTGATTAATTAATAATTTATTATTATTAGATCTTTTGATCTAACGGTGGGAAATTTTAAATTCCAGTGCTGGCGCACCTTGCGCTAGCGCACCTACGTTCGACACGTGGCGCGCAGCGCAGAGCGCAGCGCAACTGCGCTAGCGCACCCATTTTTTGACATGTGGAACGCAGTGCAGAGCGCAGCGCAACTGCGCTAGCGCACCCGTGTTTGACACGTAGCACGCAGAGCGCTGCGCTAGCGCACCCGTGTTTGACACGTGGCGCGCTACGCGCCTGGCGCTGGATTTGAAGCGTTGCTTCAACTTTTGAATTTTGAAATTCAAAATCGAGCTTTGCTCTGATTGGGGAAACAACTATAATATACATCATATGTACAACAATGGCCTCTAGGGCATATATAACTAACAATACGCATATGTGTATTTCGATACATATACCGGGAAGCATTCCGTATTTATACGGAATAGCTTCTAGAAGATGCCACCTCATTATTGATTTTCTTTTGGAAAATCATTTTGTTTATAATGAGGTAGAAAATGTGACATGGCATGGCATGGTCATTTAGGTCAAAACATGGCTTTTTCTCATGTAAAGATTGGTATAGGTTGTATTTGTTTAATGGAAAAGAGAATGACTTTTTTGAGTGGGCGTGAGAGAAGGGGCCGGCCACTTTTTAGGTGGGATTTTTGCTCATTTGGAAAATGCACTTGGTGCTCTCTCACTCTCATGCCCACACAAAAATACTTAGCCAATTTTCCATGCCATCTCTTTTGATCACCTCTTCTTCATATTCACTCGATGCTTACTTAAGCTCATGGTTGAGAGAAAGAATTATAGTGACACTATCCTACACCCCCCAATCTCTACTACTAGCAATCCTAGAGAGTCGGTTGGTCCGCTTGGCGAACCTGGAGCTTGTGCCGTTTCCCTCAGGTGGATCATCGGAGATGAAGGAAGACCGGCGACCAAAGTCGATCCGCATCACTAGGAGCTTGGAAATGGTTGAAGACCCGAAGGACTTGGTTCATTAGGTATAACCATTCTATCTCTTTGTGATTGGTTTGCTAGTTTTAGGTTTAATGGTTTCGATCTTGGAAATCGGGTAATGGTAGCGCCGGGTTTTAGAAAAATTTTGTTCCGCGTTTGGCCACGGTTCGATGGCCGGGGCGCTCCCATAACCCTTCATGGTATCAGAGCGCCCATTAAACCCTACTAGCTAGTTTGCACAAGCTTAAAATCTCGATCGATCAAAATTTCCAAATCAATTTTCCAATTTTCCTATTTTCTGTCGATTTCTGAAAGTGCTTCAAAAATCTTTCTGTATAGCTTAAAAATCTGTGCAAGCAAAACTAAAGCTAGATAAAACATTTGGTGACCTAACTCCAAAATGACACCGCGGAACCGCCGCGACATGTCACATTTGGCGGCGCTTCCGCGGCCCTTTTTGGGCTACAGTGACCAAAATTTTTTCTGGAGCTCTAATTGGTGGAAAAATGATTTTTGTGATATATAGTTTTGGCCCAGATTCATTTGAATACTGGTTTAGCACATGGGGCCATTTTGGGAAAGTTTAGTCGATCGAAATTTTAATTGTGTGTTTTTAGTACATTACATTTCTATCTGGGACCGTGAATGTCATTTGATCGGTAAATATTGTCTAATCGCTATAGTCCTTTTAGATGGGTTTGCGAACGTGATATTCACGTTGATATTCTGTGTTGTGCTGTGATGTTGCGGATTGTCGTGTTGGATAGCCTGGGTGTAACGTTTTGAAAATCGTTTCGGTGAAATTTCGAAAAAACGGTAAAATAAGGGGGTTTTCTGTAAAAAGTCAAAATGCAAATATCTTTGTTATAAAATTAAATATACATATTCTAGCTATGTAATTGCTAGTATTTGGTGTTTATTGAGCCACTGCTGAAATTTCAAATTTTCTGAAAATTTTTCCGAAATTAATTATTTTAATATTATTTTAAGCCGGTAAGAAAATACATTAAATTAGCGATAAATACAAATTTAAATGGGCTAATTTTAATCTTTAAAATCATTTTAATTAAAATCTAGTTGTAATATAATTTTTTAGTATTTTATTTCAAGTTTTAATTGATTTATTTTATGGAAAACAAAAATATAGTTATTTTGAACTAAAACTTGCAAATATGGTATTGTGGGGGGTCTTTTTGCATAGAATTTTTTTGTAAAGTCTCTCACACTCACCCTCACTCTCCTTGGCCGGCCCCACACTATTGTAGCAGCCCAAGAATTTTATTTCCCTCTTTTTGACCTTAAATCATGTGAGAAATGGGTTAAAATAAGGTTTTTATATATAGTAAAGTAGGTGGGGGTATTATGGTAATTTGGGAGGGGCTTTGACTTGGATTCTTTTCCACAACTCCCCCACACCTCTCCCCACTCCCTCCTCAGCCGAAATTCCTGCAATAAACAGCCCCAAAATTTCCCCTCTCATTTTTCTTCTAAACTCATCAAAATTCCATCAAAATTCCATTTAAACTTCACAATTTCAAGTCCATCCTTCATCCATTCTTCTTAACCTTTCTTGCATGGATTTTGGATGCTAGGAGGCCATCTTTGGAGTCAAAATTTCTTGCTAGATCTCTAGATCTAGAGGTATAATTCTTACCCATTTAAATTCTTATGGTTAGATTTCTTTAAATGAGTTGTTTTAGTGTTAATATTGGTGCTATTTTCATCTAGGATCTTCAAGAGAATGGTTTGAGTTAAACTAGGGTTTTTAGCACACCATTATTAAGTTAATTGTTCTATTTTGCTATCTAGTGTTTTATACAAACCAAATCTAAGAGTTTAACTTGCTTTTTGGGCTTCAAATTAGTGCTAATTTAGTGTTTCATGTATAGTTTGGGTTGGATTTTGTTAGTTATAAAATTCAAGAAAGGGTTTGAATGCAAGTTAGGATTTTGTGAAATTGGTGTATGGTTGTGTAATGTATTAGGCTCTTATGGCTTGTTAAAAGAAAGTTAGTAGCTAGTTGTTAATTGTTAGTTTAAAAATTATGATAATTACGCTAATTTGCTAACTAGCTATTTAAAATTGGTTAAATAATTGGGTTAAAAATGTAATTATGTTTTTATGACATCATTAACATTATTATGAGTGGTTTAATATCTTAGGTTATGCAAAACCAAGCTTAATTGTTGAATTATGAATTTTGCTTTAAAAGGTGTTAAAAATTGATATTTTTGCAAACTAGGATTTTGGAATTTATGCAAATTGATGAGAATAAATTATAGGAATGGTTTATATGACTTTGTTATGATATTTAGTGAATATTGTGGATGCTAGGTTCGTTTATACATCGAGTTTTGTACTAAAACGGTGATTTGTGCTTGCTAGATTTTCGAAAAAATGACTTTTTAAGTGAAATTGGGGTTTTTGTGAATTTGAAGCTATTTTATATTATAATTAGTGATTGTAATTGTACAAATGAGTGTGTTGGGAGTTTTCTCGATGGTTTGGCGTTTGTACGCCGACGTTGAGGGTTTTTGGGTCGATTTGCGAAAGCAACCATAGGTTTTGACCTATGTGGGATTCGTGCGTCGTTTTGGTCATGAGTCGGATTTTAATGCGGTATGGTGCGTTATGATATGTAGGTACCCCATGTGGACTTCGAGACGACAAGGAAGCGCGTGGCGACGTCGGCACCGGCGAACGAGGACCAGGTGAGTAGATTTATATCTACGGGGAGAAGTCGGGTGGATGGCGTATAGCACCCCCGCAGTCCGTGGTGGTGTATACAAATGCGTATACACACCAACAATTTATTATATGTTATTTGGGATTAATAACGATGTTTAGGATGGATATTGGTGTGTTGGATTATTTTAGTGTTGCGAACCCTAGGGTAGTGTTGCACTACACATACACACCTACATACTTGCATACATTCCTATTTATATGTGCTCATGGGATTCTTTATAGTTATGTGATCACATGGGTATGGGACTATGTGTTCACATACGGATTTGAGGATGATACTTGGGATTGAGCTGAGTCGATGAGATTTGTTTTGTGGTTGTGATATCGGTGATATGGCAGGATTCGTACTTAAGGTACGCCATGGTGTTATAGCGGATCTTGGGGCGGCGATATGGGTGAATAGTGTTATAAATAAAATGGTCGACATGTGATCGTGATATGAGGCATGATATGCTAGGATATTGATATTAGGCCGTATCGGGCGATGTATACCCTTGATGATGCTATGTGCTGACGGTATCGGTTTGTACGAGATTGTCGATCTGTAGTCAGATCATGAGTATATTGAGGATATTAGTATTGTACTAGACATAGGTCAGTACCCTAGACTATGATCTTGAATAAAGAGGATACCAGAGGAATGGTGTGAGGAATATGATATTGACCCGTACCCAGATTTGGGGATGCCGTACGACGGATTTACGTACGAGCTATATCTTGATGATTGATTCGCACTCTTGACTTGGGATGGCTGATTGTAGATATGGTATCGGATATGATATTATTGAGGCGGGATCACCGACTAATATATATACAGGTATGTATATGGATCGACTCAGATGTTAGACGGTTTCCTTACCTGTAGTCCAGCTTGTTAGCTTAGCCCTTTAGTTTAGTTTAGTTGTTAGATTAGATTCGATTCTTACCTATTTCAAAAACTAACGAATCGTGGGTATTTTAAAAGACAGCCCAAGGGATCCTACGGATATTTCAAAAGACGTATCTTTTCATAAAAACACCGTAGCCCCTATTTCAAAACCCCATGATTCGTGTTATTTCAAAAGGCACCATTTGTAGGACTTATATTAGATTAATGCAGGTTAGTTACAGTTGCGTCTAGTATTCAGCTCCCGCTTATTATTGTGTTCGCTTCGCATCGCATACTTATGTTATAATTTCTTATTGCAATGTTGATATCATATTGTTAGGACACCAGCACCATTACCGATGATGCGTACGTACCACGTACACTTACTTGCCGGCTCACACACATCTTCATCGGTAATTGCCATGTCACGTACATCTTAGAAAATATTATTGCTTGACTTAGCTTGTTAGTTAGTAATTTGACATGATATTAGTGTGCCTGCCTTATATGCCAGCTTAACATTGTAGTTATTACTTGTCACTTCATGCATACTGTTATTCATTGTTATGCCTATATTCATGGTTTTTACATGCTATTGATGATTTGGATTCGGATTTCCATGAAATTTTCTGGATTTGGGGGGAAAACCGTAAAACTTATATAAACTGATTTCTCTCTTTTTAAATAAAAAGTGCGGTTTTTCCCATGATGTATGAGTCGTCCACCATGAGTTTGCTGATGGATTTCGAGACCCGATTCGAGGAGACGGATGAACCGTTTCGGGTACATGGTGGACCCGGTAAGGTACCCCGGGGCAAGAAGCGCGTGATGATGACGATGTGAGCCTGGCAGGGGAGCACTACCTACCGGTGATTTTACCCGACGCGTCGGATATCCGGAGGATACCGTCGTGGTCTTGAGATGGATGGTAGGGGCCGGTCTGGACTGACGGTGCCCTAGATATTGTGATTGAGACATTGAGATTTCGAGATATTGAGGTACAGAGACTGTGATACAGAGATGTCGAGATATTGGGATTACGTTTTGTGCCGATGCTAGGCACTGTTTTATGCTGATTTCATTATGATACCTCATTTTAAAAATACAAAGGAAATCTCACTAAATTATGAAAACGGTTCTTCATTTACATGTATTCTGTTTTCATGCATTCATACCTCATTCATATGATATATTGCTACTTGAGGCACTGACACGGGCACATGAGATTACACTCGGGTTAGATATTTACCCTAGCCTTGTTATAGGCTACGTGTTATTCTTATATTTGAGGATATATTATGATCATTGACCTAGGTTGCTTTATTTATGCGATTTCTGTGCGTAGATATTTTTCTATTCACGAGTTGGCAACTCACCCCCGTTGTGCCCCAGCTTCTTGCAGGTTTGCCGTACAGGTTTCTTTACGGCTTGCGGGCATAGTTTCCTTCGGGTGATTTGCTAGTAGGTGGGTTTACTTGTATCGTACCCCCATTTTATATCTTGTATATTATTATTCTGTTGTATCTAGAAGTTCCATCAACCAAACATGTATTTATTTGAGATAGAGACCAGTGATGTTTATTCTTTCGACCTTAGAGTTGCGCGTTGTATTTCTGTGGTTTTCTTGTGGTTTTTGAGTTTCCTTTTGAATTTTGATCCTCGTCCTTGGCGTTGTATATTATATTGCTTGTGTGGTTGTGACCGTCGATTGACGAAGAGCTAGCTCCCTCTTGGGGATGCCTTTTTATTGATTTCGTATACTATTCATGTTGTATCCCATTTGGGGGCCAGTATTTACAAAGGAGACTCTGCCGAAATTTTCGGGAAATTTTTGATGTTTTAAAACCGCCTAATTCGGCTTATGCTATTGAAACTACTTTCTTTAAGTTGGTTTTTCCTGCACTCTACATCTTTCTTGGTTTGGATTTCTGGGTTTTCGGTTTACTTAGATTACGTACGCCTCGAGACGTTCGTAGTTTAAGTGCCGGTCATGTTCCGTACTTTCGGGTCGTGACAAAGTTGGTATCAGAGCGTTAGGTTTTACCTTCGGAGCGTAGGATGACCCTTGGTTGATGGACTAGGTGACTAAAGTAGAGTGACGTACCGTGGGTATGTTCCACGGCATATTTACGATACGCTACTCCACTTAAGAAGCCTTAGGATGTACATTTCTTTGCTCAGTATTATATTCATTCCGATCTAGCCTCATCAGTACCAGTTATGGTTTTGCTGCCACGATTACGGGCAGGGAGAGCTACGGCTAGAGTTGCGGTCAGCACGAGCTCGTCATGAACGAGGACTGACCAGGGCGAAATTCCGGCGACACTCGATTGCGGAGATGTGTCTTTTTACCGTGTTTCCGCGCCACGAGCGTTTGGCGGATCGCCTTTATGAGATTTCTCGGACGTGCCGATCAGTATCAGAGGATTGGGCCACTGACAGAGGCCAGCCAGATTTTGATGACCGTTGGTGTGTTGCTTATTCATGATGGTCGAGGCACTGTTCAGCGTGCAGACGAGTGAGCCAGTTATTGCTGCGAACGACGAGATATTGCCCCAGATGCTGGCGTTAGTGCAGAACGAGTTGTACTAAGAGATGATAGAAGGTCGCTAGTCATCGAGGATGAATGACTAGGACATGTGGATCGTTCGCCTACCCCGATGCGAGGTCATCAGATAGATTGATTCCAGCTAGAGACGACTTCACGCGGAGACGTTGAAAGTCGACAGAGACGATCGAATGTCAGAAACCTATTATTCCAAGTTTAAAGTAGTCGGAAAGACATGCAGGCAATTCTATGGTCCCTCTAGAAGAATGAAACCCTAACTCGACTTAATGACCGTGTGAAAGCCTTTGAACCTTCGGGTTTGCGGCAGTTCTACGGCGCCATTAGTGAGGCTTGGGTTTGCCCTTCTACGGCTGGACCACCGATACTGTGGTATGTACTCGATACTATTAAACTGTGCCCAAGATGTTGAGCTCTTGGGGGATTATGAGGTTTTGACGACTCGATCGGATGGATCGACTTAATTCGGAAGCTAGGTGGTGAGATGCATTTCTTGGGAGACTCCAGATACGAGGATAGCCGTTGGAGCTCAGTCCATGCAGCCGCGACGAGACGAGTCCAAAGAAGACGACATTAGAGGAAAGTGAAGTAAGAGGTTCGTACCAGATCTAGATGAGATGACGTTCCACTCCGCCGACATCAGAGATGCGATGCGCATGCTGAGGCATGGTACTTGGATTTACCTTCCAGAAGGAGTCGTGATGAGTATGCAGCCGTTCTGGAACGAGAACAGATCTAGTAAGGAACGATGACTTTCGGACAGTTCGGCAGAGGCGAGATTTGGGAGAGACCTCGACAGGACCTTTCTTGGACAAATTACGAGAAGACTTGGACCCAGGAGCGGTCGTGTTACGCACACCAGCAGGCCAGAGTTCATGATCATCAACGAGACGTCCCACTAGTGACCGCGACAGTTGGTCCGAGATTCTTAGAGGATGCACTTGAGCGGTACTATTCCGCCATTATTGATTTCGATGTTTTGGGTGATTGATTCGCATGATTTGATTTTGATGATTGAGGATTTACGATCTTTGCACAGTGTTGCACTTGATATCGTTTTCGTGCTTGGTTTCACATGTTTGCGATTTTACGGTTTTAGACATTTGAGTTGATTTTATGCGTATATACGCACACGATTTGGTTTTTGCACGCGGTATAGTTCATATATGCTTGCAGTGCAGTGTTACGTATGTTGTGCATTTAGATACCCTGGACTTTGATTTCGATGGTGATGTTCGATATTTGTTTTGTACACCTTGTGCACCTGATTTGATTTTGCGCATGTTCGGCACTTGATATTGGATTTCATGATTTCGTGCACGATGGATGCACCTGATTTGGATTTTCGCGCATGTTGGGCGCATGTTTTGAAGTGTGATTTTGGTGCACACCAGATGCACTAAATCGAGATTTTTCGTGCATGTCAGATGCACCTGATTTTGCTGTCAGGCACACATGTTGCCTATGACAGATGTTTCGTGCACACCCGATACACTTAGATGTTGTTTCTGTGCATATGTATGGCACATATTTGGATTTTGATTTCCGTGCGCACAAGACGCACGTAGTATTCATACGCGTATTTTGTGGATTGATTTTTCTTATAGAGCAGTACGTTTTTATGATATTGCTATGTGTTTTCGTACTGAGCAGGACTAGTCAGAGGACAGTACCTGAATATATTTTACATGTATAGTTTCGAGTTATATCATATTGGTTTTGCTTTGGATTTGGTATTGATGTCTTCCCCATGACTCCGATGATTGCGGGATGCTTGACGGAGTTCTGATTTGAGTTATATGCTCATTTTTCATGCGCATGTGTTGCGCTACGATTTGTTTTATGTATTTATGATTTCGGAGCCCCGGCGATTTGATGGTTTTAGCTGAAATATTTTAGTATTTGGGGGAAGTTTTAATTTAAATTCGGGGACCGAATTTTTTTAAGGGGGGAAGATTGTAACGTTTTGAAAATCGTTTCGGTGAAATTTCGAAAAAACGGTAAAATAAGGGGGGTTTCTGTAAAAAGTCAAAATGCAAATATCTTTGTTATAAAATTAAATATACATATTCTAGCTATGTAATTCCTAGTATTTGGTGTTTATTGAGCCACTGCTGAAATTTCAAATTTTCTGAAAATTTTTCCGAAATTAATTATTTTAATATTATTTTAAGCCGGTAAGAAAATACATTAAATTAGCGATAAATACAAATTTAAATGGGCTAATTTTAATCTTTAAAATCATGTTAATTAAAATCTAGTTGTAATATAATTTTTTAGTATTTTATTTCAAGTTTTAATTGATTTATTTTATGGAAAACAAAAATATAGTTATTTTGAACTAAAACTTGCAAATATGGTATTGTGGGGGGTCTTTTTGCATAGAATTTTTTTGTAAAGTCTCTCACACTCACCCTCACTCCCCTTGGCCGGCCCCACACTATTGTAGCAGCCCAAGAATTTTATTTCCCTCTTTTTGACCTTAAATCATGTGAGAAATGGGTTAAAATAAGGTTTTTATATATAGTAAAGTAGGTGGGGGTATTATGGTAATTTGGGAGGGTCTTTGACTTGGATTCTTTTCCACAACTCTCCCACACCTCTCCCCACTCCCTCCTCAGCCAAAATTCCTGCAATAAACAGCCCCAAAATTTCCCCTCTCATTTTTCTTCTAAACTCATCAAAATTCCATCAAAATTCCATTTAAACTTCACAATTTCAAGCCCATCCTTCATCCATTCTTCTTAACCTTTCTTGCATGGATTTTGGATGCTAGGAGGCCATCTTTGGAGTCAAAATTTCTTGCTAGATCTCTAGATCTAGAGGTATAATTCTTACCCATTTAAATTCTTATGGTTAGATTTCTTTAAATGAGTTGTTTTAGTGTTAATATTAGTGCTATTTTCATCTAGGATCTTCAAGAGAATGGTTTGAGTTAAACTAGGTTTTTAGCACACCATTATTAAGTTAATTATTCTATTTTGCTATCTAGTGTTTTATACAAACCAAATCTAAGAGTTTAACTTGTTTTTTGGGCTTCAAATTAGTGCTAATTTAGTGTTTCATGTATAGTTTGGGTTGGATTTTGTTAGTTATAAAATTCAAGAAAGGGTTTGAATGCAAGTTAGGGTTTTATGAAATTGGTGTATGGTTGTGTAATGTATTAGGCTCTTATGGCTTGTTAAAACAAAGTTAGTAGCTAGTTGTTAATTGTTAGTTTAAAAATTATGATAATTACGCTAATTTGCTAACTAGCTATTTAAAATTGGTTAAATAATTGGGTTAAAATGTAATTATGTTTTTATGACATCATTAACATTATTATAAGTGGTTTAATATCTTAGGTTATGCAAAACCAAGCTTAATTGTTGAATTGTGAATTTTGCTTTAAAGGGTGTTAAAAATTGATATTTTTGCAAACTAGAATTTTGGAATTTATGCAAATTGATGAGAATAAATTATAGGAATGGTTTATATGACTTTGTTATGATATTTCGTGAATATTGTGGATGCTAGGTTCGTTTATACATCGAGTTTTGTACTAAAACGGTGATTTGTGCTTGCTAGATTTTCGGAAAAATGACTTTGTAAGTGAAATTGGGGTTTTTGTGAATTTGAAGCTATTTTATATTATAATTAGTGCTTGTAATTGTACAAATGAGTGTGTTGGGAGTTTTCTCGATGGTTTGGCGTTTGTACGCCGACGTCGAGGGTTTTTGGGTCGATTTGCGAAAGCAACCATAGGTTTTGACCTATGTGGGATTCGTGCGTCGTTTTGGTCATGAGTCGGATTTTAATGCGGTATGGTGCGTTATGATATGTAGGTACCCCATGTGGACTTCGAGACGACAAGCAAGCGCGTGGCGACGTCGGCACCGGCGAACGAGGACCAGGTGAGTAGATTTATATCTACGGGGAGAAGTCGGGTGGATGGCGTATAGCACCCCCGCAGTCCGTGGTGGTGTATACGGATACGTATACACACCAACAATTTATTATATGTTATTTGGGATTAATAACGATGTTTAGGATGGATATTGGTGTGTTGGATTATTTTAGTGTTGCGAACCCTAGGGTAGTGTTGCACTACACATACACACCTACATACTTGCATACATTCCTATTTATATGTGCTCATGGGATTCTTTATAGTTATGTGATCACATAGGTATGGGACTATTTGTTCACATACGGATTTGAGGATGATACTTGGGATTGAGCTGAGTCGATGAGATTTGTTTTGTGGTTGTGATATCGGTGATATGGCAGGATTCGTACTTAAGGTACGCCATGGTGTTATAGCGGATCTTGGGGCGGCGATACAGGTGAATAGTGTTATAAATAAAATGGTCGACATGTGATCGTGATATGAGGCATGATATACTAGG